>CM040117.1:53035225-53719265 GCA_022559845.1 Amorphophallus konjac
CAAAACCGTTAATCCGGCGAGCGAATAAGGGCCCATTAACTCTTTCCTTTTGGACAGCTTCGGACCAAATCTCGAGCATTTACATTCCACGGCCCCTTTTGTGGATTCAGACTTTTACTTTGAGGGGTTCCGTTTATCGCAACAGGCACGGTCACGACCAGGCTTTTCTCTTGATTTTGATTTTGTATTTCTTTTTGTGAGGGAGATATAGTCGTTTGCCATTTGTGGGCTCCCTTTTTGTATGCCTGCGGGGACACTGCCCTCTTCTCGTGCTCTGATCGATGCTCGAGGAAATGGATCCTACTCTTGCCTTTGGGGTTTGAGTTTCGGTTTCTCATGCTCAGCGTTTTAAGGGCGCCGACTGTCTCATTTGGTCGAATAGAAAAGAATAAAGATTACAGCTTCCGGAGATCTTCTGGGTGGGGCCCCACCGTAGGTGATGCTACCGACTTTTTTTGAATAAAATACATAAGTGAGCACATGTTAGCTTCCTTCGAGCGAGCATAGGCCGACGTGGCCGGACAGGGCTCTCCACGGTTCTGGCAAATCAAGACCCGGTGCCTACCAAGCCTTAATGGGCCCTATCCTAACATGAAGGTTAGATGCAGTGACTTGACTATATGGTGACCACCAGGCATTGGCATTTTAAATTTTCCATATTTTTAGTGGTTTTCAATATTTCTTTATTTTTGATGTTTTCTATCTTTTCATCATCATTTTTTTTATTTGTTTTGTGCTAATGGTAGTATTTCTTAAGATAAAGCCCATTCCAAGGGTGGGATAACTCGGTCCCTTCGGCGTTGATTAGCTTGTAGGCGTTGCCGGGGTACACGGCTTGAATTACAAATGGTCCTTCCCAATTGGGTTGGAGCTTAGAACGCGGCCCTCCAGGTTTGACAAAAATTCTTTTTACGACCATCTCACCGACTTTGAATTTTCTCTCAACGACTTTCTTTTGGTAAAAGAGAGCGAGTCTATTTTGATACACACGCGCGTGTTCGGCAGCGGCCAGCCGCTTCTTATCCAAGAGTTCCAACTGGGCGAGGAGTGAATTACGACGATCGTCGAGGGAAAATTCCTCGTCCAATTGTACCCTGAGAGAAGGGATCAGAGTCTCATACGGGACTACCGCTTCCATACCATAAGTAAGGGCAAATGGAGTCTGCCCGGTGGGGGTACGGATTGAAGTGCGATAGGCCCATAGGGCTTCGATAAGTTTTTCTGGCCAGTCTGAAAACTTACTAGACTCGCAGGTTTTTTTGATGATTTTGAGCAATGTTTTATTGGTGGCCTCCGCTTGGCCGTTACCTTGTGGGTAATAAGCTGATGAATGATGCAATACAATTGCGTACCTTTTGCAGAGGTCCTGTAGGTCCTGAGAAATGAACTGTGGCCCATTGTCGGTGACGATTGTGCTTGGGACGCCGAATCTGGCGAGGATGTTCTTCATGATGAACTTGCAGACTGTTGACGCCTTGTGATGGAGGCATCATTCACAATTCCCTTTGGCAAGGGTCTTCTTCACACTTCGGCACTGTTTGAGTTCGGGCCTCTCTCTATAAAGGCCCACTTATCCTTTTTATGCTATGTACTTGAGTCATTTGATGTAATTTGCATTTTATTTGAGTCATGTCCCTAGGTCTTGCGTTTGTTTTCCTATTGGAGAGGGGGATTTCCGCAGCCCACCACAAAGGCAGCCCAATAAGACCCACAAGGTCCAACCAGGCGAGCCCACCTGAGTGATAGCCCACAGGGCCCACTTAGGGAGAAAAGCTCAATAAATAAGACTCAAGGAACTAACTCTCCCCGGCGGCCTTCTAGGCTCGAAGGGCCCGAGACAACGGTCAGGTCCCAAGGAAGGTCCGGCCTAAAGCCCTCTCCCCGTCCGAGAGAGATAGGCTCCAGCCGACCTATCCGACCCCACCCTCGCCGGGCCATGCCTATCGCTCGGACATGAGCTAGCATCCCTGAGGCTCGGTAAGGCCGGTTGATTAATCCGCAGGTGCAGCCGTTCAGAGTCCTCCGCCAGCGGGAGAGTCAGGGGAGCCACCGGACTCGGAGGGGATAACGTTCCCACGATCAGGCCATGAAAGCCCCCGTTAACGACGTAACTCCCGCCGGGAACCCCTCAGCTTACAGGACTCATGAAGGCGGCGCACTATTTAAGCAAGGGATACCCTCCGGAAGAAGGTAAGATGAACTAGGCATTCATACACCCTAAGCTCCTGAGCACGATTCGCTTCACCCTCTGGTGGAGAGGATTCTCGCGCATCAGCTCTCTCCTCCCCCCATTATTGCTTCCACCATAGCTCTACTGACTTAGCCATCGGAGGGTTTTCCCCCAGGGAGATCCCCTGGGCCCTCTGATACGTTTCCCTCTCTTGCAGATTCATCTTCTGGTGATCCATAGCCCGCTCAGGATCCAGCGCGAGATCTCGCCTCTTCATCTGGCGCCGTCTGTGGGAAACGCACGAAAAGTCGAGATGGTGAGAAGAAGCTCAGGGAGGAGATCCGCCGGTGGGAGAGGTAAGGCTGTGGCGGCGGCGGGAGACGCCCCCTCTAGGGTCTCACAGAGCCCCCCCTCCAACGCCAGCATCCCCACCAACAGGCCACCACCCCCCCCGGCGGAGATAGGGGCACCCCTCGACGGTGGCGCCAACGCCTTTCAGGCCCTCAACGAAAAGATGGACGTCCTCGTGGAGCTCATGAGGGCCCAGGCGGCTAGGGACGCAAGGTCCCGCACCCCGTCAGGAAGTCCCCCTCGAAGGAGTGCGACGCAGCACACCGCCGGAGGCCACTTCACCCTCCGCGGCTGACAGCTCCTCCGCAACGACGTCGGAGGACCCTCGCATGCTCCGCCTGCGGAGCAAGAGGCTTCCTCCACGCCGAGGAGAGGAAAGCAGGGGGCGAGGCCACCGCGCCCGGGCACTAGTGCCCCGGGAGATCACCAAGACGTCCCCCCCAGCCCCACGGTGCGACTGCAGCCAGAGCTGTCCCTCCGGCTGCGAGATTTCGAGAGACGGTTCGCAGAGCAAGAGCGCGCCCTCCGTGCCCTGCAGAAGACCTCTCTCCCGGAGGACGAGGAGAAATTTCCTTTCTCCGAGTACATCTTGAAGGCAGAGGTCTCTCCCAGAGCCTCCATTCCAACCTTCAAACTCTACGACGGCCAGGGTGACCCAGCCGACCACTACGATAGCTTCGACGCCCTGGTGACCCTTCATGGAACGCCGGATCCCATCAAATGCCGAGCCTTCGTGGCCACCCTGGTCCAAGGTGCTCAGGCATGGTTCTGGGCCCTCGCCCCTGGGTCCATCCGAGACTTCAGGCAATTCGGGCGAATTTTCAAGGAGAGTTTCGCCGGTAGCGCCCCCCCAAGGTCAGTAGCGGGGCTCCTGGCCCTCAAACAGGCGCAAGGGGAGAGGCTCCGGACTTACGTCCATCGATTTAAATCGGAAGCCCTCAGGATCCCCCACCTGGATGTGGCCTCAGCCACAACCGCACTGACCGGGGGCACCCGGGATGAGAATCTCCGCCGCGAGCTTGTCCTCCACCCTCCCTCGACCCTTGCCGAGCTAGTGACTCTGGCACTGCGCCACGCCGAGTGCGAAGAAGTACTCAGTGCCTGCCGAGACGCAACCGGCTCGGGTCGGGAGGGGGACAAGAAGCGGACCTCCGAGCCAAACCCTGCCTCGGGTAAGAAGCGCGATCGAGAAGGAGAGCGCAAAAGAAAGTACGAGCGGTACACCCCCTTGACCACGCTAGTCTACGAGATCTATGAAGACATCAAAGACTCGGGACTTCTCCGCCAGCCCGAGCCAATGAGGTCGAAGAACCGCAAGCGGGACAAGCATTGCCTGTTCCACGGCGACCACGGGCACCACACCGGAGATTACCATCAGCTCCAGGACGAGATCGAGCGCCTCATCCATCTGGGGCACCTAGCCTGGTTCACGATCGGGCACAAAGAAGACCGAGACGCTGCAGAGGAGATCGACAACGCCCCCCGAGGGGTTCACATAAACGTCATCTCCGGAGGAGCGGCGTCGGGCGGCGACACCAGCCGAGGGAGGAAACGTCATGCCGAGCGAGCCAGCCGAGCCTTTGAGCCCCCCAGAGGCCCGCCGATGGAGCCCCAGGTCATAGTCTTCTCCGACCAAGACCTGGAAGGGCTGAGCACCCCGCATGACGATGCCCTCGTTATCTCGGCCACGATAAATCACTATAATGTAGACAGGATTTTGGTTGATAATGGGAGCACCCCCGATGTATTATCTTATGACTGTTTTCTCAAGATGGGGGAAGACCCATCCAAGCTCCGCCCGATCCGAACGCCCCTTTGCGGGTTTAATGGCCTGGCCACCTACCCCTAGGGAGCCCTAAGCCTGCCGGTCACTATCGGCACCCCACCCAAAACCGTTACGGTCATAGTGGACTTCATAGTGATTAAAGGTATGATAGCGTACAACGCCATTTTCGGCCGAAAAATTCTCAGCCGAATAAAGGCCGTACCATCTACCTATCACCAAAAAATGAAGTTTCCCACCAAAAACGGGTTGGGGGAAGTCCGAGGTAACCAGGCCACGGCTAGAAGGTGCTACAACATCTCGGTGGAAGCCTCAAGGTCGGACGGGAAGGATAAGGGCCCCAGGGGAGTCGAAGGAAGAGCAGTGACCACCGAGCCCGGTGGCGAGTTATTAACGGTATTCCTGAACGACGACCCGGCCCTAGGAGTAAGGATCGGCGCTGACCTACCACCAGAGGAACATCAACAATACAAGGAGTTTCTTTCTGAGTACGTTCGGGTCTTTGCTTGGTCCGATGATCAACTCCCTGGTATACCAGAGGAGACTGTGACGCACAAGCTCAACCTCGATACCACTGTGAGACCCGTACAGCAGCAGAGAAGGAAGCATGCGCCCGAGAAACAGGCGATCATCAAGACACAGGTCACCAAGGGACAAGAAACTGGTCTTTTCAGACCGGTCCTGTACCCAACGTGGCTAGCCAACGTCGTCCTGGTGCCGAAGACTACAGGCAAGTGGCGAATGTGCGTAGACTTCACCGATCTGAACTAGGCCACCGCCAAGGACTGCTATCCGCTAACGAGCATCGACCAATTGGTTGACTCAACCTCGGGCAACGAGATACTCAGTTTCCTGGATGCCTATTCGGGTTATCATCAGATCCGAATGAACCCTGAAGATGTTGAGAGGCCGGTCTACTACACCAGCAAGGTGCTCAATGAGGCCGAGCGGAGGTACCCCGCAATCGAGAAACTCGTGCTAGCGTTGGTTACCTCCGCAAAGTGCCTCCGACCCTACTTCCAGGGGCATCCCATCACCGTGCTAACTGGCGAAGCCACTGAAGAAGATTCTGACCCATCCCGAAGCCTCGGGGCGACTCGTCAAATGGGCCATCATGCTCGGGGCCTACGACATCTCGTATCGGCCGCGATCAGCTATCAAAGGGCAAGCACTCGCCAACTTCATCGCCGAGAGCACCGTTCTGGTCGAGGACAGGCCTCCGACGGCAACCGGGCCAACCTGGGAGCTGTTCGTCGATGGATCGTCCAACTCGATCGGTAGCGGCGCAGGGATCCTCCTAAAGTCCCCCGAAGGAATAGAGTTGCAATACGCCCTAAAGTTCAACTTTCTGGCATCCAACAATGCTTCCGAGTACGAGGCCCTTATCTCGGGAGCCCGCATGGCCCGACGGTTGGGGGCCGAGCGAGTCAGGATCAACACCGACTCCCAGCTAGTTGCAAGCCAGGTCAATGGCGAGTACGAAGCTCGGGAGGTACCTATGATCAAATACCTACAGTTGGTCTGGAGCCTGGCCCAGCAGGTCGAGGAGTTCGAGGTAGTCCGAATAGCTCAGGAGCAAAACTCTCAGGCGGACGCCCTCTCCCGACTGGCCTCCTCCCTAGACCCGGAAGGTACACGATCGGTCCTCCTAGAAGAGCTAGAGTGCCCGAGCATAGACTCGGAGCTCCTCGCCATTGACTCGGCCACTCCCGGCAACTGGCGCTCCGCCTACCTGTCCTGGCTACGGGACTCCCGGGAGCCCTCCGACCCTCGGGAAGCCCGCCGAATGAAGTACCAAGCTCGGCGCTTCATCATCCTCGACAATGCTCTCTATCGAAGATCATTCTCCGGGCCCCTTCTGAAGTGTCTCGGTCCCGACGAAGCAAGCCAAGCTGTTGAAGAGATTCATCGAGGCCTGTGCGGAGCACATTCAGGAGGTCGGTCGCTGGCTAGAATCCTGCTAAGGCAGGGGTACTGGTGGCCGACCCTACAGCGCGACTGTACAGCTTACGCACAACATTGCGACCGTTGCCAGCGGTTCGACCATTTGGTCCATCAGCCGGCCACGGAACTTATCACCCTTACCGAGCCCTACCCTTTCGCTCGGTGGGGGATCGACATCCTTGGGCCATTCCCAATGGCTCAATCCCAGAAGAAGTTTATCATCGTCGCCATCGACTACTTCACCAAGTGGATCGAGGCTGGAGCAACAGCAAGGATCACCGAGACAGTAGTCTGGGGCTTCGTTTGGAAATCGATAATCTGTCGCTTTGGCATCCCCCGAGTGATAGTGAGCGATAACGGGCGGCAATTCGACTCTCGGTACTTCCGAGACAGATGCCCCGACCTAAATATCCGCAACCACTTCACTTCGGTCGCCCACCCTCAGGCCAACGGGCTGGTTGAAAATGCCAACAAGACCATCTTGAAGGCCATAAAAACCAGACTCGGCAAGGCTAAGGGTAGCTGGCTCGAGGAACTGCCTAGCGTACTATGGTCGCACCGAACGACCCCCAGGACGGCAACCGGTGAGACCCCTTTTCAGCTGGTATATGGCACCGAAGCCGTCGTTCCGTTAGAGATCGCCAATCCGTCTCTCCGAGTTATCAGCTTTTCGCCCGAGGCAAACGAGCAGAAGTTGCTCGAGAACCTCGACCTGGCAGACGAACTCCGAGAGATCGCGAACGTCCGAGCTACGGAATAGCAGCGCCGCCTCACTCGGTACTACAACACCAAGGTCCGAGGCAGATAATTCCGACCAGGGGACTTCGTCCTCAGGAAGACCGAAGCATCTCGACCACTGGAGGCGGCGGGCAAGCTATCCCCCAACTGGGAAGGCCCCTACCGAGTGATCGAGACGCTCGGGAAAGGTGCGTACAGGTTAGCCACAATGGAAGGGGAACCCATTCCCCAGACATAGAACGCAAGCACACTACGCAGATTTTATTTCTGAAAACTGTATCAACAAATCGGGTAAAATAAACCCCCTTTTTTTGCATTCATTCAAGATAACTATTGATACATCAGAAAGGCAACTGCCAGTACATTACATAGTGAAAAGCAAAAATCCATCTAGCACCGCGGCAAACGGCCATCGCCCGGCCGACCCAGTCTTGACCTTCTCGCATCCAGCCACTAACTCTGCCTCGCGTAGAAACTGGCTCGGACAAGAGATGGTCGACCCAGTTGGCTCGGGTGGACCGTGACAAGGGTGACAGAGGGACAACAAGGAGAAGGCCACCTTTCACGCGAGGAAGGCTACCTTCCAAGTTGGCAACAACCTGGAAAAAGGAGCGCCGTGAAGGTCTCCCCTTTGCCAAACTACCAACTCTTTGGAGGTGAACAGAAAGCAAGCAGCCCCCGAAGAGTGAAAGAAATGAAGAACAAAAGAGAGAGAAAGAGGCTGCGGACAGAGGTGAGGAAGGAACTAGAGCCGCCTCCTCCCCTCCCACGGAGGGGAATGGCGGTCGGCATCCCTAACTCCCCCGTCCGCCCCCCATCTCGGCGTCAGCCTGGAAGCCTCGCCGGAGCCAAGAGGAGGCAAACGGCGTGCCCCGAACATCGAAGCCCTCTCCAGATCCGCGCGGCGACCGTCGGACCCGTCTCATGCACGCGCGGTGACCGTGGGACCCGACCGATATTCCAGGACAGCTAGAACTGGCCGCTCCCCGTCGTCTGCAGCGTCATCTTCTGAAGGGTCCTCCATGCTCCGATCGCGGTGGCGCAACGCAGAGCGAAGATGAGGGAATAAGAGCAGACCACCGGTGAGAGTCCTAAGTGTTAAGAGGGAAGGAGCACCCTCCGGTCCTTTTTATAGGCCAAGGGAGGCCACGCGCCTTAAATGACTCCCCCCCTCGAAAACACGCTACAGGACCTCCCCTGGAAGGTCACCTCCAATTCCTCGGCCCCCGCCCTAGCGGGATTCACGAAGCGCCTCGACTTTCAAAGCATGGTGGAATGAAAGGACGCCCCGCCAGAAGTCTCCCGAATCGGCATGCGAGAACGGTGCAAAAAATATCGGCACCTTCCAACTGCCCCCGATACGCCAGCCAAATCACAGCAAAGATAACGATCAAACGAAGTAAGTCCTTTATTGCCTCCCATAAAGAAATCCTCTTACAAGAGGGAAAATAGACAAAAAAGGGAAGGGGCAAAATAAAGCAAAATACATCAGGCCTCGGGCCCACTTTGAAGCTCGGGAACAGCAGTAGGGGATGCGTCACCCCCGGTACCTTCGGTGACGGCCGGCCCGGACACTGACCTCGCCTGTGCGAGAACTGTCCCGGTCGTGAGCCCTCCTGGAGCCTCCAGAGTTGGTGACCCCGCTGGAGGTGACTCCTCCTGTTCTTCCCCGGTCGAAGATGAGGAGCTGGAAACTGACTCATCCGAGTCATGACTCTGGCCGTAAGGAAAATCACCCCCGGCAAGGTGCTCATTGGCATAGCTCATCGCCCGGCGATAGCCCTGCCTGAATCCCTTTCGAGCACCCCGGCGGAGCGCTACCTCGTAGTAGGGTAAGGCAGCTTCAATCAGGTCGGCCGAGTAAGCTTTCGAGCCTTTGTAGCGCTCGATCGCCTCCGCCTCGACCTGCCCGTCCCGAGCCCGCTCCGCCTCGGCCGCACACTCTTCCGCCCTCGCCAGACGCTCCTCTAGCTCGGTCATCCTCCGCTCGGCTTCGATCGTCTGACCCTCCGCCCGGGCTCGGTCCACCTCGGCCTCAGCGCGAAGGCGCTCCGCGTCCTCCGCCCGATCCTGCAGCTTGCCGCGCTCAAGCTCCCAGAGGCCATCCAGCTCGATGTGACGTTGACGCTCGTCTTCTAGACGTTTGCTCTTCCTCTCGAGCGATTCTTGTGCCCTTGCTAGCTGCTCGGCCAGCGCCTCGTCTTCCCGTCAGCTCGACCGCGCCAACTCCCTGAATGCGAGGAACTCCCGTCGGAGCCCCTCATGCTCCCCCTCGAGCCGGGCTAGTTTCCCCTCGCATCCACCAAGGGTCCAGGCGAGCCTCGACCGTTCCGCCTCCGTCCAGGCGTGCGCCTCCGCCATCACGGCCGCTGTCCGAGCTATGACCAGGCCGCCCTCCATCAGGACATCAAGGACCCCGGCGGGAGTGTTGCGCCTCTCTCCCCCCCTCTCGGCGATCGATCGGCAGAACCAGTACAAGTCGCCTGAGATACCGAGCCTAACCAGAGGTTCCGACAAAGGGGACTGCTCCACCCTGGGCACCTCGCCAGAAGACCCTGTTCGGGCAGCGAAGCTGACCGCCCTACGCCCCACGGTCGGTTGGGGTTGCAACGCCTCCCCGGGTGAACCCCCACCCTCGACCGGCGCCGCGGGATCAACCGCACCAGAAACTGCCGGCACTTGGGGTTGCGACGCCCTCGCGGGCGAACCCCCATCCGCGCCGACCAATCCCTCGGTCCCAGCGCCGGCCACACCGGCACCGGCCCCCTCTGCCCCCACAGAGGGGAGAGCCGACCCATCACCTCCCTCTGCGGGGCCCCTGGTCTCCTCGGCCCCCTCTCGCCCGACGGATGGGAGAGCCAGCCCGGAGGGGTCGGCCCCATCCTGCCCCCGAGGGGGGAGCGCCGCCGAGGCAGAATCGCCCCCGACGGCAGTAGGAAAGCCGGCTTTCTTGGCCCTTTTCCTGGCCTTCGCTACCTCCCGCAACTTCCCCGCCAGGGGATCCTTGCGCTTTAGGCCGGTCGATCGAGAAGTCCCCTCGGGGGCCGCCCCCTTGCCCTTATCTCAGGCATGGACGCGACCCGCCGAGGCATCAGGCTCATCGGCTGTCGAGTCATCTCCCAGATCGACGACCTCAGCCGTCTCCTCCAGAGGTTCCCGCCTCACGTCTGCAACAAGAAGAAGCCCCGGTCAGGAGGAGGAAAAGAGCTACCACCCCCGAAAAAGAGCCTCAAGAGCTGTACCTATCGACATCAACCGCGAGAGAAGACACCGTTCGATGTTCTCCGACGTCACCAGCTCCTCGGTCGATTGACGCTTCTCCAGCAGACGGGCAGCCTGCTGCTCCACGTGGGGAGGGAACTCCTCCTGGCGAGGGGGCAGATTCGGGTGAAAGTTGGGCGAGGTCCGGCATCTCCAGATCTCGTCCGTCGCCACCGCCTTCACCCAGAAGAATTGGGTCTTCCACCCCTTGTGCGAGGAGTCCTTCGCCGCAAGCGAGATGCATCTCCTATTCCTCCGCGCCTGGATGAAGTAGAAGCCTTTCCCCGCTGACTGGTGCGCTTTCAACTCAAAAAAGAAGTGGAAGAGGTCCAAGGAAGGAAAAATGTCGTGCTGACGACAAAGAATCCGGAAGGCCGAGAGCAGCAGATATGAATTGGCCACCAACTGAATAGGCGCCAACCGGAAAAAATTAAGAAGCTACAGCACGAAAGGATCGAAAGGGAGCCGAAATCCACTCTTCCAAGCCAGAAGGAAGGTGCAAATGAGCTCATCACGATCATCTAGACTCGTCTCGTACGGAGTGGCGGCAACAAAGCTGTATCTAAGAGGCAGGTGGAAACGATGCTCCAGCCTCCGCACCTCCGCTTCCCCCAACTCACTACAGTTGGGGACGGGTTCCTGCCTCACCGGCACAAACTCCGGACTCTGATCCGCCATCGAGTCAGGAGGAGATCCCTCGTACGAGCTCGAAGACTCCGGGGGAGAAGGAAGTTGCCAGACCGCCTCTGCGGTTATCCTCGCCAACTCCTCGAACGCCGCCGCAAGGCTCCGCGTCTCCGCTGTGCTCTCACGGCGCATCAAGAAGCAAGGAAAGCCTAAAACCCTGGAAGCCTAGAACGATGACCAGCGCCCCCTAAAAACCCCTGAGGGTGGCGACGCGCCGTTCCGTGCTCTGAGAAAAAGGGGGGCCCCTTCATTTCGAATCCGCCAGGATCATCATTACGGGCCTCGGCGACCGCTATAAGCGGCTCCATAACGCCAACGGAATTCCACCACCTGAGCCACGCCGGTCCAAAGCCTCGAAAAACTACTCATCCGAGCCTCCTTGGCTCGGGAGTAGGAGGGGGACAAGTGGAGAGGGGGATTTCCGCAGCCCACCACAAAGGCAAACCAGGCGAGCCCACCCGAGTGATAGCCCACAGGGCCCACTTAGGGTGAAAAGCCCAATAAATAAGACTCGAGGAACTAACTCTCCCCGGCAGCCTTCTAGGCTCGGAGGGCCCGAGACAACGGTAAGGTCCCAAGGAAGGTCCGGCCTAAAGCCCTCTCCCCGTCCGAGAGAGATAGGCTCCAGCCGACCTATCCGACCCCACCCTCGCCGGGCCATGCCTATTGCTCGGACATGAGCTAGCATCCCCGAGGCTCGGTAAGGCCGGTTGATTAATCCGCAGGTGCAGCCGTTCAGAGTCCTCCGTCAGCGGGAGAGTCAGGGAAGCCGCCGGACTCGGAGGGGATAACGTTCCCACGATCAGGCCATGAAAGCCCCCGTTAAAGACGTAACTCCCGCCGGGAACCCCTCAGCTTACAGGACTCATGAAGGCAGCGCACTATTTAAGCAAGGGATACCGTCCGGAAGAAGGTAAGATGAACTAGGCATTCATACACCCTAAGCTCCTGAGCACGATTCGCTTCACCCTCTGGTGGAGAGGATTCTCGCACATCAGCTCTCTCCTCCCCCCATTATTGCTTCCACCATAGCTCTACTGACTTAGCCATCGGAGGGTTTTCCCCCAGGGAGATCCCCTCGGCCCTCTGATACGTTTCCCTCTCTTGCAGATTCATCTTCTGGTGATCCATAGCCCGCTCAGGATCCAGCGCGAGATCTCGCCTCTTCACCTATGTTTGAGTGTCATTAGAATGTGTAATGTGCTAATTGGGCCCATTTCTTCGGGCTTGGCCCAATGAGCTCCCCTACCCCTTCGGTTATTTGTCAATGAGTCTTTTGTCAGGGTCTTATTGTAAAATGTGAGTTTCCTATATATAGGGCCCCATTTCCTTCATTTGAAGGTAATGAATCAATCAATGAAAAAAATACCATTTGAGAGTCCAAAGCTTAGTTTAGTGGAGTGATTCCAACATTTTTTGGGTGAGAAACCCTAGGGGAGAGATTCCCCACCCTTCCCTCTCTTAATCCCTCTTTTTCACTCCACTTTCTCTCTCCTCAACACCCAATTTCGAATTTTCTTCTCTCTCCTCCCTTCCCAACCACCTCAACCCCCACCTACCATCATTAAAGCCCTCCACTTCCCCATGGCCTCCATTACTCCACCCCCTAGTCCCAAGGAGATCCCTCACCATTCCAACATAATCTTCTCTATTCCAACACAATCTTCCCCCATTCCAACACACTCATCCCTCTTCCCCACACAATCCCCCACATTCCAAAGCCATTTTGAATTTGAAATCCCTTCCCTCCATATCCTTTGGCCGCCCCCCCTCTCCTCCTCTCTAGCCTAGTTCGCCCCCCTCTCCTTCCATTCTCCACCACCACTTGCCCTCACACCCTCCATCCACCAGCTGAAACCTTCGCCCCTCCTCTTCTTCATCCGCCTCCCTCCTGCCATTAGCAACCCTCCACCTCTTCCATACCTCCCCTCCACCTTTCTTCATCCCCCTTCACCATACACCACTCTCTCCTTCTTCTTGTTAGATCCCTTGGGGGCTTTGTCAAAGTTGCAGGTTGCTGTTCAAGAGATGCAGTTGTACCCGAAGCTTGCAGAAGGTACCACGGTTTGCTACCTGCGATTCTGAAGGCATAAGAGGCATCCACGGAAGTGTCTGCCAGTCCTCTTCGTCTCGAAAGTGGTTTCGTCCTCATCGGAGCTCGGTGCTGTCCGGGACCTCCATTCTCCCACAGCTGCGCGGTTCTGCTATGGCCGAGGACCTGAGCCGGCTTAGAAGCTCTTCCACGACCAGCCCCGAAGGAATCAGTCCTCAAGTCCTTCTTCAAAGTTCTTCATCGGCCTGTCTACTTTCAGAATCAAAAAGCGGAAGCCCATTCCGCATCCGGGAACAGAAGTTACCAATTTTCTTCCACGGTCGCGCGGCTTTGCCTCCCCCAGTCTACACCGACACCTCCTCACTCTTCTGGCTCCACTGATCGTCTCCGTTCTCTTCTGGCATCCCCGTTTATTTTGCTGCAAAGCGGACTCACCCACGGTTCTAACGGCACTGGCGGCATCAAATTTGGAGTTCGGGAGCGGCCAGGATAGCCTCTGCATCCTACTATTGGTGACCTACCCCTGCTAGTCCGAGAAACAGAGGCCCTGTTCAAGCTCCTGCCCCGACCTACAGCGACTCCAGAAGAAATTACAAAAAATTCTGAGGCATTCCCCTTCCTGTTACGAAGATTTCTCCGCCAGTCTCGCCATCAGCAAACTTCTTGAGCAATATCTACAACAGCAACACCGACCCTCTATCCTGGTTCACAGACAGCAGGCAGATTCGGCGTCCACCCTTGTTCCTCGTTCTTTGCTTTGGTTTCCCCACCCCGCTTGGCCGGCTGAAGGCCCCTCCCTGCGTGGAGGTAGTATTGATGTAATATCAATAACCCCCACCCCAAGTTCCCCCTCCTGCGAGAGGTGTAGTGGTGTACTTTGTTTGGGCAGGTCAAGCGACACCGCCGTGGCGTGTGGGGATCCACTCGCCTCCCCACTCGCCCTCGTCTCCGACCGGGACCGGTTTCTTCAAACCGGTTGAGTAAGTGCTCAAACCTTCACTCCAATTAGTGCTTGTCTTTCAATATTAGTTCTTAATTTTGCTGGTTATGCGAGTGAGAGCCTGATCCTCAAGCCCCATAAACTTGAGTGATCACCGTGGGAATAATGTAACCGTTGCCGTTGGCACTTTATCGGCCCCCTTGATTTGGGTACCCATACCCATTGGGAATCATTCTTGGCCTTGCTGGCCCTCTACCAGCAGGGGCCCAACCCCACATCCTCCCCTTGGCATTGCCAAGTCATCCCGGGCTTGGGTGAGTGATGATAGAGCGGTGGCCCAACTTAGCCCGTTTTGAATGCGATTGTGCTTGCTTGCATTAGGTCCAAGGTTGTGTCACATCAAGTGGTATCAGAGCAAGTCTTTGACTTGTCTCTATCAAGTCTAAGTCCTAGGACCATTGCATTGTGTGTCCCTCATCATTTACCCCTTGTCTTGCATGTCCACCCGTAGTGGTGCTAGTTACCGATTTGATCCTTCATCCTCCAATCCACCCATGGATCCCAATCCTCAACCCAATCAAGATGCTCCTAGGGAGGAACCCCAAAGCCAAATGAATAGGGTAGATGCTGCCCTTACCAACATCCTTGCCCAACTTGCCTCCCTTAACACTCGAATTGCTCGGTTAGAAGAACATTAGGTCCACCCAAGGGACAACGAGCCTAGAGTCCACCCTCCATATGTTGACCTTCATAGGGAAGACCCTCCCCCAAGGAATAATGAACTAAGAGGCCATCCACCACATGGTGAGTTGCCTAGAAATGAGTTCCACCCAAGGAACAATGAGCCTAGAGTCCACCCTCCTTATGTTGAGCCCCATAGGGATGATCCCCATCTAAGGAACAGTGAGCCTAGAGTCCACCCTCCATATGTTGAACCTCATATGGAAGATCCCCATCTAAGGAATTATGAGCCAAGAGTTCATCCACCACATGGTGTCTTGTATAGGAATGAGTTCCAGCCAAGGAACAATGACCCAAGAGTCTACCCTCCACATGTTGAGCCTCATAGGGAAGAGTTCCATCCGAGGAATCATGGACCAAGAGCCTATCATCCACATGCTGAAATCTATAGGAAGGACTTGGACTTTGACCCCTACTATAACCATGAGAGACCCCGCCATCATCCAATTCATGAAAGGCGTCCACGGGACGACCCGGATGACCCCCTCTTAAGGATGATTAAAGTAGAGGCCCCAAACTTTGATGGTTCCCATGAATCAAGTGTCTACTTAGAATGGGAGACCGCCATGGACCAATACTTTGAATGGTATCCTATGTCCGACCAAAGGAGGGTAAGGTTGGCCAAAATACATCTTGTCAAATTAGCCAAAACATATTGGTTAAACCAAGAGGGTCTAAGAAGGATTAGGCGGGGAGAGCCTATTGAAACTTGGGCGGGAATGAAGAACCTACTTAGGAACAAATACCTTCCCCAATCCTACCATCAAATGCTCTTAGATGAATGGCAAAGCCTCACCCAAGAGGGGAAGACCGTAGTAGAATATATTGAAAAGTTTGACTCCTACCTTTTGAAGTGTGGAGTTCATGAGGACCCGGAAGTTACCTTGTCCCGCTTTAGGAATGGGCTTCAAAGTCACATCAAAAGAAAGCTTTTCATGAGAGATGTTGATAACCTTAAGATAGCTTATCAAATAGCTAGGGATGTAGAAAGATTCTCTAGGATCCCTCGATTTGCTACTCCCCGACCGGTCGACCCCAAAAATATGGGACCACGACCCATTCCGGCCACTCCCATGAAAGCCCATAACCCAAGTGGGAACACCCCATTAAGGTCTTACAACCCCCCTCCCACCATCACTCCAAACAAACCCACTCCTAGTCACCCCCTCCCACGGAGGGAAGACATTCCCAAAGGCCCAAATGTAGGAACTACTTCGGGTAGTGGGCACCAAAAATGTTTTAGGTGTCAAGGGTTTGGCCACTTTGCGGGGCAATGTCCATCCAAGGGATCATCTAACTTGTTTATTGAGGAAGAAGCTCCACCCCAAAAAGAGCTTGAAGATGTCGTGGAGGACCATGAAGCCTCATTAGATTGGGAGGAAGAGTATGAAACCCAATACCAAACCCAATACCTAGAATCAGGTCTAGATCATACCACTCCATCTACCAACTCTCATCTAGGAGTGATTAGATGCACCCTCACCAAACCTCAAGAAGAGGATTGGCGTCGAACTTCAATCTTTCACACCTTTGTCAAAATAGGAAATCATGTAAGGAAAGTGATCTTGGATAGTGGGAGTTGTGTCAATGCCGTGTCACCCGATACAGTCAAGCTTCTTGGGCTAGCTATCACCCCTCACCCAAGTCCATACCGGGACTCATGCATCAACAACAACTCCATCCCGGTCAACACTCAATGTCTTGTGCCCCTCACCTTCTCCTCATACCATGGTCAAATATGGTGTGACATCATACCCATGGAAGTAGGTAGCATCCTACTAGGAAGACCTTGGCTTTATGATGTAGATGCCACTATCTTGGGTAGAAGCAATAAGTGCACCTTTGAACATGAGGGTAAGACTATCCGTCTTAACCGTTCCCCACCTCGTCCCATGACCAAGAGGGACACTCCCCCTCAAGGACAACACCCCACCCCTACACAAGTCTCGGGGAACTCCACCCCTCCAACCCCATCCCCTACCCAAACTCCCAAACAAAGTGGTATCTCGGGGTTGGCCAAGGGTCTTCATCTCATCACTAGAAAAGAACTTGAAGAGGAGATAGTTCGAGGAATACCATTTTGTGCGGTGGTCATTTGTCTAGGAGAACCCACTTCCACCAATCCACATCCCATAGAAATCCAACAACTACTAGAAGAATTCCATGATGTGTTCCCAACGGAGCTCCCAGACCAACTCCCTCCTATGCGGGATGTGCAACATGCCATCGATCTAGTCCCGGGAGCCACTCTCCCAAACCTTCCTCATTATAGCCTCAATCCCACGGAACATGCCGAACTTAGGAGGCAAATAGAGGAACTCATTAGGAATGGCTTCATTCGCATTAGTAAAAGCCCATGTGCCGTCCCGACCCTTCTAACTCCCAAAAAGGATGGGTCATGGCGAATGTGTGTGGATAGTCGGGCCATTAACAAAATCACCGTCAAGTATAGGTTTCTCATCCCTAGGCTTGATGACATGCTTGATATGTTAACCGGAGCCACCATCTTCTCCAAAATTGACCTTAAGAGTGGCTATCACCAAGTTAGAGTAAGGCCCGGAGATGAGTGGAAAACGGCTTTCAAAACCAAAGATGGCCTTTTTGAATGGCTAGTCATGCCTTTTGAACTTTCAAATGCTCCAAGTACTTTCATGCGTCTTATGACGGAGGTCCTTAGGCCCTTCATTGGGATCTTTCTAGTGGTCTATTTTGATGATATACTAATCTATAGTCAAACCCAAGAAGCCCACCTTGATCACCTTAGGCAAGTTTGTATCATCCTTCGTCGAGAGAGCCTATTTGCCAACTTAGGAAAGTGCCACTTCATGACCACATCCCTCACCTTCTTAGGATTTGTGGTGTCAACCAAAGGCATCTCCATGGACCCCGAGAAGGTCCAAGCTATCATTGATTGGCCGGAACCCCACACCCTACACGAGGTCCGAAGTTTTCATGGATTGGCCACATTCTATAGGAGGTTCATTCGAGGGTTTAGCACTATCACTGGCCCAATCACCGATTGTCTCAAGAAGGGGACTTTTGTATGGACCAAATCAGCCTCCAAAGCCTTCCAAGAACTTAAGGAGAAGTTGACCCAAGCCCCGGTCCTATGCCTTCCCGATTTCTCTAAAGTCTTTGAAGTCACATGTGATGCATCCGGGATAAGGATAGGAGGGATTCTTAGTCAAGAGGGACACCCGGTAGCCTTCTTTAGCGAGAAGCTTTGTGATGCTAGGACAAGATACTCCACTTATGACAAGGAGTTCTATGCCGTGGTTCAGTCCCTCCGACATTGGAGGCACTACTTGTTGCCCAAAGAGTTTGTCATCTTTTCCGACCATGAGGCCCTCAAATACCTCAACTCCCAACAAAAGCTAAATGCCCGACATGCCCGATGAGTTGAGTTCATCCAATCCTACACTTTTGTCATCAAACACAAGGCCGGGAGTGAGAATCGAGCGGCGGATGCCCTTAGTAGGAAAGTTTCCTTGTTATCCACTATCCAAGTGGAAGTGACCGGATTTGATAGAATCAAGGATGAGTACCCTAGCTGCCCCGACTTTGGGCACATCTATACCACCTTGACCACCCCTTCTAGTAAGGAACATGAGGGATTTATCTTAGAGGATGGGTTCCTCTTCAAGGGACCCAGGCTTTGCATCCCACGGACCTCACTCCGTGACTTCTTGATTTGGGAAATACATGCGGGAGGGCTAGCTGGCCATTTTGGAGTCCACAAAACCATTGCCCTAGTTAAGGGACAGTTTTATTGGCCTAGTCTCAAGAGAGATGTAGGCAAGGTTGTGGGTCAATACCGAACATGTGCCTCGGCCAAACAAGTGAAACAAAATACCGGCCTATATACCCCACTCCCCATCCCTGACCGGCCATGGCAAGACCTAAGCATGGACTTTGTGCTAGGATTACCCAAGACTCAAAGAAGGCATGACTCCATCTATGTGGTGGTTGATAGATTTTCAAAAATGGCCCACTTTATCCCATGCTCCAAAACCTCTGATGCCTCCCATGTAGCCCGATTGTTCTTTGATGAGGTTGTCCGCCTCCATGGACTATCCAAAACCATAGTCTCCGATAGAGATGTCAAGTTCACTAGCTACTTCTGGAAAACTCTTTGACACATGATGGGTACCCTCCTTAAATTTTCCACTGCCTACCACCCCCAAACAGATGGCGAAACCGAAGTTGTCAATCGGAGTCTAGGGAACCTCCTTAGGTGCCTTATTGAGGATCGACCGGGAAATTGGGATCTCATCCTACCCCAAGCTGAGTTTGCATATAACAACTCCATCAATAAGTCCATAGGGATGAGTCCATTTGAAGCTGTGCATGGGTACAAACCAAGAAAACCTTCCGATCTCATTCCCCTTCCCCAGCATGCTAGAATGTCCATTTCAGCCGAGTCTTTTACACAACATATTAGAGAATTGCATGAAGAAATTCGCAAGCACATCAGCAAAAAGAATGAGGCTTATAAAAGGCTGCCGACTCTCATCGGCGTCACCAAGAATTCCAAGTGGGTGACTTTGTGATGGTAAGGATGGAGAGGCTCTCCCCGGGAGCCAACTCTAAACTGAGGCCACGTGGGGCTGGTCCCTTCCAGGTCTTGAGGTGCATAGGTGCAAATGCCTACGAGTTAGATCTCCCTGAGGAGTATGGAATGAGTCCCACATTCAATGTTGCCGACCTAGTGCCATATAAGGGACCCACGGTGGTACCTAGTGAGGAGATTGAGCCTACCTCTTCCATTGAGAGAGCACCCACCCATGATGATAAACCACCAGTCAAGAGAGTCCAGCGTGAACAAATTGAACGAATATTGGATGAACAAGTCACTACCACTCGGAGCAAGGTATATGAGCGCTATCTCGTCAGGTGGAAGGATCTTCCTCCTTCGGAGGATTCTTGGGTGAGTCGGGAGGATCTCCAGCGGTTGGATCCGGACCTCCTCGAGCAGTACCACAGTCGGATGGACCCATACTCGACGGAGTCGAGCTCTTCACAGCCCAGGGGATTTGATGGAGGCATCATCCACAATTCCCTTTGGCTAGGGTCTTCTTCACACTTCGGCACTATTTGAGTTCGGGCCTCTCTCTATAAAGGCCCACTTATCCTTTTTATGCTATGTACTTGAGTCATTTGATGTAATTTGCATTTTTTTTGAGTCATGTCCCTAGGTCTTGCGTTTATTTTCCTATGTTTGAGTGTCATTAGAATGTGTAATGTGCTAATTGGGCTCATTTCTTCGGGCTTGGCCCAATGAGCTCCCCTACCCCTTCGGTTATTTGTCAATGAGTCTTTTGTCAGGGTCTTATTGTAAAATGTGGGTTTCCTATATATAGGGCCCCATTTCCTTCATTTGGAGGTAATGAATCAATCAATGAAAAAAATGCCATTTGAGAGTCCAAAGCTTAGTTTAGTGGAGTGATTCTAACATTTTTTGGGTGAGAAACCCTAGGGGAGAGATTCCCCACCCTTCCCTCTCTTAATCCCTCTTTTTCACTCCACTTTCTCTCTCCTCAACACCCAATTTCGAATTTTCTTCTCTCTCCTCCCTTCCCAACCACCTCAACCTCCACCTACCATCATTAAAGCCCTCCACTTCCCCATGGCCTCCATTACTCCACCCCCCTAGTCCCAAGGAGATCCCTCACCATTCCAACACAATCCTCTCTATTCCAACACAATCTTCCCCCATTCCAACACACTCATCCCTCTTCCCCACACAATCCCCCACATTCCAAAGCCATTTTGAATTTGAAATCCCTTCCCTCCATATCCTTTGGCCGCCCCCCCTCTCCTCCTCTCTAGCCTAGTTCGCCCCCCTCTCCTTCCATTCTCCACCACCACTTGTCCTCACACCCTCCATCCACCAGCTGAAACCTTCGCCCCTCCTCTTCTTCATCCACCTCCCCCCTACCATTAGCAACCCTCCACCTCTTCCATACCTCCCCTCCACCTTTCTTCATCCCCCTTCACCATACACCACTCTCTCCTTCTTCTTGTTAGATCCCTTGGGGGCTTTGTCAAAGTTGCAGGTTGCTGTTCAAGAGATGCAGTTGTACCCGAAGCTTGCAGAAGGTACCACGGTTTGCTACCTGCAATTCTGAAGGCATAAGAGGCATCCACGGAAGCGTCTGCCAGTGCTCTTCGTCTCGAAAGTGGTTTCGTCCTCCTCGGAGCTCGGTGCTGTCCGGGACCTCCATTCTCCCACAGCTGCGCGGTTCTGCCTCGGCTGAGGACCTGAGCCGGCTTATAAGCTCTGCCACGATCAGCCCCGAAAGAATCAGTCCTCAAGTCCTTCTTCAAAGTTCTTCATCGGCCTGTCTACTTTCAGAATCAAGAAGCGGAAGCCCATTCTGCATCCGGGAACAGAAGTTATCAACTTTCTTCCACGATCACGCGGCTCTGCCTCCCCCAGTCTGCATCGACACCTCCTCACTCTTCTGGCTCCACCGATCGTCTCTGTTCTCTTCTGGCATCCCCGTTTCTTTTGCTGCAAAGAGGACTCACCCACGGTTCTAACAGCGCTGACGGCATCAAATTTGGAGTTCGGGAGCGGCCCGGACAGCCTCTGTATCCTACTGTTGGTGACCTACCACTGCTAGTCCAAGAAACAGAGGCCATGTTCAAGCTCCTGCCCCGACCTACAGCGACTCCAGAAGAAATTAAAAAAAATTCTGAGGCATTCCCCTTCCTGTTACGAAGATTTCGCCGCCGGTCTCGCCATCAGCAAACTTCCTGAGCAATATCTACAACAGCAACACCGACCCTCTGTCCTGGTTCACAGACAGCAGGCAGATTCGGCGTCCACCCTTGTTCCTCGTTCTTTGCTTTGGTTTCCCCACCCCGCTTGGCCGGCTGAAGGCCCCTCCCTGCGTGGAGGTAGTATTGATGTAATATCAATAACCCCCACCCCAAGTTCCCCCTCCTGCGAGAGGTGTAGTGGTGTACTTTATTTGGGTAGGTCAAGCGACACCGCCGCGGCGTGTGGGGATCCACTCGCCTCCCCGCTCGCCCTCGTCTCCGACCGGGACCGGTTTCTTCAAACCGGTCGAGTAAGTGCTCAAACCTTCACTCCAATTAGTGCTTGTCTTTCAATATTAGTTCTTAATTTCCCTGGTTATGCGAGTGAGAGCCCGATCCTCAAGCCCCATAAACTTGAGTGATCACCGTGGGAATAATGTAACCGTTGCCATTGGCACTTTGTCGGCCCCCTTGATTTGGGTACCCATACCCATTGGGAATCATTCTTGGCCTTGCTGGCCCTCTACCAGCAGGGGCCCAACCCCACATCCTCCCCTTGGCATTGCCAAGTCACCCCGGGCTTGGGTGAGTGACGATAGAGCGGTGGCCCAACTTGGCCCGTTTTCAATGCGATTGTGCTTGCTTGCATTAGGTCCAAGGTTGTGTCACATCACCTTGATTTCCGCGTAAGCTTCGGCTTCGGCCCATTTGGTGAAGTATTCCGTCGCAGTAAGGATGAAAGATTTCTACTTGGTGAGGGAATTGGGATCACATAGGGGACCAATGATGTCGAATGCCCACATGGAGAAAGGCCATGGGGAGGATATTGGATGAAGTGAGGAAGATGGTGAATGGATTTTATCTGCGTGAAGTTGACACTTGACACACCTACGGATATAGACAGCACAATCCTCTTTCATAGTGGGCCAATAAAAGCCTTGCCGAATGATCTTCTTGGCGAGCATCTGACTATTTACGTGGCCACCGCACACACCCGAGTGCGTCTCCTCTACACATTTCTAAACCTCATCGTCACCAAGATATCTTAACAGAATACCAGTAAGGCTCCTCCTATAGAGTAGACCTCCAACCAATGTGTATTTCTGAGCCACCCTTCTTATGACTTTCTTATCCTCTGTGGTGGCCCCTTCAGGATAAGACTGATCTAGGCAGTATTTCATGATTTCATAGAACCATGGTTTCTCTTCATCAGCCAGTTCTTCTTCGGCCTCTGCCAACATGATCTCCCTCTTCTCAAGGATATCTTCCTGCAGGATCTTTCTTGCTATCCTGTCTTTGATGTTTACATAGGAAGCATCATCGATTGCAGGGGCGTGAAGTTTGTAGATGGAAATGGACTTAAACCATCTTCCTAGAGGGAACCTTATGGATGATGCCAACGACGCGAGGGCATCGGCGAGAATATTCTGATGACGAGGGACATGAACAAAGATCAGTTTGGCGAACAGTTTGGCAAAGGCAACAGTGAGTTCTTGGTATGACTTGAGTTTGGGATCGCGAGTGCGATATTTAGTGAGCACCTGGCGAAGGATGAGTTGACTATCACCTACGACTCGCAACTCAGTGATACGAAAAGAATGAGCGAGTTCTAGGCCAGCTAGAAGAGCTTCATATTCGGCTATATTATTGGTGACTTGAAATTTGAGCTGGTATGCCAATGGGAATGTGAGGCCTTCAGGCGACAGGAGGGCGATGCCGATTCCTCTCCCTTGAGAATTCAGAGCTCCATCAAAATATAGCGTCCACATTGGCTCCTCTGATTGGTTGACGGACATTAGTTCCTCATCTGGGAACTCTGATTGGACGGGATCGAACTTGGGAAGAGGATGGTGAGCGAGATCCTCGGCTATGGCATAGTCTTTAATCGCCTTTTGCTGGATGTAGGTGATGTCGAAGTGAGAGAGAAAACTTTGCCATCGTGCTAGCCTATCCGTAAGGACGGATTTCTCCAGAAGGAATTTGATAGGATTCATTCGAGCAACAAATGGACCTCATGAGCCATGAAGTAGTGCTTTAATTTCTGCACTACCCAAACGAGGGCAGCACAGGTTTTCTCCATGATGGTGTACTTCTGCTCACAGGGATTGAGAAGTTTGGACAAGTAATAGGTTGCCCGTTCCTTACCTTCTTCATCAGCTTGTGCGAGGACGGCTCCCACGGAGTCATCCAAGACTGAGACGTAAAGGATAAGAGGTTTTCCTGGTTTAGGTGGAATGAGAACGTGTGGACTAGCCCGATATTCCTTCAACCCTTCAAAAGCTTTCTGACATTTAGAATTCTAGTGGAATTCTACTCCTGGCTTGGTCAACTCGTAGAGAGGTCTACACCTTTGTGAATGTTGGGACACAAATCGACGAATAAACTGTAACATCCCGATTAAACCTCGGACTTCCCTCAAATTCTTGGGAGGTGGCATATCCCTGATGGCCTTGGCTTTGTCAGGATCTATCTCAATCCCTCTCTTACTCACAATGAACCCCAGTAATTTACCCGACGACACACCAAACACACACTTTTTCGGGTTCATTTTCAATTGGAACTCCCTTGACCTCTGCAAGACTTTAGCCAAAACTTCTGGATGTTCCATCCTGGTCCTTGATTTCACCAATAAGTCATCCACATACACTTCCAGATATATGTGCATCATGTCATGAAATATGGCCATCATAGCTCTTTGGTAAGTAGCTCCAGCATTCTTTAACCCAAACGGCATGACCACGTAACAATATGTTCTCCAAGGGGTAGTGAATGACGTCTTTTCCTGATCCTCTTCTACCAAACGAATTTGATTATATCCTGAAAATCCATTCATGAATGAGAGGGTCTCATATCCTGCTGTGTTATCGATCAACACATCAATGTGAGGCAAGGGAAAATCGTCCTTTGGACACGCGCGGTTAAGGTCCCGGAAGTCGATGCAAATCCTGACTTTCTCATCTTTCTTCATGACCGAGACAATGTTCGCCACCCATTGAGGATAAAGGACGACTCTAATGAACCTGGCTTTATGGAGCTTATCGACCTCTTCTTTCATTTTCAAAGCCATCTTAGGGCGGAAACGCCTTAACCTTTGTTTTACCGAGACGGACCCTGGTTTTAGGGTTAAATGGTGTTCGACCAAGGTTGAATCCAGACCCAGCATATCATTGTAGCTCCATGCAAACGTGTCCTTATATTCCTTGAGAACCTCAATTAATGCCTCTTCTTCAGAGGGTGGTAGGTTGTCACTTATGAGGATGATCCTATGATCTTCCTCAGTTTCCAAGTTGACTTCTTTGGTGGATTCTTCTACGGCGGTTGACGGCTCGTCAAATCTCCTCATTCCACTAGCGTATGCGTCCGCCGCATCCTCATATTCTTCACCCTCATCTTCAGTGGGGCATTCTTCATCCGTGATCTCGTAGACTCCATACCCTTCATCAAATGCACAGTCGCCCTCACATTCTATTTCCGGTAGTTGGATGGGATTTTCTAACAACTGGGGGATGGTAAGAAGGGCCTGACACCTGGCGGCTAAATCCAGAAGGAATCGACGAGGGATCTGCCTACCCTTGGATTTCTTCCTAGGTACTACCCTTGGCCCTTCATTTCTAGATTGACTGACAATATTTACAGAAGAAGAGGAAGACGAAGAGGATGGTGTAGAATGTACAGGAGAAGACCCCTCAGAGGAGGGGTAGAAAAGGTCACTCATCGGACCTTGGACGGGTGGTCCGCAAGGGGGGACGCACCCGTGGGAGATGTAGGAGGTTTCCTCAACGAAGATGTGTTGTTGAGGAGTTTGAAAATTGACGTTTTTTTTTCATTTTCATTTTTGATGACAAAACAGTGAAAAGAAATCGGAGGAGAAAGAAAAGTGGTTATGGCTAGAGGATTGGGAGGCTCGTAGAGCAGATCATGATTGAATGCCTGGCGTGGGTTGAGAAGCCCGCGTAGGTATGTAAGCAGAGAAGGGGACCTGGGAAGATCATCGGACAATTGTTTGGCCCAGGAAGAAGATATCAGCAAAGGCTGAGACGAGTGGATGGAGAAGATGGCGGCTAATGAGCCGTCGACGGCAATGTTGAGGACGGATGAAGATCCGTCGATGATAGGGTCCTTCTGGCGAGGACGAGGATAGTTTGGGACCTTGGCAAGAGTGGTAATATTCTCTGATATTTCGGAGATCAATGGTGGTCCTTCAAACTGCGGAGACGAGAACATCCTTTCCAGTGCAACGGAAATGTCCCGTATGTCGAACCATTTGTTCCACTCGCATTCTGGATCTTTGATCTTGCCTCTTTTGGTGATCCTCGGACATTTTTCAGCCAAATACTCAGCATGTGATCCCCCATATGCTTCTCGTGGGTAATCTCCCATCTGAATAACGGGTCCTCTGTTGAAGTGGTTTGATAGAGTCCATGTGAGGGGCTTCCAATCCTCCTTGAATGGTCCTTTGAAGCCTAGGCCAAACCTGCGGTTCGGCCTAATTTCCTTTGGCGGTTTGAGCATACCCTGTAATTGTGCGCCCAGACCTTTACCCTGTTGATAGCCGATGTTCCTCATAATCTCCCAACCTTTGGAGTGAAAAGGGAGACATGATGTTGCGGTTGTCCTGACCGGCTCCTTGGGTGCTAGTGGAACATGAGATGAATCACGTACGTCCAGTAGTGACAATATGGGCGGATGAGACGGCCAAACAGAGGGCAGAGAGGTGTTGATAGCATCCACTGTGTGAAGGACAGGTGTACTGACCACTTTAATAATCCTCCCATTGTAAGGAAACTTCAGGCACTGATGGTTGGTGGAAGGCACAGCGTCCATGGCTTCGATGTAAGGGCGACCCAGTATAGCCTTGAATGTGGGGTCCATGTCGAGGACATGGAATTCTGTGAGAATTGACATGGGGCCTAGTTCTGCCTTCAGAATAATCATCCCCTGTGGTGGCCTTTTGCTATTGTCATAAGCCGTGACCGTGATCGAGGAAGGTCTTATTTGTTCCTCGTTGACCCCACACAACTGAAGGGTGTCCATGGAGATCACATTTATGGACGCACCCGTGTCCACAAGACACGGGTTTATGGATACCCCATTAATTTTTATTGAAATGCACAATGCATATTTCCGAGCTTCCTTGGGAGTGAGATCGTAGTTGTGGAACATGATGGCCGGTTGTGTGTCCGTTGGGGTCAGGATGGTAGAGATCTTTTCTACAGGGAGGTCCTCATTCACCATGACCCTTTGAAGGTATTCCATCAAGGCTGCCTGGTGGGATGTGGATCTTTGAAGTAGCTCTAGGATGGAGATCCGAGCAGGTGTTTTGTCCAAGTGTTTCAATAGATCATACTGTGTTCCAGGGATAGCTCTTTCTGGTTGTTCTCCATCATCCTTCTCTGGCTGAGATTGCTCAGGATTCTGACTGTTGTGGGGGAAAACCTTGTGGAAAATCCTTCCACTCCGGAGCACCATTGCCTGCGGCTTTTGTACCTCTGTGGGGGTAGCAGTGGGTTTTAATAGGGATTTGAGGGGTAGCGGTGGAGGAATGGTTGATGAAGCAGGGGTGACGACGGGAGCAGGGATTCTGGTGAGGGGTTTTTTAGGTGGAGGCATGGAGGTAGAGGGGATATCGCGCGGATTATGAAGGATAAGGGGTCTGGAAGGTGGAGGTGGAGACGAAGTAGAAGTGGATAGGGCTTGAAGCGGGCAATGATTTTGAGGTGGGTGATGGGTAATGAGTGGTTTTGAAGGCATTAGTGGTGATACGGTGGAGAAAGACGGGGTTATGTATGGTTGACGGATGATAAGGAGTTTAGAAGGCGTAGGGGTAAATGTGGTAGAGGTGGATGGTAAAGTGGGGGAGTGGGAGAAGATGAGAGGGTGTGAAGGCGTAGTGGAGAGTGTCGGTTGATAGGGGATCGGGGTACGGATGAGAGGGCGTAATGGTAGTGAAAATGGTGAAGGTGATACTGACGCGGGTTGATGAGAGAGAGGTGCTACCTGGGCAAGGCAAGGGTGTTGCGTGATGATAGGATTGGCGGTAGATAGAATGGAGGTACTTTCCTGGTGCCACACCTGCTCTCTCCCGACTTCTGGGAAGGAGGAGATGGGGTTAACCTGATGATTGGGCTGTTGGTGCTCCGGTAATGAATTCTGGATTATGCCCATGTCGGGCTGTTGTTGTGGGGCCTGCTGAGGCTGTTGTTGTTGTTGTGGTTGCTGCTGCTGCTGCTGTTGTAACTGCTGTTGTGGCCTATGAGGAGGTCTGCTAGCCTTAAGAGCGGCGATGTATCGTCTCATTTCATCCCAATCTATTTGATGTTCATCATTCATATCGTGGATGTAATCTTTGAAATGGAAGCAGTAATCTACTATGTGTCCTGGCTGCCTGTGGTAGACGCAGTATTTGGAGGTATCAACATTCGGGGGCCACATGGGCCTTTCTCTGGGTAGGGCGAGTTGGTTTGATGCCATGAGGGCATTAAAAATGTCTGCTAAGGTTTCTGGCAATGGTGGATAGTAGGCTCTCTTGGGACCGAGCGGCCTCCTTTGTTGCTGTTGGGGACCATAGTTCCCCGGGGGTGGAACTTGGTTGTACTGAAGCGGTGGTTGTTATTGCTGAGGTTGTGGTTGTTGTTGGTGGGGTTGACGTAATGGAGGCATATTATCCTGGGGTGGATTATTTTGGGGTGGAGGACGAAGAGGGAAAGGACCTGGTTGGAGGGGAAGTCGGGGTATTTGTGGAGGCCTTGGGTTGACTGCATAGTTGGCATTGTTGACCGCACCCACTTGCTCATTTGTCACGACCCCTTCTGTGGCTCCGCCCGGGACACCAGGGCCTATTTTTCTGACCACTTTGGGCTTCGGCGACTCAAACATGTTCATAATGGGGGAATCTTTTAACTGGGTTTGGATGTACCGGGCCCTTTCATAGAGTTCCTCCATTGTAGTAAGTTTATTCATGGCCAGGACGTGTCTGAACTGTGGGGTTGCATTAGACACAATCATCTTCACTTGTTCGGGCTTGGAGAGGGTATCCCTTATTCTTTCCGCCAAAGACCTCCATCTATCAGCATAGCGGACAAAATCTTCGTCGGGCTTCATCTTTTCGGACACTAGGTCGGTAATGGAGAGTGAGGGACCGACCCTATCCCTATATTTCTGCAAGAACCTTCTCTGGACTATTTCAAAATTCTCGGCCTCGCGAGGCTCCAAGGAATAGAACCACTCAAGCGCGGGACCATCCAATGATCTCCGAAAGAGGTATGCCAGGGACCTCTGATCGTTTTGCCAATGGGAGGACTCATACATGAAATCCTTGAGGTGATTGAAGGGGTTACCGGTACCATTGTTATCTGCGGTACGTGGGCATTTCGGAGGGAGGAAGATGAATGACGGGAAGGATTGGCAAAGCAACCTCCGGGGTGGCTTTCACGTCCACCATTCTTCTCAGATTTTGAAACTGCTCGTCCATACGATTGAACCTATTGAGGAGTGATTGAGTAAGCTCCTCTGGAGGTGAAGGTGGCACTTGCCATTGGGGGAGAAACTGTCTCCCGGAGACTTGAGGGGGGAACCCCGAATGAGAGGGAGCTGTCGGACCGCCGACAGTTGGCCCTGGCTGAAGCGGTGTGTGGGGAACAACGGGAGTTTGAGATTGTGACGGGAACTGGAATGAGGGTGGTTGTTGGCTTGCTTGTCCTTGAAGCGAGGGAGACTGGATGGCTTACGCCAATGAAGGAGATGGAATGGCCTGCACGGACTCTTGGAGAGGTGCGATGGCCGGAGTTGATTCCTGGGGCATGGGGGAAACAGATTTCCCCTTCAGAATGGCCTGGAAGGCCCGGAGATGTTCAGAGGTAAGCTCCGTGTTGGCGAGGACGCCCAGTAAGGAAGAGATATCCTGCGGTGGGGATGTGTCCCCGGTAATAACCTGCACCTCATGCGAGGGCTCATGAGAAGGACCTGAGTCCATAGCATAGACTCGCGGGTCGGCTGACAAACCACGACTAGGGTGGTTCTCCTCAAAAGACTCGTGAGCCATGCTCACAGTTTTCCCAGAACGCAAAAACATACACTAGCAAGCAGGTAGCAGAGATTATCCAACAAGTGGATGCCTTTACGCCTTTTTTTGTGTTTTGATTTTGATGATTTTTTTTGTGTTTTTAGCGAGATCCGAAGTTCACACAAAATAGGGATCCTAGTTTATTTTTGTTTCACCGCCGTGTCAGCTAGGGTCTCTCGTCTCACCACGAATGAAATGACTAACTCCGGGGGAACTTCAATGGTACAACCAGCCCAGTGAATGAAGAGGAGATTCTTCGATGTCGGGGACTTACGGAGGTCCCAGTGTAGGAGATTCTAGTCCGTTGAGAGGAATTTCCAAACGGAGAGTCCTTCCTTCACCGGGAAAGGGTGATCCTCAAAAAAGTGAAAAAAGGATAGAAAAGAGGGATGGATGCATGCAATGAAATGCTGACAGAGATATGGAGTGGGAAAACAACAGAAATAACAGACATATAATAAACAAACAACCAATCACAACTGACAATGCTGCCGTGAGCACAACGGGGGCACGCGCGGGCGCCAAGGTGGAGAGGCACGGATGGTGCCGAACTTGCAAGGGTAGCCGAAAGGAAGCAGTAGAAGTCCCACCGTGATCGCCAATCTGTGAGCGACGTCACGCGGTTCGGGGTGCGAAGAGGACGCGGAGCGCGCGGGCTCCTCTTTTGTTTGCTGCAACACAGAAATAAGAGAAAAGAGAAGGGGCCACCACGGGAGATTGCTCCAGCGGGGCGAGCGGGACAAATGTAATATAGCAAGATATGGGGGTTAAACGGCCATAGCGAGAAGTGACTCGCCGCTGCCTCGGGGGGACGGGAATGGTGCAAAAATTAAATAGTAAGAATTGAAACGGTCATTGGGAAAGTGACTCGCCTCGGCCTCGAGAATATGAGCAGATAAGAATATAACAGAATATAAGGAGAATATAAAGAGCGGGAATTTAAACGGCCATTGGGGAAGTGACTCGCCGCGGCCTCGAGAATATGAATAGATAAGAATATAACAAAATATAAAGAGAATATAAGAGCGGAAATTTAAACGGCCATTGGGGAAGTGACTCACTACGGCCTCGAGAACATGAATAGATAAGAATATAACATATAAGAACGGGAATTTAAACGGCCATTAGAGAAGTGACTAGCTGCGGCCTCGAGAACATGAATAGATAAGAATATAACATATAAGAACGGTAATTTAAACGGCCATTGGGGAAGTGACTCGCCGCGGCCTCGATGACAAGATGTGATCGCCAGGGGACAAAAGACCCCAAAATAAAGAAAGTGATCGCGCCAACCTCAAGAGCGGGAGATGGCGGGTTCCTTCTTCCTCCCCCTTCGGCCGGCCGACGGAGAGGGCTTTCCTTGGGTACCCTTGCAAAATAGTAGACAATAAACGAACAGAATTAGAAAATGGCAGTGTAGTAACAATTCCTTGCAATAAAAGTAACGAGATCGTGACCTAACACACACCTGGTTGGTGTGGTTTTAAACCCCTCTCGGACTCGAGTAGGAGGAAAAATGTGATAATGAATGCAAGAAGTATGCAAGAGACGGCGCCCTTATGCTGGAGATAGGGGATGCAGTATGATGAATGTAAAGAACTATGGAGAAAAAGGGGAAGAAAAGGCTTATTGGATGAGCCGAGGGTGAGATTCGGCGGAGCTCCGGCAGCGTAGGGACGACGTGGAAGCACGGTGGATGAAGATGACCTTCCTCTCGCGAGCGTGGGCACCCGAGAAGCTGGCAGAACCTCCACCTACAAAAGACCCCACGGGTTAGAAAATGACTCCAGTAGCCTCTGGGCTCCGGCAGCCTATCGGATCTCTTAGAAGCTCCTCTAGAACTGAGGGGGTGGGCATCTATTTATAGGGCTCCGGAGGGTGGAGGCGTCCAGGACCCTGGACACCTCCATCAGGGCCGAACTAATATTTTATTCTATTTTTATTTATTTTTTTGGAATATTTTTGTGGAGGCGTCCAGGGCCCCGGACGCCGCCAACAGGTCCACCGAACACCACCGACGGCCGCACGCGGTTTGGCATAACGCGTGATTTTGTGAGCGGCGCCTCGTGATTCAGAAATGGGCGCGTCCAGCTGCCTGGACGTCTCCACAATTTGGATTTTTCACACACGACAAACCGTCGTTCGGTGGGCGGCGCCCGTGAGAGAGTTGATGGAGGCGTCCAGGGGCCTGGACGCCTCCAAGAAAATATTTTTTATTGTTTTTGTTTTGTTTTTTATGCCAAGATGGAATTATGTATTTTTTTATATTTTGTTTTTATGGAGGCGTCCAGGGGCCTGGACGCCTCCATTAATTAATATTATTTTTATGTTTTGTTTTTATACCAAAACTGGTATTATGTATTTTTTATATTTTGTTTTTATGGAGGCGTCCAGGGGCCTGGACGCCTCCATTAATATATATTTTTTTTATTTGGTTTTCAGCTTGAAAAATAAATTAAAAGAATGGGGGCGTCCAGGGGCCTGGACGCCCCCATAAAGACCCACCCGGGTTCTTAATTCAGCCGTTGGCGGCCGCCCGGCAGACACCCTTCTTGGTTCCGGAACCTCCTGATGCGTCTGACTAGTGTTGATGCCGTCCGAATGCCGTGACGAGACGATTCCGGATGCCGAAAAGGGCGGAAGAAGACTCAAGAAAAGGAAGCACTCAAGTGATTCAAAACGCGTAAGCCGTTGCGGGGCGTTGTATAGTAATATGAGACTTTCTCAGGAGACGTCAGGAGTGGCGTGTCTACACACGGATCCAACAACGATCCACACACACACAAGTTTTCGTAGTTTATACAAAACACGAATATGAACTTGAAACACAATAAGGCATAGTTTAGAAATCCCCTTATTTTGCTTCCCTTTCAACGTATGATGCTGATCCTGAATGTTGTCTTCCCTCTTGCTTGAATGACTTCAAGTGGATTATGAAAACCTTGCTCTTTTCACCCTTGTACAACCTTCTTCTCAGATCCGTGCTTGCTTGCTTCTTCTTCTTTCTTCCTTGGGCAATCTTCCTTTGAATCCTTGCTTCCTTGCTTACTTCTTTTCTTTAGAGGATGTTGGCTTCAGATCTACCTTCAGATGGATGAAGAGGTTCCTTCTTTCTTGTAGTAGCCTTCTTCTTCTTCCCTTGATAGACTCTTTGGTTGATGAGCTCTCCTTAGATCTCTTCTGGTTGGATGCTTGCTTCTTCAGTTCATGGGAGGATGAAGGCTTCAGAATGGACCTTGGATCTTCAGCTACTAGATGGAGCTTGGATTCACGGACTACTGTTCATACTACAGTAGCACTCCTCTTCTTCCTTGAGCCACCTTGATCTCCCTTTTGATTTCTTCTCTTGTAGTCTCTTAGGGTTTATGACCTCAAAGAGAGGTTTTATAACCCTTGGAAGGTCTATGGACAAGTCCTAGACCAGATCCACAAATTATGGAGGGTTTGGTGGCTTTGGGATTAAACAATATCAAGAGGAAGGGCTTTCCTCGAAGTGACAAAAAGTCAACAAAGATGGGCAGATCGGGGCTGGCGGTCGACCGACGGTCATGGGGTGGTCGACCGCTACCTGCTGCAGATAGAACTTTTTGGTTCTGGGAAAATCGGTCGGTCGGACGCCTAGGGGCGGTCGACCACTACCTGCAGAATCTGGAATTTTTAGGCTCTGGCAATTCTGGTCGACTGGCCAAGGTTTGTTGGTCGACCGGAAAGACCTATACCTGCAAAAATTAAGTGTTAGCTCAAAGAAACTGATGGGGGCATCTCTCACCCTTCATATTTACCGGTTGTTCACCAGCATGGTTCCATTATGTCCGTCACATTTTCTGATTCAGTTCATGTAATTTTCATATTTTCTTTGAGTCATAATTATGTAATTTTTATTTTATTTGAGTCATGTCCCTAGGTCTTGCATTTATTTTCCTAAGTTTGAGTGTCATTAGATTGTTTAGTGTGCTATTGGGCCCAATTCATTGGGCTTGGCCCATGAGCCCCCCCTACCCCTTCGGTTATTTGTTATTAAGTCTTTTGTCAGGGTCTTATTCTAAAATGTGGGTTTCCTATATATAGGGCCCCATTTCCTTCATTTGAAGGGAATGAATCAATGAATGAAAAACTTGCCATTTTGAGAGTTTACACTTCTTATTTAGTGGAGAGATTCCATTTTTTAGGTGAGAGACCCTAGGGGAGAGATTCCCCACCCATCCCTCTCTTAATCTCTCTTTTTCACTCCACTTTCTCTCTCCTCCACACCCAATTTCGAAAATTTTCTCTCTCCTCCCTTCCCAACCACCACTCTCCCACCTACCCCCATTAAAGGCCACTCCCCTTCCCCACACACCCCATTACTCCACCCCCTAGTCCCAAGAGAGCTTCCACCAATCCTAGCTCCACCTCCCAACCCCCAACTACCCCACCCACTTCCCCAAGCACCCTTCACACTATCCAAAGTAGCCCTCCACCTTCCCAAGGCACCTCTTCCCATCCCCAAGACCACCATTGATCACCCCACATTGAAGGAAATTCAAACTCACATGCCCTCCATCCACTTGTGCCCCCCCACCTTCCTCCTTCTCCCTCTAAGCCCAAATTCGTAGCTCCTCCTCCCACCACCTGTTAGACCCCCTTCCAGACCCTATTCTTCCCCTCCCACATCTTGGAACACCCCCTCCTAGACCCCCTCACAGCCAGGGTTCCCCCCACACTCATCTACCTCCATTTCCCCTCCCATATACCTCATTTCCCCCACCCATCTTCAACCTCCAGTTTTTAGTTCGCAGGCAGCAGAAGAGTAGCAGCTTGCAGAGGTGACCCCGACCACATCCCAGCGAATCTGAAGGTCCAAGATTCATCCACAGAAGCGTCTACCTGTCTTCTTCGCAACGGCGGTGATTTCATCCCCATCCGAGCTCCGAGCCGTCCGGGAGGTCCGTTCTCCCACAACTGTGCAGTGCTGCCTCTGCTGAAGACCTGAACCGGATTAGAAGCTCTTCCACGACGAACCATGGAGGAACCAGCTCAAAAGCTCTTCTACAAAGTTCTTCATCGCTCTGTCTACTTTCAGAATCAAGAAGCGGAACTCCGTTCGGCATCCAGTAGCAGGAGTTATCAATTTTCTCCCTCCGCTGCATGGATCTGCTTCCCCACAGTCTACACCGACCAGTCTTCAGTGTTCAGAGTCTCCTGGTCTCCTCCGGCATCATTTAGCTTCCCCGTTAGTTTTTCTGTGAAGAAGACTCTCCACGGTTCCAAAAACTCTGGTGGTTCTTAATTTGGAGTCCGGGAGCTACCAGAGCATTCACTGCAACCTGCTGTTAGAAGTCTGAAGCTGCCAGTCCGAGGATCTGGTGCTCTATTCGAACCTCCACCCAGGCCAGCACCGGCGACAGAAGAATTCTACAAAAATTGGACGTCTTCCCTGGTCACCTACGAAGATTTCCCAGGTGGTTTCGTCCCCAACAAAATTCAGTAGCAGTCACAGCAGTCCAATCTTCAATCCCCTATCAGCACTCACAGAACCTGGCAGAATCGGCAACCTCCCAACTTCGGTGTTCCTTTCTCCAATTCCCCTCCCCGCTTGGCCGGCTGAAGGCCCCTCCCTGTGTGGAGGTAGTATTAGTTGTAATATACCTTAACCCCCACCCCAAGATCCCCCTCCTGCGAGAGGCGTAGTTTTGTATTCATTTGGGCAGGCCAAGCTACCCCGGCGCGGCGTGTGGGGAACCCACGCTTCCCCGCTCGCCCTTGTCTCCGAGCGAGACCGGTTTCTTCAAACCGGTCGAGTGAGTGCTCCAAAACTTTGCTCTAATTTAGGCTTGTTCTTTAAATATTGGTTCATAACTATTCTGGCCGTGAGTGAGAGCTCGATCCTCAAGCCGCATTGTCTTGAGTGATCACCGTGGGGAAGAGAGTAACTGGTGCCCTTGGCACTTCGTCGGCCCCATTGAATTAGGGCATCCACATCCTTGGGTATCAAACTTTGGCCTTGCTGGCCCTCTACCAGCAAGGGTCCAACCCCACATCCTCCACTTGGCATCGCCAAGTCACCTCGGGCTTGGGTGAGCGACGAGAGAGCGGCGGCCTAATTCGGCCCATTTGAATGCGATTGTGCTTGCTTGCCTTAAGTCCTTGGTTGTGTCACATCAAGTGGTATCAGAGCAAGTCTTTGACTTGTTCTCACAAGTCAAGTCCATGGGCACGCTTGCATTAGAATTCTCATCGGATCGTTCCATGCATTATCCACCTCCCATTGTCATTGAGTCTACAGACCAAAAGGCCCAAATTCCCATCATATCCCAAGCATACCTACCTAATGGGAGCCCCACAGAAATTGACTTCATCTACATGGTAGAAGATAATTGGGTATCCCCCGAAATTGTAGCCACCCTCTCTACGACCGGACAAATTGTGCACAACGGAGACCTAGTCTTCGTTGAATTTCATAAATGGTTTGGAGAGATCAAATACTTTGATGGAGCATGGTGTCAAATTGGTACTTTGGAAGGCCCTTGCATAATCTTAGGGAAACAATGACTTGATGAACGAAATACCACCTTCCACCCATTGTGTTGGTCTTGCCTAGTTCATCCCCCACATCTCCCGGGAGCCTATGGTTTCAACAACCTTTTGTTCCCTCACCCACCGGAGCCCCATACCCGGCCACCATGCCCTCTCAACCCACTTCAAAGAATGAATGAGGTCATGAGTGAACATGAGGAGAACCCGGCCCACAAGACCAAATCCCCGGGATTGGACACCAACCCAAATCCCTTCCCCACATTCAAGGAAATTCATACTCCTATCAATAAGGAAGAAGGACATCAACTCATCCCCGTCCAAACAAACACATACCTCCCCAAACCACTCAATCTCACGCAAAAGGTGGTGACCGTAGGAGAACTCATCATCAAATGGCTCAAGCAAAATCCCATCCCTCATGCCTTGTACTTTCAAACCCCAGCCATGGAGCACCTTTTCCAATTAGCACCCATTAACTCCTATCACACCACATTCCAATCCTACTATGAGGTAAATGGTTGGGATGATCTCCTCAAGGGTTTAGAATGGCAACTAAAGTTGACTTGCTTATTGACCATAGGAGCGGCCCACCCAAGAAGACTTAGTCTCATCCACCCATGTGATGGTTCTATCACCTCAGTCTTCACCATTGGTTGCTACACTAGTGACCTCCTTCTCATTCTCCCCATGGATGAAGAACCCATCATGGTCCACTCCACTACCATTAAGATCCCAAGTACCTTGATCGACTGGCCCACTAAAGACCTTGGTCCAGTTACCTTGGGGAAGGATGACCCACCATGCGTAGACCATGTGGACATAGAGTTCCTTCCTCTAGGAAGCCCAGTCGATTACCCCTTTGATCCCTTCCAATCGGAGCTTAGTTACCCATGTGATACACCCACCTTACCCATAACTCACCTTTCCCTACCCCAACCAACCATGTTGGACCAAGATCACCTCTTCCAAGACTTGGGCCACACAAAGGGAACCATCGCCATAGACAACATATGCCTAGGAAGCAAGGAAGAGCCCCTCTCCATAATGCCCACCTTCCTAGATCCTTTTGACCCTTTCACATGGAAGTTCAAAGGCCATCCCACACCCATACACATGGAAGTCATCTTTGGGATAGGAATGCATAAGTCTTGGCACAACACATCACTTGACATGATTCATAAGACGGGTCCATTCATTCACATCACCCACATGTCAAGTAGGAAGCATGAATGGACCATTTTTGGATGTAATGGTCCACCTCCATTCATCATGAGTCTTAAGCATGATAGGTCCATTCTTGGATGTCTGGGTCCCCCGGCATTTGCTACCCCTTTGCATGATAGAGCTACATTTGGAGGTCTAGGCCCTCCTATCCTCACTAATCTTCATAGGGAGTCTAGACATGCTAGGTCCACATTTGGGTGCCCGGGACCCCCAACATCCAATAGAGTGCTAGCATTCACCAACTATGTCTCAGGATTGCATACTTGCAGGCCCATCATCAAAGGTAAGAGGATTTGTCAAAGGCGAATCAATACCCGCAAAAGAAACCAAGACTTCCAAGAGGGTGACTATCTGATGGTCAGGATGAAGAGGCTCTTCCCTAGAGTCACCTCTACGCTCAGGGATCGAGAGACTGGACCCTTTAAGGTCTTGGGGCGATTGAGCATAAATGCCAATGAGTTGGTCCTTCTGAAGGAATATGGAGTCAACCCTCATTGTAGTGTGGCGGACCTTGTGCCCTGCAAGGGCCCCGCGGTGGCACCTAGCGAGGATATTGAGCCCATACCCCCTTTTAAGAGTGACCCCACCAATAAGAATCCCCTTCTAACCTTGAGAGCCCGGCATGAGCACAAAGATTTGATACCAGTTAAACATAATGACACCATCAGGAGCAGGGCAATCCAGCAGTATCTTGTGAGGTGGAAGGGCCGGCCACGATGGTGGACACATGGGCGAGCTAGGAAAGACTCTTACTCGACGGAGTCGAGCTCTTCGCACCCCGGGAGTATGATGGGGGCATCTCTCACCCTTCATATTTACCGGTTGTTCACCAGCATGGTTCCATTATGTCCGTCACATTTTCTGATTCAGTTCATGTAATTTTCATATTTTCTTTGAGTCATAATTATGTAATTTTCATTTTATTTGAGTCATGTCCCTAGGTCTTGCATTTATTTTCCTAAGTTTGAGTGTCATTAGATTGTTTAGTGCTATTGGGCCCAATTCATTGGGCTTGGCCCATGAGCCCCCCCTACCCCTTCGGTTATTTGTTATTAAGTCTTTTGTCAGGGTCTTATTGTAAAATGTGGGTTTCCTATATATAGGGCCCCATTTCCTTCATTTGAAGGGAATGAATCAATGAATGCAAAACTTGCCATTTTGAGAGTTTACACTTCTTATTTAGTGGAGAGATTCCATTTTTTAGGTGAGAGACCCTAGGGGAGAGATTCCCCACCCATCCCTCTCTTAATCTCTCTTTTTCACTCCACTTTCTCTCTCCTCCACACCCAATTTCGAAAATTTTCTCTCTCCTCCCTTCCCAACCACCACTCTCCCACCTACCCCCATTAAAGGCCACTCCCCTTCCCCACACACCCCATTACTCCACCCCCTAGTCCCAAGAGAGCTTCCACCAATCCTAGCTCCACCTCCCAACCCCCAACTACCCCACCCACTTCCCCAAGCACCCTTCACACTATCCAAAGTAGCCCTCCACCTTCCCAAGGCACCTCTTCCCATCCCCAAGACCACCATTGATCACCCCACATTGAAGGAAATTCAAACTCACATGCCCTCCATCCACTTGTGCCCCCCCACCTTCCTCCTTCTCCCTCCAAGCCCAAATTCGTAGCTCCTCCTCCCACCACCTGTTAGACCCCCTTCCAGACCCTATTCTTCCCCTCCCACATCTTGGAACACCCCCTCCTAGACCCCCTCACAGCCAGGGTTCCCCCCACACTCATCTACCTCCATTTCCCCTCCCATATACCCCATTTCCCCCACCCATCTTCAACCTCCAGTTTTTAGTTCGCAGGCAGCAGAAGAGTAGCAGTTTGCAGAGGTGACCCCGACCACATCCTAGCGAATCTGAAGGTCCAAGATTCATCCACGGAAGCGTCTACCTGTCTTCTTCGCAACGGCGGTGATTTCATCCCCATCCGAGCTCCGAGCCGTCCGGGAGGTCCGTTCTCCCACAACTGTGCAGTGCTGCCTCTACTGAAGACCTGAACCGGATTAGAAGCTCTTCCACGACGAACCTTGGAGGAACCAGCTCAAAAGCTCTTCTACAAAGTTCTTCATCGCTCTGTCTACTTTCCGAATCAAGAAGCGGAACTCCGTTCGGCATCCAGTAGCAGGAGTTATCAATTTTCTCCCTCCGCTGCATGGATCTGCTTCCCCACAGTCTACACCAACCAGTCTTCAGTGTTCAGAGTCTCCTGGTCTCCTCCGGCAACATTTAGCTTCCCCGTCAGTTTTTTTGTGAAGAAGACTCTCCACGGTTCCAAAAACTCTGGCGGTTCTTAATTTGGAGTCCGGGAGCTACCAGAGCATTCACTGCAACCTGCTGTTAGAAGTCTGAAGCTGCCAGTCCGAGGATCTGGTGCTCTATTCGAACCTCCACCCAGGCCAGCACCGGCGACAGAAGAATTCTACAAAAATTGGACGCCTTCCCTGGTCACCTACGAAGATTTCCCAGGTAGTTTCGTCCCCAACAAAATTCAGTAGCAGTCACAGCAGTCCAATCTTCAATCCCCTGTCAGCACTCACAGAACCTGGCAGAATCGGCAACCTCCCAACTTCGGTGTTCCTTTCTCCAATTCCCCTCCCCGCTTGGCCGGCTGAAGGCCCCTCCCTGTGTGGAGGTAGTATTAGTTGTAATATACCTTAACCCCCACCCCAAGATCCCCCTCCTGCGAGAGGCGTAGTTTTGTATTCATTTGGGCAGGCCAAGCTACCCCGGCGCGGCGTGTGGGGAACCCACGCTTGCCCGCTCGCCCTCGTCTCCGAGCGAGACCGGTTTCTTCAAACCGGTCGAGTGAGTGCTCCAAAACTTTGCTCTAATTTAGGCTTGTTCTTTCAATATTGGTTCATAACTCCGCTGGCCGTGAGTGAGAGCTCGATCCTCAAGCCGCATTGTCTTGAGTGATCACCGTGGGGAAGAGAGTAACCGGTGCCCTTGGCACTTCGTCGGCCCCATTGAATTAGGGCATCCACATCCTTGGGTATCAAACTTTGGCCTTTCTGGCCCTCTACCAACAAGGGTCCAACCCCACATCCTCCACTTGGCATCGCCAAGTCACCCCGGGCATGGGTGAGCGACGAGAGAGCGGCGGCCCAATTCGGCCCATTTGAATGCGATTGTGCTTGCTTGCCTTAAGTCCTTGGTTGTGTCACATCAGAAACATGTCCATAATTCAAGAGCTTCATGTCCATATCAAATCCATGCATTTTTGGGTTTGGTTTATGCATTAGACCATTTGAGCATTTCTAAATTTTTTTCCGAGGGCTCCGATCCCCGTGACCTGACTGCGCAGGTCAATCTGCGGGCGAGGGCGCACGATGGCCAGAAGGGTTTCATGTTTAATGTGCATGAATGAGATGTATTAAGGAGAGGTATATGAGATACACATGGTGAGATTGATGCTAAGATAAGGTAAGAGTCTCACCAATGGTTCTTGACAGTAAATGACATATACCACATGTTTTGGATTGTAGAGGAGCAGGGTGCTTATCCATACGTTTGGTTCACCAGGTGACTGTCATGAGTTTAATCCTGTAAGCAAGATAGTCAGGGTAATACCATGCTTGCTCACATTAAAGAGGTTATGAAACCTCTTGCCTCTTGTAAAACCAACATATGCAAACCAAGGATCAAGACCATGTAACTGTTGCCATTTGCCATCTCAACCATACATAGATAACAAGAGCATGAGCAATCAACCACAAGTTTAGTTATCATCATTTAATCACACATTAAGTTTAGTTATCATCAAAACCATAACTTAACAATCACAACAATCATCAAAACCATAACCTAACACTTTTCCCTCAAAAAAAAAGAGAAAAGAAGAAACACCTCAGGGGTTAAAGGGGACTGATCCGGCGACGAACACGGGCCGGGTCAACTCTATCAATGATCATGCACGTTGCACAGCAATGGGATCGCCCAATTTGTTTTCCCTTTCTTTTCTTTTGGCCGCCGTATCACCACCACCGGCGAATCAAAGGGGTATGCCCCATCTTGAAGCCCGCCAGATCAAGGGGGGTTTGCCCCATTGCCATAGCCACCATATCACCTTTCAACTCTTCTGTCCCTCCGAATTTCAGCTTCGGTTGGATTAATCCCAGTTCCGACAGGGGTTTACTGAGTCCTCACAGCATGATCTCTGATCGGCAAGAGGGAAATAAATGTTCTAATTTATACCGCTCGTTTCATTGGAGCTTATGAGGAGGCCGCTATGGATGTTGCCGCTTTCGTGCGCATCCTTATCATTATGGGACCGTCTCGGATTCTCCGTGGACGAGCACCCAATTTACACCCCCCAAATATCCCGGGTCTGGGGGTGGTGCTGCTGGATTTTTACCATAAACTTGGACTAATTGCAAGATCAACAAAAAAATGATGGATCAAACAATAATGATGACAGATGCGCAGCAGAGTGATGAACATGATAATACAAGGATAGTGATATAATGATAATGTTCAAAAGACTGTCAAAGAAGAAGATGACACAAAAGAAAGCAAGAATTCTTAGATCAAGCAAAGAAATCATTGAATGGACAATTTGTATGCTTATGTATATATGTGTGTGTGTATAATCAGCGCATAAAAAACCTCCCATCTGCATGGGAGTCGACCCTAGGAGTCGACTCCCTTGGGTCCAGACTGTTGTCCAGGGATAGCTTCTCCTGTTAACATGATCAAGCGCCTCATATACATGACAAATTTGCACAAGATCTCCGCTGAAAATTCATGAACATAACCAGGCCCGCTCTCCACTCGTTTCTCAAACCGAGTATATCATTCACACATATCCTACTTGAATACATTGGATCATGCGTGCATTGTTAGTGCAGATAAAACCCCATATATGCACTATTAGTGCAGATAGAACCCCATGCATCTATCATGATTGCAATTAAAACCATTGCACTTTGTGTGTAAGGATTGGCAAAAAACCATTTCTCTGCATTCTCCAAGGGCTTGGCCTCCTTGTTAAGTTAATCATGAATTGATGCATTTCATGTTGCATGCCATGTTCAAAAGGGAGAGAAGAAGAAATTCGATGCAAGTAGGGGGAAAGTTGACCTACCTAACCTTCAGGTCGACCCACTGCTGGGTTCGATCGAACGACCTGCAATTTTGGTCGACTGATGCGTCGACCCATGTGGCAGGCTGGGTCGACGCACCCACTGCCTGTTAATATGTTCTGGCCTGTTGACTGCCCTCTGGCAGTAGGCCCTACTCCCCTTTCTCCTACACACACATGCATGCTTTGCCCATATGTCAAGAAGAAAAGAAGAAGATAAAAATAAGTTGAACAAGTAGAAATATAGAAGAGGAAGAAAGAAACAAAGATGAAAGAATTGAAATGAAATGTAATATCACATATGGAATTTTAACAACTCGTAAACCATCGTGTTGAACCCATGACATGAACCAAAAGAATAATAAAAAGAAAGAAAGAAAAGAAAGAAAGGAAGAAATGAAATAAAACACACACTGAAAGATGGGAGTTCAACACCCTCAATCTACCATGTTGAATCCATAACATGAACAAAAAAATGAATAAAAGATGAAGGAAGAAAGGAAACAAAAAAAGAGAAGAGAAAGAAGGAAATAAAAAAATGTAAATGAAATAAAAGATGAGAGTCTAACACCACCCAATCTCCTATGATAAATCCATAACACAAATGAAAATGATAGATGAAGAAAAATGGGGAGTTTTGTTCTCTGAAGAAGGGTGTGTCGATGCAGTTTGACCCTAGGTCGATGCAACTTGGCTCGAGGCCAGTGTAGCGTGCCTTTGCGCCGACGCAGTGCAAGCTTGTGTCGACGTAGTGTGGCTTTATGTGAAGTTCCCAGTGTGCTGGGTCGACGCAGCGCGGCTCTGAGTCGATCTACCCACTACGCTGCATCGACGCAGCCAATGCTGCGAGTCGACTCACCCTCATCAAACAACCACTAATTAAAAAAAAGGAATGAACGATAAATCATGGATAATAATGTTAAAAATGATAATATAATGATAAGAGTAATGCCTTGAAAACATAATAATAATGAATATGAATATAAATATAAATATAAATGCCATCCTTAAGAAGTTAATGGCGTTTGATCCGGAGCCCTCACCTCCCTAGACTCGGTGTGAAGGAGATATCAACGATGCCCCGGCAAGTCGTGCTTGGACCTCGGGGACCACCCCCATCATGGCCATGGCCCGACTTTACCCCGGGCCAATGGCCCACTAAATCTAACTCATTTTCACTGGGGTCTAACCCCGATTCTTTATTGTTTAAACATCAAACTTGCCATGCCTCGGCAGACATCTGGCCAGGTATTATTTACATACCTGTCATGTTTCTAACCCGGACTCCTGTCCGAATATGAAATGGTCGATGAGATGACCAACATGATTTGAATGTTTTTACCCCCAAATATGGGGTGCTCTTATGCAATCTAAGATATCCTTCATTTATTTCACTAATGTTAATTCCATGCCTTATGGCCCCTTCTCCTGGTGAGTAATATAAGGTTTTCTCCTCTCCGAGGGGATGTGATTAACGACGTGACCTTTATGGCACAGCGGGTTCTAGTTCCGACACGATACGCACATTATCTGACTAGTTAGATAGCGTGCACGAACGGCTCCATACCACCTTGGTATTTAGGGTCCAGATAAATTGTCACTTTGTGACTGGCACGCCCACGCACTAATAAACTGAAGTGAGATAAACCAAGAATAAAAAAGATGATAAAATGATAAAAAAGATGATAAAAAAGTGCATCCACAAGGAGGCCAGATGTTTGATGGCCGATAGAAGTGATCACAATAGTGATCAACAGGATGAATCATCCTCTCAGGTAAGTGTAGACACGCTAAAATTGACATTATTTTGAGTATATTTCATATTGCCGTGCAATGCCCCATTGGACCCTCAAATTAGCTTGTTTGAGTGGTTTTTCTCACTTTTCTTGAATTTCTCCTATTTTTCCCTCATTTCCTCCTTTTTCCTATTTTTCTGGATTTTCTGGGCATTTATCTGAATATTTTGAAATTCACGACCTGGTTAAGGGCGTGTTTTTAAAACACGACCTGATCTAGGGCGTTTCTTGGAGAAAGGACGCCCACGCCTGAGGGCGTCAATTCTTCATGTTTGATCGACTTCCCTCACTTTAAAAACATGAAATTAACGCCCTTCCTAGGGGCGTGTTTTTTAAAAGTGGCTTTGTTCGAGGCATGTTTTACTTTTCTTAAATATGGGGAGTTTTTATTTCCAAAATTGATCCAGGAGTTGACGCCCTTGTGCAGGGCGTGTTTTTAAGAAACGCCCTTTATGCAGGTCGTCAATTCTTGAATTGACGCCCTGGTCCAGGTCGTGTTTCACTTTTTTTGTTCCGAACGAACGCAGCCTTTCCCCAGAGAGTCCCTACTTCGTTTGGGCTCTTGCCTAGCTTAATCCTCCCCTCCTTGGGCTCTTGCCCCTTCTTATCCTTTCCCTTGTTGGACTCTTGCTATTCTTATCCTTTTATCTGTTTGATCTAATCCTTTTTATAGAGCTTCTGCGGCTCTGTTAATGAGGTTGGATCCCTTTACCGATTCTTCTTCTTTCCTCTTCCTCTTCTGTTTTCTTTTCCTTCTTCTTCTTCCATCTTCTTCTTCTTCCCTTTCTATTCTTCTTTCTTCTGTCTTCTTCTTATTCTTCTTTCCCCTTCTTCTTCTGTTTTTTTTTCTTGTGTTCTCTTTTTTTTGTTTTTCTTCTTTTTACAGGAACCGAAGGGGCTTTTTGGCTAAGGAGGAGGACTTTCAACATCAACCTCTTCATCCCTTTTGAAGCTTTCTCCCCATTGAGCATTCAAGCCAAGGAGCACCAACCACAAATAAGATTTTTTATCTCATCTCCTTTTCATCATCTTGTATTTTCATTAATTCATGCATGCATCATATTTCATTGTTTTATTGATTTTTCTCTCCATCATTGAGATCTCCCATAAGTGCAACTCATGCACTCTTTCCCCTTAATTTTTATTCATATTTTCATGCATTCATCATATCTCCCCACACCCTCTTTGCATAGGGGTTTAAGGGCAACCACCCTCAAGGTGTGTTCTTGCACATGTTTTCATGCTCATATTTTTTTTTTATGAATTGATGCTACACTCACCATGTTTCTAATTCATATCTTTATTGGTGTTGGTCTTTGTTTGCAAGGGTAATTAATTGAAGAACTCTCTTATTCGGCCGGCCGATTGGAAGAGAAAGGAGCACTCGCAATCCCCGCATTTAAAGGTATTTTTCGCGATCCCTCCATGCTTTTCATTATTATATTTTGAGGCGTTCGCGTCTCTGGCGATCACATCTCCATCTTAGCACCTCGTGCTATTTCATGCTTTATTCATTCACTTAATATTTATTTGTTTAAGTGGATTTTAATCATAATCTACAAATTGGCGATCACGGTGGGACCCCTATTGTTCTTTTTTGATTACCCCTTTCACCTTTGGCACCCTCGCATGCCCTTTCCCCTTGGTACCCTCGGTACCCTTTCCCTTGTGTCCCACGGGCACCCTCTATTGTGCTTTGCACTCTCCCCACTAGTGATTGGCTAGTTTATTAGATCTTTTTAGAAATTCCACTTATCCTCCTAAAAATAAAAAAATCTTAATGAGCATGATACCCTGTTGATTGCCTTATTTGTGTGACTGTGAGTGTTTTCATTTTGCCGGTCGTTGAGCTTCCTGTGAATTAACGCCTCAACCTGGGGCATGTTTAAAATTAACGCCCCCAGACAGGGCACCTTTTGATTCTATAACGCCTTCTGGCAAGGGCGTTTTCCAGCGCGTCCCTGGTGCTTTGTGAATTAACGCCCTGCCACAAGGCACCTTTTTATTGCATAGCACCTCGGCCAGGGGCATGTCTTGATTTGGCCGTGCACCCTTGCGAGTTGACGCCCTCACCAGAGGCGTTTATCCTATTTGTAGCGCCTTGAATCAGGGCACGTTTAACGCTGCCTGTGGGCCCTCCACAGTGATTCACGCCCTGCCCCAGGCCGTCTCTTTTGTTGGTAGCGACCTTCCCCCGGTCGTCTTCTTCCTGTGTTTTTCAGAGACGTGCTCCATTGATTATCATATTGATTGCTCTTGTTTATCATTGTGATTTGCCTATATCTGTTGCATTCATTCATCTTTACATTTGGCTTGGGAGACCTCCTCTCCTCACATCTTTAGGAGCCACACACCCTCTTGGTGAAGGAACGACCCTCCATTGAGCATTCCGTCTCTTTGGATTGGAAATTCCTAAACCAAACCTCCATAAGTCCCCGCACCCGTAGATTCCCTCACGGACGCCGGGCAGGTTGTACCCTTTGAAGTCCCGAATTAGTTGGCCTAAACGTGGTGAGAGAGTGTTCCTAGTTGGCATTGGAGTTAAATCATATTGAAACTAGGCTCCTCCCCTTGTGTGAATCATATCAATTTGCATAAATTCATTAATTCACCAAGGTTCGAACATAAAAATCAAGGTAACCATTTCAACTCGGGTGTGTTTCTTTGCCAATTGTTTGCACATTATTTTGATTGCATGATGGCTTACCATGATAGGAAAAATAACATGTTCAATTCAATTAATGTTCATGAGGGTGATCAACCTAGCACATCTTATTCCCCTCAATTTCAACATGTTCATCAAAATTCTCACCATTCTTTCAAAGGACCGCATCCTCATTCTTACGGTCATGCCCGACCCATGGGCAATGTCCATCCTCATGGTCTCCCTACTCAAGTTCGAGCCACTATTCCTACGGGACCATCTCGTCCTAACGATGAGAAGGTCTCCCGAATCTTGCACGCATTAGATCATCTCACCCCTCAACAGATCCAAGCCCTTAAGGCCGCCGTTGAGGGTGCATCTCATTCATCTCATCCTCCTTCCAATCCTACACGGGTGGCCCATCACCCACCTCCCTCTTCCACTCATGTTCCTACTAATCGGGTAGCCCACTACCCATCTCCTTCTATTCACACTCCTCCTCGGGTGGTCCGACACCCGCCTCCTTCTATTCCTCCTACATCACGGCCCCGAGGCCCTTATATTCCTTGTAATCCGGCCCATCCGGGTTCTTTTACGGGTCATCCTGTTAACTCCCCTCCACGGCCTTTTTATGCGGCCCCTCCTCCTTCAAGGCCCTGCCAACCCTCAGTTGTTCATGTTACACCCCTCCAGCAAACTCTGCTTGATAAGATTACTTTGATGGAGGAGCAATTAAAAAGGGTCATGGCTCCTCCTACTCCGGTCAATCATCTCCATGCCGCTTTGGACGAGATTACTAAGATGGAGAGAGAATGGAAAGATAGGAGAGAGGATTATGGCGTCAGCATTCCAAGCAAGCAAGAACCGGCAATTGAAGCACTTGAGCCGGTATACGATGATGAAGCTGCGCAGGCACCCCTTCCGAGTTTCCTTCGCTTTCCACTTCCCCCATTATCATTCGATGAACCTCCTGCTCAGGATGAAGCCACCGTCCCTAACCCTACCCCTATTTTTGAGACCTCTTGGTGTTACGACGATGGGTCGATATTTCAATCACCCACGCCGACACATCTTGAGTCTTTCCCCACTCCAAACACCGCTCGCCCCATTCGGCATTTCCTACGCACAAAACCTTCACCCATTAACCCTCCACCAATTACACCTCCACCCACTATACCATCAACCTTCATGACATCAGCCTCCCCCGAGCCTTCCACTATAAAACCTCTACATATTGAGCCTTTAGCCTTCACCGAGCCTGCCATTAAACCTTCCCCAATTCAACCTTCGTTATCCCATTATCACCGCGTCAACCCACCTTACCTATTCCCCCACTTAACCCTTCATCTTTACCCATGGTTAATCCTGAGCAGGATCCACCACTTTTTGCACTCGAGCCAACCCTGACTGCTTCCGAGCAAAGGGAGAAACTTGATGTGTTTGAACCTCCGCTTCCACCTCCGCCAACACTTTCTATTATACCTCCACCCTCCACGAAGCCTTCCGCCTCCGCCTCACCTTCTTTTACCACTCGGAAGGGGAGCGCTGCTAGAAATACTTGTGCCGAAGATAAGCAAGAGCCGGGTAAGAAGAATTTGGCCATGGCCATGCTATTCAAGACGCAAGAGTTCATTTGCCGGATGCCAATCCGGGTTATTATTCCGAGCACGGTCGAAGAGGCCAAGTTACCGCCGCTGCTGTTCGCCAGAGAAGAATGCCAAGCACTGATGCCATCCAAGGGCCGGGCAGGGCACCCCTTGTTCCAATTTCCAAATCCTGAATCCATTCTTCCATGCAAGGGGCGAATGCCCATTTTGTTCAACACTCCATATACGCCACAGTTAATGGGTAGCACAATGCTTCATGTTCCAACTTTCCAATCCCCTCACATTGTTGATCTTTGCCTTCCAAGGGGGTTGTTATTTATTATTGAAGCTTCTTCCATTGGGCCAATTGGCTATACACTTTCGCTGCCGTGGAGGGGCAGTTATTTTGGCACTAGGGGGCCTTCCACTCCTTTATCCACCCCATCCATATTCTTGTCTATCACGCTTTCTTCATGGGCCACTCCCAGGGGAAAGAGGAAGATCTCGCCCTCTCACCCTTCATGTTCCTCATCTTCTTTGCATTTCATTGCGTTCATGCATTCACTGCATTCATCACGTCCATTCTATTGCATTCATATGCATTTGCACCTCCTGCTTCCCGGGTCTCCAAACCCGTATCTTCCCCACCTTCCGGCGGTGCCGGATCCTCCGCATTTCCCATCTTATTCATATTCATCTTCATTACTCGGGCATCGCGCCCCTTTCCAACCTTTTCATCTCCCAGATTTCTCTCCCTTCTTCCCAGGGCATCGCGTCCCTCGGCATTTTCTTCCTCCGGAACCTCCGGATTCTCCATCTGATTCTCTCTATCTTTTCCCCGGGCACGACGCCCCTTTCCATCTTCTCCTTCCTGATTTCATCCCTCCGGAACCTCCGGATTCTCCATCTGATTCTCTCTATCTTTTCCCTCAGCACGACGTCCCTTTCCATCTTCTCCCTCCTGATTTCATCCCTCTAGAACCTCCGGACTTTCTCCCAGGGCATCGCGCCCCTTTCCGTCTTCTTCCTCTGGAACCTCCGGATCTTCCATACTTTCCCCTCGGGCATCGCGCCCCTTTCCATTTTATTCCTCCGGAACCTCCGGATTCTCTGTTTTATTCTCTCTATTCTCTTTCCGGGCATGACGCCCCTTTTCATCTCATTCCTCCGGAACCTCCGGACTTTCCCCCAGGGCACTTTATTCTTCCGGAACCTCCGGATTTTTCTCTCCTCCCTGGGCATCGCGTCCCTCGGCATTTTCTTCCTCCGGAACCTCCGGACTTATCTCTCGGGCATCGCGCCCCTTTCCATTTTCTCCCTACGGAACCTCCGGACCATCCATCTTTCTTCTAGTTCATCTTTCTGTTCTTCCAAGACATCACCTCCTTCGTTCTCTTCTTCCTTTTCCATCATCTTTTTCCCTATTTCGTCTCAGGGCATCGCGTCCCTTCTTTTGTCATCCCTCCGGAGCCTTCGGATTTTTCCTCTCATGATTCTCCTCTGCCCCCGGACCCTCCGGATCCGCCTCTTTCTATCTACCAATTTCTTCTTCTAATTCCTCCTAATTCTGGGTCCGACCCAACTTTTTCCACATCCACTACCTTGGGCATCTACCCATTCTCCCATTGCTTTCGAGGCTTTAGTCCTCATTCCTCCTTCTAATTCTCCTCTCCTCAGGGTCTCCACGCCTTAGTGAGGGAGTTCTAGCCCTCGCCTCTTTTCCTTTTTTTTCTTATTCGTCTGAGTCTGGTCTTGGCACCACTCCTTCTTGTTAAGCCACTTTCAATCCTTTGCTTCCAATCCTTTATGTGCCTAAGAGGACTATCCCACGATGATCAACCTCGCCTCTGACAGCTGCTTTAACAAAGGTTGCAAGGTAACATATTGGCGTAAGTATGCATTTTATGATATCATTGCCTCATTACTTCACGCATGATTTTTAAAATGAAGTGCTTCCTAACAATATTAAGAGTGGTGTTTTAGATCTTTATCTTAGGCTTTTGTTAAATTAAATCATTGTTAAAAAGAGTCTTTAGGCTTGCTTATGCAGCACCTTGGTTAATAAGAACCCCGCGCTGGGAATTCAACATTCTCTCCCTGCTTGTTAAGATCAACCCTCAGCTGGGCACCTCATACACTTCACGGCGTCCTTAGCCGGCTCCTTTGGTTAAACACCGTTGCTACCTTGGCCATGCCATGAGTATATCTGAAAGTCTTTTCTCTTCTTTACTCGGCCACGTGCAGGGGCAAGAGGTTGACGGATGAGATGACCAACCTTGGTAATCCCCAATACGAGAGGAGTCTCAAATAGGGGCAGTCTTGACCCAAACTAAATATGAATTTCATGATATACATCTCGCCAAAAGGGCTATTATGAAAATCAAGTAAAATTTCGATAAAAGCATAAATGTAAATTATGGCATGACAAGAGTGGCAAAGTCCCCGCAGGGAAAACCCTGGTCGTATGCATGTCAAGGGTCTAAAAATCAAAGGCATAAAGCCCCGGCGCAACAGACTACCTCTTTGAGGGGGAACACCTTGGAAAGAATTCAAGTCCCGACATCTTCCATCCTGCATAAAGCTTATCTCCAATTATTCTTCTCTTCTCCCTCCAAGATCGAACATTTCTCAGGTATGGCCTTGGTAGGGGTACCGTTGATCAAGGGCAGTCGGTTATAGGGCATCACCCTTCAATGCACGCCCAGCTTTGGGCAATTTTTAGCAAAAGGGGAAGGAACGAGGACCCCTAGCCAGTGGTTTAAGACACCCTTTGATGCTGCTTTAGCAATGTCTAACCAAAATCAAACAAAATTGAATATTTCTTGTCCAAAATCTATAAAAATTGAATATCTTTCCCAAAATTCATAAAAATTGAAATATTTTTCAAAACCCATAAAAATTTGCATATTTTTCCAAAATTCATAAAAATTTGAGTATATTTTCAAAAACCACATAAAAATTTGCATATTTCAAAAAAAAAAAAACTCCATAAAAATTGCATTGTATTTTCTGATGGTGTTTTGCAGGAACAGCTTTGCAAGGACCAAGAGCACGGGATGAGTCCTATCTCCACTCATTGCTATCAATCTATTGATTCTCCCGATATTCTTATGACATGCCACCCTAGGCATTTTTGGTTATCACCTCCTTATATCATTTTGGTTATATCTCTTGATTATCATTCTGATTATTCATCTCCAGATCTTTCAATCAACTCCTACTAATTTCTCTTGATCAATTCTGCCGATGGGCATTATCAGATCTTGATCATTCAACTCCAAATCTTGATTAGCCAAGTTGGCATCCTCATGACAAAATAACAAACAATGATGCTTTGCAATATCATGATTCAACTCATAATGGTTACTATGTTGTGACATGCTATTGATGCTTTGATTCATGCTATGCTTGCTACGCTTAAATGCCTTATTCATTGCTTGTTATCTTTTATATCTTGGCTGATGAATTTTTGAGCGCAGGATAAGAAGCCCTTGGTCCCACCGACTGGGCATCATCATCCAAGTCCCACGGTGCTTGCAGCTCAGTTCTCAGTTCCCATGCTCATTGCCCCACCATCTCCTGTATGCATTTTACTATATGTTACATATGCTACTAGATTATATCAAGGACCTTGTGGCTTTGGTAAATCTGGAATTTGAGTTCCCCTTCATCAAAAACGATGACGATTCTAGAGGCATCTTAGTCATACGGATAGGCCGTTGAGCCGTCCGAGACTGGGGACGATGGTTCCTTTTTATGAGTTGGTGCGTAGATAAACGGGCTTCGGCTTAGTATCAGCTCGTGAAATCGGTTTCTTGACTCAGTCTTGGTAGCTTAGCAATATTATCCTTGATTATCTTATATTTTCATTTGATTTAATTTTTCCTTTTAAACCCAGCATGCATTCATGTAGGAATTTGAAACAATTGTTAAAAAATCATTTTGATGAGCTAACTTTGAGGGTTGAAGTTGATCTTAATCTTTCCAGATATAGATATTCCATGCCGGATTGAATCTTCAGTTCGTTTTGTTGCTGTTTTGGGTGATTTTCTCGAAAGCTCCTTGTTTGGATTTTTATCATCTTATTTCAATCCTTTCCTTTGATCCACCTTGGCTGCAGCACGTCCACTGGCTGGTAACCGCTCCCCAATGGTGAAACTTACAGGTTTGTGACCTGGGGTACTTCCACCACGCTGGAAGTTGATCATTTATTTTATCTCCTTCGTGCACCGCGTGCACAACTCCCCTTTTATCCAAACATTGTTGATTTCATTGAATTTCTAGAGATTTGCTTCATCTCGTGCTTTTGATTTGATTCTCATCAAGTGATGTTGATTGCGTGTCTCATCACACCTTGGCATCTACTTTTCAGTTTGCTACGCTCCCTTGCAAAGCAGACGCCAAGGCGGGGCAGCTGTAGACACGCTAAATTTGACATTATTTTGAGTATATTTCATATTACCGTGTAATGCCCCATTGGACCCTCAAATTAGCTTGTTTGAGTGGCTTTTCCCACTTTTCTTGAATTTCTCCTATTTTTCCCTCATTTCCTCCTTTTTCCTATTTTTCTGGATTTTCTGGGCATTTATCTGAATATTTTGAAATTCACGACCTGGTTAAGGGCGTGTTTTTAAAACACGACATGATCTAGGGCGTTTCTTGGAGAAAGGACGCCCACGCTTGAGGGCGTCAATTCTTCATGTTTGATCGACTTCCCTCACTTTAAAAACTTGAAATTAACGCCCTTCCCAGGGGCGTGTTTTTTAAAAGTGGCTTTGTTCGAGGCGTGTTTTACTTTTTTTAAATATGGGGAGTTTTTATTTCCAAAATTGATCCAGGAGTTGACGCCCTTGTGCAGGGCGTGTTTTTAAGAAATGCCCATTGTGCAGGTCGTCAATTCTTGAATTGACGCCCTGGTCCAGGTCGTGTTTCACTTTTTTTGTTCCGAACGAACGCAGCCTTTCCCCAGAGAGTCCCTGCTTCGTTTGGGCTCTTGCCCAGCTTAATCCTCCCCTCCTTGGGCTCTTATCCCTTCTTATCCTTTCCCTTGTTGGACTCTTGCTATTCTTATCCTTTTATATGTTTGATCTAATCCTTTTTATAGAGCTTCTACGGCTCTGTGAATGAGGTTGGATCCCTTTACCGATTCTTCTTCTTTCCTCTTCCTCTTCTGTTTTCTTTTCCTTCTTCTTCTTCCGTCTTCTTCTTCTTCCCTTTCTATTCTTCTTTCTTCTGTCTTCTTCTTATTCTTCTTTCCCCTTCTTCTTCTGTTTTTTTTTCTTCTGTTCTCTTTTTTTTTGTTTTTCTTCTTTTTACAGGAACCGAAGGGGCTTTTTGGCTAAGGAGGAGGACTTTCAACATCAACCTCTTCATCCCTTTTGAAGCTTTCTCCCCATTGAGCATTCAAGCCAAGGAGCACCAACCACAAACAAGATTTTTTATCTCATCTCCTTTTCATCATCTTGTATTTTCATTAATTCATGCATGCATCATATTTCATTGTTTTATTGATTTTTCTCTCCATCATTGAGATCTCCCATAAGTGCAACTCATGCACTCTTTCCCCTTAATTTTTATTCATATTTTCATGCATTCATCATATCTCCCCACACCCTCTTTGCATAGGGGTTTAAGGGCAACCACCCTTAAGGTGTGTTCTTGCACATGTTTTCATGCTCATATTTTTTTTTTATGAATTGATGCTACACTCACCATGTTTCTAATCCATATCTTTATTGGTGTTGGTCTTTGTTTGCAAGGGTAATTAATTGAAGAACTCTCTTCATCGACCGGCCGATTGGAAGAGAAAGAAGCACTCGCAATCCCCGCGTTTAAAGGTATTTTTCGCGATCCCTCCATGCTTTTCATTATTATATTTTGAGGCGTTCGCGTCTCTGGCGATCACATCTCCATCTTAGCACCTCGTGCTATTTCATGCTTTATTCATTCACTTAATATTTATTTGTTTAAGTGGATTTTAATCATAATCTACAGTAAGCTCTGACTCTGAGAATACCTCATTTGATGAGTTAATGAGTGCATAAATCGAGCTTGCCAGCTTGTAAAAAAAAATAAAATCTGAAAATAAAAAATTGAAAAAGAAGTATGATCTTGCTATTTTTGATTCTTGTTGTGATACTTGTTCTGATCTAAAAATCATGAATGAATCATGTATGTTTGATATTGATGTGCATAAAGAAAAAATCGCATGTTTAAGATCAGAAAACCAATATCTCCATGCTAGAATTACTGAATTCGAGAAAATTGAAAATGAGCTAAGAAATTAGTTGTAATCAGTTTTTGTTGATCATGATCTTTGTAATGAACTGATTCAGAATGATAAGCTCACTAAAGAAAATGAGAGATTGAAAGAAGAAAACACAAAGTTGCGTGTAAAATTGCTTATCTCAGAAAAAGGAAAATGCATTGCTGTCAATGTTGACTCTGAAAAACTGGATGTGCTAGAACTTGAAATAGATAGTTTTAAAACCGTAAATGCCATGCTAAATGAGAAGGCAATTGCTTGTGAAGAAGAACTTGTCAGTGTAGAATTGCATATTACATCTTTAGAGAGTGAAATCCATGACTTAAATAATTCACTGTGTAAATTTGTAAATGGCAAAGAAAACTTGGATAGGCTGTTGGGAGTTAAGGTGAACTTCCAGAAAGAGGGAGTGAGCTACAACTCTGTTAACAAGAAACCCTTTGAAAACAAGTTACTGACATCATTTGTCAAGGGGTCCAATGTAGCCAGCACCTCCGAGGTCAAAGAACCTACCAATCTGAAAGCTCAAAAATAGAAAAATGATTTGAATAATTATGTTGCGCATGCTAAGAAAAATCATGCTAACAACCATGCTTCTAAGAATAAAAAAAAAGGTTTCCTATTTTTACTGTGGCAAGCATGGTCATGTTATGCATACTTGTTTTATCATAAAAAATGATAACTTGAGAGCATGCACAAATAAATTTGCTTTTATTCATAATAACAAATCCACAGAGAAAAATCACTCTTATCATTGTTATTACTGTTGTAAAGTAGGACACATTGCTACACATTGTTGGTCTGCCAAGGGAAGAAGAAACTCTCATTCTGAACCTATCAAATTCCCTGAAAATAAACATGCTTTTAATAAACACAATTTTTTTTTCAAAAGGTAGGCCTCATGTGTGTTATAACTGTAGAAAGCCAGGCCACAAGGTTTCTGAATGCTAGCTGGCGATTGGTAGAAGAAACCCTGGGTTTGAAAATGAGAAATTTCATGTCAACAAATAGAAGTTCAATTATGCCATGCATAAAAAAGACATGAAATCTTCGGTTTGCTATCACTACTGTGGTGAGCTAGGGCACCAAATGTATGACTGCTATTTGATGAGGAAGGATGACCTAATGGCTCGGAAGTGGAGAGCACCAGTTAGAAGTGCAGCTAACCCACAAGGACCCTAGAAGTCTTGGGTACCTATGTATGCAAATTGAGAATTTGTTTTGTAGGTGTGCCTTTGGAATAAAAGGAATGAAATGCTCATCCATTCAAGGAAGGCAAGGCACACAAATAAAGTGGTTAAGAAGAAATTGATGTGCTTCTAGGTTAAATGAAAATCTGAAAATTTGAAAAAAAAATGCAGGTAAAATTCTTCTCACACTCTCCGAATAAAGCCTATGCATTCAGGTTGGTTATGAATTCTAATTTTTGAACTGTTATTTTAAGAGTTGTTTTAGTTTACTCCCTGCATTGAATGTGTAATACATGGCAGCATGCTTGATTAAAGTGAATGCATTTGCACTATAGATATTGGATATGTTGTTTATGGTCTCATGCATTTTAGATGCACATCATGCTGAATTTTCACAATCTGTTTTCATGTCAGTACATTGCATACTTCATGTCATGCTGAATTTGTAATGGTTTGATGATGTTTAATCATGCTTTAAAGAATGGCCAAGAAAGTCTTTGCACTTGCTGAATTGATGTTTTTGTTTTCAGTTGGGTGAGTCGACCTACCCGACTAACCAGGCCGACTCAATGCAAGTCTTTACTCTTATTTTGATATGTTGTTGCTGAAACCTGCATGCATGCTAATGTGATAATTTAAATTCTGAAAATTCAAATGTTCCTGTCATGATTTCTTAAGCTGGACTGTTTGAAATAAACTGTCATGACCTTATGGTATATTAAATGACGACGGTAAGAAGGGCATGCTATGCCTGTATGGAAACTATCACCATGCGAGAGAATATGCCTCCGTCTGGTACCATAGGTCAACTGTGCATATTTGTCATATTCTACTGAGCTGACTATGTCATACTGCATGTAGTTTAAAGTTGAGGGGGAGTCCTCATTACAATCATTCTTGAACCCTTCAATGCATTTTCATTGCATAACCTTTTGGTATATAGAATGGTAATTTGTGGAAAGTTGGATTAGGTCCAACTAAAAATTATCACTATGCGTGAGATGATCTTCGGATCAAGTTCTCCGCATCGTACCAGAAGAAAGTTAACTCATGCAGTTAGAGAGAGTTGATGCTTCTAGTCATGTTTGAATTTTTCTTAGGTTCTTAACTTGTTAGGGGAAGTCATCACTAAAGGTTGGTTTGCATGTTTGCATAATGTCCTTTCTGAATTTTCTGCATAATCATCTCAACATCTGAATTGAATGCATCTTCTCAGGGGGAGATTCAAATAAATCTGCTCCAATCATGCACCAATAAAATTCAATCACTATTTCATCATTGCATCTCAGTCATGCATTTAGGACATCATTAGAGTTCATGATTTAGGACATTCAAGCATATTGCATTTCAAGTATAAATTGAATTTTTGCATCTTGCACTCATGTTACATGAGATACATAGTTTCATGTGTGCATGTCCAGGTGTATGCACTACATATTACATTTTCCCATTGTGGGCTTGCCATATATTACATGCTATTCGACCCCCATCCTTTAAATTTTCTATGACCATATACTTTCTTGTTAAATAATGTTGCATTTGAGTCATAACTGGTGTGTCTCATGTCACACACTCAGGGAAAGTAATTTTTAATAAGTGCACCTATTTAAGGGAAGCTGCATAGTCATGCTTTCAAATAAATTTTTGGCATACATGTTAAATCAAATCCATATACTGTCTTGCACTTAAATGTGATAATGAGTGTTAACATAAGGATATAGGATATTCTTTTTAACACTCTAGAGAAACCAAACTTGCTGCATTTGAATTTGAAGAGGAAAGTTGAGGAAAAAGCTGCCTGCCTCATATAAAAGAAAGAATCTGAAATGAAATGAAAAGAAAATTAAAGGCAGAGCAATGTTCAGTCTCACTAAGTAGATTGGATGCATGTCACCTGAGACGTAATATGGTTCATATTGAAAAGTGTTGTACTGAAGTATCTTTGTTCAAAATGAAGTAAAATGGTTAAATATTCTTAGTAACCGAGGAGTCAGACATGTGATCCATGTGTCTCCTCGCATAAAAAGGATTAGATTAAACTTGATCACTCTTATTTAGAAAAAATTAGACTCTTATTGTGAAAATTCAGGACATCAAAAAAATTGTAGAAAGTAAAATGGGGCAGAGTGAAGCCTCCACTACGCTGAAATCTGATAATGATGTGCAATTTGTATAGTGTCCCTTTGTGTTGAACTAAAAATCCAAATATCCATATGGCTAAGATTCATTCTCACGTTTATTCACTTACACAAATGGAAATTTGATTTGATATGTATTCTACAAATCTGATTGAGTGCATGGGCTACCGCATGCTTTCTCCTAAGTAATTTGCATTGTCTCTCCATGGTGTTAAATATGAGCAATCTTGTTGCATTGACTTATTTGCACTTTTCATACACCTATCCCATTCTTTTAATAAGAAAGGGGGAGATATGTTGCATTTATATGTATATATCTGCTTTGAGAGTTTCTTGCAGAAGAATCATATTTGCATCCAGTTGATCGGATCATCTTATTGGTCGACCGACATGCTCATTGCTTTGATCTTTGCATAACCATATCATCTGCATGCCTGCATGATGTCTAATGTGCCACACTAACCAATTGGTATTATTCCAACAATGTGCCTCTAGGTGCATGCATTTCAAATGAAAATTAAAAATCTAGAAATAAAAGAAAATCCAAAAATAAAGAATCATACTATTTAGATTTTGCTTAAACTTCTAAAATCACAGCTAAAATTTCATCTCCACCGCCATTTCTATATATTGTACTTCTCCTACCTTGTTTGTCTTTCCAAGTTTTTGATGATGTCAAAGGGGTAGAAAATGTGGAGTCATTGATAAGAAAATGTAGAGTCATTGATATTGATAATGTGGAATCGTGTTCAGGTTTGCTGCTATGAGCTATGTAAGAAATATCATGCTTGACTAAAATTACGTCTTGGTTTGCCATGCTTAAATGACCTTGTTCCTTGGTTGCTCAAAACATTTTTTTATTATGATTACTGGCATAACATGAATGTTGATGAAAGCAATGACTCATAGTTGTCATCATCAAAATGGCGGAGAATGTTGTGTCTCTGATTTTCATGATGTCTAACTATGACTCATTGATTTATTGAGTCATGAATGAGAAGAAATAATGAATATTATTTGAATAATCAAATTTAAATTTTAGGCCCAAAACATGCTCCATGTCATAACATTTTGCATGCTTAACAGTCCATGACAGTCCAGAAGAACAAGTTAATTAGCTGAGAAAATAATTTGGAAAAAGGAGAAAATATCAGTCGACCCAAGGAGAATTCAGTCGACCTAAACTGAATTCAGTCAACAGATGTCACAATTAAGTTGACAGACATTATGGATCTAGGTAGTTCATTTCAAGTTCAAGTCGATAGACATCAACAGAAGAAGAGCCTCAGGTCGACAAACATTCAAGTTTTTTAGAAGCAACAAAGGCCATCATATGTAGGACTTTGCTTGGGATGGCAAATCTCTTCAAGGCAAATGTCTTCAAGGCCTACTGAAATGATGCAATTAAAATGGGCTATGTAAAGAAAGAGTTGACAGAAGCATTGCAAAAATCAGTCGACCTACACAAAACTCAGTCGACTAATATGAATATCTGTCAACAGATATTCACTCAGGGCGACTGACTTTTTACAAAATAGTATAGTCAGGCAGCACTTGAAGAAGTCACATTGTGTCGACCCACAGGCCAACTGGGTCGACTCAACCGTAGTACAAGCAACAACAGCAAGAGCCAAGGTCAAGTGTGTCGATCCACATTCAAGGTGAGTCGATCAGCATGATGTAAAGAGAAGCAAACAGCAAGCAGCAACAAAGGCTACATGAACGTTGTGTCGACTCAATCAAGCCATGGAGTCGACGCAACTGAAGAACAAACACTTGACTTCAGAGCAACGGTCATTTAAACATTTATAAAGGGTGAGTCGACGCAATGAGGTAATGGCGTCAACACAATAGAAGCAGCCAGCAGTATGAAAAGCAGCATGAGTCGACGCAATGAAGGTATGCGTCGACACATCAAAGCAAATGGCAACAACAACAGCAGCAGAAGTAACATACACCAGCAGCATTAGGCTGAGTCGATGGAATAGAGCTATTGTGTCGATGCAATAGAGCTATTGCGTCGACGCAATAGCAGTATCTAAGTAGCAATGGCAACATTTAGTTACTGTTCGATGAAATGCAACAAAGCATAAGTCCATTGTTTTTATAAACAAGCCAGCAGTAGAGGCTAGCATCATGTAAAACATCCAAGCAGCAAGATAGCAAAAGAAGTTACTAAGCAATGGCAACATTCAGCAGCAATAGCAACATCCAAGCAGCAACATTAGCATGTGTCACGCCCCGAGACATATGTACAGCAGAAGTAATATCGGGGAACATGAGCAGCCGGCAATACACCTCAAGCTAGCAGTATAATCAGAGCGCAATAAACATCCACATAAAGATGGAGTACACAATATTTGGCCAAAATTATAACTTTTATTGATAATAATGATCCATAATTACATTAAGTTGACTAGTGGTCTACTAGACTCAAGAAATATGAAAATTACATAGTAAGACTCAATAAAGTAAAAATTACATCATGACTATAGACTACTTAAATACACTTGACATTCTAAGTCTTCTCTCGACCATCAGTCATCACTCTCGGACCCGTTGCTAGAATACTCCGAATCTGACTCACTTGAACTTCTTGAAAAGATTAGAAAAGTAGGGTAATGAGCACACTTGCCCAGTAGGTATCTTCGCACCAACATGGAGGCATGCTTTATTTTTTTGATCAAAAGCCTTGCCTAGGGATAGTGGTGGGGAGGTCCACCAATCTATCACCAGGAGGTTAATTTTATTGCTGGAATAGTGAATGCATAATTACATCAAGTGGATGCTAGGCATGCCTAGCTTGTCAAGGCGAGCAGCTCCCTTTATAAAAGAGGGAAGCTCAAGAGATGAATAAAAATTGTTACATTGCAAAGAGCATGCTAAAGTTGCCAAAGAATCTGCCACTGTATTGTCTTCTCTATATGTGTGGGAAATGATGTCCGACGGAGAGATAAGTTTCCAAATATCTCTAACATACTTGAGGATAGACCAAGGGCAGCTGACTTGTCCCTTGATGGTCTGGACAAGAGTTTTCGAGTCACATTCAATATATGCAGGCGAATTATGAGCAACAGTGTAAAGATATTTAAACCCGTCAAGAAGAGCTCTAGCTTTTGCTATAATGCTGTTAGACTTCCCGTAGTAGTGAGAGAAAGCAACGATAATATTTCCACTGTGATCACGAATTACTCCACCACCTCCTGAATCTCCATTATGCTTAGAGGCACCATCTGTGTTTAGCTTTATGGAGGGCCAAGGGGGATTGGTCCATTTAACTGCCAAGCAAAATTGATGAACTGAATTTACATTCTGCAGTCCAAAGGCTTCCAGAATTCTCCTATGGCTTTTGTTTGCTTCTTTGAGATCAGCAATGCTGCATATTTGTTGGACTTGGAAGATAATACTATGGACAAGACTCTGCTTTTTTGTTTGTTTACCATCATACCTGAATTTGTTTCTTGCACACCATAATTCCCATAAACCATACCCAACAATGGCAAAACACACAAATAAAATGAATAAGGTAAAAGAAAATGTGACAAAACACACAAATAAAATTGAAGTAACAAGATATGAATTATAGAGATATGACGAATATGAATGGACAATAGAGCATGATCAAGCAAGATTTATAGGGTGAAGTGGCCTTTCATTAACAAGAATGTACTTCAGAACTATAAAGGCTATGCGCTAGAAAGTCATAAACAAGAATGTACTAGCAAGCATGTAATTTATCACAAGTTTACCTTACAGTTTTCACTTGTCTATAAAAAAGTGCTCCCGGCATAATGCAACGCTAGTACTCATCGTACCCCATGGTTTTTAGCACATTTCTAGCTACTGCCGAGGGTCCTAGTGTGGAGCCCTTGGACACTGTCCGTGCCCGCTCTTGCATCTTCAAGTTACAGATCAAGCTACTTCCATAAGAATATAGTAAAGTTTCGGCCAATAATGTCCAATTCAACAATAGTTTCATGAGAATGTAACCAAGGTAGATAATGCACAATAAGAGATCATAAGAATTCCAAAGATGACTTAAGACAAGGTCGTGCTACGGAAAGAATCAGGCAGCATAACGGCATATTCTTTAACTTCCATAATTCTTTAGATAGCTTTGGAACAAAGTGTTAGGTTTTAGATAATCAAAAGACCTTCTAGGATTATAGGAAAATCAACCCTTTGCTCAAACCTCGGGTTAAGAACACTTGAGACAGAAACGGTCATGCCAGGGCCGTCCCTTGAATTGGCAGTCAACTCTGGGCCGTGAAGTCCCACGATCAATGACACCCAAGAGGGGGGTGAATTGGGTTATTACAAATTTTTACAAAATTCTTGACCAAATGAAACAAGTGTGAAGAATAGCCGTAATGAAAATATAGATCTATATGTAAACACTTAGATCTATGAAAATCTATCACACTCAACTGATCTTAGGTACGGTGGCGGAGGTAAAAATCTGGAGATTCAACTCACGCAAGATGTTATCTTCCTGACAAGGTTTGCCTTGTCGATCCGAACCCACCTTTTAATATACCCGAATCTAATATGAGAATGATAAATTATGCTAGATCTAACACAAACAATACAATCAAATAAATCTACGTGTGTGCTGCACAGAATGGGGATAGAAGAAAAGGAACAAACCACACAATGGACAGAGATTTTTAGGTGGTTCGGATGCAACAACGGCAACCTACGTCCACCCCTCACGATCTGTGAGGATTCCACACTATCTTGTAAAGGATTACAAGATCAAAACACACACACACACACGTGAGAAGTTGGAACTCCCACGAAGGTGCACAAGCACCGAATCACAAAGATATGTGAAAACTAGAAGAAACACACACACACACACACACACACACACGGATCTTCGTAGATCCACACACACACAAGTGTTTAAAAGTACAAGATCACACACTTGAAGCTTGATGAAAAATAAGGGAGAAACATAAAATGAAAAACTCAGATTTAAGCTCCCCCTTAATGGATGAAGATGATCTTGGATGAAGCTTCCTCCACAGCTTGATCTTCACTTGAATGGCTTGCAAAATGATCTTGAAAGCTTGGAGATGGATGAAGTTCTTCCTCGAAACACTGTTCACGGAGCTACAGTGACAGCACTCTTCCTCCCCTTGATAGCCTCTTTGAACTCCCTTGAATGATTAGGGTTTTTGACCCCAATATGATGTATTTATAGATCTTGGTTAGTCAAGGGACAAGCCAGGACCAGATCCACAAATCATGGTAAGTTGGGTGACTTTGGGATTAAAAAAATCCAATGAAAGTGCCTTCCCACGTTGAAGAACACAAGTCAACAAAAGCTGCCTCGAAGCTGGCGGTCGACCGGTAGGAGGGGGCGGTCGACCGAATTTTACAGAAATGAGGCTTTTCAACGCTGAGAAAATCGGTCGACCGGCCCAAGACCGGCGGTCGACCGCCACCTAGAAATCATGTAGATTTTTGAACGCTGTTAATTCTGGTCAACCGGCCCATGCTCTCAGGTCGACCGAACTGTGAAAATCCTATCAAAACAAGTTGTTAGCCTAGCAAATTATATCCATATGATCGATGCTTGAATTAAACTTATGTTGTTATTGATTTCAAGTCCATTGAGCTCGTTTAAGGCATTTGGAAGGGTATGAACACTCAAGCATAATGCATGATGAAATTAGACCTTGATTGTGTATGAAGGTCGAACTTGATTGCTAATACATGGCACGTGATAGAACGCATGTCCTGGGTTTTGTTATCATCAAAATCACCTGGATATACTCAACAATCTCCCCCTTTTTGATGATGACAAAACTGAAGGGGTATTTAAATACATTGGCGTGCCTTTAAGCAATCATTGAAAATTGAGATCAATGTTCGAAATCAAGGCATTTGCTCACATCACATCAAGCCAGCTAACGCAAACCATTCAACACTTTATTTGCCAATTTAGAAAAGAAATGAGACACAAGAGCCAACCATTTGAGATCAAACACCAGTTGCATTCATTTCATCATTTCATTACAAGGTACATTGATGCGAGATTGAATGCACGACTCTAGACACATGTGACAAAACAAATGCAGAACTGACACAAAGGATCCTCACATGATCATGCATGCAAACATACGAACCTACTAACATATATAAATATAAACCCTGCACTACTACTTCTCCCCCTTTGGCATCATCAAAAAGGGGATGGGATAGACGAAGGGTGGACCCAAAAGACACAAGACCGAAGTACAACATTCTAGTGGGAGGAAGCACAAGAAATAAAATCCTGATGGGGCATCTGTAGGAGTCTGATCCTATGGAGGAGGAGGCTGATATCCAAGGCGGCAGTGGATGTCCTCAAGAGAATGATCTTGAACATGAAGACGATCTTGAATATGTCCAATGGAGATGTCACGGGCCACATCACGGTACTGCAATCCAAGAAGTGTCAAGTTCATGAGGTGGAAGGCGTGGCTGGAATCAGCAACGTTGTCCGTGAGGCTAGTCACATGGGTGGAGAGTGTGGTCATCTGAGTGGAGAGAGTGTCCAAGACGGAGGAGAAGGAATCTATGCGACTGACATAGTGTCAATCACATTACCCATAGTGTCTATGCAATCCCCAAAGGTAGAAAGTCGATCCCCAAAGGTATCAACTCGAGTTTCCAGTCCAATAAATCGCCTGTCAAAAATCTCATAATCTACCCAAGAGTGTTGTGCGGCTCCCTGAGTGGAAGACTCTCCATGATAGAACTGTGGTGGAGGAGGCATCTCGGGATCCATGTGACGAGGTTAAGGTGGAGCAGGCTGCTCCTTAGGCTGAACTGGAGGGGGTGAATCCCCTTGACTTTGTTGCTACTCCTATTCTTACTCGTCCTCACTGTCAGCTTCTTCCCCATAAACTATTATATCTCTGCATAGCTCCCCATCAAAACCACAGTAATACCCAAAATCTGTAAAGATCTTATGCTTATTATATATATCATCTTATCGAACATAGATGAACTGCTCATTTGCCAAATTGATCCCGGCATATATGAAGACACCTATCAACTGTGAGGCATATGGCAAAGATCGTTGGAGATAGGTACAGCAAGTCCCAATCAGATCTATCATGAGCCGACCCATGTTGATTTCAATCCCACTCATGACATTGTAAAACAAAAACTTCTGAACCTCTGTCACTTCATTTCGACTGCCAACCTTGGGATAGATGAGTGAAGTGAACATATGGTGCAAAATCCTTTGCAGTGGTGGAAAATAATTTGCATTCAATGTGATGATATTACTCACACCATGCACATAATCATAGCTAGTCATAGCGGTAAAGGTAGTTGGAACTTCACCATGACCAAAGGTCATGTCTGCACCCATGGCTGACACTCCTAAGGCTCGCCGAAAAAGATCGGGAGTGATGTGAATCTCAACACCTTGAACGGCAGTATACAATGCTTCATTCCTTACAACCAGATTTCCATAAAATTGTTGCACAAGATTGGGATAGTATCTGGTATACCTACTGACAAAATTTGTCCAACCCTCTTGAATCTCAAAAAGAGCACATAGGTCAGGCAGAAGCTCATTCACCTCATTAAAATCGACTAGTCGGGGGTCGATAATAGGCCGTGGAGGCAAGCGAGGTGCTTGAGGTGGTGCATGAGCTCGTTGAGGTGGAGGAGTCGGGGCCTCTCGCCTTAGACCACTAGCTTCCCCTTGGGAAGAACGCCGAGAGCTCCGTCTAGGTGGCATCCCGAACTAGAAAACCCGGTGGAAACCCTTGAAAGGATGACTCTCGTCCTGGGGGAGGAAGTTGAAGCAAATGACACTACAAGGGCTTGAAAAATCCTTCTCCACAACCTGGAACCATGGGAAAATCTTCACACTCGCACGAACGGCCGAATGGAGTTCATCCCGAAACCGTGATGAACACGCCGGATCTTGTGCGGATGGAGGAATGATGAGGTTTAGGGGCTTGGGAGGTGGAGATATGTGATTCTAGGGTTAGGAAATGGGGTATGAGAGAGAGTGAGGGTGATAGAATGAGAGAATGGGGTGTTAGGACCCCTTATATGATGGCTCGGTTGAGGTCCGGTCGGACCGGTTTGCCGTCATCGGTCGACCGGTGTGGGAGCGGCGGTCGATCGCTAGGGCCAAAAAATCCCCATTTTGTATTTTTGTTTCCTTTTCTTTTCTTTTCTTTTTCTTTTTCCTTTTTCTTTTTTTTTATATGGGGGACTATCATCCGACCTTCTGATTCGAACCAACATCATAAAGTGGAGAGAAGGAGGAGAGATGGAGATTTGAGGAAAGTTCTCTAACTCCCCCTCAGAAGTTTCCTTAGGTCCGGCATCACTGAGTCCACAATTATTTAACCAAGGAATATCTGGCCTTAGAATATTTTTCAAGAAGGGCTATATATATAAATACATTCAAGCATGCAGGAGTGTATGTGAACACACAAGGTATTAAAAGTAATATATACAATATGCATGTTAATCTACCCTTGATGCATATGAGTTTCTACAAATGCAATTCTTATCCTAAGTGAAGACCTATGTATGTATGCTCTCACCCTTGCACATCCCAAGTTCTCTTCTTATCTTGCTAAATTGATCCTGTTTAGGGGTTTTGTGAAAATATCAGCTAGTTGATTGTGTGTGTCAATGAAATTCAATTCAAAGACCCCTTTTCCTACATGATCTCTCAGAAAATGATGTCGAATGTCAATGTGCTTTGTCCTAGAATGTTGAACAGGATTTTTTGACAAGCTGATTGCACTGGTATTATCACACAAGATTGGCACACATTTCATTTCAACATCCAAATCAAGTAATTGATTTTTGATCCAAAGTACTTGGGCTCCACAACTTCCGGCGGCTACATATTCAGCCTCGGCCGTTGAGAGAGCTACTGAATGTTGTTTCTTGGAGGCCCATGAGACTAGGCACCCACCAAGAAACTGACAGTACCCACTAGTACTTTTGTGATCTACAATACATCCGGCATAATCCGCATCGGTGTAAGCAATCAAATCAAATGAACTACCAATGGGAAACCACAAGCCAAAATCTATTGTGCCAATTAAGTATCTAAAAATGCGTTTAACAGCCATTAGATGAGATTCTTTAGGACATGACTAAAAATGAGCACATAGACATACACTGAATTGAATGTCAAGGCGGCATGCTGTGAGATATAGTAGTGATCCGATCATATCTCGAAATAGTGTAGGATCTACCCTTTTACCATTTTCATATTTGTCTAACTTCGAGGTTGTGGCCATTGGTGTTGACAAAGGTTCCGCTTCAGCCATCCCAAATTTCTTTAACAGATCCATTGTATATTTAGGTTGATTGATGAAAATGCCCTCGGGTGTTTGCTTCACCTGCAACCCAAGGAAGAGGTTTAGTTCACCCATTAAACTCATCTCAAATTCTCATTACATGATTTTTGTAAATTCTTCACATAAGACATTGTTAGTAACTCCAAAAATAATATCATCCACATATACTTGAACTACTAATATATCTTTACTTGATTTCCTCGTGAAGAGTGTTTGGTCAACCTTATCTCTTTTGAAATCTTTTTCCATGAGGAATGAAGTGAGCCGTTCATACCATGCCCTTGGTGCTTGCTTTAACCAGTACAAGGCCTTCTGCAACTTGTATCCATGCTTTGGATGCTTTGAATCTTCAAAACCTGGAGGTTGCTCTATAAAAACATCCTCCTTGATGTAACCGTTAAGAAATGCAGATTTAACATCCATTTGAAATAGTTTGAAGTTCAAAGAGCAAGCATAGGATAGTAAAATCTGGACTGCTTCTAGTCTAGCAACCGGTGCAAAAGACTCATCAAAATCAATACCATCTCCTGGCTATACCCTTTGGCCATAAGTCGGGCCTTGTTCCTAACAACCAATCCCGTATCATTTAACTTGTTTCTGAAAATCCAACGGGTTCCAATTGTGGGATGATTCTTAGGACGCGGCACGAGAGTCCACACTTTGTTCCTTTCGAACTGGTGTAGCTCTTCATGCATAGCCTGAATCAGGATTCATTTTGAAGAGCTTCATGAATATCCTTAGGCTCTTCTTGTGAAATTAAGGCAATCAAATCCTCTTCTTCTACTTGCCTTAGTGAAGACTAGTTCTTACCCCATCTTGAGGATTACCGATTATGTTTTCAGCTGGGTGATCCTTTAAGAACGTAGAAGAGCTGGGCAAGTCGGGGTGTTGTACTTGTTGTTCTTGAAGTGTTTCAATTGAAGGATCTTCATCCTCTTCACTCTTGCTGGGGATCCCTTCAGTTGGTTCATTCTTGGCCTTAGCATCATTTGAACGTTTGGGATCTTCATCTGCATCCACAATTGAATAGATTGATTGGTTAGTCTTAACTCAGATTCATCAAAAATACATGAGACTTTCTTCAACAACCAAAGTCCGTTTATTAAACAATCGATAAGCTCTTGAGTTAAGTGCATAACCTAGGAAAATTCCTTTGTCACTTTTCTATCAAACTTACCTAGTTAGACTTACCATTGTTCAAGATGAAACATGGGCATCCAAAGGTTTAAGATGAGAAATATTTGGTTTCTTACCCTTGTACAGCTCATAAGGAGTTTTCTTCAAGATGGGCCTTACCATTGCCCTGTTGATGATGTAGCATGTTGTACTTACCGTCTCGGCCCAAAAGTATTTGGGTAGGGAGTTCTCACTTAACATGGTCCATGCCATGTCTATCAAGGTTCTATTTTTCCTCTCCACTACTCCATTTTGTTGAGGCATTCCTTGGTGATGAAAAATTATGCGTGTATCCCTGCTCTTTACAAAAATTGCTGAAGTCATGATTCTCAAATTCACCACCATGATCACTCTGGATGGTAGTGATAAGATAACCTCTATCATTTTAGATTTTCCTGCAAAACACTTGAAATTCCATCAATGCATCATTTTTATTGGATAGAAATAACACCCATGTAAATCTGGAGTAATCGTCAACAATCACAAAACCATAGAATTTCTCTCCTAGGCTGGATGTCCTAGTTGGGCCAAACAAATCAAGATGCAGCAATTCCAAAGGCTGGGAGGTAGAAACCAGATTCTTATTTTTGAAGGAGATTCGCGTTTGCTTGCCTTTTGTGCAAGCTTCATAAATTTTATCACTTTCAAACTTTAATTTTGGCAATCCATTCACTAAATCATGTCTAGACAACTTGAAGATTACTCCAAAACTAGCATGACCTAATCTTCGGTGCCATAGCCATGCATTTTCATGATAGTTTGCTACAAAGCACAAATCATCACAAGAGACATCATCAATATCAACAGTATAGACATTGTTATTTCTTTTTCCAATGAATTTGATCTCATTTGTGTTCTTGTTCATGACAATACAATGGGTTTCATCAAAAATAATTTTAAACCCTTATCACACAATTGACTTATGCTCAAGAGATTGTGATTTAGACCTTTCACCAAAAGCACATCTTCAATAAGAATTTTAGAATTCTTACCTATGTTACCGATCCCAATGATTTTACCTTTGTCTTTTCCTCCAAAGGCAACTGAACCTCCATCCTTGTCTTACAGTGTAGAGAACACCTTCTTGTCCCTGTCATATGCCTTGAACAGCCGCTATCCAAGTACCATTTGCTCCCTCTGGCTTCAAGACATATCTGCAAGAAATAAAATTCTCATCCAATTATTTTTGGTACCCAAACTAGTTTGGGTCCGTAAGAGTTAGTCCAATTCTGTGCATATCTTTTCTTGGTCCAAAGTGCATGATTTCTTGGTGAGTTTTGTCTAAACCAACAATGAGCAATAACATGTCCAAAACGACCACAATGAAAGCAATTGACATTTGAAGATCTTCTTGGAAATTGGTGTGATTTTGGTTGAACATGTATTGGCTTAGAGTATGAACATGATGCACAATCATTTCCTTTCTCATGCACATGGGATGTTGTGATGTTATGCTCAAAGGATTTTTGTTTTGGGGAATGTATCCCAATCCTTCCTTTTGGAAGTTAACCTTGACTCTCAAGGAATTGTCTAAGTTTTGTTTGCCTTTGACCAACCTAGATAGAGTGGACTGAAGTTCAGCCACTTCTTCAACCAACCTCAAGTTCTTCTTTTCAAGTTCTGAATTTGTGAGTTTTAGAACGTTTTCATCATTTTTCAATTTTTCAAAACCTTTTTCAATTTCAAAAAATTTGCACATCACTTCTTCTTCATTTTTCTCACTGGCTAAGATTGTTTGTAACAAAATTTCTTTTTCTTCAGTTAACTCGAACCATTCCTGTTCCAATTTCTCAAACTTCACATAAATATCCTCATGTGTCAAATCATCAATCTTCTTTTTGAGAGTTTTATTTTCAGATCTAATTTTTTTATATTTTTTATACAATTTTTCATATTCCGACTCCCATTGTTCATTCGAAATAAAATCAGGGTCAGAATTTATCTCAGTTGAATCATCTTCGTGTGCCATGAGGGACAAGCTCTCCACTAGCTCTTGGATCTCTTCGTCGGACGGTTCGTCCTCTTCGTCGCTCCATGTGGCGACCATTGCTTGGGGTTTCTTGAGTTTGTCCTTCTTGAATTTCCTCTTTAGATCTGGACATTCTCCTCTCATGTGCCCGGGCTTCTTGCATTCATAACAAATGACATTATTGGGCTTGCTAGGCTCGCCCTTGGTCTGAAAGGGCTTCCTTTGCCCCTTTCTGAAATTGCCTTAAAAATTTCTCTTCTTTCTCAAAAATCTCTTTACTTGGTGAGTTATCATGGCCAAGTCTTCTTCTTCATTGCTTCCCTCGCTGGATTGTTCTTCTTGGAAATCATCATCAGATTGGTGAGCTTTAATCAATCACTTTCTTCTTCTTCGTATCTTCCTTGGTTGTTCTCTTCATGTTTATCTCATAGGTCATGAGTGACCCTATGAGCTCGTCCAAAGTGAGTGTGGATAGATTTTTTGAATCCTCAATTACTGTGGCTTTTGTGTGCCACGTCGACGAAAGTGATCTCAGAACTTTCCTCACAAGATCGGAGTTTGTGTACTCCTTCCTGAGGCTTTTGAGACCATTTGTGATCTCCGTTAATCTCGCGAACATTTCTGAGATGGTTTCTTCAGATTTCATTTTGAATAGCTCATAGTCTCTTACAAGTAGATTGGCCTTGGTCTCCTTGACCTCGGAGGTTCCTTCATAGATAAGCCATAATTTATCCCACATCTCCTTTGCTGAACTGCACATGGATACACGAGAAAACTCATTAGGATGTATAGCACATTGCATAATGTTCATAGCATTAAAATTTACAGTGCATTTCTTAATTTCATCGGGTGTCCATTTTTCTTCATCATCCGAGAGTTTATACGGACCCTTGTCCATAATCCTCCAGATCTCATACTCTTGGGCTCTCAGAAAGACATGCATTCTATTTTTCCAATAGGAGTAATTTGAGCCATCGAAGTATGGAGGACGATGGATGGAATGACCCTCAGGCATCATACCCTTGTTTGCCATTGATCTGGATCTTACCTAGATCATTAGATCTGAAAGAAATAGAGCCTTAGCTCTGATACCAATTGAAGTCCCGCGATCAATGACACCCAAGAGGGGGTGAATTGGGTGATTACAATTTTTACAAAATTCTTGACCAAATGAAACAAGTGTGAAGAATAGCCGTAATGAAAATATAGATCTATATGTAAACACTTAGATCTAATAAAATCTATCACACTCAACTGATCTTAGGTACGGTTGCGGAGGTAAAAATCTGAAGATTCAACTCACGCAAGATGTTATCTTCCTGACAAGGTTTGCCTTGCCGATCCGAACCCACCTTTTAATATACCCGAGATCTAATATGAGAATGATAAATTATGCTAGATCTAACACAAATAATACAACCAAATAAATCTACGTGTGTGCTACACAGAATGTGGATAGAAGAAAAGGAACAAACCACACAATGGACAGTGATTTTTAGGTGGTTCGGATGCAACAACGGTAACCTACGTCCACCCCTCACGATCTGTGAGGATTCCACACTATCTTGCAAAGGATTACAAGATCAAAACACACACACATATGCACACGTGAGAAGTTGGAACTCCCACGAAGGTGCACAAGCACCGAATCACAAAGATATGTGAAAACTAGAAGAAACACACACACACGGATCTTCGTAGATCCACACACACACAAGTGTTTAAAAGTACAAGATCACACACTTGAAGCTTGATGAAAAACAAGGGAGAAACACAAAATGAAAAACTCATATTTAAGCTCCCCCTTAATGGATGAAGATGATCTTGATGAAGCTTCCTCCACAGCTTCATCTTCACTTGAATGGCTTGCTGATGATCTTGAAAAGTTGGAGATGGATGAAGAGGTTCTTCCCCAAAGCACTATTCACGGAGCTACAGTGGCACACTCTTTCTCCCTTGATAGCCTCCTTGAGTCATTTTGGTTTTTGACCCCAATATGATGTATTTATAGATCTTGGATGGTCAAGGGACAAGCCAGGGATCAGATACACAAATCATGGCAAGTCTGGTGACTTTGGATTAAACAAACCCAATAAAGGAGCTTCCCACGTTGAAGAACACAAGTCAACAATTGTTGCCTTGAAGCTGGCGGTCGACCGACAGAGGGGGCGATCGACCAAAATTTTACAGGATATGAAGCTTTCAACGTTGGGAAAACTGGTCGACCGACCCCTGACCGGCGGTCGACCGCTGCCTGGAAAATCTAAAATTTCAATGGAGTTAGCCAATGAATCATAATCCGTGAGCAAATTATTGTATGGCCATATCCTATTCCAATCACTATGACTTGCTTGAACTTATCCTGGGCATTTCTTGAAACATGGTAGATTTAGGCATTTGGAAGGGTATGAACACTTAAGCATAATGCATGATGAAATTAGACCTTGATTGCGTATGAAGGTCGTACTTGATTGCTAATACATGGCACGTGATAGAACGCATGTCCTGGGTTTTGTTATCATCAAAATCACTGGATATACTCAACAGGTCGCTTCTATGATATAGCGGTCTAGTCAGGACCATTTCATGAGGATATAACGGTCAGGGACAGGCCGCTAAATAACATTTACGGTCTCCTGGATGGCCGCTAAATCCAGAATATTGAGAACACCAGTAAAGTGCTTTCTAGACAATTAGGTATTGAAGGTACAACCAGCTCGGCATCCTAGTGGGAATCCCAGGCTCGCGGAGGCTTATAGAGCCCTTGAACAAGATCACCTAATCTGGTGGAAGGAATATCCAACGGAGAGGATCACAAGTCCAAGAGGTGTGCTTATAAGTGCAAAAAATGTATCTAATGGCCACACACCGGGGTACACACCATGTACTTAAGAAAAGACTATAGATGAGAAAGGATCGTGGTAAAATAGCGATCAAAGCATCACTTAAACAAGCCCGTGAAGCATATAGAATTAACTTTACTACAAACTATAAGGGTTTTGGCATGAAAATAACATAAGTTTAAAATAGGTATTTAAAACATGAAAACTAACATGTTTAGTGCACGATATAACTAAGTTGATAAATGTACAGTCATAACTAGGAATAAGGCCTAATTACCTAGGCTTAACATTTGCTTAATAGGGTCAATCAATCTGTTTGGAGTTAACAGGTTGTAGAGAACAGAAAGAGAATAGCAGTCAGGTGAGGACCGCATACAGGTGCTTAGCGGTCTATCGCATGGCCGCTAAAGGATTACGACGGTCTTAGGGAGACCGTTTCTTTCCTGTAACAAACAAACGTAAAATAGGACGTGCAAGGCCTATCCTAAGGAAATAAATGCATGTAAACATGCTAGATAGGTAGTAAAACATGCTACAATAAAAATCTAGTCATGGGGATGCATGTGCTTGCGTGAAGTAAGCCAAAGTTATCAATTTTTTATTAGGGGTAGGATTCATGCATGCTGTGATAACCTAGTTGCGCATTGATAGAAAAACATAAAATACTCCATGTATACTCAATGAGAATTAGGAGAAAACAGAAGGCTTTTACTCCTGACATATTATTCTAGCTATCTACGAGATAACCTACCTCTGTGACAAGCTTTGGACTTTGAATTTCTAACTGGAAGATCGCTTAGGTTCCTGCACGTCCTGTGCCAAACTAACAACTTCCCGCCCCTCTATCTTCTGATTCTCTTGACCTATATTCATGAAAATTGGAGGGTATGTAGAAGATAGAAAGAGGAACAAAAAATTCTAAAGACACTATGTGAACTAACCTCGTTTAGGGCTTCTAATCTCCTGATCTTCACTAGACAGGTGCACCGGTTCCCGTGCAGCCTGTAGCAAACCAGCGACTTGCAGACGCCCTAATTCTTTAACGGCTGGGTCTTCTAGCACAAAAATTGGAGGAGAGTTAGATAAAACTAAGGAGAACAAAATCTTCTAAAGAACCAACCTGAGATATCAGCTCCTTACCGTCGAACTTCGTGAGCCAAAGCAAGGGTTCGCACAGTTTGAACCTGAACCCTATTTATAGAGTTTACCTAGGGTTTTGGGGATTAGATCGAACTTAAAGTCCTAAATTAAACACTGATCCCTAGAGTATTCTAAAGAGTCTCCCATACCAGATAGCTTCGATCTAAGGTGATTTGGTTGCCAAAAATCCAAGCTTTTCACCTTTCTTCCATTCACGGAATCAGAAGGGTTTAGCGGTCATGGAGGGACCGCTAAGATGAAGTGGCGGTCTCGCGATAGACCGCCAATTGGCATTAAATCTGAAAAATTCAAAATTTCTAATTATTTCTTATTTATCTCCTAATTGATGTATATATCTAATTTTAAATCCGTAAATTACCCAATTTATGTTTCTATTAATGGGCTTGGGTCTAAAGGTCTTGGATTAGGTCATGTGGGCCTATTTAGGTGGATTTAAACCTAACATAATATCTGGGCCTTTAAACAATTATTAAATAGACATATATTTATTAAATAGCCCATTTAGTCTATTTAAATGCTTAATAATTATATCAAATCCTAGAAAATCCTTAGAAAATTCTCAAGCGTTACACCCTCCCCCACTTAAAAGAATTTGGTCTCCAAATTCAATGTAAGGGTTTTATGGAGAGTATACTTACAATCGAATAATTCCAGAAATCTCTTGCGCATAGCTTCCTCCATTTCCCACGTCGCCTCGTACGACAAGGATTTGCTCCATTGGATTTTAAACATGGGAATATTTTTATTTTAAAGCTGACGTACTTCTCGCTCAATTATCTTGAGTGGCTTTTGCTTGTACGTCAAGTCTTCTTATATCCCCAGGTTATCATAAGTGATGACATGGAATGGATCATAGACGTACCTTTTAAGCATTGAGACGTAAAATGTCACGTCCTGAGTTTTTAATACAGCAGAAGGAATATCGAAACGTGTACAGCCGACATGGTAAGCCTCTCACGAGCAAGAAATCAGAGCGCAAGACAATCACATAAAAGTAATTGCACAGGTGATTTTCTCAGAACTTCCAACTTTATTTCATAACCAAAATCAATTTACATAAGATCATTTCTTGACAACTTTCATCACTACGACTCAAGAAAATCAAAATTACAATATGACTAAACTATACACTTTGATTATCTAAGGCTTCTCTCATCTTGAAAATCTTCATTCACTCTCGGACCCGCTACAAGCATAATCCGAATCCGATCCACTAGTACTTCCTGAAATAGACAAGAAAATAGGTATGAGCACACATGCCTAGTAGGTATCTTCGCATCAACATGAAGGTAATATTTAAGTGATTAATGTCTTAGCTCTAGATGTTAAGGTAAAAATAAGAACACGATAAACAAGCGATATAAACCAAGACAACCAATAAATCATGAAATAACTGAGCAAGTAGATGTGAGTATAGACCATGAACAAGCAAGACTAATCATGTAGATGTAAATTTGGCCTTTCATGAACAAGAATGTACGAGCATGTAACTAGAAAGTACTTTACACAACCTTGTAAAGGCTATGTACTAGAAAGTCATTAACAAGCATGTAATTTCCATAACGAGCCTTTTTGAATTTCACTCATTTATAAGACAAAGTACTCCCAGCGCAATGTGACGCCAGTATCATCGTACCCCATGATTTATAGCACGTTTCCGACAATCTGTTGAGAGGACTAGCATGGAGCCCTTGGACATAATCTGTGCCCGGTCTTGCATCTTCAAGTTATAAATCTAGCTACCTTCACGAGATATAACAATAATTTCAGCCAACAATTCAATTCCAAATAATAAGTTTCATGACCAAGTAACCAAGGTATAGAATGTTCAAAAAATTGATATGGGATATCAAAGAAGAATTAAAAGAATATTATACTCCGGCGGCATTCTGACAGCATAACAGTATTTTCATTAAATTTCATAACTTAATATTATCTTGTTAAACATATGATGAGACTCCAGATAATCCTAAGACCATCTAGGAACTCAAGAAAACCAACCCCAAAGGTCAAACCTCGGGTTAGACAGGTTCAGAGATAAAGCGGTCGTTTACTGGACTGTTTCATGAAGAAAGCGGTCAGAGTCTAGATCGTTTCATGACTAGAGTCGACGCATGAAAAAGAAGTGTCGACGCAGGAAAACTTTCTGAAGCTTTGCGGTCTAGTGAATGGCCGCTTGGTGCCTTTTAGCGGTCGTCCATATGGCCACTAAGGTCCAGAATATATAAAAAACCGGTAAAGTGCTTTCTAGACAATTGGCTTTGATGGTAGAACCAGCTCAACGTCCTAGTGAGAATCCCAGGCTCGCGGAGTCTTACGGAGGCCTTGAAACATAATCCCCTAGTCCGACAGAAGGAATATCCGACGGAGAGGTTCATAAGTCCAAGAAAGTGTGCCTATAAGTGCAAAGTGTAACTAATGGTCACATACCGAAGTATATGCCATGTACTTAAGAAAAGGACTCATAGATGAGAAAGGATCTGATAAAACAACGATCAAATTAAAACTAGACAAGTCATGAACCATGTGAAATTTAATGTAAATATAAGAGTATATGATTTTGGCATGAATTTAGCATAAGTTTAAAATAAGTTCCAAGTGCATAAAGAACATGAAATCTGCTAAAATGACCAATAATATAACCAAGTGTATGAAAACAACATTTAATACAGGAATAAAACCTAATCAACTGGGCTTAGCATATGATAATTAGGGCTAATATGCATTATGTTTTGGGTTAACACAATACAGACTCAGAAACTCAAGCGATCACTTGAGGACCGTTTGACAGGGCCTAGCGGTCTATCGTTGGACCGCAAGGTTACTTAGGCGGTCTCAGGAAGACCGTTTCTTCCTATCTGCTGAAAATAGTAATAAAACCAAAATATATACTAAGCTAAGACCATTTTATGTATAGCAAAACATGACAATTGATAAATATGGCCTAATAACACCATATTATGAAATGAAGATGCATGGGTTGAATTAAATAACCTGAAATGATCATTTTCTCACTTAAAAGTAAGGTCCATGCATGCTATGTAATCCTAGATGCATAGTCAAATACTCCGTGAAGAAAACATGAAATTGACTACAAGAAGAGGGCTTTTATTCCTAACATTGAGTTTAAGCCATTCATGAGATAACTTACCTCTGATCTGGGCTTTAATCGTCAAATTTAAGGCTGGAAGTCAACCCTAATTTCTACTCGTTCAGAACCGACCCAGCAACTTCGTGTCCTTCTAACTTCTGATCCTCTTCACCTAAGACCACAAAACTTGGAGGGTAAGAAGATGGTACTAAAAGGAATAAATAACTCTAAAGAACCCCTACATAATTATCTCGTTTAGGGCTTCTAAATTTTTGATCAATTTGGCCCGATCGCACAGGTTCCTAGGTTGCTTGTACCGAACCAGCGACTTTGGATTCCTCTAACTCTAGGTGGGCTGGATCTCCTAGAACAAAATTTTTCAGAGAAATCAGACCTTAGTATTATGAACAAAAGACTCTAAAGAACTTACCTCAAATTCGTCCTCCTTACCTTAGTTCCACGTGAGCCAGAAGTAAAGGTCGCGCAGGTTGGTTTTGGGTCTATTTATAGGTTTAACTAGGGTTTCCATGGATTGGAACGAACATAGAGTCCTAATTAAGGGTTCAATTTGATCCTTAAGCCTTCTAGACTCATCTATCTAAGAGATAGCATCGATCCTAGGCAATTTGGATGTCAATCCCATCTTTTTATGCCTTCTTCCATTCACCAAATCTGCAACGCCTTGCAGTCCAGTCTAGGCCATTTTTAGTCCCCATGCGGTTGCCCGATAGACCGTTTTTTTCCTTGGGCGTCGAATTTGAAATACTTCAAACTCCTTGTTATATATCCACCTATTTATTCTCTAATTAGTATATTTATCCTCCAAATTTCGTAAATAGCCTATTTTAAGCTTCTAGAATGTGGGTCAAACCTTGTGGGCTTGGTTTTAGGCCACTTGGTCTTATTTAAAAGGCCAGGTTAATTAATAAATATTGGGCCTTATTATTTGGTTTTAATTTAGCCCACCTATTTCTTTAATTTTTGTGCCAGAACCATCCCGTTCGCCCCCAATCATCTGGCGGTCTCCCCTATGATCGTTTCTATCCAAATGGCGGTCCTCCCATGACCGTTTCTTTGTTTGGCGGTATTGCGATAGATCGTTTCTTCGACAGAGACTCTAAAACCTCCTGAACTCCGATTTCTTCGCCTGGGGACTCCTTGAAGACCTTGTTTGATCCATTTTCGAGGGAGATAAGCCTCCACCTCGATTTTCATCGATCTGAGACTCTTTCCCCCACTATTATATGGAGATTTATCAATCTATATCTCCGAAATTGGGTGTTTATCTCAGATTTAAACCCTAGGGTTTCTGCAACCTCTATATAAATTGCCCAGTTCGAAGGTCGCAAAGGGGGGCTCTTTCTTGGTTCGGGGCGAAGCCATGCTGGAACGCCGGCTCGTCTCTTCGACCCTAGCTTGAAGAGGGAAGTATTAGCTTTCATTTTCACACTCAAGGGCTTAATTTCATTCATTCTTCTCTTAGTTATTCCCCTCCTAATTTTGAAAATCAACACAAATCTTTATTTTCTGCTACACTTGCACTTTTCTCCGTTTTGCATAGCATATTCCCGCAGTTGTGCTGCGTGATGTTTCCTTCTATTTATTGCATTCTCATCACAGCACACACACCTATCTTTTGCACCCTTCCACAGGGGTTAAAAATCTCCCCCCGGTGCATTCTCCCTCAATTTCTTCCCCTATTTTACCACTGCAGGATTTGATACTACACTTTCATATTCTAATGGGTTTTTATCTTTGTGTTTGCTCTTTGTTTGGCAGGAGAGCAAGAGAATGTGAGGCCCTCTTCCTCTAGCCGGCTGGAAGGAGAGGAGGTGTAATCCACATCGTTTCTCACACCCCGTTTTTCAAATGCGATCAAGTCTTCATCTTTCCAAGGTACACGGCGCCGTTCCTCTCATCTCTTCATCCCTTTGGCATTGCTGCAACCTTGGTGGTGATCATGGTCAGTTCATCTCTTCCTTATTGCCCCCTTGTTCATACTTTCATGCTTATTATGTTGTTTGCAAAGTTTGAGGGCGGGGTAGAATAATCATCCACAATGGGGAAGGGAGATGTTGGCACACCTCTTCGCCTACATGGATCCGTTCAGGCTGGGTTCCGAGAACCTGGGTGGTTTTCCTCCCTTCTTACAGGTATGAGACTACCCTGAGAACCCAATCTATTTTTATATGCTTAATAATCTTGATGACTTTTTTATCTCTATTGTTATCAGATTTGGGGTTACACTCGCTTTTCTCTAGGCCGTGGAACGATTGCACGCGGGCGAGCTTTGGCGGTCCCACTTATGGTGAGGTGGGATGTGCTGCCAAATCGGCACTTTGTGGCTACCTGAATCACTGACATTCAGGCAACGTTGGATGAGTTCCCACACCACTGGGTTAGTGTTTTGTTTTTGTTTCAGCTTTCATATTATTATTTGACTTATGTATGATTGTTTAACAAAGTTCAGATTGAATTTTGTTGGTGGTGTGGACACCGTATGCTGGGGAGGATGACACTACCTAGTCGTGGGTAGTGAGTGGGCGACCATGGTTCCACAGAGACACCATGCTCTTCTGTGTGAACCTGCAAGCGCCACTCTATCTGCGATAAGTCCAGTAGACCCTCGAGTGGCATCAGCCTCCGGTAGTGATACCTGAGGGACACAGGTCTGATAGGGGGTGACGCCGGATGTCAGCGAGCGACCAGGACTGGGCCTTGCTATATAGAACAGAGGCATGAACTCTACAAGGGGGTGCTTCCTTGGTATCAGATTCAGGACTGAGTAATAGCTGTTGACACCCGTTTTCAGCCTGCAAGTTGAGTTCTTCCCCTTATTCATATTTCATGATGTCATGAATTACCCGTTATTTTGGAGTCTTCCTTGAGCATATTTTGAGCTCATTTCTTGGTCATTTCCTAGCTCATTAACCCATGGAGGTTCAGGGGGCTATTCTTCCTCGATTGCCTCGTCGACCACGTTGAGTTCTACAGGCCCAGTCAGGTGGCGGTCTTGGCATGACCGCTACCTGATGAACTGGCCCAGTCAGGTGGCGGTCTTGGCATGACTGCTACCATCAGGTAGCGGTCATCCCAAGACCGCCACCTACCTCCTTATTTTCTTTATGTCGACTCTGTGGCTTGTGCGTCGACTCCATCCTTTGTGCCTTCATGGTAGCGGTTCTCCCTTGACCACGTTCTTTAGGTAGCGGTCTCACGACGGACCGCGTTCTAGTTGCAGAGTCCAGATCATCCTGGGCTCTGTTTTCTACGACCGAGGACACCTTGGAGTCCTTGTTTGCACCGATTGCGCCAATGATAGCATGCCATATCGACTATTATTCATCCTAGGGATATTATGCCACTATTATGTCGCCAATTTATCCATCAAAACTATATTTTTCTGGGATTTATCTCCTAAATTCGACCTAGGGTTTCTGAAAGTCTATAAATAGCTCCTTTGCTCCATGGAAACAAGGGGGGGCCATTTTTTGATCTGGGGTGCAGCCATGCCACACTGCCGAGTCTCCTCTTCGACCCCGGGCCATCCAGGGAAGTGTTAGCATTCGCCCTCTTCCTCTTAGGGTTCCTTCTCCCTCATTCTTTCTCTTATTCTTTACTCCTTTAACATAGTTTTCTACACACAATTTTCTACACGTTGCTGCACGTTTCATGCATTTTGCATCACCGTTTAATCACTATTCCTCTACATTTTAAATCATCCTTTCACTCCTCTTCATACATAATACACACACCTATTGTTTGCCCCTTTTTATAGGGGTTAAAAACCCTCCCCCAGTGCGTTCCCTCTCAATTTTCATGTTGATTTTCTGTATTTGGGATTGATGTTGCACACACATATGTCTAATGGGTTTTTTCTCTTGTGTTTGCTTTGTTTTGTAGGAAGGCAAGCTTGAACGTGAGGTCCTTGTCTTCTGGCCAGCTGGAAGGCGAGGAGGTGCAATCCACAAGGTTTCCCACGTCCCTTTTGTTACGCGCGATCATGCTTTAGCGGGTGTTCTTCAATCGCATCTTTTACTTCTTTTTCCAAGGTACGCAACGCCATTATACTTTATTCTTAGTTCCTTTTTGCGATGTTAGCCCTTGGTGGCGATCACGGTCATTGATTATCTTCCATCGCCCCTTTCCCCTTTGCTTATGTTGCATGCTTATTGTTTATTGTTTTGTTCGGGGTGGGATTATATATCAACAACCTATTTTTTGGGCGATCTCGGTGGGATGCCTAGTGCCCATCACGTTGCTCATGCTTTCCTACGATCTCTGGGTGTGTGTTGTGGTGTTTGGGTTGCATATTGTTGGCTTTTTTTTGCTGTTCTTTAAGTTTGCGATTCTGGGATGAGAAAGCGGTCTACCTAGAGACCACTACCTATAGGTAGTGGTCCTCAGGAGACCACTACCAGGTAATGGTCCCCAAGAGACCACTACCATCAAATAGTGGTACCCTAAGGACCGGAACCTACCTCTGGAGTCCCAGGTCGCAACCCTACATGTATGTTGTTCTTTGATGATTTGGGATGATTTCTGGCTTTTGATTGTGTTTTATACAGTTTTGCATCTCTATCTATTATATTATCTTCATTCTTTCATGTTATTTGCATCCATATTGCTATGTTTTCATATATTTATCTTGCCTTGATTTGCTAGTTTTAAGCTAGAAATTGCATGCACTCCGGTGTGCATAGGATCATCCATTGCATCTCATAGCTACATTCCTACCTTGGTAAGTGATCCTCTCAGCTTCATATTCCTTAGATTCGACTAGGTGATCCTATCCGGGAGTTCCGTAAGTCTCTGTGAGTTGTGGATTCTCACACGGACACTGAGCCGGTTGTACCTCTCCACCCTTTAGGTTCTGCAGTTTGCATCTGTGTGAGGGAGTTAACCCTTGGTCAACCCGGAGTTTGGACCCTTTTTCCTTTAGGATTCTCATCTTGAGGGAATTGTGCTTAATTTAAAACATTAAAGGGTGCACCAAAACTTTAGAAAATAAATTTTTTTTGCATCATATCAACTTATTTGATCTTGGGTGAAACCTTTCACATTTGCATTGTTTGTGCTGCTTCGGCTTATTCAAGCCCATTCATGGTGTTTGTGTTGCATTTTCTCATCCATCAGATAAATTTTGTTGTTGATTCATTTAGTTTTAGGCCTTTGTTGCATTCTATAGCCTGGTTCCATCATTCTAGGTAACTTTTCTGCATTAGTTTTTGTGCATAGCGTATGTCTATTAGGCCGATCCTCAAAGCCAAGTTGCAGTCACCACATGACCGCTACCTGATAGTAGCGGTCATCAGAAGACCGCCTTCTTCCCTCAGGTCTTGCCCTCTCCCCATTCTATGTCCCCTCTTCCCTGGTTGTATTCCCATCAATTTCCCTATATTAAGTCTCTATTTTCTCTCATGAAACACCATTATAATTCTGTATATCATCCTTCCTAATCCTCCTACTCCCGCGTGGAATCTTCTTCCCACGAGGGCCCTTCTTCCCGTGGTCCTTATGATCCTTCGGATGAACAAGCAAACCTTATGGCTCATATTTCTGGTCTTGTTTGCCAAATGGACCCTACTCTGGCCCAAAGACTTCTTGCTAACCATCTTAACGGGCCCTCTATTGTGCATGTGTGGTTCATGCATTATCTTGTTGGTTTTGGTGATGTCTAATTATGAGTCATTAGTGTAATATTGATTTTGATCCAACTATGATTCAACATGTTAATTATCATGATTCATTATTTCTGTATAGTCATGGTACACGTGAGACCTTCATAAGTGTAAAGACTTTATTTTATAGAGTCTCATGTTTAATCTCTTGAATCATGAATGAAATCTTAATATGATGATATATTTTATTCCCCTTACATAAGAATAAATGAACATTCATGCCCCGAGATATAAGTACAGTGGAAGATAATCGGGAACGTGAACAGTAGGCTAGTACGCCACAAGCGAGCAATATAATCAGAGTGCTAACACATTCACACATAAAAGGGAATACATAAGATAATATACTCAAAACTTCACTTTATTGAATAATATCCAAAGTACATTGATAATTGATTCTTTTTACTAGACTCAAATGAATGGAAACTTACATAGACTTGACTTGACTCATGACTCTACTAGGTCTTCTCTCGATGTTTAATCACTCTCGGACTCGTCACTTGAGTAGTCTGAATCCCCGCTAGAGTTTCTTGAAAAGATTGGAAAAGTAGGGAATGAACACACTTGCCCAGTAGGTATCTCCGTATCAACATGAAGGCAATGTTTAAGTAATTAGCATTTTAGCTCTAGAAAAGAAGAATAAATGCATGCGAACAAAATCAAAGTAACAACGCAAGTAACAAGATATCACTATGAAGACATGAGATAGATTTAGAGAATAATCATTCAAGAATGTATAGTGGCCTTTCATGTAACAAGAATGTACTAGCTTGTATCGAGAATGTACTATTCATAACCATAAAGGCCATGCACTAGAAAGTCATGTAACAAGAATGTAATACTTTCATGTAGAGTCTCGTGGTTTACAGTCGTCTATAAAAATAAGTACTCCCAGCGCAATGTGAACCCAGTATCATCGTACCCCATGGTTTTCAACACGTTTCCGACAATCAGCCGAGGGGGCTAGCATGGAGCCCTTGGACACAATCAGTGCCCGAACTGCATCTTCAAGTTATAAATCAAGGTACTTCCACGAGAAATATCAATAAAATTGGCCAATAATGTACAATTCAATAATAAGCTTATGATACTCAATACCAATGTATGAATGCTTTAATTATGAACATGAGAATTCAAGGACTGATTTAAAACAAGGTCATGCCATGGAAAGAATTTGGCAGCATAATGGTATATTCCTTAATTTTCATAATTCATTAGATAGCTTCAGAATAAGATGTTAAGTTCTAGACAATCAATAGATCATCTAGGATCATAGAAAAATCAACCCTTGGGTCAAACCCCGGGTTAAGAACAATTGAGATAGAAACGGTCATGCCAGGACCGTTTCTTGAAATAGCGGTCATATATGGACCGTTTATATACTTTAGCGGTCGGTATAGGACCGTTTATTGACTCAATGAACGAACTGGAACCATGCGGTCATGGCAGGGCCGCTAGGTGTCATTGGCGGTCAAGGGAATGGCCGCTACTAGACGGTTGCGGTCTCTAGAGGGCCGCTAAGGTCCAGAACTCAGAAAAAACACCGGTAGTGCAAGTACTTTCTGGACAATTAAGTTTTAAGGGTACAACCAGCTCGGCGTCCTAGTGGGAATCCCAGGCTCACAGAGACTTACGGAGGCCTAGGAACAAGATCACCTAGTCTAGTGGAAGGAATATCTAACGGAGAGGATCACAAGTCCAAAATTGTGTGCTTATAAGTGTAAAGTGTATCTAATGGCCACGCACCGGGGTACACACCATGTACTTAAGAAAAGTCTATAGATGAGAAGGATCGTGATAAAGCAGCGATCAAACCAAACTTAAACAAGTCCATGAAATATGTAAAATATGATCATTAGTACAAGAACATAAGTTTTGGCATGAAATTAACATTAGTTTTAAAATGAGCATATGAAACATGTGAGGCATACAATCTATCAAGAATGATGCACAATATAACCAATAATACGAATAGGAATCCAAAACTAGGAATAAAATCTCATTAACTAGGCTTAAGATATAGGTAATAGGGTCAATCTGCCATCTGTTCGGCGTTAACAGGTTGCAGAGAATAGATAGAGTTTAGCAATCAAGTGAGGATCGCATACATGTGTTTAGCGGTCTATCGCATGGCCGCTATATCCATATGACGATCTAATAGAGACTGTTTATTCCCTATAGCAAACAGAAGTAAAACCGAGGTATATGGCTAATTTCTAGGAGAATTTATGCATGAAAATTATGAGGACTAGAAGGGTAAAGCATGCTAACATGTTTTTAACGACTAGGATGCATGATTAGACATGAATTTAAAGAAGAATTAGCATCTTTGGTTAAGGGGTATAAGGATAACATGTTGTAAGGATCATGCAATGTGCACTCATAGAAAACATGAAATATCACCAGTAGAAAGCATGAAACAAAATGAAACTATAGGGCTTTTATTCCCAACATGTTGCTTTAGCCTTTTCATAAGATAACCTACCTTTGATTTGAGCCCAAGACTTTGGATTTCTGACTAGAAGTCGACCCTAGTTTCTACACATCCTGTGCTAAACCAGCAACTTCCCGTCCCTCGTTCTCTTCAACCACTTGACCTAACATCGTGAAATTTGAAGGGTGGGTAGAAGATATGAAAGGAATCGAAAAGTTATAAAGACACTACATGGACTAACCTCGTTTAGGGCTTCTAATCTCTTGATCTTTACTGGACCGGTGCACTATTTCTTGTTCAGTCTACGGCGAACCAGAGACTTGCAGATGCTCTAACTCTCCAACGGATGGGTCTTCTAGCACGAAAATTAGAGGTGAGTTAGATAAAACTAAGGAGGACATAAAGTTCTAAAGAACCAACCTGAAATAATGTCTCCTTACCTTCAAACTATGCGAGCCAACATTAGGGTCTACATGGGTCGAAGTTAGGGTCTATTTATAGGGTTCCCTAGGGTTTAGGAGATTAGATAAAACTTAGAGTCCTAATTAGGGGTAGGATCGATTCCCAAGAGTCTTAGACATGTTTATATGTCTACACACTTTGATCCATGAGGATTTGGATGTCTAAGATCCAAGCTTTTTCACATTTCTTCCATTCACGGAATTAGAAGGGCTTAGCGGTCATGGCAGGACCGCTAGGGGAGGTTTGGCGGTCGCGCGATAGATCGCCAATTGGCGTTAAATCCAAAAATTTTAGATTTTCCTATTATCTCGTATTTACCTTCTATTTGATGTGTATATCCTATTCTAAATCCGTAATATACCCAATTTACGTTTCTATTATTGGGCTTGGGCCTAAAGGGCTTGGGTTTGGGTCTTGTGGCCTATGTAGGTGGACTTAAACCTATCATAATATATGGATGTTTAAATAATTATTAAATAGATCTATATTCCTTAAATAGCCCATTAAGTCCATTTAAATACTTAATAATTATATTAAATCTCAAAAAATTCTTAAAAAATTCTCGGGCGTTACATGAACTCTATTGAAAGCTCGCAGAAAAAGAACAGTAGCAGAACAGTCCTTCAAGGACTGCGTCAATGTAGTGAACATGTGGCGTCAACGCACCAAGCACTAAAGCGTGCCAGTAGCCAGCGAAAGAAGCTGGGCTATGTTGATCTCAAGGCACATATATGCAAGGGACCAGGAGCCAATCAAGGTTGGAAGAAATCCAAGTGTAGGGGCCTTCGGGAGTCAAAAAGCTCAAAGGATAAGTTGACTACGTTAACTCCATGGCGTCAGTGTGTCAACACAATGTGGTTCAAATCAACGTATGCACAAAGCTGACACATAGCTCGCAGGGATGACATATGGCACAAAGGCGATGGCTAAAAGGTCACAAGGGTGACAAATAGATGTGTAAGGCCGACAAATGGGCGTTAAGGGTGAAAAATAGATCCTTAGGGCTGTAAAATGGGTTGCAGAGCTGAAGCTGGAAAATTCAACATAGCTGCGTCGACGCAAAGCCCACCCGGCATCAATGCAGTCAAGTGGAAACGGCTCAAGTATGAACAAGGCTGAACAAAGAAGTAGTGGCAATTGCTAAATATGGCTAAGGGTGAAAAATAGCTTGTTAAGGGTGTAAAATACCCCATATCAGTGAAGTATAGCCGTTTGAAGTGAAAAATAGCTCATGGTTGTGACAAACGACAGAATCCTTAAGACTAAGCTAACGTAATGCCTTCCCTGCGTCAACGCCATCAACGCCAGCTAGCCATCAATGCCAGAATCCTTTAGGCTGCGTCAACGCAAGTGCCCTCGATGCGTCGATGCAATAGCTTCCCAGAAAGTATTTTAAATGCTATTCGTAAAAGCTACGTCAACGCAGGACATCAGATGCTTCGACGAACATGAAGAACAACTGAAAAATCTGCCAACTAAATCATCCGTTTGAAAGACTGTCCGTGCATCACGTGAACTGCCAAAATGTCATATGTTCCCTCATGCCAAGGTAATGGCGGACGCCTCCAGAAAGCAGCTTTAAGGTCTGAACATATCTGAAGGCATTAAATGCCCCTTTATCAAGAACCAATGGTAGCCAATGGGAAGACTCCAAGCCAATGAGAAGCTTCCACTGAATGTACCCAGTTTTGCAGAACAGACTCCAGGCTGGAAGACAGTCCTTCTCACTCAACCTCCATTCTGGAAGGAGAGTTCGACGCCCCAAGCTCAATATGCAAGGTCCATCAAACCAGAACCTAGTACCTAGGATTCTGGAGTGCTCTAAGGATCTGGATAGCATAGATTGCTTCCTCTCTAATCAAATGTGCATATTCAAACTTTGTCCTATAAATATGTTGCCCTTCCACCTGAGAAGAGTTGGCCGGGCAAGGCATCAAGGTAGTATCTTTTAGCTCGTTCCAAGAAAAGAAAAGAAAAATAAGAAGGGTGGAAAATGGAGTGAGCACCCCTGAGCATTCAAGAAATATTTGAGAAGAAGAGAGAAGAGAGCTTGCTACCTCAACTCTGGTCTGACCCAGTCTAGAGTAGTGAAGAAAGGAGAGGAAGCCTGAAAGCAAGGAGTTCGGTGCTGGAGAAGCAGCTTCATGAATATCTTTTGAAGCTACATTTCCCTTGCTTCTATCTATTTTGTGCTTTAACTTTTGTTACCTTCGAATCAGTTTTCAGTGTGTGTCCGGTGCTCTGGTTAGAGACCGGAAGTGTTTTTGCTGCACTTACAGCTTGTTGTTTTCTGTGTGTGTGTGTGTGTGTGTGTGTGTGTGTGTGTGTGTGTGTGTGTGTGTGTGTGTGTGTGTGTGTGTGTGTGTGTGTGTGTGTGTGTGTGTGTGTTGTGTGTGTGTGTGTGTGTGTGTGTGTGTGTTGAGGACTTCATCATCGTGTGGAAAAGCCTCACTGGTTTAGTGAGAGGTGGAAGTAGGTTGTGGGTTTGCAACAGAACCACCTTAAAAATTCCCTTATGCAGTGGTGAGTTTTTGTGCGATTGATTCCGGTTCTTCTATCTCCATTCACAGGGATTTTTGCGTGCTAACTTCAACATATGTAATTCTGTTTGCACGCCAGTGCACGCCCTAACACTTTGGTCATACACCCACAATAAGGTTAATGAGATCCCTACCTTCTAATGCAGCAAATCTCTCTCTAAATGGTGTGACTAATAGTGTCCCTACGTTGACGGCATCATGAGGGTGCGTCGACCTCAGCTACCTCCACTCATAGGGATGTTCTATCTTTTTCCTTTTATGAATTGTTCTAACACTGCACACACCGTGAGCCTTTCACTGCTTCACTAGCCAATCTATTCCTTGAACAAGGCTCACACACTGACACCTAAGAAAGCTCTCATGACCAATGATCTTCCGCTGTGCGGGTCATTTGGAACATTGTAATCTCGGGCTTTGTTTTTGTTGAGTCTCTCCAAGTGATTTTGATGATAACAAAACCATGAACTTAGTTTCCATCTCGTGCCGTGTCAAAGTGATCAAGAGCAAGCTTTGAATGTGTTTAAGGCCATTTTGGGTAATGATAAAAGCTCAAATGTTTTAAGATTTCCAAATGCATAAACAAAGCCAGATCAAACCCAAAATGCATGGATTGAATGAGGACATGAAGCTCTTGTCATATGGATAAGATTTATAGGGCTAACAATCTATTTTTACAGGATTTCCAGAGTTCTGTCGACCAATGGACAGGGTTCGGTCGACCAATTTTTCCAGGGATCAGAACTCTGTAAAAGTCATAGAGTTTGGTCGACCGATTTAGGATTTCGGTCGACCAAAATTGCCAGGGATGAAAAGTTACAGGTTTTTCACAGTTCGGTCGACCGACCGGATATTTCGGTCGACCAAACCCCTCGAGGTAGCAATTGTTGTCTTTCAATTCGTTTAACATGGGAAGCCCTTCTCTTTGGATTTTTTAATCCCAAAGCCACCAGACATGCCATGAATTGTGGATCTTGTTCTTAGCTTGTCTCTTGACCACTTAAAGTGTATAAAAACATCTCTTTGGGGTCAAAAACCCTAATCACTCAAGAAGAGATCAAAGGAGGCTGTCAAGGGGAGAAAGAAGGATGCTGCTCACCTCCGTGAATAGTGTTCCATCCAAGCATTCCTCATCGAAACTCAAGCATTTCAAGATCATCCTGAAGCTATTCAAGTGGTAATCAAGCTGAGAAGGAAGCCTCATCAAAGATCTTCTTCATCCACTAAGGGGGAGCTTAAATTTGAAGTTTTCATTTGTATTTCTTCTTCTAAAATTCTTGAGCTTCAAGTGCTTTGTGTTTGTAAACTCTAAACATCTATGTGTGTGTGGATCTACCCAAATCCGTGTGTGTGTGTGTGTGTGTGTGTGGCTTTCCTTCACATTTCTGTGTGGTTCGGTGCTTGTGCACCTTCGTGGGAGTTCCGAACTCTTGACGAGTGTGTGTGTGTGTTTTGATCTTGTAATCCTTTAGAAGATAGTGTATGAATCCTCACAGACCGTGAGGGGTGGACGTAGGTTGCGGTTGCTGCATCCGAACCACCTAAAAAATTATTGTCTCTTGTGCGGTTTGATCCTTTTCTTCTATCTCAATTTTGTCCAAGCACGTAGATTTAATCGTTTGTATCTCTTGATCTAGATCTACCATAATTTATCATTTTCACATTAGATCTCTGGTATATCAAAAGGTGGGTTCGGATTGACACGGCTAGCCTTATCAGGAAGATAACACTTTGCGTGAGTTGAATCTTCGGATTCACACCTCCTCCATGGTACCAAGGATCTGGTGTGTGTGATAGATTTTGTTAGATCAAATTGTTTCTATAATAGATCTGAACTTCCTTGTTGTTATTCTTCACATTTGTTTAAATCGGCTAAGGTTTTATTAAAATCTGTAATCACCCAATTCACCCCCCTCTTGGTTGTCATTGATCATGGACTTGAATTGGTATCATAGCCAAGGCTCTATTTTTCAGATCTAATGATCTAGAGTTCGATCCAGATCAATGGCTAACAAGGGGATGATACCTGAGGGTCACTCCATTAATTGTCCTCCATTCTTTGATGGTTTGAATTACTCCTACTAGAAAAATAGAATGCATATTTTTCTAAGGGCTCAAGAGTACAAGGTCTGGAGGGTTGTGGACAAGGGTCCTTATGAACTTTCTGATGGTGAGGATAAATGGACACCCGAAGAAATTAAGAAATCCATAGTTACTTTTAATGTAATGTGCCATTCATCCTAATGAATTCTCTCGTGTTTCCATGTGTAGCTCGGCAAAGGAAAGGTGGGACAAACTGTGGCTTATTTATAAAAGAACCTTCGAGGTCAAGGAAACCAAAGCCAATATGCTGGTGAGAGACTATGAGCTGTTTAAAATGAAATCTGAAGAGACGATCTCAAAAATATTCGCGAGATAAACTGAGATCACAAATGGTCTCAAAAGCCTTGGGAAGGAGTAAACCAACTCCGAGCTTGTGAGGAAGGTTCTGAGATCACTTCCACCTGCGTGGCACACTAAAGCCACTATCATTGAAGATTCAAGAAATATGTCCACACTTTCATTGGACGAGCTCATAGGGTCACTCATGACCTATGAGATAAACATGAAGAGAACTGCCGAGGAAGAAACCAAAAAGAAGAAAATGGTGGCCCTGAAAGCCCACCAATCTGATGATGATTCCTAAGAAGAGGAGTCCAACGAGGGCAGTGATGAAGAAGAAGACTTAGCCATGCTGACCCGTCAAGTAAAGAAATTCTTGAGAAGAAAGAAAAAATTTCAAGGAAGCTTCAAGAAGGGGCCAAGAAAGTCGGCTCAAATCAAGGGCGAGTCAAGCAAGCCCAACAATGTTATTTGCTACGAATGTATTATGCTTGGGCACATGAGAGGAGAGTTCTCAGAGCTGAAAAGAAGATTTAAGAAGGACAAGTTCAAGAAACCCAAAGCCATGGTCGCCACATGGAGCGACGAAGAGGAGGAACAGTCCGACAAGGAGCTGGAGGAGATCGTGGAAAGCTTATGTCTCATGGCACATGAGGATGACTCAGTCGAGGTAAATTCTGATCCTGATTTTATTTCAAATAAACAATGAGAGTCAGAATGTTAAAAGGTATATGCAAAATACAAAAAAACTAGATCTGAAAATAAAACTCTTAAAAAGAAAATTGAAGATTTAACACATGAGGGTACTTCTATTAAGTTTGAGAAACTAGAAAAGGAATGGTTTGAATTAACAGAAGAAAAATAAAATTTGTTGCAAATAATTTCAAAAGGTGAGAAAAATTGAGAAGAATTGATGTGTAAAATGTCTAAAATGGAAAAGAGTTTTGAAAAAATGAGAAATGAAGAAGAAGTTCTGAAATCCACAAATTCAGAACTTGAAAAGAAGAATGTGAGCTTGAATGAAGGAGTGGCTGAATTCCAGTCCACTCTATCTAGGTTTGTCAAAGGTAAACAAAACCTAGACAACCTGTTGGGAGTTAAGGTTAACTTTCAGAAAGAAGGGTTGGGGTACAGTCCAAAAAATAAAAAATCTTTTGAACAGAAGATTACAACGTTCTTTGTTCATGAAAAGGACAATAACTATGCTTCATGCTCATACACAAAGCCTAAACATGTCAAACCTAAACCACGTAAATTTCAAAGAAGATTCTCAAATGTCAATTATTTCCATTGTGGTTGATTTGGCCATGTCATTGCAAATTGTTGGTTCAGACAAAACACACCCAAAAATCATGCCATTTGGACAAGAAAAAGAACCGTGCAGAACTGGACTAACTCCTATGGACCCAAACTGGTTTGGGTACCAAAAATAGTTGGATGAGAATCTTATTTCTTACAGATATGCCTTGAAGCCAGGGGGAGCAAATGATACCTGGATAGCGGTTGTTCAAGGCATATGACAGGGGACAAGAAGGTGTTCTCTACGCTGCAAGACAAGGATGAAGGTTCAGTTGTCTTTGGGGGAAAAGACAAAGGTAAAATCATCGCGATTGGCAACATTGGTAAAAATTCTGAAATCTTAATTGAAACTATTCTTTTAGTGAAGGGCTTGAATCATAACCTTTTGAGCATAAGTCAATTGTGTGACAAGGGTTTTAAAATTATCTTTGATGAAACTCACTGCCTTGTCATGAATAAAATTTCAAATGAAATTAAATTCATTGGGAAAAGGAACAACAATGCTTATACCATTGATCTTGATGATGTTTCCGGTGATGATGTGTGCTTGGTAGCAAACAATCATGATAATGCTTGGTTATGGCACCAAAGACTAGGTCATGCTAGTTTTGGAGTAATCTCCAAATTTTCTAGACATGACTTAGTGAATGGACTGCCCAAGTTAAAATTTGAAAGTGATAAAATTAATGAGGCTTGCACAAAAGACAAGTAAACTCACATCTCTTTCGATAATAAGAATATTGTTTCTACCGCTCGGCCTCTAGAACTGCTGCATCTTGATTTATTTGGCCCGACTAGGACATCCAGCCTAGGAGGGAAATCCTATGGCCTCGTGATTATTGATGATTACTCCATATTTATATGGGTGTTATTTCTAGCCAATAAAAATGATGCATTGATGGAGTTTCAAGTATTTTGCAGGAAAATCCAGAATGATAAGGGTTATCTCATCACCACAATTCAAAGTGATCATTGTGGTGAGTTTGAAAATAATGACTTCAGCAGTTTTTGCCAAGAGCAGGGATACACACACAATTTCTCATCATCAAGGACGCCTCAACAAAATAGAGTAGTGGAGAGAAAGAACAGAACATTGATATACATGGCAAGGACCATGTTGAACGAAAACTCCCTACCAAAATACTTCTGGGCCGAGACGGTAAGCACTACATGCTACATCATTAACAGGGCAATGGTAAGTCCTATTTTAATGAAAACCCCATACGAGCTCTACAAGGGTAAGAAACCAAACTTTTCCCATCTTAAACCCTTCGGATGCCCTTGCTATGTACTGAACAATGGTAAGTCAAATCTAGGTAAGTTTGATGAGAAAAGTGATAAAGGAATCTTCCTAGGTTATGCACTCAATTCTAGAGGTTATAGACTATTTAATAAGAGGACTTTGGTTGTTGAAGAAAGTCCTCATGTGATTTTTGACGAATCTGAACTAAAACTGACAAGTCAACTTATTCCAATTGTGGATGCATATGAGGCTCCCAAACGCTCAAATGATGCTAAGGCTAAGGATGAACCAACTGAAGGGAATCCCAGCAAGACTGACAAGGATGAAGATCCATCAATTGAAACACTTGAAGAATAGCAAATGCAGCACCCTAACTTGCCCAGTTCCTCCACGTTCTTGAAAGATCACCCTGCTAAAAATATTATCTGTAATCCTCAAGATGGGGTAAGAACTAGATCGTCATTAAGGCAAGTGGAAGAAGAGGACTTGATGACCTTAATCTCTCAAGAGGAGCCTAAAGATGTACTAGAAGCTCTGTAAAATGAATCCTGGATCTAGGCTATGCATGAAGAGTTGCACCAATTCGAAAAAAATGAGGTATGGACTCTTGTGCCGCGTCCTAAGAGTGAACCCGTAATAGGAACTCGTTGGGTCTTCAGAAACAAGTTAAATGACATGGGAGTGGTTGTTAGGAAAAAGGCCCGGCTTGTAGCCAAAGGGTATAGCCAAGAAATGGGTATTGATTTTGATGAGTCATTTGCCCCGGTTGCTAGATTAGAAACAGTCTGCATTCTTTTGTCCTATGCTTGCTCATCGAACTTCAAATTATTTCAAATGGATGTTAAATTTACCTTTCTAAATGGATACATCAAAGAGGATGTTTTTGTAGAACAACCTCTAGGTTTTGAAGACCCAAAACATCCAAAGTATGTGTACAAGTTGCAGAAGGCCTTGTACGGATTGAAGCAAGCTCCAAGGGCATGATATGAAAGGCTCATCTCATTCCTGATTGATAATGAGTTCAAAAGAGGTAAGGTTGACCAAACACTCTTCACGAGAAAATCAGGTATAGACATATTGGTAGTTCAAGTCTATGTTGATGATATAATCTTTGGAGCTACTAAAAATGCTTTATGTGATGAGTTTGCAAATTTAATGCAGGGCGCATTTGAAATGAGTCTCATGGGTGAACTTACATTTTTTCTTGGGTTGCAGGTGAAGCAAAGGCTAGAAGGCATTTTCATAAATCAATCCAAGTACACTTTGGAGCTGTTAAGGAAATACGGGATGGTAGAAGCAAAACCCATGTCAACTCCGATGACCACAACCACGAAGTTAGACAAAGATGAAAATGGTAAAACAGTAGATCGCACAATATTTCTAGGTATGATCGGATCACTACTATACTTAACAGCATGCCGTCCTGACATTCAATACAGCGTATGTCTATGTGCTCATTTTCAGTCATGTCCTAAAGAATCTCATTTGTTGGCTGTTAAACGAATTTTTTGATATTTAATTGGCACAGTAGACTTCGGCTTGTGGTTTCCGATCGGTAGCTCATTTGATTTGATTGCATATACCGATGCGGATTATGCTGGATATATTGTTGATCGTAAAATTACTAGTAGGTACTATCAGTTTCTTGGTGGATGCCTAGTTTCATGGGCCTCCAAGAAACAACATTCAGTAGCTCTCTCAACGGTCGAGGCTGAATATGTAGCCGCCGGAAGCTGTGGAGCTCAAGTACTTTGGATCAAAAATTAATTGCTTGATTTGAATATTGAAGTGAATTCAGTTCCAATCTTGTGTGATAATACAAGTGCCATCAATTTATCTAAAAATCATGTTCAACACTCCAGGACCAAACACATTGACATTCGCCATCATTTTTTGAGAGATCATGTAGGCAAGGGGGATTTTGAGCTAAAATTTGTTGACACACACAATCAACTAGCAGAGATCTTCACAAAACCCTTAAACCAGGAACAATTCATCAAAATCAGAAGAGAACTTGGCATGTGCAAGGGTGAGAGCATACATGCTTAGGTCTGCACTAGGATGAGTGTTGCATTTACATAAAAAGTCAGAAGCATGAAGGGTAGATTGTGTGAAATGCATGCATACGTTGTCTGTATTTTTATTTTTGTGCAAGATATCACCTTGCATGTGTGATTGTATATATATATATATATATATATATATATATACATCCTTCCTTGAAAAATTTCTAAGACCAAATACTCCTTCATAAATAAATGTAGACTAGTGACCTGGGGATTATAGGCGGCCACTGAGGGGGAGGTTCATAAAAATTCCTTAAGTCAATTAGTGTCAGATGTCAATCTCACTCCTTTTCCTCCCAAAGTAAAAAAAAAAGGGGGGGGAGAAAAAGAAACAAAAAAGGGGAAGAGATGAAAAAGAAAAGCCAAGCAAGAAAATGGAGTTCAAAAACACAAAAAGGGGAGGCATGGTGGAGTTCAAAACAAAAAGCGGGGGTCGACCAGTTCGGTCGATCGGCCGCCCTCTGCAGGTCGACCGATACTGGCGAACCAGGCCAGCCGACCTGCGTCCGAACCTTCTTTTAAGAGGGTTCTCACCCTCATTTTTTCATTCTTTCTCTTCCATACCTCCTCCCAACATTTCCATAAACCCTAGGCCACTCCACCTCTCCATTTCACACCCAAAAAACCCCTCCTTCCATCCGCACAAGATCGGGCTAGTTCGTTAACTTTTCAGACGCGATCTCCGGAGTGGTTTGTACGGCTCGAAAGCTCCTTCTTCAGCCACCAGGTTGTGGGAAGCTCTGTCCACCACCGTTTGTGTGTCCATTTGTGTCCTTCAACTCCCTAGGAACGAGATCAATCCTTTTCAAGGGTTTCCATAGCAGGTTTTTCTAGGCTAGGATGCTGCCTAGAAGAAGGGTTTGGTGTTCTACCCCAGGAGAGCCCAGTGCTCGGAGACGTGAGGCCCTGGCTCCTCCACCACGGCGGGCTCCTGCACCCCCTCGTGCACCGCAGTTGCCTCCACGGCCCATAATTCACCCTCGACTAGTCGATTTCAATGAGGTGAATGATATTCTTCCCGATCTATGTGCAGTATTTGAGATTCAAGATGGCTGGGTTGATTTTGTCACAAGATATCCCCGATACCACCCCAACCTAGCTCAGCAATTTTATGTCAATCTGATTGAGAAAAATGAAAGATTATATACGGTTGTTCAAGGCGTTGAGATCACAATTACTCTGACCCTTTTTGAACAAGCCTTAGGAGTTTCAGTTAGGGGTGCAGCCATGGTTTTTGGTCATGGTGCCGTTGAGGACACCTTTCTTGCTATGACTGGCCGTGAATATGTACGTGGTGTCAGTGACTTGATCAAATTGAATGCCAACTATTTTCCACCACTGCAGCGAATCCTGCATCACATGTTTACTACACTCATCTATCCCAAGAGTGGAAACCCAAATGAAGTGACAGAAGTTCACAAATTTCTGCTTTACTATGTTATGAATGGGATATTAGTCAACATGGGTTAGTTAATGATAGATTTGATTGGGTCATGCCATACCCAAATGAGGAGATCCTTGCCATATGCCTCACAATTGACAGGAGTGCTCATTTATGCTGGAATTAATCTGGCCGATGAACTATTTATTCGAGTCAGGCAGGATGATGTGTATAACAAACACAAGATCTTTTCAGACTTTGTATACTATTGGGGTCCCAACGGTCAGTTACGCAGAGATGTGCCAGTTTATGGGGAAGAATCTAAAGAAGAAGAGGAGGAAGAGCAACAGCAGCAGTAGGGTTAAGGTGAAGCCCCCCCTTCAGTTTAGGCAGAGGACCAGCCTCCTCCACCTTCCCCTCCACATGTAGATCCGGACATGCCACCGCCTCCACAGTTTTATCGTGGGGAATCCTCTACTTAAGGTGCTAGACAGCCCACTTGGGGAGACTATGAGGCTTTTGATAGGCATATTTTAGGTTTAGAAACACATATGGATACCCTTGGGGGGCAAGTTTCTGACCTTGGGAGTCGATTTGACACATCCCTTGGCCGGCTTGACACTTTCATGGACACAATGACTGGTTGGATGGATACCTTCTCCCACGCCTTGGACACCCTTTCTACCCATGTGACCTCTCTCACCACAAGCTACGAGGATACTCACCAAGCTTTTCGGAGTACCAACCTCTGCCTTCTTCACATTGATCATCTTTTGCACTCCTTTGAAAGCCGTCTTCCTCCATCTCCACCTCCACCTCCTGCTCCAGATAATGCTGATGATGATGCCTCCTAGGATGAGGAGGATGCCTCTACTGATGATGATGACGATGGGACTCCGGATCACCCTGCTCAGTAGTTGTTCTCCCACCCCATAGTGTCCCTTTTGTCCACTCCTTTTGTATTCCCACCCTCCTTTTGATGATGCCAAAGGGGGAGAAGTAGATAGTTAGGCTTATATATGTTATGCTTGATGTATGTTTGCATGCGTGTTTGCCATGCGTGTTTGCCATTTGGCATTTGCATTTCATATGTGAGTCTTGCATCCCTTGTTCTAGAGGTCATTTTCTCTCTAGTAAGTTTAGTCTCTATGTGTTAGTCCTTCAGTGTCTCCATGTCATTGTCAATGTAATATGTACTCCGAACATCAATGAATGAAATGCACATGGTATTGGCACACATATTGGTCTTATCTCCTCTCAAACAAATTGGGTGCATATGAATGAATGAAATGGACTTGGATAAATGAAATGAATCTAATTTGCTTGACGGATTGGTTTTTGGTTACTGTCCTTAATCCTTTCTAATGGCATGCGAATGTACTTTCTTTCTAGAGTTTTGTCATCATCAAAAAGGAGGAGATTGTTGAGTCTTTCCAAGTGATTTTGATGATAACAAAATCCTGAACTTAGTTTCCATCTCGTGCCGTGTCGAAGTGATCAAGAGCAAGCTATGAATGTGTTTAAGGCCATTTTGTGTAATGATAAAAGCTCAGATGTTTTTAGATTTCCAAATGCATAAACAAAGCCAGATCAAACCTAAAATGCATGGATTGAATGAGGACATGAAGCTCTTGTCATATGGATAAGATTTACTGGGCTAATAATATATTTTTACAGGATTTCCAGAGTTCGGTCGACCAATGGACAGGCTTCGGTCGACCAATTTTTCAAGGGATCAGAGGTCTGTAAAAGTCATAGAGTTCGGTAGATCGATTTAGGATTTCGGTCGCCCGAAATTGCCAGGGATGAAAAGTTATAGGTTCTTCACAGTTTGGTCAACTAACCGGATATTTCGGTCGACCGAACCCCTCGAGGAAGTAATTGTTGACTTTCAATTCCTTCAACGTGGGAAGCCCTTCTCTTTGGATTTTTTAATCCCAAAGCCACCAGACATGCCATGATTTGTGGATCTGGTTCCTGGCTTGTCTCTTGACCACTTAAAGTGTATAAAAACATCTCTTTGGGGTCAAAAACACTAATCACCCAAGAAGAGATCAAAGGAGGTTGTCAATGGGAGGAAGAAGGATGCTGCTCACCTCTGTGAATAGTGTTCCATCCAAGCATTCTTCATCAAAACTCAAGCATTTCAAGATCATCCTGAAGCTATTCAAGTGGTAATCAAGCTGAGAAGGAAGCCTCATCAAAGATCTTCTTCATCCACTAAGGGGGAGCTTAAATCTGAAGTTTTCATTTGTATTTCTTCTTCTAAAATTCTTGAGCTTCAAGTGCTTTGTGTTTGTAAACTCTAAACATCTGTGTGTGTGTGGATCTACCCAGATCTCTGTGTGTGTGTGTGTGTGTGTGTGTGTGTGTGTGTGTGTGTGTGTGTGTGTGTGTGTGTGGCTTTCCTTCACATTTCTGTGTGGTTCGGTGCTTGTGCACCTTCGTGGGAGTTCTGAACTCTTGACGAGTGTGTGTGTGTGTGTGTGTGTTTTGATCTTGTAATCCTTTAGAAGATAGTGTATGAATCCTCACAGACCGTGAGGGGTGGACGTAGGTTGCGGTTGTTGCATCCGAATCACCTAAAAAATTATTGTCTCTTGTGCGGTTTGATCCTTTTCTTCTATCTCAATTCTATCCAAGCACGTAGATTTAATCGTTTGTATCTCTTGATCTAGATCTACCATAATTTATCATTTTCACATTAGATCTCTTGTATATCAAAAGGTGGGTTCGGATTGACAAGGCTAGCCTTGTCAGGAAGATAACACTTTACGTGAGTTGAATCTTCGGATTCACACCTCCGCCACAGTACCAAGGATCCGGGGTGTGTGATAGAGTTTGTTAGATAAAATAGTTTCTTTAATAGATCAGAACTTCCTTGTTGTTATTCTTCACATTTGTTTTAATCGGCTAAGGTTTTATTTAAATCTATAACCACCCAATTTATCCCCCCTCTTGGGTGTCATTGATCACGGACTTCAATTTTTAATGGCACATAATCCGTACTATGTTTATCTGGTCAGTGTTTTATTTTTTAAGAGGGCATATTTTTTAAGGGATCTATTCACCCCCCCTCTAGATCTGGTTGCACCCATGCTTGGACCCAACACCCTCTTCTCCACATGCTGTTGGCCCAATTGGCCCATATGCTAATGTCCCTTCTAGGCCCAAGCACCCTTCCACCCCCGGAATGGGCCCTTATTCTTCTCCGCCCGGATCCTCTTATCCGGCCCACTATTACATTCCTGGTCCAAATTCACATCCCCTTGCTCAAGATGGCCTGCATTACTCTCGATCTCTCCCTACTCAGGAGATCATTTCTCAGGCCTAACACCAGCTTGATGAACTTTAACGCCGGATTGATCCCAAACCTTCTTTGAGTGTCCCGTTTGCATTCAGAAATCTCTAACTTCCATCTCCTTCACAAATTCCTAAATATCGCTGGTCTGGTGGAATAGGCGACCCCTTTGTACACTTAAAGGAGTTTCTCTACGAGTTGGCCCAATTTCAACACGACTAATGTTTGATGGCTTATTTGTTTGGTCTGTCATTAGAAGGCCCGGCTTAGGATTGGTTCTATTCTTTGCCATTATAGTAGATTGTGAATTTCCAAGTTGTTCAAGAGAAGTTTATTCAGTAGTATCAGGACTAGGTTGGGCCCAAGTATTCTGTTGTGGATCTGGCCTACGAGAAGATGAAGCTCGATGAGGAATTCTCCACTTTTCCCGATAGCTGGCGTCACCTGGCCGCGCAAGTCCTGGGGCATATTCCGGAGAAGGAGCAAATCAAGATGCTCATTTCTAACGCAACGCCCGAGTATCGCTTCATTCTAGCTCTAAATGACATTACCTCCTGGCAACAACTATACAGCCGAGCCCGCTTCATTCGTCAACAGCTTCACAATTCCCTTGACCCCGAGTCTTCTTCACATTCCACATCCACATACACCTCGCCATCCTCATATACCCCTTATGCACCCTCTATGAGTCAGCCTTCCACCACCTACTCGCCCTCCACGAGTCAGCCTTCCACCACATATCCCTCCATGAGTCCACCATCCACGAAGCCCTACGCTTCCACCTACCAATCCTCCACTAGTCAACCTTCTACCATCCATGGTCAGCCCTCCGCCTCTGCATACCCACATGTGTATCTGTCTCCACCTCCAGTCAAGGAAATAGCAAACCCCGAGCAAGTAGATGCCATCGACTACATACCTCCCCATTCCACTCACCATGCACCTTCGCTTAGTCCCTCTACTAGTCGACACGCACCCTTGCCTACACAACCTCCGTTTTCTTCTCCGCAACCGTCTCCATTGCCTTCCCATAATCCTCGGCATCCCTCTTTCCCGAAGCGGGCTCATTATCCTCCATTGCCAGAATCTTTTACCGATATTTTTAGGACTTTGATGGCCCCACACGCGTTGCAATTTCCTCCGGTTGTACCCTGCCGACCCGTGGTCAAGAATTTGCTTCAGTTTTGTGATTACCATCGTCAACAGGGGCACTTTGTTGAGGTTTGCCCCAAATTCTGGGAGTACATTTATGATCTGGAAGCTAAGAAAAGGATTGATTGGTCCGCGATTCATAAAGTTGTCTTATATCTTCGCAGCAAGCAGCCGCAGCCGCAAGCACAGCCCAAGTAGCCGTCTCCATCTCTACAAGACCAAAGGCACCCCTATGACTCCTTATCTGGCGCTGGGCCCACTCCATTATCTACCACGTCACCTACTTCATTACCCATTCCCTCACTTAGTCCATCACCCATTCCATTGCCTAACCCGCTACCACCACCCGCTCGATCACTTACCTCATCACCTACGTCATTGCCTAATCCATCTCCTACTCCGTCTCCACAACCTCCACAAACCCAAACCTCTGCTCAGGCTAGTGCCTCCACCACTTCTGCTCCCAACGCCGCTCGGCGTGTAGTGTTGATATGTCGACGGTGGATGCCGCGACCTTCCTCTTCATCTTCCCCATCTCCGACACCATCTCCATTACCGCCATTGCCCTCGTCACTGCCTTCATCACCATCCTCATTGCCTAAAACAAAATCTCCACCACCTTCAACATCATGATTATCGCCTTCGCCTCCTACCCTTCCAAAGTCACGTAGCTCGTTGCTTTCGTCATCTCCACCGCCGTCGCCATCTCAGCCATCTCTTTCATTGCCCGAGCCTGAGTGAGCTTTATCTTCACCTTCACTTTCACCCTCGCTTGTACTTGAACCTATCATTTCCACCTTTCCTCCACCTTCACCTCCACCCACACTTGAGCCTGTCATTACCATCCCATCACCACTAAAAACCTCCATTGAAGCCTCCACACCTTCCGAACCCACTACCCCTACTTCTTCTCCATCAACTTCCACCACACGAAGCGGGTATGCGCCATCTTTGGTGCCCCTTGGGTCTGGTCTCTAGGGAGATGATGAACCAAGTCAGGACGATTCGGTGTCAGTTCTACATTTCAAGATTCAAGATTTTATCAGCCACATGCCTATTCGTGTCCTGGTCCCTGGCTATTTTGGGGATGATCTACATGTACTCCTGAAGATGGTTGTCAAGCAGAATTCCCTTGCATTGGTACCAGTGTCTTCTCAAACAAGATCGGTGGCAATTTCATTGCTCGTTGGAGGACTGATTGTTGATGCTATTATCACCTCTCGCTCCGTTGTTGTTTAGCTTACTGGCCAAGAAGGGTTCTCCACCCGAATTGTGCTCACTCATACGGCTGCCAAGGAGATTATAGATTATATGCTCAAGGGATAGTTTGCCATATCTTTAGCATTTTCAAAGGACATTCTGTAATTTTTATGTAATCTCCCTCGGTTCATCAACAAGCCGGCCATGTCAACGTCGTGTATTGCTCTCCCTCAGCTTCATCTTTCCCCTTTGTCAAGGGAGTTATGCTTCATTCCTAATTGCCAAATGGAGTTGCCAAACCTTATGCTTCTCATGCTGAGTGACAAGACTCCATGGTTTCATAATGTTCATCTTATGGAGTTGCCTGTTCAAGAATGTCCACCTATTGTTAGCACCAGGTGTCTAGGGGCAACCACCCCGTTGAGGCTGCATATTCGCAACCAGGCTAGGCCGTCTGCCAGATGGGCCCGCTATTTAAGAAGATATTGTAAATCAAGAAGCCCAAAGGTCTGAGCCCGCGCCAGGCAGGTCCATTTTCAAGAAATTTCAACCAAGAAGAGGCGACGACGCCAGTTTAAGGGCTGCATGTTGTGCACTCGAGGGTCCACCACTGTTTCTTAACCTTCTTTTCACTCATCCTTTTTGTTGCTTAGCTCCCACCTGTGGGTGGTGTACCTTCCCTCTTCTAATCATATTTCCGTGATCTTCTCTTCTCCTCCTTTCCCTTCTCATCCGGAGTCTCTGAATTTTCCTTATTCTCACAACTCTAGGCCTCGACCTATTCCATCTTTTCATCCTGATTTCAGGACATCTTCCGATTCTCCCTCTTCTCATCAAGAGCCTCCGGATCTCCTCTATTGTTCCCGCTTTCAAGTTCCATCTGATTCTTCTCCTCCTCTAGAATTTTTGGGCTCTATTTCTGATTCTTCTCCGACCCTGTTGGATGATTACTCCTTTTCTTCCTCACTGTTGTAGTAATCTTCTCATTATTTTTCTATTCATTCTTCGTCACCCTTTCGGGGTTGCTGCCATTTTTCTTGTTGTTTTCGAAGCTTTAGTCTACCTTGAGTCCTAGTTGATTTCTGATTCTTCTGTTGCCCGTCCTTTGTTATCAGGGTCTCTGTGCCCTAGTGAGGGAGTTCTAGCCGTCACCCCTCTCCCTTCTATCCTTCTTTGTCCAGTATGGTGTCCGCCGCTCCTTCGTGTCGAGGAACCATCAACCCCTTTGCTATCCTTTCCATTCTGATCCCGTCAAGGAAGGAATACAAAGCTTACGCTACTTGAAGTTCGCTGATCCAGATCACTTCAGGACACTGGTTTCCACTCCATGGATTTGTAAAGTATTTTTGTTTTGCGTAAGAACATGTTATCATTTCTATTATTTCTATTCTTTTTGTGCATGCTTATAATGTTGGTTCCTTAGCTCATTTGAGTGCTTTAGAAAGTTTGGTTAGTTAAGTGTCAAAAATAGTTCGCTTCTGTAGCATCTTACGCTGGTGATACCTCCGCGGTGGGAGTCCAATTTCTTTCCCCGATTGTTGAGGGTGTCTCTTGAGCATGGTTTTTCACACACTACACCGCGAGCTGTAGCCGATCTCCTCTAGAGCAACACCGTTGCTGCTTTGGCCATCCTTTGGATATGCACAAAGGCCTTTTCTTTTCTCTGCCCAGCTGAGTGCAGGGGCAAGAGATGGACATATAAGATGACCAACTTAGGCGCTCCCTGATACGAGAGAGGTCTCAAATAGGGGCAATCTTAATGACCCTTGAAAATGAGCTTTCATGCAAAATCAAGCCAATAAGGGCTATCAAAATCAAATAAATCAATATCAAAATTATGAAAGCAAAGGCATGGCAAGAGTGGTAGTACAGTTCCCTGTGGGACGTCTTGAGCCCAGTCGTATGCGTGTCAAGTTAATGGGTCTCAAAATCAAAGAAACAAAGCTCCGACATAACATACTATATCTTTGAGGGGTACTACCCTGGAAGGAAGTCGAGTCCTAACATTTCCCATCCTGCGTAAGACTTATCTCCAATTTTCTTCTATTTTTTCCTCTTAGGCTGGGTTGTATCTCGAGTATGGCCTTAGTAGGGGCACCATTCTTTAGATACGGTTGGTTTTGGTGAGCCACCCTTGAATGCACGTCCTGCTCAGGGGGAGTCTTTAATGAGAGGGAGAGGGTCGACGACCCCTAGCCAATAGTTTAAGCCCATCTTTGGATGTTGTAGATGGCTTTGTCAAAAATCTCAAAGAATAAAAAAAATTCAAAAAAAATCAGAAAGAACACAAAAATCCCCCAAAAATTAGATATTATAAAAAATATACAAAAAATCAAAAATCGTCAAAAAATCTAAAAGTATGTGTCCTTTGTTCTCTTTACATACGATCTTTATTTACTAGTCATTTTTTTGAGGAAAGATATAATTTATTTGTTGAGTGTGTAGGTTGCAGGTATTGAAGCCTTCCTTGCCCCTTATCATTTGCTTTGTATCCTATTCACATCTTCTGATCTGTTCCTTTCTTTTTCAATCTTATCTCTCGATCTTTTCTGAAGCTCATGCCCTTCTCATCTTTTGCTTACCTCACTTCGCTTCATCATATCTCCATGAGAGGGCTATGCCTTACGATTATGAACTTGGTAGTTCTGTTTCATCTGATCTTGGATTTTGGTTGAGGAACGTGTTTGTCATTTCTTTCTGATTGTCCCACACGTGTCTTTTGTCCCACATATTGTTGCCCCACCACGTGTCTTTTGTCCCATTATGTTTGCTGTCCCACCATGTTCTTGTTCCAAAACATGTGCTGTCCCACCGTATTATGTTGTCTTGTCCCACCGCATATGCTATCCCACCGCGCTATGTTGTCTTGTCCCATAGTGTTTTTCAATTCCGTGCACGCTTGTTGTTTATTCTTATGTCCAGGTTGTTATGTCATGTTATGTTTCGTTCATCTCTGTTATGCTGTGTTTGGTTCGTCTCCCTGCTAGTTCATTTGTTATGGTTGTCTTATATGAAAATCCATAAAAATCTAAAAATTCAAAAAATATCGTTTCACCTGTGCAGGTAAGTCAAGTATCGCTTTCTATCCCTCATCTTTATTGCATTACTATATGGTATCTCTATGCTATTATAGCATCTTAAGGACCGGCTGGTTCTCCATATGTTCTGGGATCTGATGTTCCCCTTTACCAAAAATAATGATGATCTAGGAGCACACAATAATCGTTGGATAGGCCGTTAGGTTGAGTCGGGTGGGAGACGATGGACTCTGTCTCACATGCCGTGATTGCAAGAAGACTCTTGACCACGTCTTGCTCGGTTTAGCAATATTATCTTTGAGTACTTTCTATTTTCTCTTTTCTTTACATTCATTTTTATGATTTCTTTATTTTAGCCCAGCATGCATCATGTTATTTTTAAGCATTCACCTCTCGTGGTTCCTTCAAGGTTTTCTCCTCAGCAATGGTTGATTGCGCTTAATTCTCTTGGATAAGAGATCTTCATCCCACTCTGAATTTGAACATTTCCTCTGATCTATTCGTTTGGTCTAGTTGGCTAGCGTGATTCTTGTCAGTATTTTATCTCAGTCTCTTTTCAGCTTTTCATCTTTACTCTTTCGATCCCCTCATTGGCCTTGGATTGTTTCCCCTAATGAGGTCGGTCGTGTTTTTCTTTCCTTAGTTAGTTCTCCAGACATGCGTCATCTGTGTTGGCTTTTCCTTGTGGCTAGTTCGGCATTTTCGAGAGACTTCCTGTCGCTTGTTGGTTGTGCCAGGAGTCTTTTGCCTTGAAGATATGTCACGCCCCGAGCTTTTAATACAGCGGAAGACAATTTCGAGAATCGTGAACAGCAGGCATAGTAAGCCTCTTGCAAGCAAGAATAATCAGAGTGCAAGACAATCACATATAAGATGCAATTGTACAATAATTTAATCAACTTCTCCTTTCATTAATAATAAGAATGATAAAAATCCAAGTACATAGACGATTCCAAATCTACTTGACTCAATAAAGAGAAAATTACATGAACTCGGTCTAGACATTATTGACTTCCTAAGTCTTCTCTCTCAATTTTATGAGACTTTCATTCGCTCTCGGACCCATCACTTGAATAACTTGAATCTGAATCTGAACTACTTGCATCTCCTGAAAAGATTGAAAAGTAGGTAATTAGCACACTTGCCCAGTAGGTATCTTCGCATCAACATGATTGGCAATATTAAAGTGATTAACGTTTTAGCTCTAAAGAATAAGGTAAAATCATGCGAATGCGGTGAATCATAAAAATAAACCAAAGTAACAAGACATGACTAAGTTAGGATATGATTGAGCAAACATGATCAAGCAAGAATGTAATTATGGCCTTTCAAGAATGTCACAGGAATGTAATAAGAATGTACTAGCAAGTCAAGCAAGAATGTACCCTTCACTTAGTGACAATTAGTTCATGAATTTCTGTGGATATTTTCACAAGTCGTGAATATTTTCGTGATTGCCGTGGACATTTCACTTATTTATAAAGAAAGTACTCCCAGTGCAATGCGACACCAGTAGCATAATACCCCATGGTTTATAATAATATATTTCTGACAATCAGTCGAGGGGACTAGCATAGAGCCCTTGAACACAATCAATGCTCGAATCGCATCTTCAAGTATAAATCAAGCTACTTCCACTCATGTAAATAATGTGGCCAAGAATGTACAATTTCAATGATAAACTTATGATAAAGTAACCAAAAATATGAACGCTTCTACAAGAAAATAAGGAATTTCAATAAATACCTTAAATAACTAGGTTATGCCATGGAAATAAATCGACAGCATAACGGTACTTTTCTTAACTTTCATAATTTAGTAAAATCATTCTTGATTAAGATGACATGTCCCATAAATTCAATAGTCTTTCTAGGATCATATAGATATTAACCCTTGGTCAAACCTTGGGTTAACGGAACTCCGGAAACTTAGCGGTCTATAACTGGGCCGCTATATTTACATGGCGGTCTAGTATTGGGCCGCTAGAATGGGCTGAATCTAGAAAGAAATCAATTGGACTCAGATGACGTGGTGGTTACATACAGGACCGTTAATGGGCTTTAGCGATCGAGTATTGAACCGTTACAGGATCAAAATCAGAAAACATCGGTAGTGCTTTTCAGACAATTGGGTTTTAATGGTACAACCAACTCGGCATCCTAGTGGAAATCCCAGGCTCGCGGAGAATTACGGAGTCCTTGAAATAAGATTTCCTAGTCCATTGGAAGGAATATCCAAAGGAGAGGTTATCATGTTCAAGATTATGTTCCTATAAGTGCAAAGTGTGTAACTAATGGCCATATACCGGAATATACGCCATGAACTTACAGAAATGACTCTGAGATAGGAATAGAATGTCTACAGTGAGAAACCAACGTTCAATCTCGTTCATACAAGCAGTTAAACCATAATTTAATACGAGAATATAAGGTTTTTTTGGCATGAAACTATCATATGTTTAAAATAATCCTAAGAATCCACCCATTCCTATTGATCTTACCCCGGTCCAGCCCAAAATTCTTCGGTTCTCTAGTCTGGAGGTGGGTCAATCCTCTGGCTCGGTCCCTCAAATTCTTGATAAAGGGAAGACTACTCTTCCTTCATCTGCCCAGATTAATCCTTACGGGTCCGTTCCATCGCTGCCACAAGTCCTTGTTGGCCCGGTCGATTTCGCTTGCCCTCAGCAAGGGGCGGCCCATGCTTATCCAAGTTTGGGTCATCCTTCGGCCCAATATCCTTCTTATGGGCCACCCCCTCCTCCCATTTACCCTTTGGCTCCTCACCATGAGCTCACTCCTTTCACTCCACGTACTCCATCTTGAGAGCAGGAACTCCTTGATAAATGGGCCGCCATGCAGCAACAACTCGACTTCCTTCAAAAGCGGGTTGGCCCATAGTCTTTGGCAGACGTTCCCATTCCTAGCTTTCACAATATTCGATTACCTCCTCAATCCGAGCTCCCCACATACCACAAATATGACGGGAACAACAATCCATACATTCATGTGAGGAATTTCATGTATGAGTCGGCGCAATTACAACACGATGATCGCCTCATCTCGTATCTATTCCGCCGATCACTGGATGGAGTCGCACTAGAGTGGTTTTATGCTTTGCCACTAGAAGATACTGAGAGCTTCAAAGTTGTCAAGGAGAAATTTATTCAGAGGTTCCAAGACCGGGTAGGCCCGGAATATTTGTTCACAGATCTGGTAGCCGAGAAAATGAAAGTCGATGAGGACTTTGCTACTTATGCTGATAGATGGAGGCAGATGGCTGCCCGTGTGCTCGGTCATATTCCGGAGGAAGAAAAGGTTAAGTTCCTCATCTCTAATGCTACACGTACCTTTCGAAATATCTTGACCATGAATGATATTTCCAATATGCACCAATTATATAGCCGGGAGAGGTTTATCCAAACCTAGTTTAAGGACTCCCTTATACACTCTCTCTTTGAGGCCCAAAAACTCAAATACAATAGGAAACCTCAGGGGCCTATTGATGTGAAACACCCTATAGAATGCAGCAACTAGACAAAGAACCCTCGGACTTATCCATAGCAAGCACAATTCGTAACTTAGAGACTATCGAAGACGGTCGCTCACCGGTGTGCCGCTCAACCCAAGGGTGACTCGATCATGCCGAGCCGAGGGTGGTGAGACTAGGCCCTTGCTGGTAGAGGGCCAGGAAGGTTATGAATGTGTTCCCCCCCAAAGATATGGAAGCCCGAATTTGAAGGGCTGACCGAGTGCCACAGGGGACTCGGATCACTTGCTTCCTCCACGGTGGTCACTCGAAAGCAAGGGTGCTTTAAGGACCGGACGCTCTCTAACACTCCAGCAGAGCGTTAACGGATATTAACTGAATAAGCACTAAAATATGAGTAAGGGTTGAGAGATTACCTGGCCAGTTTGAAGAAACTGACCCCGGTCGGAGACGTGGGTGAGCGTGGAAGTGTGGTTTCCCCACACACTGTGTCGGTGAAGCTTCTTCATGTTTAAATGATTACATGAATTACTCCTCACGCAGGAGGGTTGGGCAAGGGGAGGGGAGTTGTGGGATTACAACAAACACTACCTCCCGCAGGGAGGGGCTTTAAGCCGGCCAGGCGAGGTGGGGAATGCCGAAATAGAAGAGAACCTGCAATTCTGTCCGCTCAGACTTGGTAGGACAGGGGTTCGCTGTTGAAGCTGTCACGGACCCGTCCGAAGTCAGAAGTGGGTGCGACTAGCACCAAAACTTTCTGGGTTGGCCCAGGAAGGCTTCATAATTTTTAGAGAATTTAGCGTGTTTGCCGAAGGCTGAAGAAGACTCTTGAACTGGATTCCTTGGTTCAGCTTCTGTCTATTCCAGAATTGAAGGCGCTGAAAGATGCCCTCGCTCCGAGTGACTCCGAGCTCCGAAGGTGACGTAAATTATATCGATACGACAGTGGGAGGGTCCTATTCGAGCAGAAACCAGAAAGAACACCAGAGAATGTTGGAGCAGAGAGATAGATCCCATAGAGTGAAGGGGTGTCGGTCAGGCCCTGACTGGACTGATCTGCGCACTTGGGGGAGATTAAATGGAACGGGGAGCTCCGAACTCCGAACGATGCTCCGCTTGCTGCGTTGGACAGAGGACTGGTAGTATCTCATCCCAGTCAAATGGTGCACCAAGGAGGCCAAGGATGTGGCTGCATGAGCTTCTGTACTATGGTCTTGATCTCCACCCGGGTGCTGAAAGCGTGACCTTACGAGAACGGCCCTCCCGGATAGCTTCGAACTCGGATTGAGGCGGGATCACCTCGCCTACGAAGCTGACTTGAAGGGATTTCCATAAATATATGGTATGCCTTCAGGAGTTGCTCGGTGAAGACGTGGCAGCCTCTGGAAGTTTTTAGTATTCTGCTACTGTAGGATCCAGACTGGTAGTGAGAAGTAGAGGGGAAGAATGGAGGGTGTAAGAGGAGCAAATGGTGGGAGAGGGTCCCGGGAGGCTTCTCGGTTGAGAGAGGGGCCAGGGGGGAAGTCTCAGGGTGTGGGAGAGGGTGTAGGGGCTGCTGGGTCGAAGCTAGCAGGAGGAGAGGGGAGAGCTGTGGCCAGAGATGGAGGGTAGAGTGGGGGAGGGAGCAGATTAGCTAATGGAGGGAGATGGGAGTTTGAAATTGGGATTAATGGTGGGGGGGTTAATGCTGGTCTTGGGGATGGGAAGAGGTACCTTGGGAAGGTGGAGGGTTGCTTGGGGAGAGGTGTTCTACCTTGGGACATGGAGGAGGTGCATGGGGAGTGCCAAGGGTCACCTTGGAAGAGGGTGGGAATTCAATGGAGGAGTTATGGTGATCTAGGGATATGAAGAGGTGGGTGAGGTGGCAAGTGGAGAGTGGAGGAGGTGGTGCCTAGGTGGATGAGAGAGGAGAGAGAGGAAAATTCAAAATTGCCGGAGGGGGAAGAGAGAGAGAGAGGGGTTCACCCCCTAGAGAGAGAAGGAGAGGGGAGAGAGAGGGCTTCTCAGCCAAGAACACTCAAATTTTGTGGAAACTCAAAATATGCAATTTATCATTAGTTCTCAAATGAGGGAATGGGGTCCTATTTATAGGAAACCCACATTTTACAAAAAGTCCCAGACTTTTGGACTAATGACCAGACTCCCAAGGGGAAAGGGGCACCCCTGGGCCTAGCCCATTAAATTGGGTCCAATTAGCTAATCTAATGGCCCAATTGACATATGACTTATGTAAATGACCCTTAACCTAGGCACTTGACTCAAATAAAAGGAAAATACAATGACATGACTCAAATATAAAATTACATAGGACTCAAAAATAAATAACTAGACCATATCGGATGCATCCGGGGCGAGGAGATGGGCCCTGAGTGCGGGATCGGGTGGTGATGACCCCATCACCTATCACCAAAGGAGTCCAAACAAATGAGCAAGTGCAAGCCATGGCATTCCCTTTCCCAAACCAATCCGCACCACATTGCTTTCCACAATCCCCACGTAACCCCCAGTTCTCCGCTCCACAAAATGCCCAACCTGTTTTCTCCGCTCCACAAAATGCCTAGCCTGCCTTCCCCACTCCGCAAAATACCTTCCTCACTCCTCAACAGCCACATCAACCCCCACAATACCACAATGTCCCTTCACCTAACGGCTACACACCCAAACGCCCAGCTCCAACGAGGGCGCAGTACCCTCCTTTGCCCGAGTCCCTCCCGGACATATTCTCGGCTCTCATGTCCATTGGTGCACTTCAACTTCCTCTAGAACGGCCTAGTTGGAACTCGGCCGTCGATCAATCCAGATATTGTTTGTTCCATCGACAGCCCGGACACACGATCGAAACTTGTTACCAGTTCAGAGACTTTGTCTATGATCTACATGAAGGGCATCGCATAGACTAGGAAGAAATGCATAAAGTCATCACCGAGATAAAATAAAAGAGAAGACAAGCGCCGAGGCAGAAAGTGCAGTAGCAAGCACTGCAGCCACAACCATAGCCACAGCAGCAGCAGCCTGCATAGGATTTGGGGATCCATCAAAACCCCATGCCGAATCATCTACCCGCTCCACAGCCTCAGCCGTCGGCACCGACTCAAGTCAACCTTGTTCAGCGCCCGGCTCCCGACGCCGGGTGGTCTTATGATGATGAATCATCTATTCAACGGCTCATGGCTCTCCACCATACCTACCGCAATCCTCCTACACCTGTTCTCCTACCACCGCTCCTTCAAAACACCACCTCTACACCGCCCGTGCCCGCTGTTCTCAACAAACCCCTCATCCTTCCGCACGCTTCCCCCATTGTTCCACTCGTCCTTGTTTCCCCGCAAGTGCCCACACCTCCTGTCATCGTTGCACCACCTTCCAATCCTTCACAAGTCATCCTCACACTAGGACCTATCACCACCACCACTACTCCTATTTTTCCCGTTATCTCCACTACGCCTACCTCTACACCGCTTATCCATCCCCTCAGGCCCGTTAAGCCTCCTGCCATGAGCCTATCTATTTCCATGCCGGCCCAAAACCTTGCCCTACGGAGTGGGCGTTTGTTCTATCGAAACTATCCTGCCACTGGTGTATCCGCACCCAATCCCCAATCCTCACAACAGGCTGCTGATCAGGAGGAGACAGACTCGCTGCCAAGTACCCAGTATGATCTGTTACATCATTTAGACAGGTTGCCCGCCAAAATTTTAGTTTTGGAATTGATTAAGCGGTCTAAGCTCCACCAAGATGTGATGCGGGATTTTTTGTAGAAGGTCATGGTCAGTGAAGATATGGCAGTGCACAGTTTACCAACTGCTCTGGCTACAATCTCCAAGGGGCCGACTATCACATTTTCAGAGGCCGAGCTAGCACCACCTGAGGCTCGTCAGATGCCGCTTGTTGACATGTTTTCCCACCTTTTCTCCTTCTCACCTTCCTTTTCCAAAATCAAAACGTAAAGACAAGAGAGATGAAGGGAGAAAGAAAGGGTGGAGAAGTGTCTGTGATCGTGATCGCCACCAAGACGTGGATAACGGATGGTAAAACGTACCTTGGAAAGAGGGAGAAAGCACTCGCCCAAGATACAGCACTGCAACAGTACACGGTCCTAGAAGAACCGCCTAATGTATAGATCGATCGCTCGAGAGACCACTCACAGCACTGAAAAGGGTACGGGACGAAGACAATTCTGGCAACAGAACGGTTCGCAGACAACCGCCTACAGGATCTGAACGGCTTGTAAAGGACCGCTCTTATCCGCAAACGGACGAAAGACGACCGTCCAAAGCGCCAGACTTCAAAGTTGTGAGACCTGATCCTCCACCCCTTCCAACCGGCCAGAGGGAATGGGCCTCGTGCTATGATGATGCTGACCTACAAAACGATGTGGAAGACAAGCAAACAACACCCAAATCAGTCTTAAGAAGTGTAGTAACTATAGAACGAAATGAAAAAATGACATAATGACTTGGAAGGGGTGATACCTGGGAGGTTTTTAAACCCCTAAAGGGTGTCAAAAATAAATGGGAGGGTGTGAAATGATGTGAGAAGTGCAAAAATGCAGGAGAAGAGATGATGAAAGGAACATGCATTGAATGAAAAGAGGACTCAAAAGCTTGGACTAGAACAAAACAATGATTACTCCCTGAACCGGAGGCTTAAGAGGATGTAGAAAGGCTCCCTCCCTGCCTATAGTTCGTTCAAAAGTTCAGCAGAACTTCGCCGTCGACATTTGATCTCCCCCCTTTCAAGCTTGGACTAGAGGTTCTATTTATAGACCCTTGAAAGTCCAATCTCTAAATTAGATTTTTCAATGAATATTAATCCGAGATGATAAAACAAAATCCATAGATAACACCTTTATCTTCCACCAGGTTCAAACGGCACCCCATTTGGTTGAGAAACCGCGGAGAAAATGGGGGAGGAAGGTGGAGGTTTAGCTACGGATGGAGAGAGAAAATCCAAACGAAATTTAGTTCTCGAACATGTACGCGGTCTCGCAATAGACCGCCCAGCACACTGCACGGTCCATCTCTAGATCGCCCAATGATGTCGGTGATAAATAAATAAAAATAGAAATTATCCACTTATCCATCGAACTGACCGGCTATCACGGCGTTGGACTCTTGAGGATAAAACGGTCTACTGCTAGACCACTCAACACTGGCACGGTCCAATACTAGACCGCGTACACCTGTCGGTGATAAATCTAGAAAAATAAGATAAATAGATAATTATCTGAAAAACTAACGGGCTGAGGACTCTGGGAGCTGAACGGTCTAACGCCTGGCCGTTTAATGGAGGTAAATGGTTGACTTTGGACCGTGCAAAGACTTGTCGGTGGAAATTCAAAAAATTAAATAAATATCCATTAAATTAGTAAACGGTTCCAATCAGACTCCCTAGTCACTAAACGGTCGGTCTCTAGACCGCATACAGCCTGGGCGTTTGAAATTGATAAAATGAGATATAATGAGCAGATTTAACTCGGAGATCAAGCGAAATCAAGGCCCATTAAGCCCTAATTCGCGAGCAAACCTAACCAGGGAGGAAGGTACCCATAAAATAAGCCCAAAGACGTGCCTAAAAATAGCACAATGAGTAATGGACAACTCAAGGCATCAACAAATGATGGTAAGAGGAATTACTCAACTCATTGGCAAAAAACGGGTGTCAACAGATATCCCTCCTTAACGTTCTCTTTGCAGGGGAGCCAGCGGAGGTGAAGCGAAAGCAAAACGGAACATGCAGATGGAGCGAAAATGAAACGGAGTGGACTGAAAAGTGGGTGTTAAGGTAAAAGACACCCGTTTCATTGCCGACGAGTGACAGGAATCTTCTGAAAAACTCTGAACCAAGCACAAGGAACAATCGAACCAAAATAACACCAGTCTGGAGAAATTAACTTAAATAAAAGAAAAGGAAACACATGATCAACCTCATGGGGGACACAATCCCTCGGACCAATGAGGAGACCAGAATAAGCAGCAAAAAGTAGAGAAACAGACTAAAACTCCAGACAGGGACCTTCAGTCAATCAAACCAGGTGAATAGACTAGAGAAAACCTTCCAACTCTGAGTGGAATAGTTCCTTCTTACGCAAAATCATGAACGCACAATCATCCATTTTAAATGAGATACTTTCAGATAGACCATGGGTCATGAATGCTCAACAGATGCGTACGATGTATGCTGGGCTAAAATAAAAGAAATCATTAAAATGAATGCAAAGAAGGCCACAAAATAGAAAAAACCCAAGAATAATATTGCTAGACTGGGAGAATCAGTGTTAAGATACTATCCGCAACCACGATGTGCGATATAGAACCATCGTCCCCTAATTTTCCCAACCTAACGGCCTATCCGGTGATTAAACACACGAACCTAGATCATCATTATTTTTGTTATAGGGGAAGATAACCAACTGATTCTCGAGATAAAATATCATAATACCATATAGTAATGCAATAAAGGATATAAGGAGAGAAGGCCATACTTGACTTACCTGTGCAGTCGAAACGGCAAGCTGGAGCTGCAAAAGAATTCATGAATAGGGTTTTGCAATATTTCATCATGAAATAATCATTCAAGCCAAAAAAGAAATCAAGCATGTAGTCACACAATGTAGCAGCAAAAAAAACATTCTTTACAATTGCTCCAACATATGAACGGTCTAACAAAGGAGCGCTCCAGAACATAAACGGTCCGGCATGGGCCGTACAAACATTAGCAATTTTGAATATGATCATGAAAATGCACGGCCCATCATGAGACTGTTCAATGAACAAAACGGCCATCCCTTGGCCGTCCAAAGAAGCGCACCGTTAGAACTTAAACGGTCACATAGGAGACCGTCCAAACGTCACACGGTCTATTGATAGACCGTGCAATTACTGGCGGTTTCAAAAAAATAAAACCATTCTTCTTCCTCTTCCTCCCTCCACACCGTAACCGACGGAGGAAACCACCCCCAACAACGCCACCACCCTCCCCATCTTCTCCAACCCCCACTCTCAATCTCACTCACCCCCTCATCTCCTCTGCTCTATGAGATACACACATCAATCAACAAAGCGGCTTCTCCGTCTAATGGCCGGTGAGGGAAGCCAAGGGCCGCCGCCGGCGGCCACCACGGAGGAAACTCTGGCAGCATTGTCCACAGCGGGAGAACGTGCGACCCCACCGCCCACGGTCGGAGAAGAGGTCAACGTGGTCATTGCCCGGGAAGAGGATGCCTAGGAGCCACCAACGGTGCCCACGGCGAGAGGCCACCGAGGACGGACGAGGTAGGTTGCCTAAAACCCTATCTCATTTTCAATTTTAATCCATGCATGCAGCTTATAAGGGTAGAGGAGGGGCTCACGACCCCTTTAGGGCCAGTTGGGGGACTCCATGGGGCCCTCACCGCTGGCGAGGAGGGGCTTAAATGCCGTCGGGGACGACGGCCATAAGATGGTCTTACAGTGACCGCTCCAAAAAGCAACACGGTTCAAATAGAACCGTTCAAACATAACACGGCCCACAGGTGGCCGTTCAATAGGAACTAACCGACAGAAACACACGGTCTTAGGAAGACCGTTTAAACTTAGGACGGCCCAAGTTGGTCCGTTCAGAAGATGAAACGACTGAGAACAGAACGGTTTCCATCAAACCATGGAAATATAGGACGGGCCACCTTTGTCCGTTTAGAACATGAAACATTAAAGAACAAATTAGACCGTGAAAATGTAGAACGGCCTACCTTGGTCCATTCAGCACATAAACATCTAAGAACAGAACGGTTATGACCAGACCATGGAGATCCACACTGTGGGATGATAGACCGTGCAAATCCAAATGGCTAGGGGCTTCAAAGGGGGAGACACGGTCAGATGGGGACCATGTGATCATTGAATGGCCAATAATGGTCTGTTATCAGGGTGGACACCAGATAGGAGAACGGTCCTCACAAGGCCGTTGATAAGGCAGAACGGTCCATGAGGGACCGTGAACTCCTGGGAGGGACTATTGGGACGGTTGGAATCCAACCGTTTGACTGGGAAAAATGGACCATAGGAGACCGTTCAGTGAACAGAGTGTGAATTATTAATGAAAATGCGAGATTCTAAAATGAAATGTAATTATCCTAAATGTATGCAGGGAAAGAGGAGGACTCGGATCCCCTAGCTGCAGGTCCGAGCAGTATATCTTGCACTGTCGGACTTTCAGCAGGAGAGGCTGATAGCGATGGGCTTTGCCGAGTTCCTGAGCATGGAGGTGACTAGGCTAGACACGCTCCTCTACGCTCTGCACGACCGCTGGGATCCGGTGAGCCAGACGTTCCTTTTCCCGTGGGGCCACATGGTCCCCACACTAGAGGATGTTGCACGCATCACTGAATTACGCGTGCACAGGATTCCGATCAGTGGGGTGACTTACCTCGACTACCGGGAGCTGGCCCATGAGCTGCTGGGCTTGAAGTTGCTGCACCCGGAGTGACAGTCGACGACACTTACGCTGGCGAGGCTACAGGACAGCCTCAAACTGAGGCGAGCGGGGATAGCGATAGGCGAGCTACCCGAGCAGCATATGCAGAGATTGATAGAGCTGGCACAACCCAGAGTAGCAGCTGCGGCGGGACCTGAGGCGGATCGGGTGCTGAGATAGTTCTTGATGCTGTTCTTTGGCCGTCTACTATTCGCGACGCGGGCTGACGTGATCAGCTACCGGTTCCTTCCTCTTCACGAGGACCTAGGACACGTCGAGGACTACGCCTGGGGAGAGGCAGCGCTTGAATTCCGGTTCGACAGCCTCAGCTCTACGAGCCAGCGGACGATGCTCGGGCGCATCTCTCCTCTACTCCAAGTACAACTCTGACTCTTATGTAATTTGGTACATGATTCCTATATGTACTATATGCTGACATTTTGATGAAATGCAATGCAGGTGTGGGCCTACGTGTACCTACGTGGGCTGGGGAGAGGTGAAGAGACATATCCAGAGCTGCTGCCCATCACTAGGCAGTGGATGGCTCCACGAGAGACTGGGTCCCTTCGGAGATGGGTCTGGGGGATCCAGGATGATCTAGACACACTACCCTTCGCTTCGGTATGATTCTAAACTCAAACTCTTTAATTAAATGCAATCTATATGCTTATGATACTGATGTGACTTTCCTATTTGACAGGTTAGGTGGATACCTTACGTGAGTGGGGGGTACGAGGGCCAGCCATGGGTAGTGGCGGCCCTCGCCTACTCCGACCAAGATGTGTGGCTGCACTGCATGAATGTGGTGGAACTGCTCTACTACCAACTGGTGATGAGGACGACCGGCGTCCATCAGCCAGCGGTCGAGTTCTCGACACCAGAAAAGCCGGAGGAGCGGGTCGGGCGACACCCCCGAGGGTTAGCCAAGGTGGTAGACTGGAGGGAGCGAGCCGCGGAGTCTGTAGCGGACTGGGCAGCACACGGGCGGGTGGTGACTGCCCGGGCAGAGAGCCAGGTGGCCTACTCCCGGCACTATAGGGACCAGGTGTTCCATGGTGCCCGCCGACCGGTACGAATTCTAAACTCTAAATGCCTTCTATTATGCTTTCTATATGATTATGCACTGATGTTTGGACTTCCTAAATGCAGGTTGACCCTGAGGGGAGGATCGCGGAGTTACAGGGACTCCTGCATTTGACCATCCAGGAGCGGGATGAGGCACGACAGGCCCTGAGCCTTCTGGTGAGTTTCCTAAAATGTGACTTACCTAGAATTTTAGATGCAGCGAGCCGAGGGATCCCAGCCCCAGGGCGCGGACGCACCTTCTTCCTCCTCACAGACCCCTGCGGACCGCGCCGAGCGGGATGGCGAGTTCATGAGGATGGTTGCACAAGCAGAGGTGACCGAGGCGGCTCTCGCCGAGAGGGTAAGTCCACTACACTTTCCCTTAATGCTTGGGATTATGAAATGCGATTGACTAACCATGATGCATGCATATACAGACGACCGAGCTGACCGCGTCGCTGGGCGAGGCCTCTTGACTGCGGTAGGACATGGAGCGGTTCCGTGCTAAGGCCGCAGCTCTACGTGCAGACGTAGTAGAGGCTTCACGCCTCTATGTAGAGATGGAGCGCTCTCGCGTTGGGACGGTGGAGACAGAGCTTCTTCGAGCCCGGGCGGCGGAGGCGGACCTTTACCGAGTCGAGGCGGAGCGGGCTCGCGCAGAGTCAGAGCAAGCTCGGTTAGAGGAAGCCGAGCTGAGAGGTGAGGTTCGGGCATTCGAGAAGATGACCCGGAGGCCAGAGTGCAGTGGTGCTCTGAGCAGCGCACACGGTAGCTCTTACAGGACTTACCTCACAGGTTCTTCCGGTCGCCGGAGGAACGAGGAGGAGGAGAGGCGCCGACGACCCCGAGAGGAGGTGAGCTCTGCGATGGCCCCGCCACCAAAGAGGCACGAGGGAGCCGGGGATAGCGACAGACCGGAGGGGGAGGGACATGCTTGAATTTGTACCTCCAACATGACTTTTGTACATATGGATATGATAGTGATATGATATGTTTTTGTTTTGATTTTGTGAATGAATGTATGAATGGATGCAAATGCTTGACACTAACTAACTAACTACGACTACTAACCTGACACGAGCGAGTGAGAGAGAGACGACCACGAGTGAGTGAGAGAGAGGGATGACACATGAGAGTGAAAGAGAGACGACACGACACGAGTGAGAGATGACATGACACGAGAGTGAGAGAGAGACGACACATGAGTGAGTGAGAGAGAGAGACGACAAATAGTGAGTGGGAGAGAGAGACGTCGATCAGTGAGCGGGAGAGAGAGATGCCAAATAGTGAGAGGGACGCCAAAAAGTGAGTGGGAGAGAGAGATGCCATGACTTGAGTGAGATTGGTGCAAGAGGGTGAAAAATGAGGCTTCAAGTTTCTACACGGTCGTCAATAGGACCGCTCCAACACACTACACGGCCTTCCTTTAGACCGTTGAGAGCGATTCATCCAGAACTCAAAGATGCAACTAAATGGTTTACTATTGTCCGTTCAAAGGATAGAATGGTTTAGATTCCACCGTGTGAATGCCAGGACTCGAACTATGTAGAAGATTATGGCACGGTCTCCATTAGACCGTGTATTGACCAGAGCGGTCTATCGATAGACAGCGTACACGTACGCCCTGAGAGTCTGAACGGGACTCTCTTGGAGAGTCTTAACCCGAAGATAGGTGTCCCAAACCAACCCAAACTCTATCTCAACCCGATCTAGGTTTATCCAACCTAAATTCTAGTGGGTTTAGGCCTCTAACCAAGTTCTATAAGTAAGAGGAGATTCCAAATTCGTTCTTCACACATTAACCCTCTTTCAAGCCTTGAAACCCTTCTCTATCTTCCTCAAAACACCATGAAGAGGGCCTTGGAAGGGAGCTCCATGGGAGAGGTTGCTTACCAAGGTCCAAAGTCGGCTAGAAAAGAGCACGGCGTGCTACAACGGCTGACCACCATCCCGGGGCATTTGAGCTCTACCCCCATGAGAGAGGTAAGTTGTTGGTCATTAAATTCAATTTCATTCAATTTTATACAATTTCCTCCAAGTAGCTTATCTCTTCCCCTCTTTTCTTTTCGCCCTTTCTTCATTTCAGCTTCTCCCTAGCCCGAGACGATACTCCACCTTGAAATGGATGGCTCTCCCATGATCCGCGAGTTACCCATATCTGTGACATCCATCCTTAGATCATGGCATCTTCACCCTCTTCTAGTATTAGCCAAGAATTACCCTAAGCTTTCTTTAGATTGGCACAACATTTCAGCTTTGGTAGAGATATGGCACCCCCAGACCCATACTTTCATGTTCCCATCTTTCGAGGCTACCATCCTTCTAGAGGAGGTGGAGACCTACTTGTCTTTCTCTAGGTCCAAGGTGGGCGAGGAGGATCTAGTCTGTCACACTGTTGCCCCTGTGGATCCTGCCATTTGTTGTGCATCCCTTGGTTTTGATGATGACAATAGGATATATTTGACTGATCAAAGTTCTATCTTGGTTCATAATGCAAATGGCTTGATTGTGCTTCTTAAAGATAATACACTGAATTAATGCCCATTTGATGATGACAAATATGCCTTTATATACATTTGGAACTTCAAGTCAAATCTTATAAGTTAAGCAAATTTCAGGTTCACTGAAATCCAAGTGGAATCAACAAATCAGTATAAGCGTGAAAGACTGTTTGTCGACCACTGAAGAAGCTATGGTCGACCAACGAACTCAACCAGAAAAGCATCAGATCATCTGTCTTCTGGAAGCACCTTGGCTGTCGACCAAAGCCCCGCCTCTGGTCGACCACAGAACAGCCAGAACATCAGACAGAACTGACGGCCATCTGTGATTCGTCCCTTGTCGACCAGCGACCAGGCTGTGGTCGACCAACGGGCGACGTGAGTTTCAGCCAGAAGAACCGGCCGTCTGGGGACTGCCCATTGTCGACCAGCGACAGGGTCATGGTCGACCACGGGCTTTATAACGTCCAGAACCGAACTCTAACCGAATTCTGTTGAGGTTCCTTAAAACCTGCAGATGGTTGTTGCAGGTCGTTGGGCTGCTCAGGAGATAAGATTCCGCACGGGAATCAAGGAAACAATCTTGCTTAGAAGTGGTCAAACTCGTTCTAACGATTGGATTTAAACCGATCCCTGTTTTCTAGCAGATTGGCGCTCGATCTGAAAATAGCGCGGGAAGAACTTCAAGGGCTGTATGACGAATATAATGCAACTAATCACGAACAAGGAAACAGTGAGAGAGCACGGAATAGAAGCCAAGGAAGATACACACAAAAGAGGAAGAAGGAGCTCTCCACCAATCACAAATCTGCAGAAAGGTTAAAGGCAAACTCGTGGCTACAGAAGGAAGACTTAGCTCAAGACTGTGCGATCTCCAGCAGCAGAACAATCGAAGGCAACTGACTGGAAGATCAACATGGAGTCTAGGCTTCTTCATAAGCGTGATCAAGTTCCAGGCTGAACACCTATTCTTCTACACACGCCAATATTCAGTCCTGTCTTTCATCACCTGTTCTTATCATCTTTTCATTTCTATTACAATTATTGTCAAGCTGTGAGGCAGCAGAGTCAAGCTGTGTGTCAGCAGGTACAAGCTGTGTGTCAGCTGTGTTTTGGGTGAGATCAGAGATTCTCATAGTGAAGCCTTGCTTGAGTTAAGCAAGGGGTTGATGTAAGTCTCAGGAAGAGACTGAACCACTTTAAAAATCCTCTCTTGTGGTGTGCTTGTGTGTGTTTGATTTCCTATACGTATGCTTGCATCTTTACTATCTGCATTAGTTCTATAATTCATTAATTACCAGTAGCTCATCTGGTCGATAGTTAGTAAATTATCAAAAAGGGGGAAAGATCTATTCACCCCCCCTCTAGATCTATTCAGTCCGTATCCAACACGTGGTATCAGAGCAGGTTCTCCAAAAATGTGGTCTAACAACCAGGAGAAACCTAGCGGACTGAACTCTAGAAGTCTAATGGCTGAGGGACACTCAGTAACTAGACCACCATATTTTGATGGAAATGATTTCTCTTACTGGAAAAATCGTATGCAGGTATTCCTGAGAGCACAAGATCATGAGATGTGGAGAGTAGTAAGCCGAGGACCCTACGAGCTGCCCGACGACGAGGACACCTGGACCAGAGAACAGGTCAGAAAGTCAACCATTAACTGGGGAGCCATGAACGTAATGCAGTGCGCACTTCATCCCACGGAATTCTCAAGAGTTTCACAATGTGCAACGGCCAAGGAAATGTGGGATCGCCTTGTAGTCATTTATGAAGGCACTTCGGAGGTAAGAGAGTCAAAAGCAAACATGCTAGTTTCAGAATATGAAATGTTTAGAATGAAAACTGACGAAAACATCTCTGAAATGTATGCTAGACTAGTGCAGTTAACTAATAGTTTAAAGAGTCTAGGGAAAACCTACACGCAACAGGAATTAGTGAGGAAGATCCTAAGATCCCTCACTCCCATGTGGCATACCAAGGCCACAGTAATTGAGGACTCAAAGAACCTCACCACCATGACTGTAGATGAATTAATAGGTTCCCTAATGGCCTATGAAGTTAATCTGAAAAGAACGGAAGACGAGGGCAAGAAGAAGAAGCAACTCGCCCTGAAAACTAAAGTAAGCACCTCTCAATTATCTGACACTGATAACTCATCTAGCACAGGTGAGGACACTGGAGAGTTAGCCATGCTAACAAGAAAATTCAAAAGGTTTCTACGGAAGGAAGGTAAGGGATTCAGGAATCCTACGGGCATGGTAAGAAAATCAAATCAGTTTAAGTTTGACAAAAATAAAACTTCTTCTAACAAACTTGTTTGTTACAACTGCAGGAAACCTGGACATATGAAGGCTGAATGTCCAGAAGCTCCTAAGAAATCAAGCTTCAAGTGGAAAGGCAAGAAACCCAAGGCGATGATTAGCACTTGGAGTGAGGAGGAAGAGAGCAGTGAAGAGGAAACAACTTCCGAGGAAGAAGAAGGAAAGCTCTGTCTGATGGCCAAGAGAGACAACAGTGATCTTGAGGTAAGTTCCCCATTTCAAGACTTCTCTAGTTCGGATTGGGAAGCAGTATATTCAGAATTGCTTGATACTTATGAAAGAATAAGAAAGGAAAATAAACATTTGAAGAAGAAGATCAGTCAACTGAATAAAGACAGCAATTCAATGGAAAACAAAACTGAACTAGAAATGGAAATCAAGTCACTGAAAAACAAGCTAAATCAAATGGACTTAGATGAAGAAAACCACAAGAGAATGTCCGAAGAGAATGAAATGCTAAAAAACGACATTGATGAGCTAAAACTAAAAACTCAAGAATATGAACAGGAAACTAAGTTAAGTCAAGAAAGAAACAATTCACTCAAGGAAGAAAACAACCAACTCCTAAGAGAAATAGAAAGAATTAAGAGTGACCTGAAAAACAAACAGGAGACCTTGGAAAAAATGACTCAAGGTCAAGAAAACTTAAATGCTGTCTTGGGAATAAAAGTAAACTTTCAAAAAGAAGGGTTAGGATACAATCCAACGGCTAAAAAGGAATTCCAAATAAAAACCGTAAATGGGATTGCTGACTCAAAAGGAAAAAGGCCCCTGATTAATCTATACCAAGATAAACAAGAGGATGTAGCTGAATGCTCCTCCAAAAGGAACAATGTCACCAAGGAAGAGAGAAATTTTAAAGAGAAAACAGTCAATCAATATAAGATTCAAAATAATAAACAAGAAACCCAAATTCACAGAAATCACCAAATAAACCAAGTTAAAGGACATAAATCTGGAAAACAAGATGTCTGGAGACAGGCTGGTCGACAACAGACCCTTCATCTGTCGACCAGAGGATCTGCCAGAACAGGCGCTGGTTACTGGAGAAGCAGTGGTCGACCACAGGTACACCAGATGTCGACCAGAGGTGCTGCCAGAACAGACGCTGAGTTCTGGAGACGCGATGGTCGACCACAGACATACCAAAAGTCGACCATGGCCAGACAAGCAAACAGAAATCACAGGTTTTCTTGGGTAAAACAAAATGAAAACTTGAATACACAAAGGTGGACTCAGATTAAAGAAGCCTTAGAACAAAAGCAACCCAATCTGAACAAGTTCAGAAATAAAAATTTACACTGCTCTAACAGAATCTGGGTTCCCAAAGGATTACTGCAGCAATTTCATAACTTTACAAGTTATCTTGGACCCGGGTACCATTGGGGTCCAAAAGTTTCTGTGTAACTTGTGATGCAGGTGTGTCTGGCAGCTATACACAACAAGTGGTACTTAGATAGTGGCTGCTCAAGACATATGACAGGGGACAAGGCAAAATTCTCCGAGCTAAACTCAAAAGATGGAGGACATGTGACATTTGGAGGAAATAACAAAGGCAAGATCATTGGGAAAGGTAAGGTAGGTAAGACATCTACAAATTGCATTGAAGATGTACTGCTAGTGGATGGCCTGGAATATAATCTTCTAAGCATCAGTCAGCTATGCGACAAAGGCCATCAAGTAGTCTTTGATTCTAAGAACTGTAAAATTCTTGAACCAAATTCGGTTAAAGTTAAGTTTATGGGCAAGAGAGTAAATAATGTCTACATGATAGACTTGGATGATCCAGCCCACTCCAACTTGTGCCTCACCGCCAAGAAGGAGGACCTGACTTGGTTGTGGCACCGAAGGCTAGGGCATGTTAGCTACAGGGTGCTGCACAAATTGGTTATGAATAAAATGGTTTCTGGTTTACCTGAAATTTCGTTTGCTCAAAATGTCAAAGTGTGTGAATCATGTACCCAAGGTAAGCAAACAAGAAAATCATTCAAGGGTAGAACTGAAAGTCAATCTTCTAGACCACTAGAACTTGTGCACATGGACCTTTTTGGCCCAACGAGAACTGCTAGTCTAAGTGGTAAGAGATACGGTTATGTACTTGTTGATGATTTCTCTAAATTTACATGGGTCATGTTCTTATCTCATAAAAGTGATGCCTTTTCTGAGTTTCAGGAATTTTACAAAAGGATGAAGCAGGATGGAAAGTCCAAAGTGTGCACAATAATATCTGATCATGGGGGAGAGTTTGAAAACTCTGAATTTGACTTATTTTGCAGAAACAAAGGCATAACCCACAGATTTTCCACACCAAGGACTCTAGAACAAAATGGAGTTGTGGAGAGAAGGAACCGCACTCTTGTAGAAATGGCTAGAACCATGTTGATTGAAGCCAATCTTTCAAGGAGATTTTGGGCAGAGGCAGTCAACACAGCATGCTACATAGTAAACCGAGCAATGGTAAGGCCATCTAGTGAAAATACACCATATGAGGTGTTCAAAGGTAAGAAACCATCCCTAGCTCATTTTAGAATTTTTGGGTCAAAATGCTTTATTCATAACAATGATAAAAAGATCTTGGACAAATTTGAACCAAAGAGTGACCCAGGAATATTCATGGGCTATTCTGACCGATCAAGAGCTTATAGAGTTTTTAACACCAAAGATCAAATTGTTGAAGAATCCCCACATATCACATTTGATGAAAATAATGACTTTGACAAAACTGGACAGGTAGGCAAAGATGAAGATGGGGAATTTCTGGAAGGCAAAGAGGAAACAATGGAGACTGAAGCAGAACCAAAGCAAGGTGATACCAATGATCAACCCGAAGGAGAGATCATCCCAGGTAACAATTCTGAAAATCTGAGATTTCTCAGAGATCATCCTCTAGATAACATCATTGGAGGAATTAATGAACTGAGGAAAACTAGATCTCAGCTTAAAACAGTTGATGAATTAGATCAGCTAGCCCTTGTATCTCAAGTTGAGCCTAAAAATGTAGAGGAAGCTTTAAGAGATGAATCTTGGATAAATGCCATGCATGAAGAATTAAATCAATTTGAAAGAAATCAGGTTTGGAAACTTGTTCCCAGACCCTCATCTCATCCTGTTATTGGAACCAAATGGGTTTATAAAAATAAGTTTAATGAAGAAGGAGTTGTTATGAGGAACAAGGCTCGGTTGGTGGCTAAGGGGTATAACCAAGAATTTGGAGTTGATTTTGAAGAATCATATGCTCCAGTTGCAAGGTTAGAAGCCATTAGGATATTGTTAGCATTTGCGGCGTCCCATGGAATTAAATTACAGCAAATGGATGTAAAAAGTGCCTTTCTAAATGGCATTATAAAGGAAGAAGTATTTGTGGAACAACCCCCTGGTTTTGAAAATGATGATTTTCCTAATCATGTCTTTAAACTGCATAAGGCTTTGTATGGTTTAAAGCAGGCTCCTAGGGCATGGTACGACAGACTGAGTTCATTCCTCACCAAAAAGGGCTACACAAGAGGTAAAATTGATCAAACATTATTCTCCAAGACCCAAGGTAAGAATATACTAATTGTGCAAATCTATGTGGATGATATTGTGTTTGGATCCACTGAAGCTTCATTATGTACTGAATTTGCAAATCTAATGACCAATGAGTTTGAAATGAGTTTAATGGGTGATTTACAGTTCTTTCTTGGATTGCAGATTCTACAATGTAGAGAAGGCTACTTCATAAATCAATCCAAGTACATAAAGGAGATGCTGAAAAAGTTTGGCATGGAGAGCTGCAAACCAATAGAGTCACCCATGGGGACAAATGCAACATTGGAGGCTGATGTAAAAGGTAACATGGTAGATGCCAAGAAATACAGAGGTATGATTGGATCCCTACTATATTTAACTGCCTCTAGGCCACACATTCAGTTCAGTGTATGCATGTGTGCTAGATATCAATCTAGCCCTAGAGATTCACATTTAGGGGCTGTCAAGCGTATCTTTCGTTACCTTGCCGGTACCCAAGAATTGGGTTTATGGTATCCTACGTATTGCAAACTAGATTTGGTTTCATATTCAGATGCTGATTATGCTGGTTGCAAAATTGATAGGAAGAGTACTAGTGGCTACTGTCAAATATTAGGTGGGTGTTTAATTTCATGGGCGTCTAAAAAGCAACATTCTGTGGCCCTCTCCACTGCTGAGGCTGAGTATGTCGCAGTAGGGAGCTGTGGTACACAGGTTATGTGGATAAAACATCAACTCCAAGACTACAATGTAGATCTTGGATGTGCACCCATTTTCTGTGACAACACTAGTGCTATTAATCTGTCTAAAAACCCCATTCAACACTCTAGGACAAAACACATTGAGATACGTCATCACTTTCTAAGAGATGAGGTCTCCAAAGGAAATTTCATGCTTCACTTTGTAGAAACTGAAAAACAACTGGCAGATATTTTCACAAAACCCCTTAACAATGACAGATTTTCAACTCTAAGAAGGGAGTTAGGAATTTGTAGAATTTCCTCTGAAAATTCTTGAAATAAAAATATTCTTGGGTTCACTGTACAGTCTTTATCTCTTCTGTCTAAGTTATGTCAGCTAGGTCTCTAGTACTGGTCAAGTTTTTGAGTTTGGAAAGTCTTGTGTCGGGTGCTACTTCAGCAAGTTCTACAGAATACTGGTTCTCTACGGCTCATCTCTTGTGGTCGACCACAGACAAGGCGCTGGTCGACCAAGGCATCAGGACAGGAAATAGTTAGCTCTGGGAATTCGCAGCTGTCGACCACAGGCGATCCAATGGTCGACAACAAGTTTGTCAGAACGCAGTCTTTTCAACAGGCAGGTTCTGTGTCAGCACAAATTGAGGGGGAGTAAAAAGTGTAAACTCATTCCTTAATAAAACATTGAACAACCTAACCACCTCTTACAAGAAAATCACCAAAGTCATCAATGAGAGTAAAGGTTAAGTGTAGTAATGAGAATTTGACCTGTACTACTGCAATAAATTCACACCATAACTATGACTCTGACTCAAGACTATTGAGAACTTATGTTTTTAGTAATGAGACTGTTTCTCTACCTGTGTCTGTGTTGGACAGTGAAAATAAACGCTGCTATAGCATGAATGTATATGGAATACGCCATAATTCTGCCTTCTTGGTAGAGCAATGGACTGAGTTCTGAGAAACTACTGTTCTCTATCACAAAGCAAAATTGGCTGAAAAATTAAGTGGGAGACATGTATGTCATGAAGACTCAATCTACCTCTGCCACTCTCAAAATTATTAATTGGGCATCCTGAGTAACTGGGGATATTGGCGTCTGATAAACGTATATCCTCACGGATAAAAAGTGTGTCCCAGTTCAAAGTGGAATGGTTAGGCATGCTAAGTAGCCGGGGTTTCTGGCGTGTAAAAAGCGTGTCTCCTCGTGTGGAAAAGCATGTGATAAACCTGACCACAGCTCTTAAATATTTCAATACGAAAAGGCAACAAAAATGGCTGACCTAATGCACTATATGCAAATAAAAGCATAAAACACTGTTCAGCTTGTTCAGCTAGTAAAATTATCTCATGAACCATATTATAAGTTTAAGGAGCCGTGAGTAAGAAAGTGGATATGGGGAGTCAATTTATTGGGGCAATACTTTCAAATTCATTGAACCACAAGACCCACTCGATTTGGTCACAAGGTGGTCTTTAAGAAAGGGAGGAACGGTTACTTAAATGTCTTATTAAAGAAAGGGGGTACACTTCAACAATTTCCCAAAATATGAGTTATGCTGATTAAATCCTGACCGCTCGTTCTTTGCATCGCGATGGTTCACTGCCCTAAAAATTAAGGGCCAGCCCTAATGCCCTACCCTATAAATTGTCTCGGCTGGGTCCCTGAAATTCTCCCATCCGCAGCTCTAGTCCTCTCCCAACTTCATCTTCTCCAGATTTCGTTTCTCGCCTCTCTCTCTCGCCTCTATCTCGCTTCCCTTCACAATGTCTCCCAAGCGCGCTCTACTTTCCTCTAAGCGTGGAAGAGATCAGGCCCCTGCTGCAGCTTCGATGCCGTCCAAGCGATCCAAGTCGCGGGCCGCGCAGGGTTCGCCATCGGCCCCTCACAGGTCGACCACGGCTGATGCACCTGGTCCAGGCAGACAATCAGCAGCTTCAGAGGAACCCGCAGTGCATCCCGTTTCTGGAGCTCTCAAGCCACGGACAGTTCTGCAACCAAGGATCGTCGATTTCTCCGATGACAAGCTGATGGAGATGTTCCCAGATCTACTGCCAATTTTTGAAGCTCAAGAGTGGACTACGTTCGTTTCAGTGCACAATTCGTACTCGCCCCAGCTTGTGCAAGAATTCTACCACAACCTGCAAGTAGTGGACAGTCAGCTCTACACCGTAGTTCAAGGGAAAGTCCTCAGACTCGACGTCAAGCTTCTCCACATAACGCTGAAGACTCCCAGAATTGGAGCTGTTTTCAACCATGAGGACTTCGACCTCCGAGAAGCACATGCAGTGGTCACTGGCAAGCCAGCCCCTGAGGTCCTTCCCAAGTACCTCAATGCTAATACCTTCCCTCCTCTTCATCGTTTGCTTCACCACATCATCACCACCATCATACAACCTCGAGGAGGCGCCAGAGATCAAGTGAGTCGCCTCCATCTGTTTATACTCCATGGCCTCATCACTCGCCAGCCTATTCGCCTAACCACACTCCTTTTGAATTCCCTCCGAAGCATCCTACATTATCCCCTGAATTCTCTTCCTTTTGCTGCCCATATTACTTCCATTCTGAAAGCAGCCAACATACCTTCTCCTCACAGCCCAAGCATTGTCATTCCCAAATGGCACGTCTACAATTTTCACTTCGTGACCACATTCTTGGGATTTAAGAAGGTCGGAGACCACGTTCAGCGCACTCTCCCTTCCAAGGGCAAAGCAAAGGATCCAGTGCCACCCTCTTCTCCACCTCATTCACCTATACAGGTTAGCCCTGCTGTCACACCGTCCCCAGTGGTGCCTCAAGCTACACCTACTACCACCACTGCTGCCCATCCACCATCGTCCCTTTCACTAGTGCTCTGGCAGCCAGGAACTGCTGCCCCTCCAGCTCAATCCCCATCTGCTCCACCTACCCAAGCTCCAACTTCCCAAGCTCCATCACATTCTGCTCAACCCACACAAGTACCACCTACCTCCACTCCCTCTACTTCTGCTCCACCACCAGCATTTACCTCCCACCCTGAATCTCATGGCGTGCTCCTCCAGATGGCATCTCAGTTATCTTCTCTCACCACCCAACTCCAATCATTTCAAGAGAATGTCAATGCTGCCACTGGACGCTTGGAGCAGAAAGTCCAACGGCTGGAACAACAGATGGAGGCCAGGTTCATCAAGCAGAAGGAACACTCTGACCAGGCTAGTTCTCGGTTCAACAGACTAGTAAGGACCCTCGGTGAAGTGTCCGATCAGATGGGAATCCGTATCGAGATCACAACCCAACAGAATGAGAAGTATCACAAGGATACTATCTCAGAGATCCAGAAGCTCAGGCTCTCCTATGCCCACATTGTTGACAAGCTGGATCGCATGGAAGAGAACGTGAAGCCAGAGACCTCCTCATCCTCCTCAGAAGGACTGTTTAAATGATCCACTTTTTGCTGTTGACAAAGGGGGAGAGAGAAGCTTATGTGTCATTGTGTGCCTAGATGTGTGTCTAGATGTCAAGTTTACTTTGTCTACGTGTCCTCAGTGTCTTTATTTGTGTCTAGATGTCAAGTTTACTTTGTCTACGTGTCCTCAGTGTCTTTATTCTTTTTTTGAGTCTCTCATGTAATTAGTGCTATTGTTTTTGAAAGACACATCAAACGAATTGTCTGAATGAAATCTGTGTTATGAAAGCCTTGAATGTTATATCAAATGTTTTTGTTTGACACAATGACTCATGGTTGTCATCATCAAAAAGGGGGAGAATGTTGTGCATCCCTTGGTTTTGATGATGACCATAGGATATATTTGACTGATCAAAGTTCTATCTTGGTTCATAATGCAAATGGCTTGATTGTGCTTCTTAAAGATAATACACTGAATTAATGCCCATTTGATGATGACAAATATGCCTTTATATACATTTGGAACTTCAAGTCAAATCTTATAAGTTAAGCAAATTTCAGGTTCACTGAAATCCAAGTGGAATCAACAAATCAGTATAAGCGTGAAAGACTGTTTGTCGACCACTGAAGAAGCTATGGTCGACCAACGAACTCAACCAGAAAAGCATCAGATCATCTGTCTTCTGCAAGCACCTTGGCTGTCGACCAAAGCCCCGCCTCTGGTCGACCACAGAACAGCCAGAACATCAGACAGAACTGACGGCCATCTGTGATTCGTCCCTTGTCGACCAGCGACCAGGCTGTGGTCGACCAACGGGCGACGTGAGTTTCAGCCAGAAGAACCGGCCGTCTGGGGACTGCCCATTGTCGACCAGCGACAGGGTCATGGTCGACCACGGGCTTTATAACGTCCAGAACCGAACTCTAACCGAATTCTGTTGAGGTTCCTTAAAACCTGCAGATGGTTGTTGCAGGTCGTTGGGCTGCTCAGGAGATAAGATTCCGCACGGGAATCAAGGAAACAATCTTGCTTAGAAGTGGTCAAACTCGTTCTAACGATTGGATTTAAACCGATCCCTGTTTTCTAGCAGATTGGCGCTCGATCTGAAAATAGCGCGGGAAGAACTTCAAGGGCTGTATGACGAATATAATGCAACTAATCACGAACAAGGAAACAGTGAGAGAGCACGGAATAGAAGCCAAGGAAGATACACACAAAAGAGGAAGAAGGAGCTCTCCACCAATCACAAATCTGCAGAAAGGTTAAAGGCAAACTCGTGGCTGCAGAAGGAAGACTTAGCTCAAGACTGTGCGATCTCCAGCAGCAGAACAATCGAAGGCAACTGACTGGAAGATCAACAGGGAGTCTAGGCTTCTTCATAAGCGTGATCAAGTTCCAGGCTGAACACCTATTCTTCTACACACGCCAATATTCAGTCCTGTCTTTCATCACATGTTCTTATCATCTTTTCATTTCTATTACAATTATTGTCAAGCTGTGAGGCAGCAGAGTCAAGCTGTGTGTCAGCAGGTACAAGCTGTGTGTCAGCTGTGTTTTGGGTGAGATCAGAGATTCTCATAGTGAAGCCTTGCTTGAGTTAAGCAAGGGGTGGATGTAAGTCTCAGGAAGAGACTGAACCACCTTAAAAATCCTCTCTTGTGGTGTGCTTGTGTGTGTTTGATTTCCTATACGTATGCTTGCATCTTTACTATCTGCATTAGTTCTATAATTCATTAATTACCAGTAGCTCATCTGGTCGATAGTTAGTAAATTATCAAAAAGGGGGAAAGATCTATTCACCCCCCCCTCTAGATCTATTCAGTCCGTATCCAACACCATTATCTTAGGAGAGTTCATACCTAGCGCCAAGGACATTCGCACCATAGTGGGCCCTCACCAAATCCATCTACTACCTCTTAGCCAGTGGGTGATAGCACATTGTAAAAATAAGTGTGGGTGGTATGAGGCCATAGCCAAGGCCGCTTCCATTTGTTTGTGCGGGACCATACTCTTCCCCTCTGTCGACCATGTCTTAGACGTTCCCATCCTTAGCACCATTAGTGGTCTGTGGCAGGGTCTTTCCATCTCCCAGGCCGTCCTTACTTACCTATACGAGGGTCTTAGCTCAGCTGCCATAGCCAAGTCCTCACAGGGCCGGGGTCCAATTTAACTTAACGGTGCCTCTACCGAGGCCATACCCGGAGTACGATACAGTCCTTGGAAAATAAAAGAGAGTTTAACAGGGAAGCCGGCAATAGGTATAGAGATTTTAGGGCTTGAGTTCTTCTTGCGACAACCCCTTTTTCAAAGAATTTGGTCTGTTACGTCGGGACATTGTGTCCACCATTGGACCTTCATCCGCTCTAGGCACGCATACGACCGGGCTCATGACGTCCCGCAGGGAAACTTTACTGCCACTCTTGCCATGTCTAGTTTCATTCTTTTGGGAGCTTTTAGACTTTTGAGCTTCGAGCTTGTGAATGAGATTTTAGCTTTTGTCTTGATTTTGCCCCTTTTCTTTTATTTCTTTTTCTTTCTTTTGCTTTTGTGAACGCGGAATCAGGTCATAACGGGGGTCCAATTTTACTTAACGGTGCCTTTACCGAGGCCATACCCGGAGTACGATCCAGTCCTTGAAAAATAAAAGAGAGTTTAACAGGGAAGCCGGTAATAGGTATAGGGATTTTAGGGCTTGAGTTCTTCTCGCGACAACCCCTTTTTCAAAGAATTTGGTCTGTTATGCCGGGGCTTTGTGTCCACCATCGGACCTTCATCCGCTCTAGGAACGCATACGACCGGGCTCATGACGTCCCGCGGGGAAACTGTACTGCCACTCTTGCCATGCCCAGTTTCATTCTTTTGGGAGTTTTTAGACTTTTGAGCTTCGAGCTTTTGAATGAGCTTTTAGCTTTTGTCTAGATTTTGCCCCTTTTCTTTTATTTCTTTTTCTTTCTTTTGCTTTTGTGAACGCGGAATCAGGTCATAACGGAATGCCCCTATTTGAGACATCTCTTTTTATCGGGGTGTCTAGATCAATTCTCGCCCCCTTATTCACCACTTGCCCCTATTTTCAACCGAAAGAGGAGAAAAAACAAGGATTTTCACTTTCCCCTAAGCATGGCCAATGGGGAAACAGTGTTGCGCGAAAGAGGAAAACCGAACCACGGGGGCTGTGTAGTGTGTGAATATTGAACCAGGGGCCTCCCTTCATGATCAAGTAAAGGACTACCCCGCCACAAGGCCGTTGCTGGCTTGACTCTATGGGTAGAAACATTTTAAATACAACACATTCCATGGATTAGGCAATTCTTCACCCTCCGCATTAACAAGACGATACGCGTTCCCAGGATAGATTTCTTTAACTACAAACGGTCCTTCCGAATTGGGTTGCAGCTTAGACTAAGGACCTGCTGATCTAATAAATTTGCCTTTCAAAACCATGTTACCCACTTGAAATTTTCTTTCAATAACCTTCTTTTGAAAATGCCGTGAGACACGGTAAATAGAGATGTGATTGGCCGCGTTAAGCCTCTTCTCATCTAAGAGTTCTAGTTGGACTAGCAACGCCACTCGACGCTCGTCGAGATTAAGTTCTTTGTCTAGCTGCACTCTTAGGGAAGGGATCAAGATCTCATACGGGAGTACCGCCTCTATCCCATAGGTGAGAGCAAAATGAGTCTGCCCCGTGGCAGTACGGACGGAGGTGCGATAAGCCCATAGAGCTTCTATTAATTTGTCAGCCCAATCAGTAAATTTATGTGACTCGCATGTTTTCTTAATGATTTTAAGAAGGGTTTTGTTTGTGGCCTCGGCTTGGCCATTGCCTTGAGGGTAGTATGGTGATAAATGATGCAATGAAATATTAAATTTCTTACAGAGGTCCTGAAGTTTTTGAGGCACAAATTGAGGCCCGTTGTCGGTGACGATATCACTTGGCACTTCGAACCGCAAAATGATATTCTTGAGGATGAAGCGGCATACTATGGTGGCTTTAATTTCTACGTAGGCTTCAGCTTCCGCCCACTTGGTGAAGTACTCCATAGCCGTCAAAATGAAAGATTTTTGTTTAACCTAGGAGTTCGGGTCACCTAGTGGGCCTACAATATCAAAAGCTCACATGGAGAATGGTCAAGGGGCGGAGAGAGGATGGAGAGAGGAAGCAAGAGCATGGATTTTGTCGGCATGAAGTTGGCATTGAAGACACCTGCGGACATAGGTGGAGCAGTCTTCTTCTACGGTTGGCTAGTAATAACCTTACCTAAGAATCTTCTTCGCCAAAGCCTGCCCATTAACGTGCCCTCCACACTCACTTACGTGAGTTGCTTCAACAACTTTCCAAACCTCATCGTCATCCAAACATCTCATAAGAACTCCATTGAGAGCCCGCCTATATAATTCTCCTGCCACAATCGTGTATCTGGAGGTGACTCTTCTGATGGCCTTGTGCTGCTCGGAATTGGCCGTCTCTTGAAAGGATCCATCCCTACAATATTGCTCTATTTCATAATACCACGACAATTCCTCTTCTTCTATAATCTCCTCAAGCTCAGTTAAAGAAACTTCCTTCAAATTCTCCCTTTCAGCCTTCTTCTCCACAGACATCCTAAGGTGGTCAAACCACGGATCCTGAAGGGAAGGAGCATCTAACCGCTGGACCACAATGGTCTCAGTGGCGCGACTAAGAGGGAAAGAAAGGGAAGAAGCAAGCGATGCAAGTGCATCAGCCAGAATGTTATGAGAACGAGGAGTGTGAATGTAGATGAGTTTACGGAACTGCTTAGCCAAGAGCGTGACCAAGTCTTGATAGGGTTTGAGCTTAGGGTCACGGGTGTGGTAAGTTGAAAGAAGTTGATGCAGCACCAATTAAGAGTCTTCTATGATGTTTAGATATCACGCGCCGATGATGTAGGTGTGCTTCAGTCTGGCAAGGAGAGACTCATACTCTGCTATGTTGTTTGTGGCAGGGAAAGTGAGCTGATAAGCGATGGGGATGGTTACTCCTTCCGGAGTGAGGAGAACGGCGCCGATTCCATAGCCCTGAGAATTGAGAGCACCGTCGAAGTGCAAGGACCAGAAGGGGAGATGAGTAAGTATAGTCAGGTGCTCGTCAGGAAACTCGTCCTGGATTGAATCAGTGCGAGGGATAGGAGAATGAGCAAGATGTTCAGCGATCGCGTATCCCTTGATCACTTTCTGAACGACAAAGGTGATATCAAATTGAGAGAGAAAGCTCTGCCAGCGAGCTAATCTGCTAGAAAGGATAGGTTTTTATAAAAGATAACGGATTAGGTCCATTCTAGAGATCAACTTAACCTCATGGGCGAGAAAGTAGTGCTTGAGTTTCTGAGCCACCCATACTAATGCTGCGTAGGTCTTCTCCATGCCAATATACTTAGATTCAACAGAATTGAATAACCTAGAGAGGTAGTTGTGGGGATGTTTTTTTGTTTAGGTTTATTTTACTGGATTTATTAGGCGTGCCAGTCACCGGAGTGACGATTCATTGTGCGCTCGACCTGACTCAGTCAGTCGATTGTGATATTCGTGTCAGGACCCTGAGTCCGTCATACCATAAAGGCTATGATGTTAATTACGTCCTTTCAAAGAAGGACAACCCTTGATTAATTGCCAAGAACGGATGCCTCGGGGGTAAAATGAGATACGACTATTACGCTAACTCCGCTAACGGGATGCAAAACATGCATAGAAAAGCGTGCTACGTGGGACATGATAACGGTGTTATGGCGCAAACCCTGCAGCATGTCCCCTTGTCTGGGGATATGCCAAAGGGGGGAAAATAGATCATCCACCCACGGAATGCCGGGATGGAAGCCAAAAGAGAGGCGGGCGTAGCCCTGGATCTAAAAGGATTTGAATATGACGGGACAGTGTCCGCTACCATGTCGTTTGTTGATATTCCCCTCAAAGGACCATTGGAGGACATGCAGGGGCAGAACTCCGAGGGTCAATGGGGTGACAGAAGAAACATCATATTCCGTATAATGTAGGGGTAAAACCCCCATTAATATATCTCCCTTGGACCTGGGTAAAGAACCATGATTCCCTTAAGGCGACGAAGGCTGGCACGGAGGTTGACAGGAATGGGACATTTGGGTTTGGACTGGATTTGGGTCTAATGGGATTGTTAAGACATCGGGTTTGGATGGCAGTTGTTAACAAGATGAAACAGTGCGGATAGGAGTCGGCACGATGGGCAACCGGCGTGGCTGGAAATATAGGCAGATGGCACGGCAGGGCATACGATGCGGCAGGATCCCAACGCGCCCTTCACCCAGCGCGAGTTTGGCGCCGGGAGGAGGTGACGCCGGGAAGTGATGGCGCCGGGAGGCAGTGGCACCGGGAGGCCGTTTTGTTGGTTTTCTTCCGATATTATGAGGGGTTCTTATGAGTTCAGGGGGATCCTCTGTATTCAACGGGGATTCCATGACAATAATTGGGTGAGATAGAAGATGGGGGTGGATTCATTCACCAGGGGGTCCAAGGAGACAGTGTAACTGTAACGTATATCCCCTGTGGCGACCAAGGTGTCATGAGATGATGTAGCTCATCCCTTTGCCACACAGTTAGTGGCTAAATGCATAATTTTAGTGAAAACATCGCACTATGTGACCGAATAACCCTCTGAACGAATTTTGACAGCACCTCCCCTTATTTTGGGAGTATGCCAAAAGGGTATTATACGTCATCCACTCACGAACTGTCGGAGTGGAAACCAAAATAAGAGCCGGGCGTAGCCCGAGATCGAAGGGATCCAAATCGTATGGGGCTTTATCCTCTGTTGTGATATCCCCTGTATAGTTAATGGAGGACATGCAGTGGCAGAACTCCAAGACTTAATAGGGTTATAAAATGTGGGGGAATGACCCCTTTAATATAGCTCCCATGAGGATAGAGGGAAAGGTAGTTCATCTCCATATGACATGGTATGATGAGCAGGGTGGCATGGCCTGACGGCATCGGCACGAACGCATAGACGTGGCCAGAAGGTGTAAAGGTATCGGCCCGAAGAAGGAGTTGGGCCTCGGCATGAAATAAGAAACTCAGTCGGCGCGGCAAGCCCTCGGCGCGAGACTTGCGCCGAGAGGTGCTCGCGCCGGGAGGCTTCCTGAAGTGAGGTTTCTAGAGGGGTTTGAAGGCAGGGGCTTTGGGCATTTAAAGAAAAAGGGTTTGTTCAACGATTTAAAGACCAATTCGAACGATCGTGGAGAGGATGGTCCGGGGTGGAGACGACCTTCCTTCTGGGGCCTCACTGGGAGCAGAACCATGCATGGAAACCTCACGATTCGGATTCATCCTTTCTCGTTTCACAGACGAGAAGCCATGAGATAGGCTATCTCAGGCTCTCGTTGTGAGTGTAAAGTTGAAAGAATCATACAATGAATGAACATTCAACAGACTCAGAAAGCCAAAACGATAAAGCATGCATAGATGTGCAGCAATCAATATCCATAGCATATAGTGTAGAGGCAGAAACAAAAGAATAATGATGGGGGAGAACTCAGCCCGCCTTTCATCAGCTATTTCTTCTGAAACAGCGTACACAATTTCAACTCGGGAGAAAAAGAAGCATACACCGACTCTATCCCTAAGGACAGGGTTACATTGGCATTCAGTGCTACGGGAGCAGAGATGCTAGAAAGCAGAGATACAAACGAGAAGGGGGAGTAGTATTCAGACAGAGGAGAAAGGGGGAAGGGGAGCTGCAGCTGCTCATGACGTCGAACGGCACACCCCACCTGGCTTCTTCCTTCGAGCCTCTGCCCCTCTCTTTTTTTCAGCTTCAATGGAGGGCTCTCGAGCTTCCCCTTTCTTTGAGTGGCTAACTCTTCTATCTCCTTCCACCCTCTTTTCTTTTCCTTCTTATTTTTTCTCTGTTGCCTCTCTCTCTTTTCTTCGAAGGGCAGCCTTCTTATAGAGGGATGACCCTCATTCTTTCGGCCTGAGCTTCCAGGCGCGCCAGCATCCATCTTCCCGGCGTGGGCAGCCCTCAGCGCGTCTCAGTTCACATTTGGGCTTGGCCCATTTTCCTGTCATTCGGCACAGGATCCACCTAATGGAGTCCTTCCAACAGTGGGCTTCTTGGCATATATATTAAGACTTCATGTGGCTTGTTTAACACCTTGCATTCACAAACACGTGTGAGGCACTGTGCATCCCAGAGAATCAGAATTATCTGAGCATCCTTTCTTACCAGACAGATGATTGCCTGACTGTTGGTATGGTTTTATCAGCCCGACTACCTGAATGATAGCCGTACTGGACAGTGACCTAGCCAGGGATGGCTTTAGCCGAACCAAGTGTTAGGAATAGCGGGTCTCTTCTATTCTGATTCTCGGAACTTTCAGGGATGGAACAGGAGCCGCACCCTCGACTGGTCTTCAAAGCTATGAATTTACTTTGGTCTCTTCTGGTATATTTTGGGTGTCAACAAATGCCCCCCACCCGTAGGTGGCGTAAGCGAAGAATGAGTGACACGGGACATGCGGGTGCACACTGCATCACACCTCGTAATTTCTTCAGGTCTGCTCCTGCTCATTGTTCATTCTTGTGACTCTGGGTCTTCATTCTGCTTGGACAATCCCAGTACATTGTCAGTATACTCGGACAGGTATCAGCATTCTTGATTTGATCTTCTGATTGCAGCACCCTGGATGAATCGAACGGCGCCACTGACGATCCCGGCACGGTCATCTCGGCGCGTCCGTCATCTCGGCGCGCTAAGTCTCGGCGCAGTTGCTCTCGGCGCGATGGCCGTCTCGGCGCGCCTTTTGGCTTTTTTGACTTTCGGTGCGCCTTTTGGCGCATTCGGCAGTCGGAGCGCAGGCCATCTCGGCGCACCTTTTGGCTGGGCCTATATAGGCGCCGAGAGGGGGGAGAGAGGCTCATTTCTCACCGAGCTCTCTCTCTCTCTTTGGCCTCTTCTTCTTCCACTGCTTCTGCGATCGGCGTGGGGAGCCTTCCCTTGACCATTTTCTCCTTCGGGACTACGTCCCTCTTTATTGCGGAGTCACCCCCTCTTGGTGGGTGCTCTCCTATTTCACTTCTGGGCATACCCCGGATAAGGGGAGATGCTGTCAAAATTTTCCTTGAGATCTTCTTTTCTATTTTCTTCTTCATATAATCTTATTTTTCCTTTATTTTTGTCTGTAGCTACTGCAATGGCCTCTTCTTCCAGCCGTGTTGCTTCCGACGCTGCTGACGTTGACGCTTCCTCCCAAGGTAAGGTGTCTGGCCCTGTTGTGACCTGGAGGAACGTCGGACAACTGGAGTGGTGTCTCAGGAGGTTCGCTATAGTTGATGAATCCTCTGACTCCAAAACAGACACGGTATCCTCGTCTCACGTAGTGACCGTTGAGGGAGGGCTGGACTTCAATCGCGACGACGAGTATCGCCTGGACTTCCCGAAGGACCGGCACCTTGCACCGTTCATCTGCACCTTCAGCGTCTAGGGGAAGAGAGATGTCGTGCTGGCTCGGATGGTGGAGCGGGCCATGTTGTTGGACCGGGACAGCCTGAAAGGTTCTGTGTACCATGGAGACACCATCTATCTCCCGGGAGAGTGACGCAAATGGAATGTCATCTTGGGGATGACAGAGCTGGAGGCAGAGTAGAAAATGCTGACACTGGCTCTAGAATTCACACCAGCTAGGTGGGATACCACTGCGGGTCGTGTCAACAGAGAAAAGCCCGGCTATGGTTTATTCTTGGCGCCCCTCAAGTGGGGCTATAGGGACGAGCCATTCATCCTGAACTGCTTGGCTGTCCAATTAAAATTCCAGTTGGCTACTGGTGGTTTGCCAACACGAAAGTGACCGATGCCCATCTCTTCCGTGTAGGGGCGGTAGAATTTACAGAATATGTTCTGAAGGAGTATGCGCCGTTGCTGGTCAGGGTCGGGGTGTATCACAAAGTATATGCATCCCGTTTTAGGTATCCCATATCGAAAGGGTTGTGCTGCGGTATGTTCGAAGTGTTCTGCCCGCAGTTCAATACTTTCTATACAGCAGAGGGTGAAACTTCTCTGGACCTCTGGAGCCTGTCACAGCTATCAGGTCTGCCGATCAACGGAGAGCCCTATGAGGAGGTCTGCCTTCATGACTTCATCAAGGACGAGACAGATGGTGAAGGTGAATATTATTTTGGCTACTCATACCGGTACTTGATGAAAGCATACCGCTCCCTCTGCTTGGCGCTGAATAGGGGGTCCTCGAAGGGGTATCGGCCCCGAGAGAAAAGCAACAAATTGAGAGTCCAAGTAGGACATTAGATTCAGTATTTCTTCGGCGGCCCTCTGAAGTATAGTGAGTTCCCCCATGTAGCTCCTGTTGCAGGTAAGCCTAGCAGACCGCCCAAGTTCAAGTCAGTGCCGCCCTCTTCCCTTCGACGGATTAGTCGCGGAGGACCGAATCCCACTGGGGCGGATCCCCTTACGCATTGCGCGGCTTACCTCACCTTCTGGTTGTGCACTTTTGCTCTCCCACAGGGAGATGAGACAGTCATTAGGCCGGAGGCAATATACCCGGCTTGTCAGATGGCTTGGGGCATGCGGCTTGCACTATGCCCAGCAGCACTCTGCCTGATCTACAAATCTCTTGGAGATATTCATAGGCATCGGGTCCCACGCTCTTTCAGAAAAGTGGGGCCGTTTCATTTCTTCAATGCCTGGGTGTGCAATTTGTTCCCAGAGCTGGCTCCCAGGATTCTGCAGACAGTGACATTGTATACCAGGATGCTGGAGTTTGCTAGTGCTGAACCCGGTCCAGTGTCTCAGCAACTTTTCTCCATTTGAGGATGGTTGATAAGGGTCCCGATGGATTCAACGGGGACCATCCATTTTTGGAATTTGGTCGCACATTCTTCTCCATTGGTGAACCGCCAGCGTGAATGTAAGCTCGAGGCAGTTGAGACTTTCACACATTTTATTTCAGGCAACACAGTGACCCGACCAATTTTGGAGCCTGAGCTCATTGACCGGGCCTTGTCAATTCGCCCCAGTGTCTTAGTGTTCAGGAAGGGGGGCGCGGTTCATTTAGAACCTTACTATCCTTTTAGGTTTGGCCGAAATTTTGGCTATGATCAGCATATCTTGCCTTCGGCGGCCCTGTTTCCCCTAGACAGCAGGTCGAAGCATGGCTCGACTGTTGTAGCTGAGGGTCGCTCCTAGTGGGAATACTTTCACTGCCGGGACGCCAATGTTTTCAGAGTGCCGATGCCGAACCGAGTTCCCCGGGTCGCTCCAGAGTATGTGAAGTGGTGGAATGCTCGAATGGGCTTTTATCGCAATGCCAGGGTGGCATGCTGGGATGTAGCTGAGCGCACCTTCCTGAGCCAGCAGCCTAGGCTAGTTTTTGACATTGAAGAAGCCCATTTGAAGAGGCTGTTCTCCCAACATCCGAAGGAGGTAGAGGTATATATAACAGGCAGAAAAGCCACAAAAGAGGACGCAACTGAGCCGCTGGTGCCTGTACTTGCTGACATAGACGAAGATACTTTCACGCAAAATCTAGAACATCTGATGTGACACAACCTAGGACTCAACAAGCAAGCACAATTAAGCATTCAAAACGGATCGATAATGGCAACCGCTCACCCGATGCTCACTAGACCCGGGGTAACTTGGCAATGCCAAGGGGAGGTTGTGTGGGCTGGGCCCTTGCTGGTAGAGGGCCATTAAGGCCAAGATTTGATTCCCCAAGGGTATGGCTGCCGAAATCAAGGGTCCGACGAAGTGCCAAAGGGCACGGGTTCCACTCTCTTCCCACGATGATCACTTATAGCAAATGAGCTTAAGGATCAGGCTCTCGTCACGGCCAGCAGAGTTTATGAACTAATATTGAAAGAACAAGCATGAATTAGAGCAAAGTTTTGGAGCATTCACTCGATCGGTTTGAAGAAATTGGTCCCGCTCGGAGACGAGGGCGAGCGGGGAAGAGTGGGTTCCCCACACGCCGCGCCGGGGTAGCTTGACCTGTTTAAGCTATTACAACACTACACCTCATGCAAGAGGGGGATCGTGGGGAAGGGACGATGATAGTTACATCCAAACACTACCTCCACATAGGGAGGGGCCTTCAGCCGATCAAGCGGGGAGGGGAATTTGAGAAGGGAACACCGAAGATGGGAGGTTGCCGATTCTGCCCAGTTCTGTGGGTGCTGACAGGAGACTGATGAATTGACTGCTGCAACTGGTACCGAATTTTTTTGGTGATGAAACCACCTGGAAAATCTTCGTAGTAGGCCAGGGAAGTCGTCCAAATTTTTTTTAATTTCTTCTGTCATCGATGCTGGTCTGGGTGGAGGCCCGAACAAAGAGGTAGAGTCTCGGACTGGCAGCTTCTAGTTTCCAACAGCAGGTTGCAGAGGTTGCCCTGATAGCTGCCAAACTTAGAATCTAGCACCGTCAGAGTCGTTGGAACCGTGGACGAGTCCTCTTTGCAGCAAAACTGACAGGAAAGCCAAATGATGCCAGAAAAGACCATGGGACTCTGAACAATGACGATAGGTCGGTGCAGACTGTGGGAAGTAGAACCGCGTGGCTGAGGGAGAAAATTGATAACTCCTGCTACAAGAGGCCGAACGGAGTTTCGCTTCTTGATTCTGAAAGTAGACAGAAGGAGAAAAAACTTTGCAGAAGTGCTCTTGTCTTGATTCACGCTGGATTTGTCGTGACAGAGCTTCCAATCACGTTCAGGTGCCCTGTCAGGAGACCTTCGCGCAGTCGAGGGAGAACGGCTCTCCCGGGCAGCACGGTGCTCGGAAGATGACGAAACCACTTCTGTTGCGAAGAAGACAGGCAGACGCTTCCGACGATAGCTCTTGGACCTCCAAGGACGTCAGGGGGAAGACGGGGTCGCTGCTGCACTCCACTGGTTCTCTGCAGGCTCTCAGCCAATGTGGAGGAATGGTGATGGGGTGGCTGCTCTTGGTAGAGTGGAGTGGAGGGAAGGGGATGGGGGTGGCCTACTCAATGGGGAAGGGAGTTGGGCGACTTTGGGCTATGGAGGGAAGGGGATATTCAAATTCAAATGGTCTTGGGAGGTGGAGGGTTGCATGGGGGAGAGGGAAGGGTGCTTGGGAAAGGGATGAGGTGGTTGGAGGGTGGCTTAGTGATTGGGGATGCTCCCTTGGGACTAGGGGGTGGAGTAATGGGATGTGTGGGGAAGGGGAGTGGCCTTTAATGGGGGTAGGTGGGAGAGTGGTGGTTGGGAAGGGAGGAGAGAGAAAATTTTTGAAATTGGGTGTGGAGGAGAGAGAAAGGGGAGTGAAAGAGAGAGATTAAGAGAGGGATGGGTGGGATTCTCTCCCTAAGGCTTCTCACCTCACTAATGGATTCACTCCACCATAAAAATAAAGATAGAACTCACAAAATGCCAATTTTTCATTGATTGATTCATTAGTTCCAAATGAAGGGAATGGGGCCCTATATATAGGCAACCCACATTTTACAATAAGACCCTGACAAAAGACTCAATGACAAATAACAGAGGGGGTAGGGGGGCTCTTGGGCCAAGCCCAATGAAATGGGCCCAATAGCTAACTAAACAACATAATGACACTCAAACTTAGGAAAATAAACACAAGACCTAGGGACATGACTCAAGAAAATGAAAATTACATCAAATGACTCAAGTAGAAAGCACAAAAAGGAAAATTGGGCCTTTATGGAGAGAGGCCCGAACTCAAATGGTGCCGGAGTGTAAGGAAGACCCGAGCCAAAGGGAGTCACGGGTGATGCCTCCATCAAATCCCCTGGGCTACGAAGAGCTCGACTCCGTCGAGTAGGGGTCCATCCGGCTGTGGTACTACTCAAGAAGGTCAGGATCCAACTACTGGAGATCCTCCCGACTCACCCATGAATCCTCCGAAGGAGGCCGATCCTTCCACCTGACGAGATAGCGCTCGTATACCTTGCTCCGAATGGTAGTGACTTGTTCATCCAATATTTATTCTATGCGTTCACGCTGGGCTCTCTTGGCTGGTGGTCTCTCCTCACAGGTGGGTGCTCACTCAAGGGAAGGAATAGGCTCAATCGCCTCACTGGGTACCACCGTGGGTCCCTTAGATGGCACTAAGTCGGCGACATTAAATGTGATACTTACCCCATATTCCTCGGGGAGATCTAACTCATAGGCATTTGCACCAATGCGCCTCAGGACCTGGAAGGGACCAGCCCCACGTGGCCTCAATTTGGAGGTGACTCCCAGGGAGAGCCTCTACATCCTTACCATCACAAAGTCACCCTCATGGAATTCTTGGTGATGCCGATGAGAGTCGGCCCGCCTCTTATAAGCCTCATTCTTTTTGCTTATGTGCTTGCAAAGGCTTTCATGCAATTTTGTGAATGTTGACATTCTAGGGGTGATGGGTGGATCTAGGCAACCAAAAGTAGACCAATCATGCTTTGATGCCAAGAAGACTTTGATGGAATGGGGAGGACCGGGGCATCCATAGGTGATCCGATCATGCATGGGGGTGACAAATGCTGGGGGACCCGGACATCCATGAATACTCCTATCATGCCTACGACTCTTGATGAGTGAAGGTGGACCACTACATCCGAATTTGGACCACTCATGCTTTCTACTTGACATGTGGGTGATATGAATGAATGGACCCAACATAGTGTTCATGCCAAGGGGTGTGGAAAGCCTAGACACATGCATACTTTTCCCAAAAGTGACTTCCATGTGTATAGGTGTGGGACAACCTTTGAACTCCCATTGGAAAGGATCGAATGGATCTAAGAAGGTGGTCATCATGGGGTGGGGCACAACCTTATTACCAAGGGATATGTGGTCTAAGGTCATGGCTCCCAAGGTGTAACCCGGATCTAGGATGGGGTGGATTGGGTCAAACATGGTGGGTTGGGATAGGGAAAGGTGGGTGGTGGATAAGGTGGTTGGGTCCCATGGTTTCTTTGACCCCCATTGGAAGGGATCAAAGGGATCATAAAAAGGGTTATCGAGGGGGAGGGGCCCTATGTCCTCAAGATCCTCAAGTGGTGATGGGTCATCCTCCTCTAATGAGATAATTGGGCCGAAGTTCTTTGTGAGTGGGTCGGCCATGAAGGGAGGGCTTGACTTTCCACCCGATATAAGAAGCTCCAAATTGAGGAGAAGGTCGGGCTCATCGGGTGTGGGGAGGAATAGAAGGAGGTCGCTAGTGTAGCAACCAATGGTGCAAACCGAGGTGATAGACCCGACACAAAGGTGTAGGAGGTCAAGGCTCCTAGATTGGTGAGCCATGGGGGTCAACAAGCTGGTCAACTCATATTGCCAAGCTAAGACCTTGAGAAGGTCCTTTAAGGTTTCCACTTGGTAGGATGTTTGGATTATGGTGTGATAGGAGGAGATGTGCATTATGGGAAGGTTTTCCTTTATGGGAAGGCAACCGTGGGCCGTGATCTCTCTTATTGGGCTCTTCTTTAGCCCACTAATAAGGGACTCTTCCAAGATGAATTCGGTCTTATCTAGAGGGGGTGGTGGAGGGTGAAGATCCTCGTGCGAGGCTTCCTCTTCAATTAGGGCATGGGTGCTCTCCATGGAGGGGATAGGATCCTGAGAGGTATTTATCTTCATGTGGTAAAGTGAGTGGACTACTTCTTCCAAAGCTAATGGAGTGGGAAGGTTCTTTGATGGTGGGGTGATGATGGCCGGAGTATGGTGCACCCGGGGTGGTGAACAAGGGCGGGATTCCCGCGGGTGGGAGAATACAAGGTTGTTGAATTTAAAGGTTCCCGAAAGGTGTGGCGGATGCACTAGGCAATTCCGACGTGTTGGGTCGATGTCGGCATTCCTTTCATCTAACCATTTCTTACCTAGGATTATACATGGACCCGCCAATGTTCCCTTTTGACACCAAGCCCCATCCAAATACTTAGTTTTCCCGAACCATTTATGGAATTCAATAAAGACTTGGTCTCCATTGTGCACAATTTGTCCGGTCCTACAAAGAGAGGTAATGATATCGGGGGACACCCAATTTTCAGATTCTAGGTCAATGAAATCAATTTCTACGGGCTCTCCATTAGGTAAGCATGCATGGGATATGATTGGGAGAGGGGCCATGTGACCTAAGACTCAATGTTAACAATGATAGGTTTGACAATGCACGGTTCGGACAAGAATGCAAGCATGCCCTAGGACTTGACTTGTAGAGACAAGTCAATGACCTACTCTGATACCAATTGATGTGACACAACCAAGGACTCAACAAGCAAGCACAATTAAGCATTCAAAACGGACCGATATGTTAGCACAACAAGAGTGATATAGAAGGGGGGGGATGAATAGATCACTCCCAATTTGCAGAAACTCAGGCGGAAAATAGATTCTACTGCTAACGCACCTTCTTTTCCCGAACATAGAGAAATATAGATGAGAGTGAAGAACTGATCACTTGAAGGCAAAGGAACAAGCAGATGAAGAGCACAGAAATCAATAGTAAACCACAGAGGAGGCACTTGGTTTTTAGGTGGTTCGATTGCGGTCCGCAATCTACATCCACCCCTCACTCCAACTAGAGTGAGGATTCCACTAGATAAAGCTAGATCACAGCAGACTCAGTCTGCGTACAAGATGCTGCCATACAGCTTGAACACCCAAGGGAAACAAATCCCTCGACCAAGCTCTGCTACCCACAGAACTTGAAACCTGTTCTAGCTCCCAGCTAGAACACAATCGGAGAATCCTCTCCCATCCTCCACACACGAAGGGAAACTGTTAATGACAACCTGTCACTAACAACACCAGAGATCACCGATCTCTCTTCCTCTGCAACTCAGAGGGAAACTGGAGTAGTACTCCCTTCCTCCACACACCGGAGGGAAACCAATTCAAATCAGAATGGAAGAACAAAATAAACGAAAACAGAATAGAAAGAAAAACCAATGAAGAAGAAATCGGTTCTGAAAACCCAATACAAATGTAGCTTCAAATGAAGCAATTCATCAATCCACACACACACTCTCTCTCTCAAACAATCTCCTCTCAGATATGGAACTCTCTTCTCTTTTTCTTTTCTGGATCGTGCAGACTCTCACCAATGGCTTCTGCTTTTTCTTTTCACGATCGAACTTCTACTGAAGGATGAAGCTCTATATTTATAGCAGATAATGGCGTGTGGCTGCCAGGTTCCAGCCCATGCACTTTTGGCCAGATCATTTGAATTTCGACCACATGGCAGCATCCTGACAAGGTTGCCATCCACGTGTCATGCGCCTGTTGTCTTGGATCACGTGTCAGGTGCCAACCTCGATTCACGTGCCCAATCATCATCTTGAATCGCCTGCAGACAGACAGATGGAATGTATAGACTTAGTTAGTTCATGTAAGACCCCAAATTATTTAATTGAGCCCAATATTTCTTTTTAAGCTTTTATTAATTGAGAATAGAATTTTATTGAATTAATAATTGAATTTCTAATTTATTAATATTCAATTCGTTAGAAATAGTATAAGTGAAAATTCGACTATCTTATAAAAATCATAAAAATAGTAAACAGATTAAGGTCGAGGTAGATAACAACTTTTCTTTCTGGCATTAGGCCATTGTAAATCCGTGGTAAGATCTATTTAGAGTTTAAACCAAAAGTGCACACTTTTGACCCATACCTAACCCTTAGATTAAAACACGAAATTCGACCTCAATACTCAACCAAATGATCTGAAATCAGTGGCAAATGGAAGGCCACAATGTAAGGAACATTTACCCTCAATCAATTTGAGGTAAACCTAGCCCCAAAACGTGCTGCCGACATAGTTTTGGTCAAGTCAAAGATTTCGGCGCCGTTTCTAAACACGTAGCTTGCAGCAGCGAATACTCCCAACTCCGAAGGCTCCAGAAGCTCTATGAGCTATCAAAATGAAGCCCTACGAGTCTTCTTTCATTTGGCTACTGTGGGGTTCGCTGAAGTTTCAGATCTGGGGAGATCTAGCTCGATTTATGGAGGTGGGTCAGCAGGCCGTTGGCTTCCCTTCATCCTTCTTTGATCCATCGATTGAGGTAGGAATTCTCAACCAAATTTTGATCATGAGTATAGCAAGTTGTTCATCTCATCGAGATCTATCCATTAGGACTGAAAGCCCCAATTTTCATCAGGTGTGGAGTGAGTTATCACAGGTTTTCTAAGGTGCTGTCCAAGTGTTCTTCATCCTAGGGTTTGAGTTTTCTCTCTCCGATTTGAGGTAGGATCTAACAACCAAACTCTAATTAACTTACATGAAGTAATCAACATGTTGTTAGCTTTTATTCAACGTAGAAACCCCCAATTTTATTGAGCATGCTTGGTAAATTTTGATTTTTGTAGAAGCATGTCTAGAACATGATTCATATAGTATTCCTTTAAGCCAGAGCTTGATTGCGGGCTTATTTTGAGTCATGTAACCTGATATTCATGTAGCATATCATACATGGTTGGATTCATGATCGAGTTAGCTTTCTTTTGACACCAAAATCCCCAAATTTGGTTTTGTATATCGAGAGAATTTGACAATTTAGTGGAAGTATGTCCTGAACTAGGTCTCCTTGTGTTCTTCATAGAATAGGTTGCGATTCTGGTGAATTCTGATGAAATTCGTGTTTCCAAATTGTAGTTTTATGACCCTAATATGTCTAGCAAGATTCCTATAGCATGTGGTTTTAATTTCAACTCAATTGGACTTCATTTGGATGAGTTCATGTGGTTTTCGGTGGCAACTCACGTTGCTGTTCTTGCAGGGGTCGACCCGAGGGGTCGACCCATTTTCTGGGCAACCCTGCAGGCCCGAGGGTCGACCCCAGGGGTCGTCCTCTCCTGTTCCTGCATGGGGGTCGACCCCAAGGGTTGACCCATCCAGCTCCCTGCATGGGGGTCGACCCGAGGGGTCGACCCATTGCACAGGAATGTAGGGGTCGACCCCAGGGGTCGACCCATCTGAAGGAAATGGTGGGGGTCGACCCCAGGGGTCGACCCATCTTCAGAATGGTCGACCCCTGGGGTCGACCCATTCAGCTTGCAGACCCCAGTTTTTCAGGGGTCGACCCCGGGGGTCGACCCGTACACCAGAAACCCTATTTTCATCATTTTTCGACCCGAAGATGGATCCGAATCAGTGGGGAATCAACCCATTTAACTTAGACCCACTGAAATTATATTTTTGAAGAATAATTGACCTATTCATGTACCCCCCCTTGATTTCAAATTTGCATTGGACATTTCTTGCAAACATAGTACAAAACATGATGTTTACCATCTCCATTACAACACTTACATTGGTTAAATATAAACTCACATAATTAATGATTAATGGTGTAACTAAAACCCCTGATAATGCATTCTATTTCACCGCTGTGAGAGCTTGTTCTTTACCTTGACAACTTGTTCTAGCTTGTTGGCACTTTGGCTAATACAAATGATAATGGTTAATCATGATATCTTAACTTGGTGATTAGGATTAATATGCTGATTAGCTTGTTTGATTGCTGCTATTTTACAGTAGCGCAGCACGATTAACTCTTGTTGTGACTTGGTTTCGATCTCCTTGATGATTATACTTACCTTGAAATTCTGGAAATGAATCTCTTTCCTACTTGAAGTTGTTATTGCTACTTAGTTTAAACCTTGGAATTCTGGCCATAAACTGTGGAAGTCTAGATTCGTGGGATCTTTGATCCAAAGAAATCAATGCCTGGCAAACAATTAAGGGCTCGGTCTAGTCCTGGGAAGAGCGCCCGAACACTACGTGTACCCCCGGGGAGGTGAATGACTAGGTGTGGCATTTGGCACCAGTACTTGACATGTGTTAAATCGAGGACTGTCCACTACTCTCTACATTACTTTCTACTACTTTTCACTTTCCACTCTTCACTGTTCTATACTCTACTTGTTGTTACTTTACTTGCTGATTACTTGGACGTGGAAATGAAATTACATACGTGCTTGACATGACTTGAATTGTCTTGATATGGCCAACTTTTTATCGTTATCTCCTGTAGTAAATTCTTGTCTTACCATTCTATTCATTATATTTCTTGACCTTGCAAGATCTTTGAATTTTGTTTCGTGATATCATCGTTATCTTTTATTGTTTTATCATTTGTAGCATGACATTTTAAAATGTAATTAAACTGTTAATCACTTATACCTGTCTGTTATTTCCTACTGAGCGTCAGCTCATAGTTGTGTTTTCCCCCTTTTCCAGGCTGTTCAGGTGACGCACTTACCGATGGGGAAGGGCAGGAGTGATGTCTTGAGTGTATCAGTTCTAGTGTGTTAGTAGTGTTATCTTACTTTTAGTTGTGTTTTGGAGAGCATTTAGTCTCAGTCATGTTATTGAGCTTTAGTGATTGATTATTCCAGTTGTATTAAGTTGAACATGAGGTTATTGTATCAGTTGTGGTTTGTTAATGATCATTTAGTATTTCCATCTTGTAGCACTTGTGTATTATTTTAGATTAGTTCTCTCTCTTGCCAGCGTGTCTCTAACTGTATGTCCCGATATTTCCACCTTGTTCGGGGCGTGACAGTTTAGTTGGTATCAGAGCCCTAGGTTTCACATTCCTAGGTTCCCTAAGTTTTAGGTTTTCTTGCATTGCATCCCAATAACTGGTATATCAAAAGGTGTTGTCCGAACGTTAGGCTACGCCTATCGGAAGGTCGCACACTTGCGCGAGTGGTCTTCGGACCGATTACCTCCGCCAGGTACCGAGTTTTGGTCGTGTCTAGGTGCACTAGATCCCTAACCTTGTGAAAGTTTAAGACCTGACCTGTGAGATTGGGTAGAACTTGGGTTAAGTTCGTTCCTTAATCATGCTTTATCTATCTTATTGGACCTAAGTAATCTATTTCTCGTGTAGATGGCAGCTGATCGTGCTGAATGGAGGAACCTGCAGCGTACGGTTCAAGGCCTTACTCAGGCCCTTCAGCAAGTAGCTCAGGCAGGAGCGGCACAGCATGGCACCGGTGATCTATACCGGAACTTCCGAGGGATGAATCCGCCAAGGTTTGCGGGTTCGACCGACCCTGACCAAGCCGAGCACTGGCTAGATGAGATGGGGAGGATCTTTGAAGTTATGCAATGCACCAACCAGGAGCGTGTCCTTTTGTCCACATTTCAACTGGAACATGATGCACGTACTTGGTGGGATTCTATCAAGGCAACTCTCGGTGATCGGCAAGTTATGTGGGAAGAGTTCGAAGAATTCTTCAACAGCAAGTATTTTTCTGATAGAGTGCAAGAGAAGAAAGCGGCAGAGTTCGCGGCCTTGAAACAGCGAGGTTTGTCCGTGGCAGAGTATGAGGCTCAATTTGCACGGCTTTCTCGATATGCTACACATCTCATTTCCACCGAGAAGATGAAGGCGAAGCGCTTTCTCAATGGATTGAAGCTTCATTATATCAACCAATTGGCACCGATGGAGATTTCCACGTATTCTGAGGTGGTAAGGAAAGCGCAAGTTCTGGAGGATACTCTTGAAATGACGGAGAGAATCCGTGGGAAAGGCACCAAGAAAGAATTACCTACGGGTTCCGGGAGTGTCAAACCCGGGTATACCAAGAAGAGGCCTGTTAGTGGACCTGGTTCGTGGAGCGGGTCCGGATCGTGGAAGGGCAAGATGCCGAGGCATGAAGACAAGAAGCCTGGCCCTATTGTTCCATTCAAGGGCGTGTGCAACTATTGTGATCGTCCGGGTCACAAGATAGAGGAGTGCTGGCGCAAGCTAGGCGCCTGTTTGCGATGTGGAAGCAAGGAGCACCGTATCCCCAATTGTCCTCTCATATCGGAGCAAGCTACACCGGCAAAACCTCTAGTCTTCAAGAAACCACAAGGCAAGCTTCAAGCTTTACATGCAGATGAAACTGGGATTTCTGATGATGGCGGACTCGTCAAAGGTACCCTTACTATAATCGATAAGCCCGCATTTGCTCTCTTTGATACTGGTGCAACACATTCTTTTATTTCACGGAGATTTGCTAAGTCATTAGTTGTGGAACCTGTTTTGATGAATACTCCGTTAGAGATTTCAACCCCTATTGGCACTAGATCAACAATCCAGTATTTCTATCCTTCTAGTAAGGTTATGATTGGTGAGCAGAACTTTCCAGCAGATTTGGTCTGCATGGACATGAAGGATTATGATGTAATCCTAGGAGCAGATTGGTTGGCCAAGTATGAGGCCAATGTTCACTGTAGTTCTAGCTCAGTGACTTTTACTAGGACATTCTGGTTTATCTTTTACGGGAGTCAAGCACCATAACTCCGTACCGCTCATCTCGGCTCTTCGAGCTGATAAGCTTTTGAGGCATGGGTGTGAGGCTTTTCTAGCCTTTGTTTGTGCAACTCCTGAGCAGCAGATGGAGATTAAGGACATTCCTGTTGTCCGAGATTTTCCTGATGTCTTTCCAGAGGAACTACCAGGACTTCCGCCTGAGCGGGAAGTTATCTTTTCTATTGATCTTATTCCTGGCATATCTCCTATTTCCAAGGCTCCTTATCGTATGTCTCCTGCGGAACTGCGGGAATTGAAGCAGCAACTGATGGAATTGCTCGAGAAGGGTTTTATTCGTCCTAGTACTTCTCCGTGGGGAGCCCCTGTACTATTTGTCAGGAAGAAAGATGGTTCGATGAGGCTGTGCATTGATTATCGGCAATTAAACCAGCAGACTGTCAAGAATAAATATCCCTTGCCGAGGATTGACGAGTTATTTGACCAGATAGCGGGAGCTCAATATTTCTCTAAGATCGATCTTCGATCTGGATATCACCAGTTGCGGATTAAGGAAGAGGATATTTATAAAACGGCTTTCCGCAGCAGGTATGGTCATTTTGAGTTTGTCGTTATGCCTTTTGGTCTAACGAATGCACCAGCGGCTTTCATGCAGTTGATGAACGATGCATTTCGGCCCTATCTTGATCAGTGGGTCGTGGTATTTATTGATGACATCTTGATCTATTCAAGAGTGAATTGGAGCATGCTGAACACCTGAGGATGGCATTGCAACTGTTGAGAGATCATCAACTTTATGCTAAGTTCAGTAAGTGTGAGTTCTGGCTAGCAAGAAGTGTCCTTTCTCGGACATATTATCACCAAGGAAGGTATTTCAGTTGATCCTTCGAAGATTGAGGCAGTGAAGAATTGGGAGCAGCCTACTAGTGCAACTGAAATTAGAAGTTTCCTAGGCCTGGCAGGCTATTACCGAAGATTTATTCAAGATTTCTCCAAGATTGCAGTACCTATGACAAGATTAACCCGCAAGGAGAATAAGTTTGATTGGTCAGATGATTGTCAGCGAAGCTTTCAGACTCTGAAGGAGTGTTTGACTACTGCACCTGTTTTGGCTTTACCTTCTGGTGAAGGAGGATTTGTTGTTTATACTGATGCTTCAGGTATTGGCTTAGGCTGTGTACTCATGCAGCATGGGAAGGTGATTGCCTATTCCTCTAGGCAGTTGAGGAAGCACGAAGATAATTATCCTGTTCATGATTTGGAACTTGCTGCAGTCGTGTTTGCTTTGAAGATATGGAGGCATTACTTGTATGGAGAAACCTTTACAGTGTTTTCAGATCATAAGAGTTTGAAGTATTTATTTTCTCAGAAGGAACTCAACATGAGGCAGCGGAGATGGTTGGAGTACTTGAAAGACTTCGACTTCTCGATTGAGTATCATCCTGGCAAAGGTAATGTTGTGCAGATGCATTAAGCCGGAAGCCGGTAGCTAGATTGTCAAGTCTCATGTTACAAGAATGGAGGTTGTTGGAACAATTATCTAGTCTGGATCTTAATATCGACAATGATCGGGTCATGATTGCTCAGATCCAACTTAAGCCCGAATTGTTGATAGAGATCAAGTCCTTGCAAGAAAATGATCTCGAGTTGGTAGAGATCAAGGGAAACTTGAGCAGCAGACCTGACTTCATGTTGGCCGATGATGGTAGATTATTATTTAAAGGCAGAACTTGTGTTCCGGATGAGGCTACAATAAAGAACAAAATTCTTGAGGAAGCTCATAGATCCAGATATACCATTCATCCTGGAGGCACTAAGATGTACCGAGATTTGAAAAGGTCCTTTTGGTGGCCGAATATGAAAAGAGAAGTTGCAGATTTTGTGAGCAGATGTTTGGTATGTCAGCAAGTTAAGGCCGAACATTTCAGACCAGCAGGGAAATTGAAACCACTCGACATACCCCAATGGAAGTGGGAAAGCATTGGCATGGATTTCATTATGGGTCTACCTAGGACTCGTGGTGGATTTGATGCGATATGGGTGATTGTCGATCGATTGACAAAGTCGGCTCATTTCTTACCAATTAAGTCCAAGTGGACGATTGATGTATTGGCTGCTTTGTATATAAAGGAAGTGGTGAGATTGCATGGTATTCCAGTGAATATAGTATCTGATCGAGACCCCAGATTTACTTCACATTTCTGGAAGGGACTGCAAGAGTCTTTGGGTACTCGTCTGAATTTCAGTACTGCTTTTCATCCACAGACAGATGGACAGACTGAAAGAACCAATCAGATAGTGGAAGATATGCTGCGAGCTTGCATGATTGATTTCGGTGGTAATTGGAGTGAGCATTTGGCATTAATTGAATTCGCCTACAATAACAGCTATCAGTCTAGTATTCAGATGGCTCCTTTTGAAGCACTATATGGTAGAAGTTGTCGTTCCCCGTTGTGTTGGGACGAGGTAGGTGAGAAACAGTGGCTTGGACCAGATCTTGTTTCGGAATCATCACAGAACATCCGTGTTATCCGAGACCGGTTACAAGTAGCCCAGTCAAGACAGAAGAGTTATGCCGACAACAGAAGGAGAGCATTGGAATTTCAGGTTGGCGAGCATGTGTTCTTAAAGGTCTCTCCGACGAGAGGGATCCGAAGATTTGGCATTCATGGCAAGCTGAGTCCGAGGTACATTGGTCCATTCGAGATTCTAGATAGAGTGGGAGAGGTGGCATACAGACTGGCTTTACCACCGCATTTGTCTGGCGTACACAACGTTTTCCATGTGTCTATGTTGCGGAAATATGTGTACGACCCCACTCATATCCTTCAGCAGGTGGATTTTGAACTGAAGGAAGATTTGACCTATGAGGAAAGACCTGTCAAGATTCTGGACCGGAAGTAACAGCAACTCCGGAATCGTTCGATACCGATGGTCAAGATTCAGTGGAGTCGGCGTGGGACCGAAGAAGCTACATGGGAGTCTGAAGAGACTATGCGAAAGCGGTATCCCGATCTATTCTAGGTGAGCGATCTTTTTCTACTCTCAGTTTTAGTGCAGTGAATTTGGAGGACCAAATTCCTTTAAGTAGGGGAGGGTGTAAGACCCCAAATTATTTAATTGAGTCCAATATTTCTTATTAAGCTTTTATTAATTGAGAATAGAATTTTATTGAATTAATAATTGAATTTTGAATTTATTAATATTTAATTCGTTAGAAATAGTATAAGTGAAAATTCGACTACCTTATAAAAATCAGTAAAAATAGTAAACAGATTAAGGTCGAGGTAGATAACAACTTTTCCTTCTGGCATTTGGCCATTGTAAATCCGTGGTAAGATCTATTTAGAGTTTAAACCCAAAAGTGCACACTTTTGACCCATACCTAACCCTTAGATTAAAACACGAAATTCGACCTCAATACTCAACCAAATGATCTGAAATCAGTGGCAAATGGAAGGCCACAATGTAAGGAACATTTACCCTCAATCAATTTGAGGTAAACCTAGCCCCAAAACGTGCTGCCGACATAGTTTTGGTCAAGTCAAAGATTTCGGCGCCGTTTCTAAACACGTAGGCTTGCAGCAGCGAATACTCCCAACTCCGAAGGCTCCAGAAGCTCTATGAGCTATCAAAATGAAGCCCTACGAGTCTTCTTTCATTTGGCTGCTGTGGGGTTCGCTGAAGTTTCAGATCTGGGGAGATCTAGCTCGATTTGTGGAGGTGGGTCAGCAGGCCGTTGGCTTCCCTTCATCCTTCTTTGATCCATCGATTGAGGTAGGAATTCTCAACCAAATTTTGATCATGAGTATAGCAAGTTGTTCATCTCATTGAGATCTATCCATTGGGACTGAAAGCCCCAATTTTCATCAGGTGTGGAGTGAGTTATCACGGGTTTTCTAAGGTGTTGTCCAAGTGTTCTTCATTCTAGGGTTTGAGTTTTCTCTCTCTGATTTGAGGTAGGATCTAACAACCAAACTCTAATTAACTTACATGAAGTAATCGAGCATGTTATTATCTTTCATTTAACGTAGAAAGCCCCAATTTTTATTGAGCATGCTTGGTGAATTTTGAATTTTTGTAGAAGCATGTCTAGAACATGATTCATATAGTATTCCTTTAAGCCAGAGCTTGATTGCGGGCTTATTTTGAGTCATGTAACCTGATATTCATGTAGCATATCATACATGGTTGGATTCATGATCGAGTTAGCTTTCTTTTGACACTAAAATCCCCAAATTTGGTTTTGTATATCGAGAGAATTTGACAATTTAGTGGAAGTATGTCCTGAACTAGGTCTCCTTGTGTTCTTCATAGAATAGGTTGTGATTCTGGTGAATTCTGATGAAATTCGTGTTTCCAAATTGTAGTTTTATGACCCTAATATGTCTAGCAAGATTCCTATAGCATGTGATTTTAATTTCAACTCAATTGGACCCCATTTGGATGAGTTCATGTGGTTTTGGGTGGCAACTCACGTTGCTGTTCTTGCAGGGGTCGACCCATTTTCTGGGCAACCCTGCAGGCCCGAGGGTCGACCCCAGGGGTCGTCCCCTCCTGTTCCTGCATGGGGGTCGACCCCAAGGGTCGACCCATCCAGCTCCCTGGATGGGGGTCGACCCCAAGGGTCGACCCATTGCACAGGGTCGACCCATTGCACAGGAATGTAGGGGTCGACCCCAGGGGTCGACCCATCTTCAGAAATTGCTGGGGTCGACCCCAGGGGTCGACCCATTCAGCTTCCAGACCCCAATTTTTCAGGGGTCGACCCCAGGGGTCGACCCGTACACCAGAAACCTGATTTTCATCATTTTTCGACCCGAAGATGGATCCAAATCAGTGGGGAATCAACCCATTTAACTTAGACCCACTGAAATTATATTTTTGAAGAACAATTGACCTATTCATGTACCCCCCCTTGATTTCAAATTTGCATTGGACCTTTCTTGCAAACATAGTACAAAACACGATGTTTACCATCTCCATTACAACACTTACATTGGTTAAATAGAAACTCACATAATTAATGATTAATGGTGTAACTAAAACCCCTAATAATGCATTCTATTTCACCGCTGTGAGAGCTTGTTCTTTACCTCGACAACTTGTTCTAGCTTGTTGGCACTTTGGCTAATACAAATGATAATGGTTAATCATGATATCTTAACTTGGTGATTAGGATTAATATGTTGATTAGCTTGTTTGATTGCTGCTGTTTTACAGTAGCGCAGCACGATTAACTCTTGTTGTGACTTGGTTTCGATCTCCTTGATGATTATACTTACCTTGAAATTCTGGAAATGAATCTCTTTCCTACTTGAAGTTGTTATTGCTACTTAGTTTAAACCTTGGAATTCTGGCCATAAACTGTGGAAGTCTAGATTCGTGGGATCTTTGATCCAAAGAAATCAATGCCTGGCAAATAATTAAGGGCTCGGTCTAGTCCTGGGAAGAGCGCCCGAACACTACGTGTACCCCCGGGGAGGTGAATGACTAGGTGTGGCATTTGGCACCAGTACTTGACATGTGTTAAATCTAGGACTGTCCACTACTCTCTACATTACTTTCTACTACTTTTCACTTTCCACTCTTCACTGTTCTATACTCTACTTGTTGTTACTTTACTTGCTGATTACTTGGACGTGGAAATGAAATTACATACGTGCTTGACATGACTTGAATTGTCTTGATATGGCCAACTTTTTATCGTTATCTCCTGTAGTAAATTCTTGTCTTACCATTCTATTCATTATATTTCTTGACCTTGCAAGATCTTTGAATTTTGTTTCGTGATATCATCGTTATCTTTTATTGTTTTATCATTTGTAGCATGACATTTTAAAATGTAATTAAACTGTTAATCACTTATACCTGTATGTTATTTCCTACTGAGCGTCAGCTCATAGTTGTGTTTTCCCCCTTTTCCAGGCTGTTCAGGTGACGCACTTACCGATGGGGAAGGGCAGGAGTGATGTCTTGAGTGTATCAGTTCTAGTGTGTTATCATACTTTTAGTTGTGTTTTGGAGATTATTTAGTCTCAGTCATGTTATTGAGCTTTAGTGATTGATTATTCCAGTTGTATTAAGTTGAACATGAGGTTATTGTATTAGTTGTGGTTTGTTAATGACCATTTAGTATTTCTATCTTGTAGCACTTGTGTATTATTTTAGATTAGTTCTCTCTCTTGCCAGCGTGTCTCTAACTGTACGTCCCGATATTTCCGCCTTGTTCGGGGCGGGACAGTTCAGGCTTTTAGCAAGAATGTATATACTTCAGAAATATCAACTGAGTAACTGTGTACAATCATGAGAGAATGTATAGACTTAATGAATAAACGCATGTATAGACTTTACCAGGGTATGCATAATGCAATGCGTTGACGCTACACTACGTGCCTATACACTGCGTTGACACAGTGCAATGTGTCTTTGAAAAGCTGTAAACAGCAAGGCATGCTGTACAGACTTCAGACAGCATGCATCAGATGACTCTGTATGGACTAGAAGTCCCTTAGCCAATGTATAGACCTCTAGAGGAGACAAATGTGTAGACTTGTAAAAGGTGGACAATTGTCAGACTTTGATGCTGATCAAAAGACCCTTGGTCAACAGCCAAGGCGTCAACGCTACCAGCGTGCAGCGTCGCCTCAGCTCCTCAAGAAAAATGCTCACTCCCTAGCCAAGCTGACCAATGCGTCAACGCATCCAGTGTCAGCGTCGACGCAGTGAACAAGAAGGAAGCGAAAGATGAACCATTGCGTCTACGCAGTCAGCCAAATGCGTCAACGCACTAAAGGCATGCTACCCATGAAGTCAGATAGGCTGTACAGACTCTGTGGATGTAAAGCAATGTAGACTTCAGACTGTATAGACTTGAACCAAGACGAGGTGAGGACTTCACGTTGTATAGACTTGCCAAATCAGTTGGGCGATGTACAGACTTGAACAGATCCAGCTGAAGGATGTATATACTTGGAATCCACTGTACACGACTATACAGACTTTGAGGCTAAATGCAAAGGCCAGTGTACAGACTTCTAAAAACTGATGCGTTGTATAGACTTTCATGAGACGCTAAAGTCTATGCAGACTAGACTAGTGAGACACTGATAGAGACGATGCAATGCGATGTGGAGACTTTAACATTAGACGCTGCATGAGACGGTAGGCTGTACAGACTTGCAAAGAGTGAATGAGACGATCGGCTGTAGGACTGATGTACAGACTCTTAGTGTAAAGGCAGACTGTATAGACTGGAATCACTTGAAGCGATGTACATACTTGGTGAGGCTCAAGCAGTGTACAGAGTTGAAGGTCTCACAAACGAGTGTATAGACTTAGGCTTTGAGCACTTGGGCTGAAGGCAATGTGCAGACTAAGTGATGTATAGACTTTGCCCAAGGAACCGAATGTATAGACTTTATGAGATGCAAATGGCTGAACAGATTTGAATGAGTATAGGGTGTATAGACTTGAAAGTCTGAAGGTGAAGAGCAAACATGCTGAGTTGACGCTGCAGCCCAATGAGTTGACGCTGCAACGTATTACTTTTACGTTCAACTGATGATGTATAGACTTAATCAAATGAAGAACCTGAATAGAAGAGTCTACGCATCAGCACACTGAGTTGACGCAGTGGTGTGAAGACTGTGCAGATAAAGTGAATAGACTTGAAGAATGAACAGATGAGTCGATGCATCAGGAGGGGTGGGTCGACCCACTGCAATCAGTACTACCTAAGCAGAGTGTAGATAAAATCATGATAGCATGCTTATCTGACAACCAAATGAACTGTACTCACTCACATGATGAAACAACATTAATCTAGAGATCGAAGATTGATTTATAGTGTGAGACATCATCAAAACCATAGGAATGCAACAATCTCCCCCTTTTTGATGATGACTATGAATCATGCAATATCAAGTTTCAACAAAGAGTTAATACCAGCTGCAACAAGCAGAATAAATTCAAGACATGCTCATGCAAATGAATTAAACATTCCCTACAGCACACTCTCATCTCCTCCACAGCTCATAACCATTTCAACATGACTCCCCTCTCACAGCTCAAGACAAAACCAATACTCACTGATATTACAAACTTCTCTCCCCCTTTGACATCAGCAAAAAGAACTACAGAATGAATGACAGTGCTGGAAACATGAGGACTCAGGGCAGTAACTGCTTAGTGTAGAAAGTCACGAGTAGGTCTTAAGAGAATAAGTGAGTTTCTAGTCTCAAGACAAGATTCTTTAGACTTCAGTACACAAGAGAGAAGTAGAATGATAGACAAGTTTATCAGCATACATAGTGGATGATTTAGAGCAGGAGTTCACAAGTATGGCCAAATATAGCTGATCATTCAACTATTCCACAAGACAGCAAGAGACTAAATCAGAGAGGTGTTCTCAAGATATTGAAGACAAGCAATCCATTAGTTGCATAACATCAAGGAATTTTTGTTGGAGATGATTTTCAAGAAGATCAATGAGTAAGTTGGTAGTTCACTTGCTTTGACATTAGGGAGACACCTTGATTAGAGGCCTGAATCCCCAGTTACTCAGAGTGAGTATCTCATTACTTCCTTCCCCTTTTTTTTTATTAAGGAATAGAGTTAGTAACTGTGGCTTTTGACATGAGGAAACACCTTGATTAGAGGCTAGAGTCCCCAGTTACTCACCAGCAAGCCACCATTGCTCTGTCATGACTTTTCATTCATTTTAAGCATTTGACACCTCATGACTTGGGAGAAATATTCATTTCATTGATGAAGCTCCCAGTTTCTCAGTGATCAAAAAAGAACATGTTTGTTCAGTTAAGCCCTTGAGTTAAAGAGATAGAATGATTGAAGACAATACCAAAAAGGACTTTTCTTGAATTGAGTCTTGAAGTCTAGATTTCAAGTTGATTGGGTCAGATATCAAGACATACAAGTTTTTGGCCTGAACCATAATCAATGACAATGTAGGAAGATATACTTTATGCAATTAGTCCAGATCTCTGAAGGAGTACCAAAGGAAAGATTCTAACTTGGAGATTAGAGTCACTGACTTATAGACTTAAGAGATAAGTGACACTCTACTTTCTGAGAGAACCACACTAAATCAGTCATGCAAGACCAGCAAAGGTACACATCTGGACAGCCCTTTTGAATCTGTCAAAGAACTTCTCTTCTCACATCACAACTCAGCTCCCCCTAAGACATAGCATTCCTCAATAAAACATTCCAGCAAAATCTCAAGCTTCCCTTACTTAGAGCATTCCTGAAAGCTAACCAGTAAGCATTCTGAACTCCCCCTTAAACCAGCATGCAAGAAGGCTAAACATCAGACAAACACAACTCCCCCTCACAACAAGAACAGGCTTCATAATTAAGACAATTTGTATAAGCCTAATTCTCTTCTCAATGTGGTGAATTTTTCATTATCCAGAGGTTTTGTGAATATGTCAGCAATCTGATTATCTGTGCCTACATGAATCAGTTCAAAATTATTCTTAGACACCTCATCTCTTATAAAATGATGTCTTATCTCTATGTGTTTGGTTCGTGAATGCAAAACAGGATTTTTAGCAAGATTGATGGCACTAGTATTATCACAGTAAATAGGTGTGCACCCCAGGTCTACTTGGTAGTCCTGAAGCTGGTGTTTAATCCATATGACTTGTGTTCCACAACTCCCTGCAGCCACATATTCAGCTTCTGCAGTGGAGAGGGCCACAGAATGTTGTTTCTTGGAGTCCCAAGACACTAAACACCCACCCAAGAATTCACAATGACCACTAGTGCTTTTCCTGTCTAGTTTACAGCCTGCATAGTCAGCATCTGTGTATGCTACTAGGTTAAGTGTGTGAGATGCAGGAAACCATAAACCAAGAGAATGACTAGCTGACAAATATCTGAAGATTCTTTTAACTGCAGCTAAGTGTAGTTCAGTAGGTCTAGACTGATACCTTGCACACATTCCTACACTGAATTGTATATCAGGTCTAGAGGCTGTCAAGTAAAGTAGTGATCCAATCATACCTCTATAAAGTTTGGCATTTACTTCTTTACCTGTCTCATCTGCATCCAATGAGGTATTGGTGCCCATGGGTGTAGTAATGTGCTTTAAGTTTTCCATGCCAAACCTTTTGAATAGTTCCATTGTGTATTTGGTTTGGTTGATGAAGCACCCATCTTCTAGCTGCTGTACCTGCAATCCAAGAAAATATTTTAGTTCACCAACCAAGCTCATTTCAAATTCAGCAGACATCATGGTAGAAAATTCATCACATAGTTCATGCTTAGTTGATCCAAATACAATGTCATCTACATATACCTGAACTATGATGAGATCTTTATTTATGCCCTTGGTAAATAAAGTTTGATCAACTTTACCTCTTTTGTAGCCCTTGCTGATCAGAAATTCAGATAATCTTTCATACCAAGCTCTTGGAGCCTGCTTTAGACCATACAAGGCTTTGTTTAACCTGAAAACTTGGTTAGGTTGAGGAGAATATTGAAATCCAGGAGGTTGTTCAACAAAAACTTCTTCTTTAATTACTCCATTTAAAAAGGCACTTTTAACATCCATTTGTTGGAGTTTTATGTTCTTTGAGCATGCAAAGGCAAGCAACAATCTTATAGCTTCCATCCTAGCAACAGGTGCATAGGATTCATCAAAGTCTACACCGAATTCCTGACAGTAGCCTTTGGCTACTAGTCTGGCCTTATTCCTCGAGATAATTCCATCTTCATTCATCTTATTTTTGAACACCCACTTGGTTCCTATGACATTAATACCATCTGGTCTTGGGACAAGCTCCCAGACATTATTCCTTTCAAACTGACCTAATTCCTCACTCATAGCATTGACCCAAGCTTGATCAGCTAAGGCCTCTTCTACTGTTTTGGGTTCAATTTGTGAGACTAAAGCAATTAAGTCATCATTATTCACATTTCTAAAATGAGACCTAGTCCGAAGAGGATCTTCAGGATTGCCTATGACTTTATCTAAAGGATGGTCTTTAAGAAATCTGATATTTGTTGAAGACTCACCTGTTTCTCTTGGCCCTTCCTGATTGGGGGAATTTGTTTCTCCACTTGGCTGAGTCTTCTCTTCTTCCTGTTGGTCTTCTAGAAAGTCTCCACCATGATTGGAATCCCTGTCAAGATTTTCAACATTAGAGACATCTTTCTTTTCACTAAAAAGGATGTGTGGAGATTCTTCCACTTTCTGATCTGATATGTTAAATACCCTATATGCCCTTGACACTTCAGAGTAACCCAAGAATATTCCAGGTGAACTCTTGGCTTCAAACTTGTCTAAATCTTTCTTATCATTGTTATGAATAAAACATTTTGCTCCAAAAATTCTGAAATGAAACAAGTTTGGTTTCTTACCTTTTAGAAGCTCATAGGGTGTTTTCTTGTGTATGGGTCTTACCATGGCCCTGTTGATTATGTAGGTTGCTGTATTGGCCGCTTCTGCCCAAAACCTTCTAGGTAATTTACTTTCAATCAACATGGTTCGGGCCATCTCCACCACTGTTCTATTTCTTCTCTCCACAATCCCATTTTGTTCAGGTGTCCTGGGAGAAGAAAACCTGTGAGTTAGTCCTTCTTTGTCACAAAGATCAGTAAACATGGAGTTTTCAAACTCACCTCCATGGTCAGATTGAATAGAACTAACCTTGTACTTCCCTTCTTGTTTGACCTTATTGAAAAAGAGATTAAACTTTTGAAATGCATCACTCTTATTTGCTAAGAAAAATATCCATGAATATCTAGAGAAGTCATCTATGATGACATAGCCAAACCTGTTTCCATTAAGACTCTGAGTTCTAGTTGGACCGAAAAGGTCCATATGAAGAAGTTCCATTGGTCTAGAAGACAATGGCTCAGATCTTAATTTAAAGAATTTCTGGTCTGTTTGCCTAGAGCACAGGCATCACATGCTTTTGATATTGAGTTGAATTTAATTCTAGGCATGCCTCTAACTAAATCATGCTTGACTAATTTATTTAAGTTGAAAGCTAGCATGACCTAGACGTCTATGCCATTCAAAGGCATCATTTTCAGAATTGGCAGATAAGCAAATAGTAGATTCAGATTTCTCATCTAAGTCTACAATGTAGACATTATTAATCCTGTTGGCTACAAATTTAACCATGTCAGAATTTGTTTCAAGGATTTTGCATGAACTATCATCAAATACAACCCTGTGACCCCTGTCACATAATTGGCTAATGCTAATCAGGTTGTGTTGAAGCCCTTCCACAAGTAATACTTTTTCAATGGAATTTGTGGAAGACTTACCTACTGTGCCAACTCCAATTATTTTACCTTTGTTCTTTCCTCCAAACTTGACCAGACCCCCTGGCTTCATCTCTATCTTGCTGAACTTGGATCGGTCTCCTGTCATATGCCTGGAGCAGCCACTGTCGAGGTACCACTTGTTGTCTTCAGCTGCCAGGCCGACCTACACAGATATATCAAGCAGAGTGATTTGGAACCCAAGATGAGTTGGGTCCAAGGACATTGTTCAAATCTCTGATCAAGTGTTTAGGTATCCAGATTTGTTTCAGCATGGTTTTCTCTGGCACCTTCCTTTCTGGTTTATTAAAGTTGAATCCAGCTGAACTGGAGAAGTGAGTTCTATTCCATTCATTAGTCTTCCTATTCCTAGGAAATTTCCTGTAGGCTTGTTGATTAGCATATCTTTGACCATGAAAGTTATTTCTCCAGTAGGTCCTGTTTGGACCCATCTGATTGTTGTAATTCCAGCTCTTATTCTGATTTATTTTCTTGGTCCATCTACCATTTGTGTTCTGGTGAGTGGACTTAAGTTATTCTTCATAAATTTCATTCCCATCTTAAATGGTTGTCCAGTACTGGTTTTTGTATTTTCTTTAGGACTTTGAGTTTCCTTAGAGCTGTTTGAGCTGGATGGTGTGTCCAGCTTTTCTTTTCCCTTCTCTGGGCAGAAGGTGATGGTCTTGAATTGCAAGGGTCTCTTGTTGGTTGGGTCATAGCCTAGACCTTCCTTATTGAAATTGACCCTAGTCCCTAGTATAGCATCTAGGCTAGTTTTTCCTTGGACAAACTTTTCTAAGACTTTCTGTTTGTCTTCCAGCTCCTTTTGAAGAGACTCAGAATTCTTTAGGAGTTCAGCATTTACTTTCTTCACAGCTTCATATTTCTCTAAATTCACTCTAATTTCATTCATGCTTTCTTCAATTTTAGTTTTGAATTCATTGAGCTATTTTTGACTTTCTTGAATTTCTCCCTTAAGCTTATCATTCTCTTTCCTTAGTGAGGTCATTTCTTCTAGTTGTTCTTTTAGCTTTTCATTTTCCTCACAGACCAGAGTTTGTTCTTCAATATTTGTGTTAAATTTTCTTTTCAGAACTCTGTGCTCTTTGCTAAGAGAATTAAATTTATCTAGCAAGTCACCATAAGCATCCTCCCAGTCATCAATTGAGAAATTTTCAAAAACGTTTATTACCTCCTCTTCACTGTTTGCCATAAGGCAAATTCCATCGTCATATTCTTCTGAGGAAGCATCTTCGGGGTCTTCTTCTTCCTCGCTCCATGTGCAGACCATCGCCTGTGGCTTCTTCTTCTTCTGCACCTTTATGTTTTTCTTCTGAAGATAGGGACCCTTCTTCTGGAGGTCTGGGCATTCGCCTCTCATGTGTCCCTGTTTGTTACAATTAAAACAAGTCAGTTTCTTAGGATTTCTATCCCTGTAACTGGTAAATTCAGCATTCTTGTTAAAGGGTTGTGGCTTCTTCTTCCTAAAGGTCTTTCCCTTTTTCTTCAAAAATTTTCTGAACTGTCTAGTGAGCATTGCCTGCTCCTCCTGGTCGAGATTTGATAAACCTTCAAGCTCGGACTCAGACTCAGGGCTACTGCTGCTGCTCCCACTGTTACTACCCTTGTTGCGGGAAGCTCTTAGAGCTACATTTTTACCCTTCCTCTCACTTCCTTCTCCACCTCCTTGGAAATTCATCTCATAGGTCATAAGGGATCCTATGAGTTCATTCACTGTCAAGACAGTCAAATCTTTTGACTCCTCAATCACAATGGCCTTAGTGTGCCATGCCGGGGATAAAGATCTAAGGATTTTCCTGACTATATCTGCCTCAGCAAGATCCTTCCCTAGCCCTTTAAGAGTGTTAGTGATCAAGGATAACCTGGCATACATTTCGGTTATATTCTCATCTGCATTCATCTTAAACATTTCATACTTAGAAGTGTAGAGGTTTACCTTCGAGGCTTTCACTTGAGTTGTACCTTCATAGATCAATTGCAGCTCATCCCACATTCGCTTGGCAGTTCTGTATGTAGATATACGGGCATATTCCTCTGGATGAACAGCACACTGGATTATGTTCAGCGCCGTCCAGTTGAGTGAAGAGACCTTGACATGGTCATCTGTCCAAGCATCCTCGTTTGGTGGCAGCTCATATGGCCCCACCGTGATTACTCTCCACAGTTTATGACTCTGAGCCCTGATGAACACTTCCATCATGTTCTTCCAAAACAGATAGTTACTACCATCAAAATAAGGATGGCAACTAATGGATTGACCTTCGGCCATGAAGGTTCTAGGACCACTAGCATTTCCTTGACCGTTCGTCCACATGGCGTAAACCTGCTCTGATACCAATTGTTAGCGCAGCAAGAGTGATATAGAAGGGGGGGATGAATAGATCACTCCCAATTTGCAGAAACTCAGGCAAAAAATAGATTCTACTGCTAACGCACCTTCTTTTCCTGAACACAGAGAAATATAGATGAGAGTGAAGAACTGATCACTTGAAGGCAAAGGAACAAGCAGATGAAGAGCATAGAAATCAATAGCAAACCACAGAGGAGGCACTCGGTTTTTAGGTGGTTCGATTGCGGTCCGTAATCTACATCCACCCCTCACTCCAACTAGAGTGAGGATTCCACTAGACAAAGCTAGATCACAGCAGACTCAGTCTGCGTACAAGATGCTGCCACACAGCTTGAACACCCAAGGGAAACAAATCCCTCGACCAAGCTCTGCTACCCACAGAACTTGAAACCTGTTCTAGCTCCCAACTAGAACACAACCAGAGAATCCTCTCCCTTCCTCCACACACGGAGGGAAACTGTTAATGACAACCTGTCACTAACAACACCAGAGATCACCGATCTCTCTTCCTCTGCAACTCAGAGGGAAACTGGAGTAGTACTCCCTTCCTCCACACACCAGAGGGAAACCAATTCAAATCAGAATGGAAGAACAAAATAAACGAAAACAGAATAGAAAGAAAAACCAATGAAGAAGAAATCGGTTCTGAAAACCCAATACAAATGTAGCTTCAAATGAAGCAATTCATCAATCCACACACACACTCTCTCTCTCGAACAATCTCCTCTCAGATATGGAACTCTCTTCTTTTTTTCTTTTCTGGATCGTGCAGACTCTCACCAATGGCTTCTGCTTTTTCTTTTCACGATCGAACTTCTACTGAAGGATGAAGCTCTATATTTATAGCAGATAATGGCGTGTGGCTGCCAGGTTCCCGCCCATGCACTTTTGGCCAGATCATTTGAATTTCGACCACATGGCAGCATCCTGACAAGGTTGCCATCCACGTGTCATGCGCCTGTTGTCCTGGATCACGTGTCAGGTGCCAACCTCGATTCACGTGCCCAATCATCAGCCTGAATCGCCTGCAGATAGACAGATGGAATGTATAGACTTAGTTAGTTCAGGCTTTTAGCAAGAATGTATATACTTCAGAAATATCAACTGAGTAACTGTGTACAATCGTGAGAGAATGTATAGACTTAATGAATAAATGCATGTATAGACTTTACCAGGGTATGTACAATGCAACGCGTTGACGCTACACTACGTGCCTATACACTGCGTTGACGTAGTGCAATGTGTCTTTGAAAAGCTGTAAACAGTAAGGCATGCTGTACAGACTTCAGACAGCATGCATCAGATGACTCTGTATGGACTAGAAGTCCCTTAGCCAATGTATAGACCTCTAGAGGAGACAAATGTGTAGACTTGTAAAAGGTGGACAATTGTCAGACTTTGATGCTGATCAAAAGACCCTTGGTCAACAGCCAAGGCGTCAACGCTACCAGCATCGCCTCAGCTCCTCAAGAAAAATGCTCACTCCCTAGCCAAGCTGACCAATGCGTCAACGCATCCAGTGTCAGCGTCGACGCAGTGAACAAGAAGGAAGCGAAAGACGCACCATTGCGTCTACGCAGTCAGCCAAGTGCGTCAACGCACTAAAGGCATGCTACCCATGAAGTCAGATAGGCTGTACAGACTCTGTGGATGTAAAGCAATGTAGACTTCAGACTGTATAGACTTGAACCAAGACGAGGTGAGGACTTCACGTTGTATAGACTTGCCAAATCAGTTGGGCGATGTACAGACTTGAACAGATCCAGCTGAAGGATGTATATACTTGGAATCCACTGTACACGACTATACAGACTTTGAGGCTAAATGCAAAGGCCAGTGTACAGACTTCTAAAAACTGATGCGTTGTATAGACTTTCATGAGACGCTAAAGTCTATGCAGACTAGACTAGTGAGACACTGATAGAGACGATGCAATGCGATGTGGAGACTTTAACATTAGACGTTGCATGAGACGGTAGGCTGTACAGACTTGCAAAGAGTGAATGAGACGATCGGCTGTAGGACCGATGTACAGACTCTTAGTGTGAAGGCAGACTGTATAGACTGGAATCGCTTGAAGCGATGTACATACTTGGTGAGGCTCAAGCAGTGTACAGAGTTGAAGGTCTCACAAACAAGTGTATAGACTTAGGCTTTGAGCACTTGGGCTGAAGGCAATGTGCAGACTAAGTGATGTATAGACTTTGCCCAAGGAACCGAATGTATAGACTTTATGAGATGCAAACGGCTGAATAGATTTGAATGAGTATAGGGTGTATAGACTTGAAAGTCTGAAGGCGAAGAGCAAACATGCTGAGTTGACGCTGCAGCCCAATGAGTTGACGCTGCAACGTATTACTTTTACGTTCAACTGATGATGTATAGACTTAATCAAATGAAGAACCTGAACAGAAGATTCTACGCATCAGCACACTGAGTTGACGCACTGGTGCGAGAACGGAGACAAGCAGTGACTGAAGGGTCGACGCATCAGCACATTGAGTTGACGCACTGGTGTGAAGACTGTGCAGACAGAGTGTAGGCAGAATTAAGGTAGTGCATGTTCTCTGATAGCCATTAAACTGTACTTACTCACATGATGAAACAACATTAATCTAGAGATAGAAGATTGATTTATAGCGTGGGGCATCATCAAAACCATAGGGATGCAACACGATAATGGCAACCGCTCACCCGATGCTCACTAGACCCGGGGTAACTTGGCAATGCCAAGGGGGGGTTGTGTGGGCTGCGCCCTTGCTGGTAGAGGGCTAGCAAGGCCAAGATTTGATTCCCCAAGGGTATGGCTGCCCAAATCAAGGGTCCGACGAAGTGCCAAAGGGCACGGGTTCCACTCTCTTCCCATGATGATCACTTATAGCAAATGAGCTTAAGGATCGGGCTCTCGTCACGGCCAGCGGAGTTTATGAACTAATATTGAAAGAACAAGCATGAATTAGAGCAAAGTTTTGGAGCACTCACTCGACCGGTTTGAAGAAACCAGTCCCACTCGGAGACGAGGGCGAGCGGGGAAGCGTGTGTTCCCCACACACCGCGCCGGGGTAGCTTGACTTGTTTAAGCTATTACAACACTACACCTCATGCAAGGGGGGGATCGTGGGGAAGGGAAGATGATAGTTACATCCAAACACTACCTCCACACAGGGAGGGGCATTCAGCCGGCCAAGCGGGGAGGGGAATTTGAGAAGGGAACACCGAAGATGGGAGGTTGCCGATTCTGCCCAGTTCTGTGGGTGCTGACAGGAGACTGATGAATTGACTGCTGCAATTGGTACCGAGTTTTGTTGGGGATGAAACCACCTGGAAAATCTTCGTGGTAGGCCGGGAAAGTCGTCCAAATTTTATTAATTTCTTCTGTCGTCTATGCTGGTCTGGGTGGAGGCCTGAACAGGGAGGCAGAGTCTTGGACTGGCAGCTTCTGGTTTCCAACAGCAGGTTGCAGAGGTTGCCCTGACAGCTTCCGAACTCAGAATTGAGCACCGTCAGAGTCTTTGGAACTGTGGACGAGTCCTCTTTGCAAAAAAACTGACAGGGAAGCCAAACGATGCCGGAGAAGACCAGGGGACTCTGAACAATGATGATAGGTCGGTGCAGACTATGGGAAGTAGAACCGCGTGGCTGAGGGAGAAAATTGATAACTTCTGCTAAAGGATGCCGAACGGAGTTTCGCTTCTTGATTCTGAAAGTAGACAGAAGGAGGAAAAACTTTGAAGAAGCGCTCTTGTCTTGATTCATGCTGGATTTGTCGTGACAGAGCTTCCAATCGCGTTCAGGTGCTCTGTCAGGAGGGCTTCGCGCAGTCGAGGGAGAACGACTCTCCCGGGCAGCACGGTGCTCGGACGATGACGAAACCACTTCCATTACGAAGAAGACAGGCAGACGCTTCCGACGATAGCTCTTGGACCTCCAGGGACGTCAGGGGGAAGACGGGGTCACTGCTGCACTCCACTGGTTCTCTGCAGGCTCTCAGCCAAGGTGGAGGAAGGGTGATGGGGTGGCTGCTCTTGGTAGAGTGGAGTGGAGGGAAGGGGATGGGGGTGGCCTACTCAATGGGGAAGGGAGTTGGGCGACTTTGGGCTATGGAGGGAAGGGGATATTCAAATTCAAATGGTCTTGGGAGGTGGAGGGTTGCATGGGGGAGAGGGAAGGGTGCTTGGGAAAGGGATGAGGTGGTTGGAGGGTGGCTTAGTGATTGGGGATGCTCCATTGGGACTAGGGGTGGAGTAATGGGATGTGTGGGGAAGGGGAGTGGCCTTTAATGGGGGTAGGTGGGAGAGTGGTGGTTGGGAAGGGAGGAGAGAGAAAATTTTCAAAATTGGGTGTGGAGGAGAGAGAAAGGGGAGTGAAAGAGAGAGATTAAGAGAGGGATGGGTGGGATTCTCTCCCTAAGGCTTCTCACCTCACTAATGGATTCACTCCACCATAAAAATAAAGATAGAACTCACAAAATGGCAATGTTTCATTGATTGATTCATTAGTTCCAAATGATGGGAATGGGGCCCTATATATAGGCAACCTACATTTTACAATAAGACCCTGACAAAGGACTCAATGACAAATAACCGAGGGGGTAGGGGGGGCTCTTGGGCCATGCCCAATGAAATGGGCCCAATAGCTAACTAAACAACATAATGACACTCAAACTTAGGAAAATAAACACAAGACCTAGGGACATGACTCAAGAAAATGAAAATTACATCAAATGACTCAAATAGAAAGCACAAAAAAGATAATTGGGCCTTTATGGAGAGAGGCCCGAACTCAAATGGTGCCGGAGTGTGAGGAAGACCCGAGCCAAAGGGAGTCACGGGTGATGGCTCCATCAACATCTGTGTCAGATTGGTGGTTCCCGCCTAGAGCTTCAGCAATACCCGTTCCCCATTTAGGATCAGCTCTCCAAAGCAGTTTCATGGAAGTGCGAGGTGGACCGCTTTTGCCCATACCGGGCATTTGTCAACAGAGAAGATAGGACCCCGACATATTATCAACATACGTCTTCGCTGTTTGTCTTGATGAACATCCACGGACTGACCCTTGATAGTCCCATAGTGACTGTCTTGGACAAGCCTTTGTTTGTATCTTTTCATTATGCCGACGTCTGGGGCTTCGACCACCTCGGCTTATATCATTGCATAGCTTCTCATGGTCATGCAGATTTGGCCGACCTAGCCGAGAAGTGCAAGAAGATTGGCGACATCTGCTGGCTTGTTCGGGAGGCTGCATCCTGAAGCAAGGAAGTGGCTTATCAGTATTGGTCACTTTCATCTTTTTACAGTGACCGGGCAGGTAAGTTCTCTTCGGTTGACATGTAGAGTGGTTCATTGCTCAGCTCTTTTTATAACGGCATGCGCTTCATTTGACAGACCGTCCAGATATAAAGCAGCAAGGGCTTTATAAAAAAATCATCTCTCAGGCCCAGAAGCCGGAATATTTTGAGGTTCCTGCACCCGCGCCGACCACCACTCCATTGCCGCCTGGCAAAAAGAGAGAGGCCTCTGTGATGAAAGTTGCAATAGGCCAAGCGAAGAAAGCTCAGAAAACCTCTTCCAAGCAGCCTTCGACTGGTGCGGCTAAGACTCCTCTGCCTGAAGTGCCATCGTTCGAGCAATTTGCCGCTCAGAAAAAGGCCACTCAGCAAGCGGCTGAAGGTGACATCACTTTCTCTCGCGGTCTAAAGGAGTGTTCTTTTCATGACGTCTTCATTTTTGACGCCCTTTTGTTTGACCTTAGCTCAAGGAGCGGTCGACACCACCCCACATGCTGAAGAAGGTGTCTTGGAGGTGGGAGAGATAGGGTCTTCTGCCATAGCCACGGTAGGGGCGACCACAACAGTTGAGGCCACAGGGGAGAGTCTCCCCGCTGTTGATGAGGATGTCGGACTCCCTTCTCCTACACCTGCCAGTGAGGTCGAGGGTGAGCCACCTGACTGTCATCCTTCTGACTCTTCTCTTTTATTGATCCTTTTGTCCCTCCTTATGTATATGTTTATTGCAATGGTAGAAGTGGTTAGCACAGTAGCTGAGACGCCTGCCGTGGATGCTCCTTCACAGCCTGAAGGACATAAGACTGTGCTAAAGAAAGGTGTTATCCCATCGCGGCGTGTAGTCACCCGCTCGGCGTCCCGCCAGGCGATAGAGGAGGCGGGCCAACCTGAGATCAGCATAGATATTTCCTCTGGTAGCTCCGTCACCCATTTTGACGAAGAAATTGACTATCATTATTCAGAAAGTGACGAACAAGCCCCTGCGGCAGCCAGCAAAGGGGCCGCGGCATCCTTCGTGCCGTTGAGTGATCCTGTGATTTTTAGTCCTCCATGGTTGCCAATGACCTCATCGGAGGGAATGCTGCAGGAGGAATTTGCCGGACTTGATATGGAGGTGGAGATAACGCCTCCTTTTGTTGCTTCATCTGCAGAGTTGGAATCTTCCATGTGGGTGCTTGAAGAGATGGGTGCTGCAGTCATAGTAAGTTCTGCCCGCCCCTCTGCAGAGCCGCATATTTTTTCATTCTTTCCTGCCATCTTGGTCCTTACTGGGATCTTCTTCCAGGAGCCTGACACCGCCATTCACCCTCCGGTACCGCCTTCTGGTGCTATCGTGGCTTCGTCGGAGGCTTTGGACGTGCTACCACTGGCCACCGTGTCTTCTTCAGGGGTAGTTACCAAACTTCTCCTTGTGCCAATAAGAGTACACGTAGCTGTCAAAGTATCATCAATGGAGCCGAGCCCGTTGGGAGAGAGCCTCGCCCTGGTGCCGACAATAGAGTTGAGAGCCGAAGCCGACCCGTCAAGGGGTTCTGCCTTTGTCCCGGCGGCCATAATGACCATTACGCCTGACTCTGCGACTCCATCCGTGCCAGAAATAGAGTCGGAACCTCTGCCTCTTCCCGCATCTGTGGAAGAAAGTTCTTCAAGGAGCCCGACGGAGAAAGAGCATGCTACCGTGGTACCTGCTATTTCTGCCCTGGCGGCCGTTCCATCTTCTTCTTTCGTGGCAGATATTGGCTTGTGGGCCTCCATAGACAGGGAGGTGACCTTTTAGGTGGCTCCGGTAGCCTCCCTGGGCTTTACTTCATCCGAGGAGTTTGTCTGGCAGTATTTGGGGATGTTACGCCAGGTCGTGGAATCTCAACCGACCCTATCTTACCCCCAACTGAAGGAAGTGGCCGAGCGACTGACGATCGGGCTGCAGGCATTAGGCTGTCCTTTGGACACCTGGACCCAGTGGGTGCTGTTCCTGTTAAAATTTGTAAACCGCCGGGACTTTCTTGGGAGAGTGATGAATGACCGGCTAGCGGCCCTGAAACTACAGAAAACTGACTGTCAGGCAGAGCTGACATCTCTGATTTCCGATCTTCAGAAGAGCAAAGCTCATGTTGAAGCTTCCGCTGCTCGGGCACATATTGTACGCAGCCGGCGAGAAGAACTCCAGGCTAAATTGGCCACCATTGAAGCTGAGATACTACACTTGGAGGCTGCAGAAGTCCAAGGCATCGAGGAAACTTCTTTATTGGAGGGTCGGGTCGCGTCCCTGGAGACTGAGGTGACTCGCGTTCAGGAGGAAGAAATGCAGCTACATGAACTGGGAGCGGCTCCACATGTTGGGCTCATTGACTTTGCAGATATTTTCAGGCGGTCTTAGCCGATCTGCCTTTGTAGTTCACCCCCTTCGAAGGGCTCCTTTTGTATTCATCACTCCCTTTTTGTAATGAAATACAAGCTTCCTTCACTATTTTCGGTGTCCATCTTTGCACCTATATTCTGTTACATCTTGTGGCAATTTTGGCGACCCGCTTGGAAGTGCACCCATGTCTATGCCGCAGGAGAGCGTCCACCCTTTCAAGGAAACGATGGGGGCCTCGCTCCACCGCGTGACGGGGTTCCAGAGGTTGCCAGGTTGGTGCAGACGTGAGTCTTGCCGACAAGAAACGTCGGAAATACGACTGCTGGCTAATGAAAGGTCCTTCCAGGATAGGCTTCATCATTGGTAGGGCAACTAATGGGAGTGCGACTTAGAGGCATAGCATATACCTTATAGTAATCCCATTATTGACCCTGGTTCGGGGAAATGTTGGCCGACCTTGTCGATGGTGACAAGGGTCGAAAAGGTAGCGACCGATCTTGCCGATGGTGACAAGGGTCGAAAGGGGTAGACGGTCTTGCCGAAGGTGACAAGGACCGGAAAGGGTAGCGACCGATCTTGCCGATGGTGAAAAGGGTCGAAAGGGTAGATGGTCTTGCCAATGGTGACAAAGACCGGAAAGGGTAGCGACCGATCTTGCCGATGGTGACAAGGGTCGAAAGGGTAGACGGTCTTGCCGATGGTGACAAGGACCGGGAAGGGTAGCGACCGATCTTGCCGATGGTGGCAAGGGTCGAAAGGGTAGACGGTCTTGCCGATGGTGACAAGGACCGGAAAGGGTAGCGACCGATCTTACCGATGGTGACAAGGGTCGAAAGGGTAGACGGTCTTGCCGATGGTGACAAGGACCAAAAAGGGTAGCGACCGATCTTGCCGATGGTGACAAGGGTCGAAAGGGTAGACGGTCTTGTCGATGGTGACAAGGACCGGAAAGGGTAGCGACCGATCTTGTCGATGGTGACAAGGGTCGAAAGGGTAGACAGTCTTGCCGATGGTGACAAGGACTGGAAAGGGTAGTGACCGATCTTGCCGATGGTGACAAGGGTCGAAAGGGTAGACGGTCTTGCTGATGATGACAAGGACCGGAAAGGGTAGCGACTGATCTTGTTGATGGTGACAAGGGTCGAAAGGTAGACGGATGGGTACACATTGGTGGGATATCGGATGAAGACTCCGTCTCGACCCTATAAAGGGTCTTCAGGACGGAGGGTGGATCATAACTATTCATCATTCATTTACTTTTTTTCTATTCACATTACTGACCTAAGCGCCCTTTCGGGTTTTTGCCGAAGCCAGCCCCCTCTTGCTTTTGCCCACGCGCCCTCTCGGGTTTTCACGTGGCGAGGTACCCGATTTTGCCTGCGACGCTCTTTAGGGTTTTCACCACAGCGGGGTTATAGCCATTTTTTCACTTGTCCTAATACAGGAGCAAGTCTGGCGGGGTATCTATATTTTTAACCCTATTTGTGTTTTCTTTCTTCTTTTTTTTTGATCTTGAATTCAGAGTACAAAAGAACTGGACTACTAGAATGCCAACCGGCCTTGCCGATGATGACAAGGATTGGTCTCGGGTTTAGTTCGTCGACACTAGTTAAATGCCGAAGCAAAGGTCATGGTTTGTTAACAAGGACGTAAGATCCGAGTTAAGGGTAGAGACCGACTGATCTCGCCGATGACGACAAGGGTCGAACATGGGTTTATTCATCAGCATGGGCCACATGCCGAAGCAAAGGTAGGATTATTAACCAGGACAGAAGGTCCAAGTTAAGGGTAGAGATCGACCGATCTCGTCGATGATGACGAGGGTCGAACATGGGTTTGTTCATCAGCATGGGTCACATGCCGAAGCAAAGGTAAGATCATTAACAGGGACAGAAGGTCCAAGTTAGGGGTAGAGATCGACCGATCCTGCCGATGATGACGAGGGTCGAACATGGGTTTGTTCATCAGCATGGGTCACATGCCGAAGCAAAGGTAAGATCATTAACAGGGACGGAAGGTCCATGTTAGGGGTAGAGATCGACCGATCCTGCCGATGATGATGAGGGTCGAACACGGGTTTGTTAAAGGATTTCCGGTGGGACTTTTGATGATTGTCCCTTTTGGAGTTTCATCGGGTAGAGAACAAAAGGAGGAACTTTTTAGATTACCACTTTACCGACCTAAGCGCCCTTTCGGGTTTTCGCCGAAGCCAGCCCCCTCTTGCTTTTGCCCACGCGCCCTCTCGGGTTTTCACGCGGCGGGGTACCCGATTTTACCTGCAGCGCCCTTTCGGGTTTTCGCCACAGCTGGGTTATAGCCATTTCTGTACTTGTCCTAATATAGGAGCAAGTCTGGCGGGGTATCTATATTTTTAACCTCATTTTTCTTTTCTTTCCTTTCTCTCTTTTTTTATAATTTTTTTTTGAGGATATAAAAGGCGGTAGGTTGAGGTGTGATGTCCGACCATTGGTTGATCGTAGGCGGCTGCTGGCTAGAGTACCAGGCCTTGTGCCAAGCAGAATGGTTCATTCGTTAGCAAGGGCTGAATGCTAACGCAAAGGAATGATCTTTCGCCGATTCAAGCGTAAGGCCCATAATGGCAACAATGTGAGAAGGCCGGCTAGGACATGAAGTCTTGAGCCGAAAGGGTTTATTCGTTAACAAGAAGATAATGCTAATGCAAGGGGGGAATTTCATGCCAGTTCGGACGCAAGGTTCGTAATGGCAGCCTGGCGTATTCTTTTGAGAGCTTGGCCAGGGCAGAGTGCCATTAAACCAAGGGAAGGTAGCTCAGTTAGGGCGGAGTGCCACTGGACCAAGGAAAGGTAGCTCGATCAGGGAGGAGTGCCACTAGACCAAGGAATGGTAGCTCGATCAGGGCGGAGTGCCACTAGACCAAGGAAAGGTAGTTCGATCAGGGCGGAGTGCCACTAGACCCAGGAAAGGTAGCTTGGTTAGGGCGGAATGTCACTAAACCAAGGAAAGGTAGCTCGATCAGGGTGGAATGCCACTAGACCAAGGAAGGGTAGCTCGATCAGGGCGGAATGCCACTAGACCAAGGAGGGGTAGCTCGATCAGGGCGGAATGCCACTAAACCAAGATAAGGGTAGCTTGGCTAGGGCGGAATGCCACTAGATCAAGGATAGGGGTGGCTCGATCAGGGCAGAATGCCACTAGACCAAGATAGGGGTAGCTCGATCAGGGCGGAATGCCACTAGACCAAGGAAGGATAGCTCGATCAGGGCGGAATGCCACTAAACCAAGACAAGGGTAGCTCGGCTAGGGCGGAATGCCACTAGACCAAGGAAGGATAGCTCGATCAGGGCGAAATGCCACTAAACCAAGATAAGGGTAGCTGGGGCAGGGTGGAGTGCCACTGAACCAAGGAAGGATAACTCGGATAGGGCAGAGTGCCACTGAACCAAGGAAAGATAGCTCGGCTAGGGCGAAATGCCACTAAACCAAGAAAGGATAGCTCGATCAGGGTGGAATGCTACTAGACCAAGATAGGGGTAGCTCGGCTAGGGCGGAATGCCACTAAACCAAGAAAGGGATAGCTCGATCAGGACAGAATGCCACTAGACCAAGATAGGGGTAGCTCGGCTAGGGCGGAATGCCACTAAACCAAGGAGGGATAGCTCGATCAGGGCGGAATGCCACTAGACCAAGATAAGGGTAGCTCGGCTAAGGCAGAGTGCCACTGAACCAAGGAAGGATAGCTCGGCTAGGGCGGAATGCCACTAAACCAAGAAAGGATAGCTCGATCAGGGCGGAATGCCACTAGACCAAGATAGGGGTAGCTCGATCAGGGCGGAATGCCACTAGACCAAGATAGGGGTAGCTCGGCTAGGGAGGAATGTTACTAAACCAAGGAGGGATAGCTCGATCAGGGCGGAATGCCACTAGACCAAGATAGGGGTAGCTCGGCTAGGGCAGAATGCCACTAAACCAAGGAGGGATAGCTCGATCAGGGCAGAATGCCACTAGACCAAGATAGGGGTAGCTCGGCTAGGGCGGAATGCCACTAAACCAAGAAAGGATAGCTCATTCAGGGAGCGCCGGTTGAACCGTGTGGTATAGCTTTAGGTGCTTCCCATTGAGGGGAGAGAATTGGATGACTCCTTTGTGATCCGCAAGGATGTATGCACCCCCTTCATATACTCGGTGGACGACATATGGTCCAACCCAGTTTTTAATCAACTTCCCCTTGGGGTTGGAGGCCATTACTTCTCTTCTTTTGACCATGACCAGGTCTCCTTTCTTGAATTTTTGACCCTTGACCAGCTTATCAAAAGCACGGGCCATACGCGCTTGATAGAGTTGAATATTCTGTTGCGCCCGGAGGCGCTTTCCTTCAAGCTCGGCGAGCTCTTCTAATCTTCTTTCTATGTTAACCTGCTCGTTGCCTGCCAATCCATGCTGGATGGCGACCCACAATGAGGGGATCTCCAGCTCGATCGGCACTACGGCCTCTGACCCATATACGAGGGAGTAGGGTGAGTAGCCGGTAGGGGTCTTGTAGACCGTGCGGTAAGCCCACAGTGCCTCGTACATTCTTTCTTCACAATCTCTTCTGTCAGTCTTGACAATTTTCGCCAGCAGAGTGCATAGCGTCTTGTTAAAGGCCTCTGCAAGCCCGTTGGCTTGAGAATAGTAGGGAGACGATGTTCTCCAATCAATTATGTATTTGTCAGCTAGCCGATAAATCTTCTGATTTTTGAAGTGGCTGCCGTTGTCGGAGATGATTCGACTGGGAATCCCGAACCAGAATATTACATTCTGTCAGAAGAATCTCACAACTAATTCTTCTGTGACTTCTTTTAGTGCTACTACCTCCGCCCATCTGGAGAAGTAATCTGTAGCTGCTAAGATGTATTTGCACCCTGATGAAGATTCTGGTAGTGGCCCCACCACGTCTGTACCCCACTGCGCAAATGGCCAGCTTGGTAAGGTAGGATGTAGAGGCACTGGAGGCCTTCTTGATATATTGGCATGCTCTTGACATTTCTGGCAGGCCTTGGCAAACTTGCAGCAATCATCAAATATGGTGGGCCAATAATAACCCAACTTCTTTATTTCGATTTTCATTTTCAGACCGGCATGGTGCGCCCCGACTGATCCGGCATGGACTTCTTGCATCACCTGTCTGGCTTCCTCTGGAGATAAGCATCGAAGTAATACCTTCTTCTGGGCATCTGCCATTATTCGGAATAATGCCCCATTCCTCATCTCATAGGAATCTTTGACTCTCAGGAGTTTCATTTTCTGTTCTTTCACCTTTGGAAGTTGTTGGTGTTAGAACCAATGCAGGAGGTACTCCCGCCAGTCGAGCTGCTGGACTGCTTCAGCAACTGCTACTTCATCAGCTTGTTCACCGGCTAGAGGTTCTATCATGCTGGGGACCTGCCGCCGGTTGATGACTGATATATTCAGGCTCGTATCAGGCGGGACCGCCAAGGAACTTGCCAACTTTACGAGGGCATCGGCTTGAGCATTGTGCCCCCGATTGATGTGCCTGATGCTAATGAAGTAGAATCTTGTCATTAGGCGCATGGCCAGAAGTTAGTAAGGGATGAGCTCCTGCTTTCGTACCTTAAACTCCCCTTCCAATTGTTTTATAACCAGCATGGAGTCCCCGAATGCCTCTAGCATCTGAATCCCCATGGATAGAGCAACCTGTAGCCCGATTATGAGGGCCTCATATTCAGCTTCATTATTTGTGCAAGGCTTATTTATTGAGCAGGATGTGTGTATGACTTCCCCTTCCAGGGACTTCAAGACTATGCCTGCTCCTGCGCGGACTCTGGCCGATCCCGTTGTTGTGTTGTCAATTCTAGAGGCACCATCAAAATACAGCTGCCATAGGGAGGGCCGCACCTGGCTGACCTCCAAAGTCTCATCTTCAGGAAGCTCTGGTTCTAGAGGGCAGTCTTCGGGTACTGGATGTTCAGCAAAGAAGTCTGTGATAGCTTGGCCCTTGACGGCCCTTCGCGGTACATAGGAGATGTCATACTCCATAAGAATCACCGCCCATTTGCCCAAGCGGCCTTTGAGGGCCGGCTGAGACATGACGTATCTAAGCGGATCCTCCCTGGAAATCAGCTTAACTTCGTGCGACAACATGTAGTGCCGTAGCTTCTTGACCGCGAAGACCAATGCCAGGCAGATCTTCTCAATGTAAGTGTACCTTTCCTCAGTTCTGACCATTCTTCGGCTGAGATAGTAGAGGGCCTGTTCTTTTCCTTCTTCATTATTCTGGGCTAGCATTGCCCCCAGAGAATTGTGTGTAGCTGCTATGTAGAGGATCAGCGGCTGCCCTTTCACCGGTGCACCCAGCACTGGAGGGGTCTTCAGGTAATCTTTCAGTCTATCGAAGGCTAGCCGACATTCATCGTCCCAATAGAAGGGGACGTCTTTCATCATCAGCTTGTGAAAGGGGTGGCACTGCCCTGACAAGTTGGATATAAACCGCCGGACGTATGCCAGGCGGCCCTAAAGAGATCTTAGCTCAGAGAGATTCCTTGGCGAGGGTAACTCCTGAATTGCTTTGATCTTTGCAGGGTCTATTTCAATTCCCCGATACCTGACAATGAAACCCAGGAATTTTCCGCCCGAGACTCCGAACGCGCACTTCATAGGGTTCATTTTTAATTCATACTGCCTTAGCCTCTGGAAAATGACTCGGAGGTCCTGCAGATGGTCTTCTTTCTTTTTGATCTTGACTACCAGGTCATCTATGTAGCACTCGACCTTATGGTAAAGTAGCTCATCAAATATTATAGTCATCGCCCGCTGATAAGTTGCGCCGGCGTTCTTTAATCCGAACGGCATTCTTTTGTAGTGGTAAATTCTTTTGGGTGTTCGGAAGGCAGTGTGGACCCGGTCACGTTCTGCGATCCATATCTGATTGTAGCCAGACGACCCATCCATGAATGATAAGGCCTCATGACCAGTAGTTGCATCTATCATGACTTCCGTTATCGGCACTAGAAAGTCATCTTTAAGGCAGGCTTTATTCAGATCCCGAAAGTCAACACATATCCGGATCTATCCATTCTTCTTCTTCACGGGCACGATGTTAGCCAGCCACATGGTATATTGATTTTCCTCGATGAAACCCACATCAATGAGCTTGTCGACCTCTTTGCATATTTGAGTGATGAGCTCTGGCCTCATACGCCTAGGGGGCTGTTTCACCGGCTCTACCCCAGGGTTTATGGTCAGCTCATGCTGTGAGACCGAGGAGCTTAGTCCCGACATTTCTCTGTAGGTCCAGGCAAAACAATCCCAGTATTCTTGTAGCAGCTGGATGTACATCCTCTATTCTTCGGTAGATAGTTGGGCACTGAGGAAGGTTGGTCTGGGGTCATCTTCGTCTCCCAGGTTGACTTCTATCAGTTCATCGACTGTTGCCTGACCTCCGTCTTCTATCTCAGGGGGTGCAGGCTGGAGGTCGACAAAGTCTGGTATATCATCTTCGAGGTCGAGGACCTCGATCCCTTCATCTTGACTTATTTGAGTTCTGCCAAAAATATCTTGTTCGGCTGCCAATGGGTGCATGCACTGTTCTGCCAACAAGTTTACCTTACCAACGGCTTCAAGGGGCGAGCTGATTGCCTCACTCCCTGCTGAGGGGATTGCAGTCACCATGGGCTGGCGATTGTTTGTCATTGGGTCAGAGTGGCCTTGCAGCTCTTTGGCAAAGGGTGAAGAGATCTTGGTCCCCTAAGTTACCATGCCCTCAGTGAAGGCAACCATTTCTCTTCTAGCATCATCTGTCTCTTGATCAAGCTCGGGGGAAATCTCCCTAACTGGTCTGAGGAGTGCCGGCATCATGAGTAAAGGAGGGCCAGCGGCAGGAGGCCACTCTGCTTCTTCCACCTCTTCGGCTTCACTGCTGCTAGCTGTGTCAAATTTGGCCTGAAGAGCTGTATCTTCTGGGTAGACTTGTTCCCAGCAGCGGTAGGGGAACATAGCCTCGGATTCCGGGTTTCTTGACTGAGCTGGCTGAATGCACTCAACTTCTGTCGGGTGTTCATCAATAGCTGCCCCCAATGGGTTATCTTCCATCGGGTAAAAAGTAGAGATGGTGTCTACTTCATAGTGCCCGCTGTAATAGTATTCTTCGAGGGTGAAGCCAAATCCCGGATGCTGAGTGACACGCCTCATTTCTTTGTCCAGGCTCGGAGGGTCCCATAGCTTCTGGAATGCTTATTTCCTCTTGCGAGGCTGGCCATAAGGGATGTGTTACTTCTGGAACATCTTGGCCATTTGATTTGTCATGAATGTCAGCCCCTGTACAGGCATTGAGGGGTTCTCTATGTCTTCATGCAGATGACAATCAGTGTCTTCTTGTGTAGGGTGCTCTTCAGCTGTGTAGAACAAGCTGCTGGGACCACCTATCTGTGGCACCTCCCATGCTTTAAAAGGCTCGACAGTAGCATTGTCGAGGCCCAGAATTGGCTTGGTAAGACCTTCGGAGACTCCGATGTGGTCGTGATGTTGATCAACCCTGACTTCATTAGTTTCAGGGTAGATGGCGGGAGGCGTTATCCGGCCTACATCCCCGGTGACAGTGATGTGTGAAACCACCTTGGGCTCGACATATCCACGCGGCGGCGGAGGGAACCATTCTGCTTTGGGAGTGTCTTTTATTGTGCTAGAAGGGGTCTTGGCTGTAGTGGCCCTCTACGACCATTCTGCATATAAAGGGGCGTCTGCCAAGAGGCATTCGAATACTTCGAATGGGTGGAGATCAGAAAATACTCTTTCCTCTCTCCCATCCGTGCTGTATTTGATGCATTGGTGAAGTGTGGAAGGTACCACCATATTCTCATGTAGCCAGGGGCGACCAAGCAGTGCCTTATATGAGGTGCGGGAATCAATGACATGAAACTACACCTTCATGATGAAGTCCCCTTGGGTGAGTGTGAACTCTGCTACCCCAAGCGACACTTCGCACTTCTGATTGAAGCTGGCAATACGCATATCCCCGACCTTTTGTAGGTGCACGCTGAAATAGTACCTCTCATAAATCCTGTAGGGTAGAATGTTGACAGCTGCCCCCAGGTCCACCAGGATTCTGTTCAGCTCTCGGCCATTCAGGTGTCCCCTCATATACAGAGGTCTGTTGTGACTGGTGGTAGGGAGCAACAAGTCCTCTAGGGTAAAGGTCATGATGGCCTCTGGCAGTGCCTCAGCTAGGCAGGCTTCATATTGGGCAGGCGTCTGGAGAGCAGTAATGATCGTCTGTCGAGTCTCGTCACTGAGAGAGAGGATTTCCCAGATAGTGAACCTCGCTGGGAGCTTCTTCAAGAGCTTGACCACTCGACTTTCAGCTCGGACATTGGACAGCTTCATTTCATCTGCCCACTTGGGCTTGGAAGATTCTTGGACTGTGGCCCCTGATGGACCTGCTTCATCAGACTTAGAGGCTGCACCCTTTTGCTCGGGATTACTTCCTGGCTGCTCCTCATAGGCTTCTGCCGAGCGAGTTTCTACCCCTTCTGACAATCCGGGAGATTGCTGGAGCTGTGGGTGATTGCCCCCGGTCGCCGGTTCAACCTCCCAGCATGGCTGCTTTCCTTTTGACATTTTTGTGAACTCCATAAATGAAGGAGCGGGAGTGCCACCCCGCTTTGGTTGTATAAGCCTGACGGAGGGGGGATTTGAATTCCTCTGACCTCCGGAGGGGGTATCTTGTAGGGTTGCTCCCCTCTGAAGATAATATTATGATTGGTGGGCAATTGACGCCCCCATCTTCAGCCCGACCGGGTTGCATGTGCGGCCGTTGCAGCTTCGGCTTGGCTTTCCTTAGCGGCGGGCGTGAAGCAAATCTCTTCTTCACCCTCTTCACCGGGAAAATTGAACAAGGCAGAGAGGGTATTCCAAGAAAGGGTCACTCCCGTTGTAGCCTTGCCGGCCCCTTTCTTCCTTCTTTGTCTCCTTTTCTTTTCTTTGACTGGCGCCTGCCCCTAAAACAGGCTGCCATCTTTGTCTGATGCCTTGTCAGCTTCCCCTTCCTGCTTCAGTGAAATATGTTCTAGCTCCCGCCATGGGAGATGATCTCGTACCAGTAAAGATTCTAGCTCGGGCTGCACATACTCATCTAGCCCATTTATATAGTCCTACAGTCGCTAAGCTTCTGGGCTGATCTTCTTGACCACCGGTAATGGAGTCTGCCTCCTCCGATTGCGGGTAGGCATCTGGATAACTACTGGTGGATTGGTCCACACATGTGTTGTTACCGGCGGAGGAGGTCGTGGTGTGACGCCACGAACATGTGCTCCCGGTGTCGAGCGAGGTAGGGCCTTTTTCTTGGTTCTTGCGGGGACTTCTTGCCATCCCTCCTGTTCTTTTATTGGGACTAGAAAGAAGGCTTCATATGTATGCTGAGTATTGGCTTCTGCAGTCTCCTCAGGCAAGGCTTGATACAAAGAGACCATATTGACGGCGGCTCTTCTTATGGGCGCCGCATGTGGTTGTGGAGGGTCGACCTTGTACTCCCCCAATTCTATTTCTCTCTTTTTTATCATGCCTTCGATGATATCCTTGAAAACATAACAGTCTTCAATTGGATGCCCCAACATCTGGTGGTAAGGACAAAATCTTGGGCTATCTCTTCTCTTCAGGTCCTCCGGCCTCCTTGGCTCAGGCAGAGTGACCTTATCATACTGGGTAACCCAGTCAAATAGGATCCTGGTCTTCTCCTTTGGGAAAGAGTAGGGCTTCTTCATTTTATCCCGGAGGGATGGGCCTTCTTCGCCGTCTCCGGTCTTGGCAGGCTGAGGAGCAGCTGTCTTCTTGCCTTTATCTTTTTGTTGTTCAAATGTCTTGATATCAAGGGCATTCGCTTCTTTCGGTGCCTGGCGCCGTTCTGTTGCCTCGCCCTTTTGTGCAGTAGGGATATTTGATGTGGGAGCTGGTTTCGCTAAGAAAGCCTCCACTTTGGCCATAATATTGTTCAGACGGTCGAACAACCGGATTTCCATGCCAATGATCTTCTCCAGCACCTCTCTCCTGAGGTTCTGTTTGCAGATCTGTACAGCGTCCTCCTGGTGCGGGGGCCGCTTGCATCTCATTCCGAGGTTCCTCCACCTCTTGCTGTAGTCGAGAGCGGTCTTATCTGCCCTCTGTCTTGTTGAATAAAGTTCAGCCACTGTGACCTCCCTCTCTGTAACATGAAATCTTTCTCTGAACTTCCTCTGCATGTCCGACCAGTCGCTGATCGACCCGGCCGGGAGGCTGGAGTACCATTCAAAGGTGAGCCCTGTGAGTGAGGACCCGAAGAACTTCAGTAAATATGACTCGTCGGTGGCTAAGTCACCCATGACGGTCATGTAGTAGGTGACATGTTCCGTCGGGGATCCCTTCCCGTTGAACTTGTCGAACTTTGGCGGCTTGCTGATCCCGGGAGGGAGCTGCTTAGCAGCATGATGCGGTGGATATGGCACCCTATATGCATCGAATATAACATAGTCACCTTCAGCACTTTTAGCGAGCTTCATCTCGATCATCCTTTCTACCATCATCTTGCTCATGGTGGTTGGGTCGACCGGTTCCGGGTAGAAATGCGCCGGCTGCAAATAGGGGGTGACCAGGGTGGTCGCCTGTGGAGGAGGACGCAGCAATGGAGGTGTCTGGTGCACCTGAGGCAGCACCGGGGGAACCAGTGATTGTGATGGGCGTTGTTGAGTTGTCGCCAAATTTGGCTCCGCCTGCAGAGGCGGGGTATAAAGTGGCGGGAAGTCGTTCTTGCTGACGGCTCCCCTTGATGATTCGGCCTGCACATCAGGTCGCTTGGAGGCGGAGGACTGCTCGGCCTTTTCTGTCAACTGCTTCTTCAGCTGTTCTATCTCCTGGCGGTACCTCTGGAGCATCATTAGTACGGCTGGATCCATAGCCGTTGTGTTGGAGATGGCCTCTGTCGTCTCGCCAGATGCACCCTCAGGTAGGATGTCAAGCAAGACATCTTCATCTTCATCTGCCGTTATCACATTTGCTGTGAGAATAATTGCCTTGTCATGCTGTTGGGGGCAGGGCAGGGCTTGCTTTCCCTGGGTTACTGCCAGCATCTGTTTCGCGGCCTCCACTCTTCGAGTGCTTGGCCCCGGTCTGTCGGCTAGCCAGGCCAACTCTTGAGGCTCTTCGGGCAGTTTTCCATAATGGCCATCTATCCCGGCCATATTGCATGTGAAGATCTGCATCCTGCGCCTCTGTCTACGAACCTTCCTCTTGGCATTCTTTGGGAAGGTAAGCCTTTTGAACACAGAGATCCTTTTCTTTTTCCCTTGATGGGGGGTAGTGTCATCGGCTTGAGTATCAGAGCCGTCTCCATATCCATTGTCATCAACCGATGACGTCATCCTCCTATCTTCTTCTTCTCCCACTGCCATTAATGGACAGTGGTCTTCTTCAGCTGCGACTGCCTGCAACAGCCGTTGTTGGCCCAAAGAGGGGTTGCCCAACCCCCTAAAATAGCTTCTGACCATATTGGTCATTTCATCTTGCCCTCGGCCCGAGTGCGGGGTCGGGGACAGTTGTTGACCTCTCATCGGAGGAATGTGAGTAAACCGAGCCCTCTTGGTAGTCTGCTGTAATCTTCTTCCCACAATGGGGATATTGGCTTGTCGGGCGCAGGCCCTAAAGCTTTCTCGGCGTGGCGGATCCACGATTGTCTCTTCCGTCCTTGTGATAAGGTTCCTCCTGTTGTTTTCTTCTACCCTGGTGGATCTGGGGTGATACTGCACTGGAGCTTCTTGCTGGACAGGCTGGACCTTTTTGGGGACCCAAACTTGCTTAAATCTTCTTGGCTTAGGAGCCAACATCTTCTGGCCATGACGGTCGGCTTCTTCTTCTTCGGCCCTTCTTCCAGCGAGAGCTTGGTAGGAGTTACGGACTGGCACAGTAGGGATTACCCGGTCCGGGCTCACTCGAGCCTTGCGCCCGTCCAGAAAGACAAGGAGGCCACCGACCAGCATAGACTTGCCGGATGTGGAGGGTCATCCGATCAAAGCAGCATCAGCCTTCCTTCGGAGGTTCCGGTGTCGGCGTCTCCCGAAGCTCTTGGCAGGGACGGGGCGGGCCCCGTGAGCAATGCAATGACATGTGGACTTGCGAACGAGTTGTCACAGTGTCGAGCCTCTGGGGCCTCGACCTTTTCAGCAACCTTTTCTTCGACGGTCTCTAGGGACTCCGTCTGCAACATGTCAACGAAGGCTAACCCCAAGAAGTTGGGGAAGCCTACAGCTGGTGGGAAATATCTGAAGACCATGGGTACCGCCAGGTACCCATGCTCCGCATGGTCGGCTACGATTGCAGGGCCGAAGCCAACACCAGTGAGTCCGGATGATGTCATCGTTTGCCCAAGACAAACAGACAAACAATCAGCATTCTTGGGGTAAGCCCCCGAAGGTATCCTCTTTTGGCAAAGAGATGAAGGGAGACTAACGTCCCACCGGGCGAGCCAGACTTGTGGGGATGTTTTTTTGTTTAGGTTTATTTTACTGGATTTATTAGGCGTGCCAGTCATCGGAGTGACGATTCATTGTGCGCTCGACCTGACTCAGTCAGTCGATTGTGATATTCGTGTCAGGACCCTGAGTCCGTCATACCATAAAGGCTATGACGTTAATTACGTCCTTCCAAAGAAGGACAACCCTTGATTAATTGCCAAGAAAGGATGCCTCGGGGGCAAAATGAGATACGACTATTACGCTAACTCCGCTAACGGGATGCAAAACATGCATAGAAAAGTGTACTACGCGGGACATGATAACAGTGTTATGGCGCAAACCCGGCAGCATGTGCCCTTGTCTGGGGCTATGCCAAAGGAGGGAAAATAGGTCATCCACCCACGGAATGTCGGGATGGAAGCCAAAAGAGAGGTGGGCGTAGCCCTGGATCCAAAAGGATTTGAATATGACGGGACAGTGTCCGCTACCATGTCGTTTGTTGATATTCCCCTCAAAGGACCATTTGAGGACATGCAGGGGCAGAACTCCGAGGGTCAATGGGGTGACAGAAGAAACATCGTATTCCGTATAATATAGGGGTAAAACCCCCATTAATATATCTCCCTTGGACCTGGGTAAAGAACCATGATTCCCTCAAGGCGACGAAGGCTGGCACGGAGGTTGACAGGAATGGGACATTTGGGTTTGGACTGGATTTGGGTCTAATGGGATTGTTAAGACATCGGGTTTGGATGGCAGCTATTAACAAGATGAAACGCTGCGGATAGGAGTCAGCGCGAGGGGGATCCCGGTGCAATGGGCAACCGGCGTGGCTGGAAATATAGGCAGACGGCACGGCAAGGCATATGGCGCGGCAGGTTCCCGGCGCGCCCTTCACCCGGCGCGAGTTTGGCGCCGGGAGGAGGTGGCGCTGGGAGGTGATGGCGCCGGGAGGCAGTGGCACCGGGAGGCCGTTTTGTTGGTTTTCTTCCGATATTATGAGGGGTTCTTATGAGTTCAGGGGGATCCTCTGTATTCAACGGGGATTCTATGACAATAATTGGGTGAGATAGAAGATGGGGGTGGATTCATTCACCAGGGGTCTGAGGAGACAGTGTAACTGTAATGTATATCCCCTGTGGCGACCAAGGTGTCATGAGATGATATAGCTCAGCCCTTTGCCACACAGTTGGGGGCTAAATGCATAATTTCGGTGAAAACATCGCACTATGTGACCGAATAACCCTCTCAACGAATTTTGACAGCACCTCCCCTTATTTTGGGAGTATGCCAGAAGGGTATTATAGGTCATCCACTCACGAACTGTCAGAGTGGAAACCAAAATAAGAGCCGGGCGTAGCCCGAGATCCAAGGGATCCAAATCGTATGGGGCTTTATCCTCTATTGTGATATCCCCTGTACAGTTAATAGAGGACATGCAGTGGCAGAACTCCAAGACTTAATAGGGTTATAAAATGTGGGGGAATGACCCCTTTAATATAGCTCCCATGAGGATAGAGGGAAAGGTAGTGCGTCTCCATAGGACATGGTATGATGAGCAGGGTTGGCATGGCCTGACGGCATCGGCACGAATGCATGGACGTGGCCAGAAGGTGTAAAGGTATCGGCGCGAAGAAGGAGTTGGGCTTCGGCGCGAAATAAGAAACTCAGCCGGCGCGGCAAGCCCTCGGCGCGAGACTTGCGCCGAGAGGTGCTCGCGCCAGGAGGCTTCCTAAAGTGAGGTTTCTAGAGGGGTTTGAAGGCAGGGGCTTTGGGCATTTAAAGAAAAAGGGTTTGTTCAACGATTTGAAGACCAATTCAAACGATCATGGAGAGGATGGTCTGGGGTGGAGACGACCTTCCTTCTGGGGCCTCACTAGGAGCAGAACCATGCACGGAAACCTCATGATTCGGATTCGTCCTTTCTCGTTTCACAGACGAGAAGCCATGAGATAGGCTGTCTCAAGCTCTCGTTGTGAGTGTAAAGTTGAAAGAATCATATGATGAATGAACATTCAACAGACTCAGAAAGCCAAAACGGTAAAGCAGGCATAGATGTGCAGCCATCAATATCCATAGCATATACTGCAGAGGCAGAAATAAAAGAATAATGATGGGGGAGAACTCAGCCCGCCTTTCATCCACTATTTCTTCTGAAATAGCGTACACAAATTCAACTCGGGAGAAAATGAAGCATACACCGACTCTATCCCTGAGGACAGGGTTACATTGGCATTCAGTGCTACGGGAGCAGAGATGCTAGAAAGCAGAGATACAAACGAGAAGGGGGAGCAGTATTCAAACAGAGGAGAAAGGGGGAAGAGGAGCTGCAGCTGCTCAGGACGTCGAACGGCACACCCCACCTGGCTTCTTCCTTTGAGCCTCTGCCCCTCTCTTTTCTTCAGCTTCTATGGAGGGCTCTCGAGCTTCCCCTTCTTTCAGTGTCTAACTCTTCTATCTCCTTCCACCCTCTTTTCTTTTCCTTCTTATTTTTTCTCTGTTGCCTCTCTCTCTTTTCTTCGAAGTGCAGCCTTCTTATAGAGGGATGACCCTCATTCTTTCGGCCTGAGCTACCCGGCGCGCCAGCATCCATCTTCCCGGCGTGGGCAGCCCTCGGCGCGTCTCAGTTCACATTTGGGCTTGGCCCATTTTCCTATCATTCGGCACATGATTCACCTAATGGACTCCTTACGATAGTGGGCTTCTTGGCATATATATTAAGATCTCATGGGGCTTGTTTAACACCTTGCATTCACAAACACGTGTGAGGCACTGTGCATCCTACCTTCAGAGAATCAGAATTATCTGAGAATCCTTTCTTAGCAGACAGATGATTGTCTGACTGTTGGTATGGTTTTATCAGCCCGACTACCTAAATGATAGCCGTACTGGACAGCGGCCTAGCCAGGGATGGCTTTAGCCGAATGAAGTGTTAGGAATAGCGGGTCTCTTCTATTCTGATTCTTTGAACTTTCAGGGATGGAACAGGAGCCGCACCCTCGACTGGTCTTCAAAGCTATGAATTTACTTCGGTCTCTTCTGGTATATTTTGGGTGTCAACAGTAGTATGCTGCCCTTTCTCTTCCTTCGTCATCCACTTGCGCCAGGATAGCTCCTAGGGAGTCATCAATAACAGAAATGTATAATATCAAAGGTTTTCCAGGGACAGGAGGCTGCAGAACAGGGGATTTGGATAGATAAACTTTAAGATCCTCGTAGGCCTTCTGGCACTATTCATTCCATTCAAATTTAGCCCTCACCTTCAACAATTCATAGAACGGGTGACATCTTTACGAATGCTGAGATATGAATATTCGAATAAACAGCAAACGCCCAATCAGACCTCTAAGTTCAGTGATGTTCTTAGGCGGTGGCATTGCCATAACGGCCTTTGCCTTGTTCGGATCAATCTGAATCTCCCGCTTGCCAACTATGAACTCTAGCAATTTCCCTGATGCAACTCCAAACACACATTTCTTTGGATTCATTTTTAGCTTATATTCCCTACCCCTTTTGCAACACCTTAGTTAAAATGGCGGGGTGTTCTTCCTTGGACCTCGATTTCACCAGAATATCATCCACGTAGGCTTCCATATACACATGCATCATTTTGTGGAAGATAGCCATCATTGCCTGCTGATACGTGGCACCGGCGTTCTTCAACCCAAATGGCATGACAACATAGTAATACGTGCCCCAGGGTATGGTAAAAGAGGTCTTCTCTTGGTCCTCGGGAGCAAGACAAATCTGATTATATCCAGAATATCCATCCATAAATGAGAGGGCTTCATACCCAGCCGTGTTGTCCACCAACACATCAATGTGAGGAAGCGGGAAATCATATTTCGGACATGCCTTATTTAAGTCCCTGAAATCAATATAAATCTAGATTTTTCCATCCTTTTTCATCACCGGGACTATGTTCGCCACCCATTGTGGATATAGAACAACTCTAATAAACTTGGCCTTGTGCAATTTATCGACTTCTTCCTTTATCCTTAAGGCCATATGAGAGTGGAATCTTCTTGATTTTTATTTAACGGGTGTTGCCCCTGGTTTAAGGATAAGCTTGTGTTCAACCAGGGCGGGGTCAAGACCTGGCATGTCCTCATAGGAGCAGGCAAAAGAATCGCTATACTCCCTCAAAACCTTGATTATCTCCTCTTCAACCTAAGGAGGGGGATTAGCGAAAATGATTACGGGCCTTGGGTCTTCTTCAGTTCCAAGATTAATTTCTTTTGTAGGTTCATCCACTGCCGACGGCGGTTCATCAAATCTCTCTAAACCTTGTGCATACAGATCGGTAGCGTCATCCACGTCGCTTTCCTCATCATCGACTGGGTCCTTCTCATCTACGATTTCATATACACCTAATTCGTCGTTGCTCCACACCTCTTCTACTTCCTCATCATCCTCTAAGACTATTGCGGTCTCTACAAACTCAGGACATTTGAGGAGGGCATGACATCTTTGAGCTAAATCTTGAAGAAACCTATCTGGAACGGATCTAGAATGACGCACCACAGGGTGCACCGCAGACGTGGATGGGCTGACTACACTAGAGCTAGACTCTACCTCGACTGACTCTACCAACCTAGGGGACTCTCCACACTGTATATCTAACCTAGGAGATAAGAAATCTACATGGAAAGAAGCAGGGGCCTCATTCGCCTGGGAAGATGGACAGAACATAGCGTAATCCTCCAGCGAAACCTCCGTTTTGAAATTTGCATTTTTTTTGGAGGTCGGAGGAAATCATGAAGCAAGAGGGGTTAGAGGGGGAGGAAGTTGCATGGTAAATAGAGAGGGGAAGAGAACATCGAAAAAAGGGTCGGAGGAAGAAAACCACATTTCATGGAGATTATTGGTGGGGGTCTACATAGTGCACAAAACAAGAGGTGGGCACTTCCCACAAGCACATGGAACAAACAAGATTTCAAGTGGCCTCTCTGTAAAGTACGGGTCGACCATGATTGGTAGGGAACGGGGAACAAACCCCAATCGCTGAAATAAGGAGGCAAGGCGGGAAGGGGACAAAGAAAAGGTAGTGATAGAGCTCCCCACTTCCTATGGCCTCTGGTAAACTGGCTTCACCAGAGAATGCTTCACTAGCTGCATCTCCACTTTCTTCAGGCAAACTTCTTCTTCGTAAAACAGCTTCTAAAAGAAACTACAAAAATCTTCCATATCACCCACCAGCCCCTTCAGTGGTGGTGGTGGGTCAGCAACAACAAAGGTGGCATCGTTTCTCTCTTCAGCACAGGGCGGCGGCTTCTTTAGAGTACCTGGCTACAACGGACCTTTCATAAAATGCTGACGGTAGTCCCACGTCAGTGGCCCGGAGTCTCCCAGTATTGACAATGCGGACTCTCGGTAGCCAAGGCTTCTTCGGCTTATCTTTCTGCCCCTAGGGACGGGATTAGTCCATCCCTGCAACTGCGTGCCGAGGCCCATGCCCGCTGATAGCCTAGTTTCAAGATCATATGCCATCCCTTCGAATCTCTAATCTTGGACTTGATTTTGACAATTACTGGTGCAATGGCAGGCTTGCATGACGCATATGTCCAGTGAAAGTTCAAGTCCATCACTGAAAAAATTGGCTTGTTACGTGGCCATAATGTAGGCAACATTTAATCAGCAATTGCATCAACAACCTGGACTGTGGAAACGCTTTTTACCTTGACTACCCACCCCTGAAATGGGAACTTGAGGCACTGATGGGCGGTCGAGGGTACTGCATTCAAACTATCAATCCATGGATGACCAAGAATAGCCTTAAACATCAGGTCTATGTCCAATACATAAAATTCTACGTCCATCTTTAAAGGCCCTAGCTCGGCCTGAACTATCACGACCCCGTGGCAAGCTCTCATGGAGTTATCGTATGCCGCAATAGTTGTCAGTGTGGGCATTAGCATGTCTTCAGAAATGTTGCAGGCACGCAACGTGCTCAAGGGACAGACATTAATAGAAGCTCCCGTGTCCACTAGAGCTGAATCAACGGCCACCTTGTTCAAAGAAATTATAATGCATAGTGGCATCTGACGTGCCTCTGGGGGTGCTAGCTCCTACCCAGAAAAAGAAATAGATGGTCCCTTTGTGATGGAGGCCAACACCGACAGCAGACTATCTACTGCCACGTCCTCGCTAACCATAGCTTTCTACAAAAAAGCCCTCAGGGCATCTTGGTGTAGCGTGGACCTCTTGATTAACTCCAGGACTGATATTTTTGTTGGCATTCTGTCCAAGTGTTGCAACAAATCATATTTAGTGCCAGGAACTGGGTCAGTCTCTTCTGCTTCAACTGTTGAGGAAGGAATTGGGGGGTTGGGTGCTGGTGCACTAGTAGAGGGGTATCTTCTGTGGAATAAGTGCCCACTCCGAAGGGCACAGTTCCATGCCGACACATCATCAGATGGACTCCCGATTGGCCCTGTGGGGTGAGTGAAAGGGGTAGGAATGGGGGTGAGGATGGCGGAGGCTGGTCTGGTGGGTTGTCACGCCCCGAACCGATAGCAGCGAAACGTGTCGTTCGCTCGGAATGTGGCAGTTAAATAGTCGTGAATAATCAAGAGCAGTCGCATAAGACCAAATAATTTGGAGTAATAATAAAATTTTATTTCAAATATAAGTCTCTTACAATTTAAATTTTAAAACTTGAAGACTCAACTACATCACATTGAAATAAAAGGGGATGACGCACTAACAGACTTTGACAAGATATCTCAATAAGAGACACCATGCTAGACTCAAGAGAAAAAAAAGATACAGGTTCACTAATTTTCAGAGCTCACTTGCACACTTGTCCCTCCCGTGTGAGTCTCGGTCTCGCTAGCCACCTGATTACCTGAAAAATGTTGGAATAAAACTAGATGAGCAAACGCTCAGTAGGAATTACATCTCTACGATCCAAACTTGCTTAAGGTAATTAACATCTTATGCAATGTACTATGATCATGCATGAGTGAATGCGAGAAAATATAGAAAATATAGCAATGAGATTGGCATGAAATATCTATCACAAAAACTAAGTTGCAGGATATATCGATCAAGAAGTTTCCATACCATATCATGAGGTATAAGACAATTGATCATCAAGTAAATACCCTTTCTTGGGTAGAGGTTCATGATTTTCAAGCACTCAAGTCAGTCTAGAGTCACCTAACGAGCCAGTGATCTTTACTCATAGGTTGTCATGATATCTTTAACCTCATGAGCCAGTGGTCTTCCTCATGGGTTTATTTTTTATTCATTCAGTGTGCCGCATGAGCCAGTGGTCTTCCCTCATGGGCTTGTTTATAGCTTATTTCAGTATACAGCATGAGCCAGTGGTCTTTCCTCATGGGTTTATTCATTAGTTCATTTTACCTCATGAGCTAGTGATCTTCCTCATGGGTTTATCATTAGTTTAGGACTTCCATCCTACTGGACAATAACATTCATGCGGCCGAAGGCCCAATATTTACTAGCTGTTATTTAGCGACCCAGTTCAAAGGAAATTAAAAAAAAAATCAACTCATGGAGTACAGTAAACTGGGTAAATGGAATCCACTATGGTCACCGCAATTCAGAATTCGCATCCGTATCAATGGGCGCTTATTCTAAAAATAGATAAATAGGCACGAAGAATTGGCATCCGCCACCACGGGCACAATTCACAAATGGCGTCTACTTCACTGGACACAGATTCCAGGAAGTGACTATTTCTCAAAAATGCCAGAAATAACACTCGTTGAGGGTAAGATCGTCATGTTTCTTCAGAGGGACATGACAGTAAATTGGTGTAAAGAGTTTTTAGGGTACAACCTACTCGGCTACCTTAAGAGAATCCAAGACTAGCGTAGACTTACGGAGGTCTCTATGATGAAATCACCAGTCCGAAGGAACAGAATGTCCAGCGGAGGGTTCAATCATCATGGAGAGTCAAGGGTAAACGATATAAATCAAAACTAGGACTCCATCTACGGATGTGAGATAGGAGTGCCAAGAACCCGTGGCTAAGGGTTGGAAACTCGGGAAAATCAAGCGGTCGGAAAAATTGGTGTCCTTCCTGACAGACGCTATTTAAATTGGCATCTATCAAGGAAAACGCTCATTAGTTTATTTCATTTTATCTAGAATTGTTAAATTTATTTCCCAGAATATAACGTCCATATAGGTGGACATTAATTTCTGATGTTTTTATTTAAACAAACATATACGTCTATTTTTAAAGACGTCATTTCATATTATTAAGTTTAGAAGAGAACATCCTTTTAAAAGGACACATATTATTTAATAAAGAATTTTATAAATAAAATATATGATAATTAGGAGAAAAAATTAAGGATTCCAAATATATAATTTTTATAATTTTATGCTACATAATTTGGTAGATATGAATTTTCGAAGATATATTAAAATGATTGAGCGGTGGTTGGGTTGTACGTGATTTAAATAGCGAAATTGACAACTTCTTAAATCCTCCCATTTTTTGACGTAACCACGTCGCAATCGCGCATATGATATATCGAAATGACGTGCTCGAAAAATTCTACCTAGCCGGGTGTTCAAAACAATTTTTCGTTGAGAGATAAGGGATCTTGAGCTAGGGGGCACGAAAATGATGGCACCACCCTCACTACCTCGGTCTTCACCCCAATAATACGCTCATAAAATTTCATGATCAAAGGACACTCCGGCACCCATAAACAAGTGGTCCAAATAAAAACTTATAACTAACATGCTATAGTGTCCTGCGGTAATTCGCCGAGTTACTCATTAAAACATATTAAATTGCTTAAGTAATTACTGTTACTAGTTAATACCTTATATAAAGACATGAAAATTTAGGATTTCAGTAATATAAAATTTGTGATTTTTATGCATAAGATTTCATAGATAAAATTTGTTTTTAAGCATGGTGTACGTATTGATTAATTAAGATAAACAATGCAAGTTAAACGTAAACCATGTAAACATGCAAAAGATTTTAATAGGAATATGAATCTAACATCATATATGTTGGTTAGGAGTTTTGTCCGAGGAGAGAAAATCTACCTTTTTGGTGAAGAAAACATCCTGGACGATGAACAGGAAGAAGAACGTAGTGGAAATGGCACTCTATTTTTCAACAACAGAGTATGAAGAGGAAGAAGAACCCGTGGGATGCTTGCAGGAGGAAGAAAGGAAGGGGAAGAAGTCGAAACGTCCGCCTCCAGCAACAAGACAAAGAAGAAGAGGAAGGATATCCTCTTCACGTGACAGTAGCAGAAAAAGAAGTGGAAGCAGAGGAAGAAGATGGCGTGGCCGCACTGCAACGGTTCTATGAACATCAGCAAGAACACGGCAGCAACGGCACGACGACTGCGTACGATGGAGAAAGAAGAAAATGGTGGTTCGACGAGGCAAGGTATTTTAATGAGGAGCGAGTTTTCTAGAGTGTTTTGAATGACTCCGATGGGAAGGTTTAATGGCTTTCCCTTGTTTGCCAAACTCCTACCATTTTAACAGTCGCTTGCCTAAACTCCGGGAGAAACCCTAAGCCATGCACGAGCATGCATGCCATGGTTGGGGGTTCGGTTGGCTTTATGGCTCACGTGGGCTTGGGTGTGTGTAGTTGGGTTGGGTTTAGCATTAAAAGGCCACTTGTATATATATGTGTATATATATGGGTGGTATGTACACGTAGGTAATCTGGGTTGGGCTTTTGGCTATGGGCCTTTGGTTATCTTGGTTCCACTAATGGTTATGGCGTGTATTGTTCTGGGCTAAGGTCTTATATATTCTGGTGTTATTATATTTTTGTGTTAATGGAAGAAGACTATCTATGTGTTAAAGCCCATTAAATGATTTAATCATTTCTATTTGGCCTTTAATTTATTTTTGAATAATTTTTACTCTTGATTATTTTTCAGGGGTGCTACATCCTGTTTAGCTTCCCTATGTATCCATATATATACTTCCATGCATCTTGCATAAAGTATTGGAAAAAAAACCAGTATATACTAAAGCCCTTATCAACTCCGTGTTTAAAGGAGAATCTTGTTAACTCGATTAGCATTGGAGCCTTCTTTTCCTTTCGTTTATTTAACTAGTTGGGCTAGGACATATTTATTATTAATTACTATTATTATTAAAGCTCAAGTCTATTCCAACCCCTTATTCTAGATGGGCTTACATTTATAAGGCCCTTGTTAAGGTATATATATATTTTATTTGGACTTCTTATACAAGTATTTAGGAGCTGTATTTACTATTTCAAATATCTTGATATATAACTAAACTCATTTGCATCTTATATTTATTAATAGTTTTGCATGTAGATATATATATATATATATATATTTGCGTATAAGGCTCATTGGCCTTAAGTTAGGCCATTTGCTATGGGGTTGTATTAAATTTATATTATAGGTGGATCATGATATCGATTGAGAGTGTGATTAAGGTAGTACTTCATGTAGGGATTTTATTTCTCCTAATTTCTTTCACTATATTTACCTCATTAATTATTATCTTGGGTATTAGAGGAAAGTTCGATCCTAGGAAAATATTTACTTTCATTTAAAAGGGAATTTAACTAGCCACCTATTTATTCTAGGAACAATATACCCAATTCTTATTTATTCAACATTATTAACTATTTATAAGAATATATAAATATCATCATGTATAGATTATATTTTTTTTCAAATCGTAAATATATTCTTTTATTCCTATTTAGCCTTCAAAATTACCGGACGTTACACTCTCCCTCACTTAAAAGAATTTGGTCCCCAAATTCACATGGTATTTTTCTTCCAAAACAGCTTAAAATTATTACACCATGACCTTAATTACCAACAATATGCTAAAAAGGGTAATGAATGGAATCTATTCTCCTAATAGAAACAAATAGGACTAGCTTAAAGTTAAGGGGTACCTCTCGCTACTCCATCAGTTAGTTCGTTCAAAGGTTGAAGCCTTCCTTGATGTCGTGCCCCATCGAGATTTTTAACCTTCGGAGGTTGATCCTTTGGAAGAGAATAACTTGCTACCTTGTAATCCTTGCTTCCACAACGAAGACATACACCTAAGTTCCACCAACATTCCTCCGACCGATGATTTCTTTTCCCATAATGTTTACATCTCTTTTGTGGCACTCCATTCTGTATATCTGCTCCTTTTATCTTCTTGCCATGAGAAGATCCATTGCTATCATTAGGTCTCTTCTTACTAGTCTCGATTCTCCTAGCTAACTCCTTCTTTTCTCTCTGAGCCTTGACTCTTTCCATCATCTCCAAGACATCCTCTAGCAATTGAGCTCTTTTAACCATCTCCGGATAAGATTGTATATCCATTGGCGCCAACTGGAGAATGAGCTGAAGTCTTAACCCATTCATAAATCTTTTAGCCTTCATTCTTTCAGTCATAATCAGATGAGGCGCATAACGAGACAACCTTGAGAATTTGGCCTCATACTCAGCCACGGACATACTCCTGTGTTTCAACGATGCAAATTCTGCGGCCTTCCTTTCTTTGATTCTCTCGAAAAAATATGTATCATTAAAATATGTTAAGAATTCTGCCCATGATACTTGATTATCCGGCAATGTTGCTTCTACGGACTCCCACTATGCCCTAGCATCTTTTTCCAGCTGCAATGTAGCCAATAGAACCTTATCTTGGTCCGAACATTGCATTATCCGGAATATCCTCTCAATCTCCTTTACCCAATATTCCATCTTGTCAGGGTCGGTGGATCCATCAAACCTAGGGGGATTCAGTCCTTAAAAATTTCTGTGCAATTCTCCCGCACCACGATCCGCTACACCATGAGCCACTTTTTAGAGGGCTTGAGTCAATCCTTGGACCATCTCACGCCATTGATTTTGCTCAGCTGCCATCTAGCTAGAGAGTTAAATTTCTACAAAAAAAGATAAGAATTAATTTCTTATATATTTTAGGATTAGCATATTTTAAATTGGAGAGTGAATATATTTTAACACTTAACCCGTGGTTCTACCCGATTCTCACGGAATTCCTATAGGATGACCACAAAGATACTCAACCTATCTCTTGGACTTAATGCCCTAAGGAATTGAAAGTCAATGCTCTAATACCACCTCTGTCACGCCCCGAACCGATAGCAACGGAACGTGTCGTTTGCTCGGAACGTGGCAGTTAAACAGTCGTGAATAATCAAGAGCAGTCGCATAAGACCAAATAATTTGGAGTAATAATAAAATTTTATTTCAAATATAAGTCTCTTACAATTTAAATTTTAAAATTTGAAGACTCAACTACATCACAATAAAAGAAAAGGGGATGACGCACTAATAGACTTAGACAAGATATGTCAATAAGAGACACCATGCTAGACTCAAGAGAAGTAAAAAACGCGGGTTCACTAATTTCCAGAGCTCGCTTGCACACTTGTCCCTCCCGTGTGAGTCTCGGTCTCGCTAGCCACCTGATTACCTAAAAAATATTGAAATAAAACTGGATGAGAGAATGCTCAGTAGGAATTACATCTCTACGATCCAGACTTGCTTAAGGTAATTAACATCTTATGCAATGTACTATAATCATGCATGAGTGAATGCGAGAAAATATAAAAATATAGCAATATAGGCATGAAATATCTAGCACAAAAATTAAGTTGCAGGATATATCGAGCAAGAAGTTTTCATATCATATCACGAGCTATTAGACAATTGATCATCAAGTAAATACCCTTTCTTGGGTAGAGGTTCATAATTTTCAAGCACTCAAGTCAGTCTAGAGTCACTTAACGAGCCAGTGGTCTTTACTCATAGGTTGTCATGATATCTTTAACCTCATGAGTCAGTGGTCTTCCTCATGGGTTTATTTATTATTCATTCAGTGTGCCACATGAGCCAGTGGTCTTCCCTCATGGGCTTGTTTATAGCTTGTTTCAATATACCGCATGAGCTAGTGGTCTTTCCTCATGGGTTTATTCATTAGTTCGTTTTACCTCATGAGCCAGTGGTCTTCCTCATGGGTTTATCATTAGTTTAGGACTTCCATCCTACTGGGCAATAACATTCATGCGGCCGAAGGCCCAATATTTACTAACTGTTATTTAGCGGACCAGTTCAAAGGAAATTAAAAAAAAAATCAACTCATGGAGTACAGTAAACTGGGTAAATGGCATCCACCATGGCTGCCGCAATTCAGAATTCACATCCGTATCAATGGGCGCTTATTCTAAAAATAGATAAATAGGCATGAAGAATTGGCATCCGCCACCACGGCCGCAATTCACAAATGGCGTCTACTTCACTGGACGCAGATTCCAGGAAGTGACTATTTCTAAAAAAATGCCAAAAACAACACTCTTTGAGGGCAAGATCGTCATGTTTCTTCAGAGAGACATGATAGTAAATTGGTGTAAAGAGTTTTTAGGGTACAACCTGCTAGGCTGCATTGAGAGAATCCAAGGCTAGCGTAGACTTACGGTGGTCTCTATGATGAAATCACCAGTCCGATAGAGTTAAATGTCCAGCGGAGGGTTCAATCATCACGAAGAGTTAAGGGTAAACGATATAAATCAAAACCAGGACTCCATCTACGGATGTGAGATAGGAGTGCCAAGAACTCGTGGCTAAGGGTTGGAAACTCGAGAAAATCAAGCGGTCAAAAAAATTGGCATCCTTCCTGGCAGATGCTATTTAAATTGACGTCTATCAAGGAAAACGCTCATTAGTTCATTTCATTTTATCCGGAATTGTTAAATTTATTTTCCAGAATATAGCGTCCATATAGGTGGACGTTAATTTTTGATGTTTTTAATTAAACAAACATTTATGTCTATTTTTAAAGACATCATTTCATATTATTAAGTTTAAAAGAGAATATCCTTTTAAAAGGACACATACTATTTAATAAAGAATTTTATAAATAAAATAAATGATAATTAGGAGAAAAATTTAAGGATTCCAAATATATAATTTTTATATGTAGATATGGATTTTTGAAGATATATATATATATATATATATATATATATATATATATATATATATAGTAAAATGATTGAGCGGCGTTGGGTTGTACGCGATTTAAATAGCGAAATTGACAACTTCTTAAATCCTCCCATTCCTTGACGTAACCACAACGGAATCGCGCATATGATATACCGAAATGATCGGCTCGAAAAACTCTACCTAGTCAGGTGTTCAAAACAATTTTTCGTTGAGAGATGGGAGATCTTGAAATAGGGGGCACGGAAAAAGGTGGCACCACCCTCACTACCTCGGTCTCCACCCCAATAATACGCTCATAAAATTTCATGATCAAAGGACGCTCTGGCACCCATAAATAAGTGGTCCAAACAAAAACTTATAACTAACATGCTACAGTGTCCTAGGGTGATTCGCTGAGTAACTCATTAAAATATATTAAATTGCTTAAGTAATTACTCTTACTAGTTAATATCTTATATAAAGACATGGAAATTTAGGATTTCAGTAATATAAATTTTATGATTTTTATGTGTATGATTTCATAGATAAAATTTGTTTTTAAGCATGGTGTACGTATTGATTAATGAAGATAAACAATGCAAGTTAAACGTAAACCATGCAAGCATGCAAAAGATTTTAACAGGAATATGAATCTAACATCATATATGCTGGTTAGGAGTTTTGTCTGGGGAGAGAAAACCTACCTTTTTGGTGAAGAAAACATCATGGACGATGAACAAGAAGAAGAACGTAGTGGAAACGGCACTCTGTTTTTCAACAACAGAGTATGAAGAGGAAGAAGAACCCGCGGGATGCTTGCAGGAGGAAGAAAGGAAGGGGAAGAAGTCGAAACGGCCGCCTCCAACAACCGGACGAAGAAGAAGAGGAAGGAGATCCTCTTCACGCGGTAGTAGCAGAAAAAGAAGTGGAAGCAGAGGAAGAAGATGACGCGGCCGCACTGCAACGGTTCTTTGAACAGCAGCAGGAACACGGCAGCAACGGCACGACGAATACGTGCGATGGAGAAAGAAGAAAATGGTGGTTCGACGGGGCAAGGTGTTTTATAGAGGAGCGAGTTTTCTAGAGTGTTCTGAATGGCTCCGATGGGAAGGTTTAATGGCTTTCTCATGTTTGCCAAACTCCTACCATTTTAACAGCCGCTTGCCTAAACTCAGGGAGAAACCCTAAGCCATGCACGAGCATGCATGCCATGGTTGGGGGTTCGGTTGGCTTTGTGGCTCACGTGGGCTTGGGTGTGTGTAGTTGGGTTGGGTTGGGTTTATCATTAAAAAGCCACTTGTATATATATGTGTATATATATGGGTGGTTTGTACACGTAGGTAATCTGGGTTGGGCTTTTGGCTATGGGCCTTTGGTTATCTTGGTTCCACTAAAGGTTATGGCTTGTATTGTTCTGGGCTAAGGTCTTATATATTCTGGTGTTATTATATTTTTGTGTTAATGGAAGAAGACTATCTATGTGTTAAAGCCCATTAAATGACTTAATAATTTCTATTTGGCCTTTAATTTATTTTTGAATAGTTTTACTCTTGATTATTTTTCAGGGGTGCTACATTCTATTTAGCTTCCCTATGTATCCATATATATACTTCCATGCATCTTGCATAAAGTATTGGAAAGAAAACCAGTATATACTAAACCCCTTATCAACTCTATGTTTAAAGGAGGATCATGTTAACTCGATTAGCATTGGAGCCTTCTTTTCCTTTCGTTTATTTAACTAGTTGGGCTAGGACATATTTATTATTAATTACTATTTTTTTATATAAAGCCGAGTCATCAAGTGGGAAAAATGGAGAGTGCACCCCCATTCCAAAGGAAGGGAATGTTCTCACTCCACCAAATCACCACTTTGATGCTTTATTTTATTAATTTGTCAAGGGAATGCAATTACAAAGGAGGCCAAGCCTCTGTAGTACAATGAAGATGTATAATAGAAAAAAGAAACTATACAAGCCTCCTACGAAAATTGGGAATGCCATTGACATCCGCAATTGCATATCGTCTAGCTATTGTAGGCAGTTCTCTAATTGAAAAAAATTCCAAGTTGCATCTTACTAACACTGCATGGTTAGCAAGCGCATCTGCTAGCTGATTGCCTTCTCTAGATGTGTGGATAATGAGGCACTGAAATATGGAGAAAATATGTTGTAGTGATTCCCACCAAGGTAGAAGAGACCACGTGGGGTCTTTATTCTTTTGCAGCATCTCAACTAAAATCTGAGAATCAGTGAAAATGGTAGAAATTGAAATGTTATGATGTTGTGCTAAACGGAGACCATCGAGTAGCGCCCTTCCCTCAGCCACCATATTGGATCCAACACCATAATAATATGATAATCCCAGCTTTAAATGCCCTTGACTGTTTCTGATATAGCCACCTCCTCCAGAAATTCCAAGGTTCCCTTTGCTTGCTCCATCCACGTTTAAGGAGAAATTGGTAGCCGAAGCTTTCCAGAAAATAATAATATATGATGAATGATAATTGCTAATTGAAATACCAGAACCTTGCAGGCTGAACCGGAAGTCATTGCTAATTCCATGCTTAAATTTGATCTGTTTCACAATGTACTTTAGATCTGCAAGAATCTGCTCCGAGATTTTTTCAAAGATGTTTCTATTTTTTTCATACTTGACTTGGCATCTGAATTTCCAGACCTCCCAAATAATCATGATTGAAACCAACAGGGATATAAAACCCTTTGGTTTACTCAGGACAGCCTCATTTATTATTAATTTCAGCCTGTTACTGATAGAGAGAACATCCAGAGACGAATTGTTAAGCAAAGGAGCAAATTTGTTCCATAGAATTTTGGCCACAGCATTGTCTACAAATAAGTGATTTTCATCCTCTATTGCATGGGAGTTATGGCAACAGACACAACTTGAAGCAATAGCAATTCCACATTTTTGTATCTGCTTATCAACAGGGACTGCATGTTTCAATAATTTCCAACAGAACAGGGAGGCCCGAGGGGGAAATCTTGGATGCCAGATTTTACTGAAACTTACACTAGGATTTGAGGTCTGCCCTTTGATAAAACAGTAGGTGGATTTAGTACTAAATTTACCTAAATTGGTGAGATACCAAATAGGTTTGTCCTCTCCATTTTGTATACTAAATCTCTGAATTTGACCCCTCATTGACTGATCTTCCAATAATTGCCAGACAGGATGTTGAAATTTTGCCATTGCTTCTTGGACAGTACAGTCTTCATTCAAAGAGGGGTGCTGAATATGGAAAGCTTCTGTCAGAGTCTTGTTTTTAAACCAGTTATCTTTCAGAAAGTTAGTGGAGGCACCATCAAAAACAATCATTCTAGAATTAGCCAAGAGAATAGATCGGGCTTTCTCAAAATCAGTTGCTTTAATGCCTGTAGGAAATGAAGCTTTACAGTCTGATATATGAAGGCCATGATAGTATTTGCTTCTTACAAACTTGGCCCAAGGAGAGTTACTGTGAGCAGATAGCCATAAGTGTTTTACATATTGACACAGTTGAGTATTTGATTGACTGCGTATACCTAATCCACCTTTAGAGAGAGGACAACACATTTTGTCCCAGGATATCCAGTGCTTTTTGTGGGCATTCTCATATCCCTGCCAAAAAAATTGGAGCAAATATTCCCAATTTGTTTAAGTATAGTGTATGGAATGGAGGCTGCACTGGCGCAGTACATAGGAATAGATGATAGGACCGAGTGAATGAGAACCAATCTCCCTGCCTGGGACAACAACTTACTTTGCCAGCCAGCAAGCTTGGCATTGACTTTGTCTAGCAAATATTTAAAGTGAGGTCTTTTAACTCTTCCTTTTATTTTTAATTACTATTAATATTAAAGCTCAAGTCTATTCCAACCTCTTTTTCTAGATGGGCTTACATTTATAAGGCCCTTCTTAAGGTATAAATATATTTTATTTGGACTTCTTATACAAGTATTTAGGAGCTGTATTTACTATTTCAAATATCTTGATATATAACTAAACTCATTTGCATCTTATATTTATTAATAGTTTTGCACGTAGAGAGAGAGAGACAGAGAGAGAGAGAGAGAGAGAGTGAGAGAGATATATATATATATATATATATATGTATATTTGCGTATAAGGCCCATTGACCTTAAGTTAGGCCGTTTCCTATGCGGTTGTATTAAATTTATATTATAGGTGGGTCATGATATCGATTGAGAGTGTGATTAAGATAGTGCTTCATGTATGGATTTTATTTCTCCTAATTTCCTTCACTTTATTAACCTCATTAATTATTATCTTAGGTATCAGAGGCAGGTTCGATCCTAGGAAAATATTTACTTTCATTTAAAAGGGAATTTAACTAGCCACCTATTTATTATAGGAACAATATACCCAATTCTTATTTATTCAACATTATTAACTATTTACAAGAATATATAAATATCATCATGTATAGATTATATATATATATTTTTTCAAATTGTAAATATATTCTTTTATTTCTATTTAGCCTTCAAAATTACCGGGCGTTACACGGGCCTTGGCAGAGTGGTGATGGGTGAAGGGTTGAATGGAGGGGTGATGATGGAGGGTATGGCGGGTGATGGTGAAAGGCTTGGCGGAATGGTGGGGAACGCAGCGAGGGCGATAGGGATGGCGTAGTGGTCAAGGTGGTGGGCTGGAGGATGGAAGGAACAGAAGGTGCGGGGAGAGTTGGTGTGGTGGAAGGCCAATAGATGAGCGGGAGTCTCATCATCATAGGACCACCCGCATTAGGGGCTGGGCGGTGAACAACATTGACTTGAGCCGGTGCCGGCGGCTACTGTTGAGGAGCGGGCTGGTGGTCTGGCATGGGATTTTGGTGAATCCAGAGTTCAGGTGGTTGCTGCTGCTGTTGAGGTTGAGGTTGGGGCTGCTGAAACTGTTGTTGCGGCCTCGCCTGTCTTCTCTTCTCTTTAATATCTTCTATCAACTTATGCATCTAGGCCTAGTCAATCCTTTGCCCCTCATGCAAGTCATACACTAAATCTCAGAACTGAAAGCATCTTTCTATTGTGTGCCCGGGCTATCGATGATATATGCAATATCTGGATTGATCAGCAGTCGGGTTCTAGTTCTGACATTCCGACGGGAGCTGTATGTCACCAGTGTACATCAAGGCCGAAAATATGTCCGGCAAAGTTTCAGGGAGTGGAGGATAATGGGCTCTTTTCGGACACGGTCGAGTAGGCCCATAACTAGCAGGAGGAGGAACATTGTGGTATTGGGATGGCTACTGAGGCTATTGTGGTGGTGGTGGTGGTTGTTGTGGCTGTTGGGGAGCATGGAAAGGTGGTCGGGGAGCTTGTGGAGCGGAGAACTGGGGGTTTCGTGGAGGTTGCTGGAAGCGGGGTAGAGCAGGCTAGTTGGGAAATTGAACAGCCTGGACCTGCTCATTGGTTTGAACTCCCTCAGTAACAGGACCCTGGGTCTTTCTTGTGGTCTTGGACTTCTGGGCCTCGAATAAGAAATGGATGGGGGAGTTTTTGAATTAGGTTTGGATAAACCGGGCCCGACAGTACAACTGTTGCATGTTTGATATATCGTTCATCACCCGAATATTCCGGAACGTAGGTGTTGCATTTAAAATTAACAATTTTACTTTTTCTTCTTCTGGGATCTGCCTGGGCACACGTGAGGCCATCTGCCTCCATCTATCTGCATAAGTGGAAAACTCTTCATCTGACTTCATTTTCTTTGCTACTAAGTTGGTGAAGGAATACTCCAGTCCCACCCGGTCTTGGAATCTTGTTATGAACTTCTCTTTGACAATCTTGAAACTTTCTGCCTCCTCCAAAGGCAAAGTATAAAAACACTCCAACGTCACCCCATCCAATGACCAGCGGAAGAGTAAGCCATAAGGCGGTCATCATGCTGGAACTGCACCGATTCATACAAAAACTTCCTTATGTGAATGAACGGGTTGCCATTCCCGTCGTACTTACGATATGTAGAGAGCTCCGACTGAGGTGGGAAGCGAATGTCCCGGAAGTTAGGAACAGGGACATCAGCAAGAGACTGCGGGCCGACCCGCTTATGGAGGAGGTCAATTTGTTGCTACATGGCAGCCCATTTATCGAGAAGTTCCTGTTCCCAGGAAGGAGGAGACACGGCAGGAAGAACATAGTAATTATACGGAGCTGATGGATAAACTGATGAAGGGGGAAGCCCATAAGGTGGATAATGGGCCAAGGAAGGGCCCATATCTGCATGAGCCAACTGGGCGGCCCCTGGTTACAGACGGATCAAATCAGTCGGGGCCACAAGGGCATGTGGCGCTGAAGAGACAGTAGTGTATGGATCAGAATAAGAAGTCAAAGGGATCTGGGTCTTCCCCCTGTCAAGAGGCTGTTGGGCCGAGGTAGAGGCTTGGCCCATCTCCATGCCAGAGAATCGGAGGGTCCGAGGGTGAACTAGAGTGAGATCGATGGGCGCAGCAGAGACGGCCCCTGACCCAATAATAGGAGATGAAGTGGCTGCAGCAGCCATGCCGTGAGAAGGAACTGAAGACGGGGCATCCGGCCCCTGCAGAGCTTGTCGGAGGAGAGTGAGCGGGGTAGGATCTAACTGGGCCATCATGTGAAGAATCTGATTGGCCAAGTTCTGAGAAGAGGAATCAGAATGGGAGGGTTGAGCACCCTCAACAACAACGATTGGGAGAGGAGGGTGTGAGCGACGTCACGCGGTTCGGGGAGCGAAGAGGACGCGGAGCGCGCGGGCTCCTCTTTTTGTTTGCTGCAACACAGAAATAAGAGAAGAGAGAAGGGACCACCACAGGAGATTGCTCCGGCGGGGCGAGCGGGATAAATGTAATATAGCAAGATATGGGGGTTAAACGGCCATAGCGGGAAGTGACTCCCCGCGGCCTCGGGGGGACGGGAATGGTGCAGAAATTAAATAGCAAGAATTGAAACGGCCATTGGGGAAGTGACTCACCGCGGCCTCGAGAATATGAGCAGATATAACAGAATACAAGGAGAATATAAAGAGCGAGAATTGAAACGGCCATTGGGGAAGTGACTCGCCGCGGCCTCGAGAACATGAATAGATAAGAATATAACAAAATATAAAGAGAATATAAGAGCGAAAATTTAAACGGCCATTGGGGATGTGACTCGCCGCGGCCTCGAGAATATGAATAGATAAGAATATAACATATAAGAACGTGAATTTAAACGGCCATTGGGGAAGTGACTCACCGCGGCCTCGAGAATATGAGCAGAATATAACATAATATAAAGAGAATATAAGCACGGGAATTTAAACGGCCATTGGGGAAGTGACTCGCCGTGACCTCGAGAACAAGATGTGATCGCCATGGGCCAAAAGACCCCAAAATAAAGAAAGTGATCGCGCCTACCTCAAGAGCGGGAGATGGCGGGTTGCTTCTTCCTCCCCCTTCGGTCGGCCGATGGAGAGGGCTTTCCTTAGGTACCCTTGCAAAACAACGACAAACAAGTAACGAGTGGATTAGAAAGATAAAGGTGTAGTATTCAAATCCTTGCGATAAAAATGATGAAATGATGGCAAGACACACACCTGGTTGGTGTTATCTTTTAAACCCCTCTCGGACTCGAGTAGGAGGAAAATGAGGTGATGGATGCAATAAGTATATAAGAAGAGGCGCCCTTATGAAGGGGGATAGAGGATGTGAGATGATGAATGCAAAAGAACTACGAAGAAAAGGAAAGGATTGGCTTATTGGATGTGCCGGTGGTGAAATCCGGCGGAGCTCCGGCAGCGTAGGGACGACGTGGAAGCGCGGTGGATGAAGACGACCTTCCTCTCGCGAGCGTGGGCACCCGAGAAGTCGGCAGAACCTCCACCTACAAAAGATCCCACGGGTTAGAAATGACTCCGGTAGCCTCTGGGCTCCGGCAGCCTATCGGATCTCTAAGAAGCTCCTCCAGAACTGAGGGGGTAGGCCTCTATTTATAGGGCTCCGGAGGGTGGAGGCGTCCAGGACCCTGGACACCTCCATTAGGGCCGAAGTAATATTTTATTCTATTTTTATTCATTTTTTTTGAATATTTTGTTGGGGGCGTCCAAGGTCCCGGACGCCTCTATAACATCCACCGAACTCCACCGAAAGCCGCACGTGGTTTGGCACAACGCGTGGTTTTAGAGCGGCGACCCGTGATTTGGAAATGGGCGCGTCCAGCCAGCTGGACGTCTCCACAATTTGGATTCTTTCACACACGACAAACCGTCGTTCGGTGGGCGGCGCCCCGTGAGTGAGTTGATGGAGGCGTCCAGGGTCCTGGACGCCTCCAAGAAAATATATTTTATATTTTTGTTTTGTTTTTATGCCAAAGCTGGCATTTTATATTTTTTATATTTATTTTTATGGAGGCGTCCATGTGCCTGGACGCCTCCATTAATATATTATTTTTTATTTGGTTTTGGGCTTTGAAAAATAAATTAAAAGAATGGGGGCGTCCAGGGGCCTGGACGCCCCCATAAAGACCCACCGGGTCCTCAGTTCAGGCGTTGGCGGCCGCCCGGCAGACACCCTTCCTGGTTTCGGAACCTCTGATGCGTCCGACTGGTGTTGATGCCGTCCGAATGCCGTGACGAGACGATTCCGGATGCCGAAAAAGGCAGAAGAAGACCCAAGAAAAGGAAGCACTTAAGAGATTCGAAATGCGTAAGCCGTCGCGGGGCGTCGTACAGTAATATGAGACTTTCTCGGGAGACGTCAGGAATGGCGTGTCTACAGCTGCCCCGCCTTGGCGTCTGCTTTGCAAGGGAGTGACACGTAGTGGAATGGTATCGAAGTGGAGTGAAATGAAGTGGGAGCGGACTGATAAGTTGATGCCAAGGTGTGATGAGACACGCTTTTGACGTTACTGTCTGGAATTTTTCCTGGAGTTTCAATGAGGCAACCTTTGAAGAAGGTCTTTCAAATCTTGACGATTGCTTGGACGGAGATCAAATAAGGGAGGGTGAGATGTGCGCTCAGGCACGAAAAAGAGACCAACTTCTCGGTGTGGAAGTACCTGGGTCATAAACCGGAGGTTTCACCTTTGGGGAGCGGTTACCAGCCAATGTGGAAGTGCTGCGGCCAAGGTGGGTCAAACAAGGTAAAAAGTAAAGGAATATCTGAGGGTCTGTCCAAACAAGGGTCTCCTTTGGAAGAGCAGCGTAGGGCCGTTTCAAGGAAATTCAGTATTTTATTCGGAGTGGAATATCTCATATTTGTAAGAATTGAAGCACAGCGGCTTTCGCAATCGAATCACTTGAATGATCTTCCGCAATAAATCAAAGTCCTATATGAATGCATGCTGGGCTTAAAGAAAAATTTAAAACAAACTAAAATAGAAAATAGTCAAGGATAATATTGTCAACTTGTTAAGAACGGGTCAGGATACCGATCCGGTGAGCTGGTACTGGGCCGGGACCCGTTTATCCACGCACCAACTCACTGAATGGAACCGTCGTCCCCATGCTACCACAAATTAACGGCCTATCCGTACAACCCAAATTCTTCCGGGATCATCACCGTTTTTGTTGAAGGGGAACTCAAATCCCAGATTCGTTCGGGCCACAAGGTCCTTGACATGTTCTAGTAGCGTAGGTATCATATACTACGACGCATGACAAGGTGGGACCAACCAATGAAAGGTGGGATAGGAGGCAGGACAAAGACGTCCGTTAGTAAAACCTGCACAGGCCAGCATGGATTAATAACATCAGAAAGTAACAGAATCGTAACAGAATCACACCACAATGGAAAGGAGATCTAGCCAAAATCCTGACATTGACTGCTGATGTGGCATGTTCTGTCCTGTAGCACCCTACCCTTCCTATAAGAGCTCCCCTTAGGCTAGTTCATTCAAAAGCATCAAGGTGGGTTTTGGAAGCTCAGGAGAGGAAGGAGAGGAGAATCTAGAGATTTCAGGATGGAAGGAGAGTCTTCCCGCGTTATAAAGAGGAGCAGGCCTAGCAGCGAGATTAGGCGACTTTCCGACCTCGAGGGTCATTTGAGTGGGATGATCATGTCGCATATGGTAAGCTGATTCTTTTCAAATTTCTCCACGTGAACCTTCTTCTTACTTCCTTCATTCCTTCTTCTTTCTTTTCTCTTCCAGCCATATCCACTCTTCCCAGGCCCGAGGAAGTTTTCCAAACTGCCATGGCTTTCAAAGCTAACTTCCAACATCTCCATCGGCATGAGGGCCATACTCTCGAAGTGGCATCTGCAGGGGCTCCTTATTCATGCCAAACACTACGAGAAGATTCGCATGGACTGGGCGGCTATGGGCGCACTAGTGGAGATCTGGCATCCCCAGACCCACACTTTTATCTTCCCGACCTTCGAGGCGACCATCCTCCTCGAGGAGGTGGAACTTCTGCTCGGATTGAAGAAATTCAAGAGTGACGGGAAGGTGAAGGCTATGCGGATGCTGACACGGGGGACTTCCGAAAGCGTCCTTGGAAGCTTCATGCCGCCCGACGCAGCCCGAAAGGTTCGTACTCAAAAGGGAATTGATTTGCAAAAGCTCGCGGAATGGGTTATGGAGGCCCTGAGAGGGTTACCAGACGATGACTATTTGGAGGGAATCATGAAAGGGTTCACCATTTGTCTGGCGGGTGCTCTCTTGTTTCCTTATACCGACAACATGGTGGAGGAAGACCAACTAAGTGTTATCTGCAGGATCTTGCGTGGAAAGTGGGTGGGACCCGCTGTCCTTGCCTACCTATATAGTGGCCTTACTGCCTCGAGCCTGGGTAAGCCTCCTTTTGGTTGCGCACTTGTCCTGAATTGCTGGCTGGACTTGCATTTCAAGTTTGATCACTGTGAGGGAATGCCAACCACTTCGAAGCTCTTCCAACAAAGCCCGCTTCATCACATAGCCGACGTGTTAGGCTTTGGTGGCACTGTAGCGAATCGTGTTCCGTGGCTGAAGAAACGTGAAGACTGGCGGTTCCACTTTCGAATCTTGACACAAAGCTTCTTTACTTGCGCACCGGCATGTCTACTTTCGCTCGAGCTCCTCATGAGGCCTTCCTCTGAAGTTGATCTCCAACTGATCGGCGCAACCGAGTTCGTCCTTTATAACGCGCATCAATGCTGCCTCCAGGTCGGCATTCCACGTCATTCGTTCTCACCACTGACTCGCATCGTTCGTTTGAAGAAGAGAGAGTTGGGCACTGAAGCGGATGCGAAGGATGCGAAGGCCGTCAAAGCACCCTAGAAGACAAGCGTTGCGAGAAAGGCCTTAGCGCACGTGGGGGAAGAGTGCGAGCTGTGGAGGGCTTATGTAACCGAACTGGGGAAGTTAAGGCCTAAGGCGCCTAAACCCCTGATGTAGCTCATTCTACTTTTCTGATGGAATAAAATCTGGCATTTTGAAGTTTTGGACCACGTTCCCTTTGTTATGATTTTTATTTTTCCATTTTTTCCGTTTTTATGTTTTCTTTATTTTTATGTACCTATTTATTCATAATATGATCATATGTAAATATATATATTAAAAATATATTTTAAATGGGGCCGTCCAAGGGTCTGGACGCCCCAAATTTCTTTTTTATTATTTTTTTGAATTTTGCTTGGGGGCGTCGAGGGATCTGGACGCCCCTAATTTATTTTTTTATTATTTTTTTTAGATTTTTTGTGTGGGGGCGTCCAGGCGCCTGGACGCCCCTAAAATTTTGAATTTTTGAAAAGAAAAGAAAAACATGGGGGCCTCCAGGCGCCTGGACGCCCCAACAAAAGGAATTTTCTTTCATAAGGGGGGCCTCACCCCCCTTTCACTTCTACTGTTCATTCTGAAGACTCGTTCACTCTAAAACGACCCATTCCCAATTCCAATGGAGCAAGGAGGCCCGAGCCAAGGTGGAGAGAAGCGGAAACGATGGGCTCGTCGTCCGAGGAGGCTGAGAGATGACGCCGAGGAGGCTGCTGTGGCGGAGGAGATTGCGGCGGAGGAGGAGGCTCCTCTTTTGGCCGTGGAGGACCCTGCGGGCGCTGGTGACGCGGGAGAGGACGAGCACGATCCGGTAAGCCCCTTAGACTTCCATTCTATTGGTTCACTAGGCTAAACGGGCGGACGAGAGGCTGTGTGGAGAAGGCCGGGGAGCGAGTGAAGGAGGCGTCCAGGGGCCTGGACGCTTCCACATTTTCCTTTTTTTTTCTTTTTATCTCTTTATTTATAAAATAAGCTTAAAAATAAGGAGGCGTCCAAGGCTTGGGACGCCTCCTTGATATTATTTTATTTTTATTTTTTTGGGTTTTTTCTGAAAGTAAAACAAAGAAAATATAGAGGAGGCGTCCAAGGTGCTGGACGCCTCTAAGAAAACATAAATATTTTTAAAAATAAGATAAAAAATAAATAAGTAGCATATACAGTGTTATTGTTTATTACTATCCATGCTGCTGATGTGTTGCCCTGTTGGTTTTGTGGTGTGCAGGGCGTGATGAAGGGCCGGATCAGCTGGTCTCTAGTGGTGGCAGCGTACCGTGGGCTGCCAGACTTTCAGAGGGCGCGTGTGGAGGCCATGGGTTTTAGAGCTTTCCTTAGGATCGAGCCCTTCCGACTCGACCTTCCTCTTATCCAGGCATTGAGGGAGCGGTGGCACGCGCCGAGCAGGGCGTTTCTGATGCCCTGGGGACACATGGTGCCGACACTAGAGGACGTGGCTCGGATCACCGGGCTACGAGTTGACGGAGAGGCGGTGAGCGGGGTCACCTACCCCGACTACCGAGAGAGTGCCCTAGACCTGCTGTGGTTAGAGACGAGCGTGACCGACAGAGACAGCAGGGTAGTCGGCCGAGTGGAGATTATGGAGGCGCTCGGATTCGTCGACCCGCGCCAGCGGGTTAGCGAGACTGGAGCGGAGTTTCTGGCACGACTGGAGGGAGATGCCCGTGCAGCTTTCACCCAGGACCCGAGTGAGCGGGAGCTGGTGGATCTAGACCTCCGGAGGTTCCTCTTCTTCTTCCTGGGCCGCCTTTTGCTGGGGACGAAGGGGGATGGCATCCACTGCTGCTTCCTCGGGATCCTGGCAGACCTTGACAGAGTGGGGCACTACGCGTGGGGAGCGGCTCTGCTTGCCCATTTGATTGCTGATCTCTCCCAGACTTTAGAGAGGGAGACGACAGTCAGCGACTTCGCACCTTTTCTCCAGGTACATAATTTATTTATGCATTTTACCGTAGTTAAAATATGAAATCACTCGTGCTAATGATGTATGATGGATACAGGTGTGGAGTTATTACTACTTCCCGATGGGGAGGGCCAGGCAGGGAAACATGAGAGCCGTTCCTCTAGCGCGACAGTGGAGGCCGGTCGTGGTAGCGGCACCACACAGCTACCAGCTGGCGTCACTTCGTCGGGAGCTGAGCGAGTATCCTGAGGCCATGGTATGATGCGTATGATTTTTTTGTGTTTTTATGCATGTGACTGAATGGTAACTAACATGATGTATGTACGGTGATGTAGATGGTGTGGAGGCCCTACCTGGGAATGGGCGATGCTGGCCAGCCTTGGGTTGTAGCGGGTCTTCCTCGTTTCGGGTGGGACGTGTGGGTCCATTGCCTGAACGAGATCGAGCCGCTTCGGCTGAGGATGGTTATGAGGACGTTGGGGCTGGCCCAAGAGTGGGTCGATGTAGACGAGCCGGTCCGCATCGGGCGGAAGACCAAGGGGAAGGCGAAGATCGTGGACTGGCGTACGCGCTTCCTAGCACAGTACCAGGACTGGCAGCAGGGCGGGGTCCCAGTGGTGTCCCATGTACAGGACAGTACTGATTACCTGAGACGGTACCGGGCTACGTACGTGGACCGCCTCTTCCTTGGTGGTATGGCAGGGGTAAGTGAAATGAAAATGCTTCACCCTTCTATATGTATATGCTTGTGGCACTAACTTATGTGCAATGTAGGATGCTCGTGACAACATGATCGCCGAGCTGAGGGCCCAGTTGGTGGACGCCAGGCGGCAGTTGGTGGTCATCCGACAGGAGTTGGAGATCCTGGTGAGTCTATGCAATGCATTTTTTTGTGACCTGGATTTCGATACTTAGCCTCTGACTATCGTTTGCCCCGTGTTTCAGTGGGCCCACTAGGCAGCAGCAGCCGGGACAACTGGTGGAGCGGGTTCCAGTTCGTGGGGCCCTCCCCCGGAGATCTCTGCCCTTCAGGAGCAGCTGGCGCATGCGGTGGCTCGGGCTGAGGAGGCCGAGCATGACCGCCAGGCTCGAGTGAGTGTTTGCTTGGCCCTGACCCTCTTCTAGCTGCTTTCCTTCCATCACTGCTCTCTCACGGTGCATGCGTGTTTGGACAGGTGGCCGAGATTCGGGAGGCCCTGGCCTGTGCTGTTCATGCCGAGCAGGAGCGCGATGCTCGGGTGGCGGAGCGTGACGCCCGGATTGTGGAGCTAGAGGAGGAGCGGCGGCGGGAGGTTGAGGAGCTCCCTCGTGACGTGCTGGATCTGCGGATCGCCCTCGAGCTGTCGAGGAGGGAGGCGGTGAGAGAGAGAGAGGAGAGGGAGAGAGAGAGGGAGGACAGGAGGGCGGAGCGACTGCGAGACTGGGATGAGAGGAGGGCTCTGGAGGCCCAGCTACTGGAGCTCCGATTGAGTCTCGGCACGGCGGAGGGGAGGCTTCGGGAGAGCGAGGAGCGGTACCAGAGGGCGAAGGAATGCGGGGCGCGACTTCGTCAGTCAGGTTCTTTTTCCATGGGCAGCTATCTGGTTTCTTCGGCCGAGGAGCGTTGTCGTGCTTTCGAGGCTGGGGTGCCACCGCAGGGCGAGGCAAGCACGGCTTCTTAGGGTTCGCAGAGGCCCCCTAGGGATCCCCGGCAGAGGAGGGAGGAGAGAGATGACCAGGAGGGTGGTAGCGAGAGTTAGAGAGTTACTTGTACACGTCACCCTTCTCACTGTATGATGTACTTTAACTATTATATGAAATAGATTTCGTGTGGCGTGCCCTTTTCTTTCCCGTACTTTCTTTTGCACCACGTTATTTATGCTTCACGAGACTTTTACCCTGGACAGAAGGAAACTACTTTGCACGGAGGGATTCTGTTCCTTTTTCGCTTTCTTTTGGGCACGTCTAGGCGCGAGGACGCGTCTTAACCTTCGAATTCAAATTTAAAGCGTCGGACGGCCTTTCTTCGTCCGTGCCTTACCCGTAAACGAGCCCGCCCCCGCCAAAATTTGCTCGCCCCCTTTTCATCTTCCTCCTCTTTTGATCGATGGAGTTAGGTGGGCCCGACCATGGTGAATGTGGAGAGAGACGAGGAACTCCTCGTCCGAGGAGGGATGCGCAAGAGCATGGAGCGGCATCCATGGAGGAGGAAGGGCTGCTTCGGGCCCCCGAGGGACCCAAGGGGCCCGATGTCGCGGAGGGAGGTGAACACGGTCTGGTAGGTCATCCGATCTCTTCCTCTTTTGATCCATTTTGAGTTTTGAAGCGAGCCGTGCGAGGGGGGAAAGGGTTCGGCGAGTGTTGCACTCAAATGATGGACGCGTCCTAGACAGGGGACGCGTTCTTTGTTATGATGCGAGGCCCTTCTTTCTTGGTGCAGGACATGGCAAGGACCCTCGGCCTGGCCGATGAGTGGGCGAGTGCAGACGAGCCCAGCCGTGTCAGGAAGGAGAGTCGCGGCAAGGCGAAGCTCGAGGATTGGCGCATACGTCTCCCTGGACAGCAAGGGAGCGTACTGGTGCAGGATAGTGCCGACTTCCTGCGGCGGCAGAGAGAGAGTTATGCGGGACTTCCCCAAGCCGGGGATACGCGCGACGTCGACGGGTCGCATGCCCAATTAGCCGAGGTCAGGCGGCAGCTGGCCGCCACTAAACAGGAACTGTCACTCCTGGTAAGCTAAGTGCTGCATTTTTGTGTTTTTAAATGTGGAGCTTAGCTGACTACTGTTGTTTGTTCATTCCAACATGCCCAGCAGACAGCGATGGTGGGACTGGCTGGCGGCGCATCTTCCAGTTCCTCGGCCCCTTTTCTTGAGATTGCCTCCCTCTGGGAGCAACTTGCCGGTGCGGTGGCTCGGGCTGCCCGGGCGGAAGAGGAGCGTGATGCCTGGGTGGCCACTGTAGCAGAGCTGTGACATCGCGGTGAGGAGAGACCTTCTCGAGACATCCTGGAGTTAAGGGTTCTTCTGCAGATGATGAGGAGAGAGGCAGAGAGAGAGAAAGCCGAGAGGAGGTTCGAGCGACAGCGGGATCAGACCGAGAGGAGGGCCTTGGAGGCCCAAGTGAGGGAGCTCCAGCTGGGCCTTCAGGCCGTCGTGCAGAGGCTAGGAGGGATGGAGACGCGCTACGAGAGAGCGCGAGAGTTCGGGGAGCGACTGCGCCAGTCTGGTCGCTTTGCCGCTAGTGGCTTCTTTGCCACGCCAGGGGAGGAGCAGTGAGTCATTGCTGTGGAGCCGGCGCCACGAGGCAAGGCGGGTGCTACTGCACGGGGATCCCGGAGGCTTCTGAGAGACCCTCACCTCAGGGGAGAAGAGAGGGATGCCTAGAGGGACGAGCGTGAAGATAATGGCACGAGTTGGCGAGCCAGTGGACCCGCCTCATTTCTATGATTGTAGTGTTTATGATAGCTTATGTAGAATTAAGAATGGAGTGATTTGATTTTCTGATGCTTGTTTGTTCTCTTGTGCGTTCCTTCTTCCCTACACTTCTTCTCCTTTGCACTGTTCCCATGTGATGGGTCTGTCGAGACTCCACCCGGAGCGGAGAATCACGTCTTGTTGTGACCATTTTCCATGGGAATCTACCGTCGAAGTCAATAATGACGGCCCTAGTTCCTTTTCCCGGATGTTGTGTCAAATTTTGCGGACGTCCTCCAAAACATGATAGGGTATCCCTAGACAACATAGGGGTCTAGTCGTCATATTCTTCATCCAATCAATCACCCTATGCGAGCGGCGAAGTGACACACGGGACCGCATGGTAGGTGCTTCATTGCGAGGGCTATCATTAAAGGTGATGGAGGTAATCTTGGCCTATACTCCTTCCATTTCTATAAATTCTTGTCCCTTTTATCCTCCCAGGTATATCGAGAGCTAACTCGAGGAGTGCAAATTCTCACGGGAGAGGAGGAGTTCAAAATTCCGAGAGTTGGATGGAGGGCAAATCTTCCCACTCCTCGAAGAGAAGCAGGTCCAGTGGTAGTAGTTCCCGGAGGCTTTCGGACCTCGAAGGGCACTTCAGCGAAAGGGCTCAATCACAACTCGTAAGCTGAGCTTTCCTGCCCTTTTCTCATTCTTTCTTCCTTCCTCTTGACAACACCCTTCTCCATTTCTTATGCACGCACAGAGTGTGATGAAATCACACATTTCATGGGAGTTAGCAGTGGCCGCATACAGGGGTCTCCCGGATTTTCAGAAGGCCAGGCTAGACGTGATAGGATTTGGCACCTTTCTTCGGATCGAGCCGCTCAAGCTCGACCTGGTCCTGATCCAAGCCTTGTGTGAGAGATGGGACCCAGTGAGTCGGGCATTCCTGATGCCCTGGGGGCACATGGTGCCCAGCTTGGAGGATGTGGTCCGGATCACAAGCCTGAAGGTGGAGGGCGAGGCAGTGACCGGGGTCACTTATGCAGATTACCGAGAAGGTGCTCAGAAGCTACTGGGTTTGGACCTAGATGGTCGGAAAAATAGGTCGGTAGCTAGGGCGTCCCTCATGGATGCATTAGGGCTCACCGACACTCGTCGGCTGGACGATGAATACTCAGAAGAGTTCATGAAAAGGATAAAAAATAGGATGCCGTGCCGTGTACTGCACAGATTTCGGCAACTGGGAAAGATGCAACATAGATTTGAGGAGATTTCTCCTCTTCCTTTTGGGGAGATTGGTACTGAGCTCGAAAGGGGACGGTATCCAATGTCGCTTCCTGGAGCTGCTGTCAGACCTTGAAAGAGTAGGGTACTACGCCTGGGGAGCTGCCATGCTGGCGCACTTGTTTGCAGGCCTGTTCCAAGAAGCAGATCGTGAGATGGCTGTGAGTGGTTTTACACCATTTATCTAGGTATTTTGGTTTTGCTTGTTTTGTATATTTTTTTATGTTTTTACAAGGTACTAATGACCTGCGCCGAGCAGCTGTGGAGCTATTATTACCTCCCCATGGGGAGAGCTCGGCATTGGCGACTCGCGATGGTGCCGCTAGACAGGCGGTGGGAACCCATCATGAGTGCGGCACCCCTAACCTACCAACTGATGGTGCTAAGGCGGGAGCTACAGGAGTTCCCTGCAGCGATGGTAAACTGGAGACCCTACTCAGACATGGTCGATGCCGACCAGTCGTGGGTTCTAGCAAGTCGTGCCCGGTTCGAACGGGAACTGTGGATGCACTGCCTGAATGAAATCGAGCCGCTTCGGCTACGATTGGTTATGAGGACTTTGGGACTGGCTCAAGAATGGGTGGATTCAACTGCGCCACCTCGCGTTGGGAGAGAGACGCGAGGACCGGCGACCTGCATTGACTGGCGTGTGCGATTCCGTGAATAGTACGAAGACCGGCAACGGGGTGGCATAATCATGGAATCACAGGCACAGGATAGCGAGGATTACCTGCGTCTATACAAGACAAGGTACGCAGAGCGGTTCCAACCCCGGGGACTTGCGGAGGTAGGTCTCCCCTTTTTCTCTTTTCTTCTTTCTCCCCTTTTTTTTAGTTTTCTGGTGGAAATGCTGACTCGTATGGCTGCAGGATATCCGTGATACGATGATAGCGACTTTACGAACTCGCTTGGCAGAGATGGAGCAACGGTTGGGCGATGCCCGCGGAGCTACGAGCGCCTTGGTAGGTGTACAGTGCGTTCCTAATTAAAATCGTAGATTCCAGATGTTGGCTGCTAATTCACACGGTCGTAGCATGCCCAGATTGGCGCGGCTTCCCCAGCGATGGGAGTAGGTGGTGCCTCTTCCAGCTTGTGGATTCCCACCTCAGAACTCGACTTGCTTCATGAGCAACTTGCTCACGCCACGCAGCGTGCTGCGGAGGCAGAAGGGATGCTCTGTATACAGGTAAAAGTTTCAGTGTTGAGTTCTCTTTGTTTACGCCTTATCGCGTATCTGAGATGGTACACTTGGCAGGAAAAGGAGACGGGAGAAGCGCTTGCCCAAGCTGCGCAGAGGGAGGATAGGATAGCAGAACTGGAGAGGGAACTGCGGCGTCATCCTGATGACGACTCTTCCAGGGATGCTATGGAACTGAGGATCACTCTCCAGTTGGAGAGGGAAGACCGTGAGAGAGAACGGGCAGAGAGAGAAAGAGACGCAGAGAGAGAAAGAGCCAACAGATTGACTGAAAGGGAGGAACGGAGGGCCATGGAGGCCCAGTTGTTCTAACTCCAAACCAGCCTTGGTCTTGCTGAACAGTGGCTGAGAGATGGTGAGGAGCGCTACCGAAGAGCACGAGAGCGTGGCTTTCGTGTTGGTAGCTTCTCTGCTGCTTCCGTGGATCAACGCCGGGGTGTGGGAATAGGAAGGGGAGTACAGAGCGGTAGGAGTACCGCTTTTCGTAGTTGGGTAGCACCTTTGAGAGCGTTTTGCCCGGAGAGTAGTGGGACGAGTGATGCAGAGAGAGAGGGCAGAACTTCATGTAAATTTTTTTTTTGGTTTTTGGAATAAAATACAAGGTTCGGTTTGTTTGGTTTTCACCTTTACTTTTGTCGTCTCGAATCCCTGCACACATCACTGAAACAAACAAATCAGAATTTCTGTTCTGACTTGGCCCCTTGCTCAATAAGCAAATGGTCACTGTGACTGTCTTTGATAACTGGTCACAAGGGAAAGATGCGGTGATGATAAATGCGACAGGCAAGCACACGAATGCAAGCGGTATTAAAAGTGAGATGCTGCACGCAAATGCAATCATGCAAAATTGATTTGTTTTTTTATATATATTTGGCATTTTTTTTGTTTTATCATAAAAAAGATTTTTTTTGTTTGCAAATATGTATATTTTCTTTTTTTTCTTTTTTGTTGTTTTTATCATTTCAATTTTTTTTTTGTTGCTAACGCCAGGCAAGCACCCAAATGGCACCTAACCTACGTGAGAACAGGGGTTTCTTACTAACCTCCCAGGTATCCTAAGTGCACATCTAGGTTGATTTGGGCCTCTAGACCCCTCGAATGATGATCCCGCCGACTAAGACTTACCCTGATGACAATACTGTCATGCCATGCTTAGGCTCCTAGTCGCTTCCGACCACAGGGATTCACCCAAAAGGTGTTTGAGGTAAGAGATTTGCCCGACCCGGGTCTGTTTCCTCACAACTCTAGATGGTATATGATGAAAACACCCTGGAACCCTAACGACCAACCGCGCGACGCTGACCCAGAATCAGACGCCGTCGCACCCATAGGTGACGCGCTTGCATTGGCCTAAGCCCGAGGTTAAACAAGAAGACATCAAGGGGGTAAACATGGGTCTTGACCAGCCAGAAACACAGAGACTCCTTCGCAGCTATAGCTTTTGCTTTTCAAAGTAGGCAACCATATGTGTATATTAAAATAAGGTCACAGACCTTGGCGGGTTTCGCCCTTTAGAAACTCCATCTCGCTTTCATCTTCAAAGGAAGAAGGAAGAGCGTGGGGGATAAACCTTCTGAGAGGATCGGCAAAATCGTTAACCCAGCGAGCCAATAAGGGTTCATTTAACTCTTTCCTTTCGGACAACTTCGGACCAAATCTCGAGCATTTACATTCCACGGCCCCTTTTGTGGATTCAGACTTTTGCTTTGAGGGGTTCCATTTATCGCATCAGGCACGGTCCCGACTAGGCTCTTGATTTTGATTTTGTATTTCTTTTTGTGAGGGAGATATAGTCGTTTGACGTTTGTGGGCTCCCTTTCATATGCCTGCGGGGACACTGCCCTCTTCTTGTGCTCTGATCGATACTCGAGGAAATGGATCCTACTCTTGCCCTTAGGGTTTGAGTTTCGATTTCTCATGCTCAGCGTTTTAAGGGCGTCGACTGTCTCATTTGGTCGAAGAGAAAAGAATAAAGATTACAGCTTCCGGAGATCTTCTGGGTGGGGCCCCACCGTAGGTGATGTTACCGACTTTTTTGAATAAAATACATAAGTGAGCGCATGTTAGGTTCCTTCGAGCGAGCATAGGCCGACGTGGACGGACAGGGATCTCCACGGTTCTGGAAAATCAAGACCCGGTGCCTACCAAGCCTTAATGGGCCCTATCCTAACATGAAGGTTAGATGCAGGGACTTAACTACATGGTGACTGCCAAGCATCGGCATTTTGAATTTTCCATATTTTTAGTGGTTTTTGATATTTCTTTTTTTTGATGTTTTTTTTATCTTTTCATCATTTTTTTGTTTTATGCTAAGGGTAGTATTTTTTAAGATAAAGTCCATTCCAAGGGTGGGATAACTCGGTCCCTTCGGCGTTGACTAGCTTGTAGGCGTTGCCAGGGTACACGGCTTGAATTACAAATGGTCCTTCCCAATTGGGTTGGAGCTTAGAACGCGGACCTCCAGGTTTGACAAAAATTCTTTTTACGACCATCTCACCGACTTTGAATTTTCTCTCAACGACTTTCTTTTGGTAAAAGCGAGCGAGTCTATTTTGATACACACACGCGTGTTCGGCAGCGGCCAGCCGCTTCTCATCCAAGAGTTCCAACTAGGCGAGGAGTGAATTACGACGATCGTCGAGGGAAAATTCCTCGTCTAATTGTACCCTGAGAGAAGGGATCAGAGTCTCGTACCGGACTACCGCTTTCATACCATAAGTAAGGGCAAATGGAGTCTGCCCGGTGGGGGTACGGATTGAAGTGCGATAGGCCCATAGGGCTTCGATAAGTTTTTCTGGCCAGTCTGAAAACTTACTAGACTCGCAGGTTTTTTTGATGATTTTGAGCAATATTTTATTGGTGGCCTCCGCTTGGCTGTTACCTTGTGGGTAATAAGGCGATGAATGATGCAATGCAATTGCGTACCTTTTGCAGAGGTCGTATAGGTCCTGAGAAATGAACTGTGTCCCATTGTCGGTGACGATTGTGCTTGGGACGCCGAATCTGGCGAGGATGTTCTTCATAATGAACTTGCAGACTGTTGACGCCTTGATTTCCGCGTAAGCTTCGACTTCGGCCCATTTGGTGAAGTATTCCGTCGCAGTAAGGATGAAAGATTTTTGCTTGGTGAGGGAATTGGGAACACCTAGGGGACCAATGATGTCGAATGCCCACATGGAGAAAGGCCACGGGGAGGATATTGGATGAAGTGAGGAAGATGGCGAATGGATTTTATCGGCGTGAAGTTGACACTTGACACACCTACGGACATAGATAGCACAATCTTCTTCAATAGTGGGCCAATAAAAGCCTTGGTGAATGATCTTCTTGGCGAGCATCTGACTATTCACGTGGCCACCGCACACACCCGAGTGTGTCTCCTCTACACATTTCCAAACCTCATCGTCACCAAGACATCTTAACAGAATACCAGTAAGGCTCCTCCTATAGAGTAGACCTCCAACCAATTTGTATTTCTGAGCCACCCTTCCTATGGCTTTCTTGTCCTCTGTGGTGGCCCCTTCAGGATAAGACTGATCTTGGCAGTATTTGACGATTTCATAGAACCATGATTTCTCTTCATCAGCCAGTTCTTCTTCAGCCTATGCCAACATGATTTCCCTCTTCTCAAGGATATCTTCTTGCAGGATCTTTCTTGCTATCCTGTCTTTCACATTTACGTAGGAAGCATCATCGATTACAGGGGCGTGAAGTTTATAGATGGAAATTGACTCAAACCATCTTCCTAGAGGGAACCTTATGGATGATGCAAACGAGGCGAGGGCATCGGCGAGAATATTCTGATGACGAGGGACATGAACAAAGATCAGTTTGGTGAATAGTTTGGCAAAGGCAGCAGTGAGATCTTGGTATGGCTTGAGTTTGGGATCGCGAGTGCGATATTTAGTGAGCACCTGGCGAAGGATGAGTTGACTATCACCTACGACTCGTAACTCAGTGATACGAAAAGAATGAGCGAGTTCTAGGCCAGCTAGAAGAGCTTCATATTCGGCTATATTGTTGGTAACTGGAAATTTGAGCTGGTATGCCAATGGGAATGTGAGGCCTTCAGGCGACAGGAGGGCGATGCCGATTCCTCTCCCTTGAGAATTCAGAGCTCCATCAAAATATAGCGTCCACATTGGCTCATCTGATTGGTTGACGGACATTAGTTCCTCATCTGGAAACTCTGATTGGACGGGATCGAACTTGGGAAGAGGATGATGAGCGAGATGCTCGGCTATGGCATAGCCTTTAATCACCTTTTGCTGGATGTAGGTGATGTCGAACTGAGAGAGAAAACTTTGCCAGTGTGCTAGCCTATCCGTAAGGACGGATTTCTCCAGAAGGAATTTGATAGGATTCATTCGAGTAATCAAGTGGACCTCATGAGCCAAGAAGTAGTGCTTCAATTTCTGCACTACCCAAACGAGGGCAGCACAAGTTTTCTCCATGACGGTGTACTTCTGCTCACAGCGATTGAGAAGTTTGGACAAGTAATAGGTTGCCCGTTCCTTGCCTTCTTCATCAGCTTGTGCGAGGACGGCTCCCACAGAGTCATCCAAGACTGAGACGTAAAGGATCAGAGGTTTTTCTGGTTTAGGTGGAATGAGAACGGGTGGACTAGCCAGATATTCCTTCAACCCTTCAAAAGCTTTCTGACATTTAGAATTCCAGTGGAATTCTACTCCTGGCTTGGTCAACTCGTAGAGAGGTCTACACCTTTGTGAATGTTGGGACACAAACTGACGAATAAACTGTAACCTCCCGATTAAACCTCAGACTTCCCTCAAATTCTTGGGAGGCGGCATATCCCTGATGGCCTTAGCTTTGTCGGGATCTATCTTGATCCCTCTTTTACTCACAATGAACCCCAGTAATTTACCCGACGACACGCCAAACACACACTTTTTCGGGTTCATTTTCAATTGGAACTCCCTTGACCTCTGCAAGATCTTAGCCAAAATTTCTGGATGTTCCATCCGGGTCCTTGATTTCACCAATAAGTCATCCACATACACTTCCAGATATATGTGCATCATGTCATGAAATATGGCCATCATAGCTCTTTGGTAAGTAGCTCCAGTATTCTTTAATCCGAACGGCATGACCACGTAACAATACGTTCCCCAAGGGGTAGTGAATGACGTCTTTTCTTGATCCTCTTCTACCAAACGAATTTGATTGTATCCTGAAAATTCATCCATGAATGAGAGGGTTTCGTAGCCTGCAGTGTTATCAATTAACACATCAATGTGAGGCAAGGGAAAATCATCCTTTAGACATGCGCGGTTAAGGTCCCGGAAGTCGATGCAAATCCTGACTTTCTCATCTTTCTTCATGACCGGGACAATGTTCGCCACCCATTGAGGATAAAGAACGACTCTAATGAACCTGGCTTTGTGGAGCTTATCGACCTCTTCTTTCATTTTCAAAACCATCTGAGGGTGGAAACGCCTTAGCCTTTATTTTACCGAGACGGACCCTGGTTTTAGGGTTAAACGGTGTTCGACCAAGATTGAATCTAGACCCGACATATCCTCGTAGCTCCATGCAAACGTGTCCTTATATTCCTTGAGAACCTCAATTAATGCCTCTTCTTCAGAGGGTGGTAGATTGTCACGTATGAGGATGATCCTAGGGTCTTCCTCAGTTCCCAAGTTGACTTCTTTGGTGGATTCTTCTACGGCGGTTGACAGCTCGTCGAATCTCCTCATTCCACTAGCATATGCGCCTGCCGCATCCTCATATTCTTCACCCTCATCGTCAGTGGGGCATTCTTCATCCGTGATCTCGTAGACTCCATATCCTTCATCAAATGCATAGTCGCCCTCACATTCTATTTCCGGTAGCCGGATGGGATTTTCTAGCAACTGGGGGATGGCAAGAAGGGCCTGACACCTGGCGGCTAAATCCAGAAGGAATCGATGAGGGATCTGCCTACCCTTGGATTTCTTCCTAGGTACTACCCTTGGCCTATCATTCCTAGATTGACTGACAATATTTACAGAAGAAGAGGAAGATGAAGAGGATGGTGTAGAATGTACAGGAGAAGACCCCTCAGAGGAGGGGTAGAAAAGGTCGCTCATCGGACCTTGGACGGGTCATCCGCAGGGCGGTACGCACCCGTGGGAGATGTAGGAGGTTTCCTCAACGAAGATATGTTGTTGGGGAGTTTGAAAATTGACGTTTTTTTTTCGTTTTCATTTTTAATGACAAAGTAGTGAAAAGAGATTGGAGGAGAGAGAAAAGTGGTTATGGCTAGAGAATTGTGAGGCTCATAGAGCAGATCATGGTTGAAGACCTGGCGCGGGTTGAGAAGCCCGCGTAGGTATGTAAGCAGAGAAGGGGATCTGGGAAGATTATCAGACAATTGTCTGGCCCAGGAAGAAGATATCTGCAAAGGCTGAGACGAGTGGATAGAGAAGATGGCGGCTAATGAGCCGTCGACGGTAATGTTGAGGACGGATGAAGATCCGTCGATGATAGGGTCCTTCTGGCGAGGACGAGGATAGTTTGGAACCTTGGCAAGAGTGGTAATATTCTCTGGTATTCCGGAGATCAATGGTGGTCCTTCAAGCTGCGGAGACGAGAACATCCTTTCCAGTGCAATGGAAATGTCCCGTATGTCGAACCATTTGTTCCACTCACATTCCGGATCTTTGATCTTGCCTCTTTTGGTGATCCTCGGATATTTTTCAGCCAAATATACAGCATGTGATCCCCCATATGCTTCTCGTGGGTAATCTGTCATATGAACAACGGGCCCTCTGTTGAAGTGGTTTGATAGAGTCCATGTGAGGGGCTTCCAATCCACCTTGAACGGTCCTTTGAAGCCTAGGCCAAACCTGCGGTTCGGCCTAATTTCCTTTGGCGGTTTGATCCTACCCAGTAACTGTGCGCCCAGACCTTTACCCTGTTGATAGCCGATGTTCCTCATAATCTCCCAACCTTTGGAGTGAAAAGGGAGACATGATGTTGCGGTTGCCCTGACCGGCTCCTTTGGTGCTAGTGGAACGTGAGATGAATCACGTACGTCCAGTAGTGACAATATGGGCCGATGAGATGGCCAAACAGAGGGCAGAGAGGTGTTGATAGCATCCACTGTGTGAAGGAAAGGTGTACTGACCACTTTAATAATTCTCCCATTGTAAGGAAACTTCAGGCACTGATGGTTGGTGGAAGGCACAGCATCCATGGCTTCGATGTAAGGGCGACCCAGTATAGCCTTGAATGTGGGGTCCATGTCAAGGACATGGAATTCCGTGGGAATTGACATGGGGCCTAGTTCTGCCATCAGAATAATCATCCCCTGCGGTGGCCTTTTGCTATTGTCATAAGCCGTGACCGTGATCGAGGAAGGTCTTATTTGTTCCTCGTTGACCCCACACAACTGAAGGGTGTCAATGGAGATCACATTTATGGACGCACCCGTGTCTACAAGACACGAGTTTATGGATACCCCATTAATTTTTATTGAAATGCACAGTGCATATTTTCGAGCTTCCTTGGGAGCGAGCTCGTAGTTGTGGAACATGATGGCCGGTTGTGTGTCCGTTGGGGTCAGGACGGTCGAAATCTTCTCCACGGGGAGGTCTTCATTAACCATGACTTTTTGAAGATATTCCATCAAGGCCGCCTGGTGGGATGTGGATCTTTGAAGTAGCTCCAGGATGGAGATCCGAGCAAGCGTCTTGTCCAAGTGTTTCAATAGATCATGCTGTGTTCCAAGGATAGCTCTTCCTGGTTGTTCTCCATCATCCTTCTCCGACTGAGATTGCTCAGGATTCTGATTGTTGTGGGAGAAAACCCTGTGAAAAATCCTTCCACTCCGGAGCACCATTGCCTGCGGATTTTGTACCTCTGTGGGGGTAGCAGTGGGTTTTAACAGAGGTTTGAGGGGTAGTGGTGGAGGAATGGTTGATGAAGCAGCGGTGATGACAGGAGCAGGGATTCTGATGAGGGGTTTGTTAGGTGGAGGCATGGTGGAGGTAGAGGGGATATCGCGCGGATTATGAAGGATAAGGGGTCCGAAAGGTGGAGGTGGAGACGAAGTAGAAGTGGGTAGGGCTTGAAGTGGGCAATGATTTTGAGGTGGGTGATAGGTAATGAGTGGTTTTGAAGGCATTAGTGGTGATATGGTGGAGAAAGACGGGGTTATGTATGGTTGACAGATGATAAGGGGTTTAGAAGGCGTAGGGGTAAATGTGGTAGAGGTGGATGGTAAAGTGGGGGAGTGGGAGAAGATGAGAGGGTGTGAAGGCGTAGTGGAGAGTGTCGGTTGATAGGGGATTGGGGTACGGATGAGAGGGCGTAATGGTAGTGAAAATGGTGAAGGCGATACTGACGCGGGTTGATGAGAGAGAGGTGCCACCCGGGCAAGGCAAGGGTGTTGCGTAATGATAGGATTGGCGGTAGAAAGAATGGAGGTACTTTCCGGGTGCCACACCTACTCTCTCCCGACTTCCGGGAAGGAGGAGATGGGGTTAACCTGATGATCAGGCTGTTGGTGCTCCGGTAATGGATTCTGGATTATGCCCATGTTGGGCTGTTGTTGTGGGGCCTGCTGAGGCTGTTGTTGTTGTTGTGGTTGCTGCTGCTGCTGCTGTTGTAACTGCTGCTGTGGCCTATGAGGAGGTCTCCTAGCATTGAGAGCGGCGACGTATCGTCTCATTTCATCCCAATCTATTTGATGTTCATCATTCATATCGTGGATGTAATCTTTGAAATGGAAGCAGTAATCTACAGTGTGTCCTGGCTGCCTGTGGTAGACGCAGTATTTGGAGGTATCAACATTCGGGGGCCACACGGGCCTTTATCTGGGTAGGGCGAGTTGGTTTGATGCCATGAGGGCATTAAAAATGTCTGCTAAGGTTTCTGGCAATGGTGGATAGTAGGCTCTCTTGGGACCGACCGGCCTCCTTTGTTGCTGTTGGGGACCATAGTTGATGGGAATCGACGCCGAGCATTAACTTTTATTTTTACATTTGAGTCCTTTTATTTACTTTTATATCATTGGGAAAGTATATGTACAATTGTAAGGCTTTGTAAGCCAATGTGTCATTCCCTAGGATTGTGTGGGTTTTTATGCAAATGTGTAGTAGGTCTAGTTAGGGGGCCCCTTCCCCTTCCCCATTGGTCCACCTCATCCATGTGGGGCAGGTCAACCATCCTAGATGGCCATCTAGAAGGTTTGAATGCTAATTGACCACATGGGAGACAAAGGGGTTAAAATTTCAAAGGTTGGCCACCTACCTTACCTACCTAGTCAAAGGAGTGCTCCATTCACATGTAATTTATTTTTTTTGAGTTTTGACTACATGGGGGAAGAAAATGACTTATTTCCCACGAAATTCTCAGCCCCCCACCCCTTGCCATTTTTTATATAAGCCAATGTATAGTGTCATTAGAGATTAATGAAGAAATTATGTGAAAATTGCTTGAAGCAAGAAGGGTGTGCCCTCTCTCCCTCTCTCCCCCTGGTTTCCTCCCCTCAAACCCCCAGATCTAGAGTGATTTTATCTTCCTTCATCCCCTCTCAACCTCCGGTGATCGTCGGTGCCGCCGCCGCCGCCGTTCGTGCCGCCGTGGAATCATCATCAAGTTTCTGTACTACTGGATAGAGATGTAGTTCGAGAATTCCTGAAGCCAGCCATGAATTCTGATCGATTTAAAATTTTGAGGGTTGGTTCCTATCTTCTAGCCCCTTCTCCACAAAAAATTCCAAGTTCAAAAGCCACCGTTTCATATTTTTACCATTTCGTTCAACACTCTATCTTAGATCTGTTCTGTACCTATCTACAGTGACAGTAGCCCTGAGTTCTCCACCTTCGACCACCCTTTTGAATTATGTTAGACCTCCCAATTTAACTGGGTGTTATGTCCATCGTCCCCTACCCCCACAATTTTTATTAGATTTTTATCATCCTTCTATCTATTTTTAATAATTCATGTTCTACTGGAGCTACAGTACTTTCAGTCAGATCCCAGATCTGACCTTTGTCTAGTAAACAAATCACAGAAAATCATAGACACATCCAAACGTGTCCAAACCAAGTTTTCTGTCTTTCCAACTCCATTTCCAACAACGTCTTGGAAGAACACAACCCCAGATTCAGACGTCTACCTCGTGGTCAAAGGAAATCCATAGTCAAGTTCTCTGCAGGTCTGAGTCTTCAGTTACTGTACAACAGGAGATTGAAAATTCCATAAGTCAAGATCCGAGCAGATCCAGGCCAGATCTTTAGGCCTAGGTTGAAGAGCTTCAAGCTATCTTTCCAACGGCGCCAGTCTCGTGTCGATCCGACATCGGGGCTGATCGCAGCGCCCATTCTTGCCGGAGCGCGCGCCGAAATACAGAACCGGCAGATTTCCGATCGGGTACCGACCGGTGCCGAACGGAGCCGCCGGGCCTCCGGCCGGCGAACAAGCGTGCCGCCATCCCAAGGAGCGACCCTCCGGGCATCCACCACTACAGCGGTGCCACCGGGTCCCACACGGCCCCTCCGTATAGCACGTGGACCCCACCGTCACGTGTTCGGGTGTTGCCGAATCAACGCAAGAAGCCGCCCGTCAACCCGAATTCGGTCCTCCCGGACCCCATTGTGTAGCCCTTTACCTCCCAGCGTGGAGTGGGCAGCGGCTTGCATTTCTATAATATTGTGTAATATTGCTCCGGGAGTATGATTTTCGGCCGAGCCCGTCTTCCCCACACCGAGCGCGTGGAGGTATCGTTCTCGCTCCCTACACTCGGCATTTGCTTATTTTCATATATACTTGTTTATGCCGCTGCTAGAGAGCATGCTTTAGGTCCGTTAGCTCGCTATATTATCATTCACCGCTGCTACGAGAGAGAGCGAGACCGTCCCCGTGACCCGATCCGGGCACGAGAGTGCAAATCGACCACCCTAGCTCTTGCCGGTTTCTTAACCGTGCACGTCCGACGCTTCCCTCATCAAGGGACGATCGTGAGCTTGTCGTGTCCGTGGTCCCGTCCAGCATCAATTTGGTATCAGAGCGAGTTGAGTCTAGGGTGTCAAAAAGAAAAAAAAAGAGTGTCATTTACATCGAGTCATTAGTCGGTTTAAGTCGAGTCTAGGATCATCATTGTTTTAAAACACAAAAAAGAGTGTCTTTTCGCATTGCATCCCTTTATTCGGTATATCAAAAGGTGTTGTCCGAACGTTAGGCCATGCCTATCGGGAAGGCTGCACACTTATGCGAGTGATCTTCGGATCGGTTATCTCCGCCACGTACCGAGTCTTGGTTTACGTCTAGGGTCCTTAGTGTGTATGCATGTCCATGTCCACTACCCATGGCCGATCCCCAAGACCATACGTCCGAGTGGTCAACTTTTGTGGCCAAAATGAATGTCCTCATGGACTGAGCATTTGGTTTTGCCCCTCTGATTATGAAAGCCGCTCTACCCAACGGGTCCACAACGGAACTCCATTTCACCAATAGGGAGTCGGATAATTGGGTTTCTCTTGACATCGTGGAGTCTCTCTCCAAGACAGGCGAGATTGTCCGCGATGGTGATTTTGCTTGTGTTGAGTTCTATAAGAGGATCGGCTCTGTTCTCTACACCGATGGCGCATGGTGCAGGATCGGCACACTTGCTGGTTCATGCATCATTTTAGGGCAAAAGTGGTTAGGAGAGAGAAGGGCCAATCTTGACTGGGACAAGAGGACTTGCACCTTATGCCCACCATACCTACCCGGTAAGATCACCCTTAGGGACCCCGTATGTCCAGCCACCCAACCCCAGCGGCCCACTCCACCTTCGAATTCGTGCTTGGAGCCACCTCATCCTGAGCCACCCGTATTTCTAACGGGTACATTATACATAGCCGAGCAGCTTCTTAGTTGGCTCAAGGATGGCTTGGTCCTACACCCTTACCCGTCTATGGACCCTACCCTACCTTTGGTGTCCATCAACTCCTACCACACAACTTTTGGGTCTAGTCACCATGTCGATACTTTGGATGACCTTATTATGGGATTAGATTCACAATGGGAGTTGACGCATCTTTTGGCCCGAGGCTCTGACCAACCCGCTAGTCTTACCTTCACCCATCCGGCCTTAGGATCCATTACCTCCGTGTGCACCGTGGGATGTGTCACCACGGAGATTCTTCTACTCCTCCCGATGCCGGCCGAGTCCGACGTCATTTCCTTTTGCCTGAGGGAGGAAGTTTATTTTCTTCACATGACCATTGTCCCGTTCACTATGACGGATGAAGGTGAGCATTCACACCTTCAAGAATTTCACGATTGGGACCATGTCATGGTGGAACCCACCATAAGGGGTCATACCTTCTTTGATCCCTTTGACCCCTTCCCTAGTGGATCCCTAGACCCTTCATATTCCCTTCACTTCTTCGGGGAAGTCCACCTTCATACCCCTTTCCTACGGGTTGGGTCCTCCATACCCACCAAGCCCGTCCACGATACACCTACACCCGGCTCTTCCACACCCGGCTTTCCTAGCCCACTCAAGTCTCCTAAATCTAAAGGGCCGTCCATGCATGACTGGGTCATACTTGGATGTTTAGGTGTTCCCCATACCACCCATCTCCGGTTACATAACATGCATGCATGGCACACATTCGGGTGTCCTGGTCCGCCGTCACCCATGTACGGGTCGGACTAACATTAGGTATGTCTAGGGTCATATATGAGTCGGTGTGTTTTCCTTGTGTGGTTTATTTTGTGTGGTTTGTTTGCATGGTTTGTGTGTCGTTTGTCTGCATGTGTCTTGTGCAAGCTCGTTGTCGTTCTCTTATGAGTAAGAGGGGAGTGGACTCATTCGATGAGTATGGGATCAGTTCTACATCTATACCCGGATCAGTCACCTACAGGGACTCAGCGGTGATTCCTAGTGAGTCTTCGAGCTGCTTCCTTCCCTTTGAGAGTGCCCCACCCGGAGTGTCCACCTCTAGCCCATGGCAGCTTGCGCATATTGAGTATATATGGAATGAGCAGGTGACGGTCACTTGGAGTGGAGCATACCCGCGCTACTCGGCACGGTGACAGATCCGCCGGAGTACTCGAGCATCCATACCCCTACTCGACGGGGTCGAGTTCCTCCCACCCGGGGAGAGTTGATGGGAATCGACACCGAGCATTAACTTTTATTTTTACATTTGATTCCTTTTATTTACTTTTATATCCTTGGGAAAGTATATGTACAATTGTAAGGCTTTGTAAGCCAATGTGTCATTCCGTAGGATTGTGTGGGTTTTTGTGCAAATGTGTAGTAGGTCCAGTTAAGGGGCCCCCTCCCCTTCCCCATTGGTCCACCTCATCCATGTGGGGCTGGTCAACCATCCTAGGTGGCCATCTAGAAGGTTTGAATGCTAATTGACCACATGGGAGACAAAGGGGTTAAAATTTCAAAGGTTGGTCACCTACCTTACCTACCTAGTCAAAGGAGTGCTCCATTCATATGTAATTTATTTTTTTTGAGTTTTGACCACATGGGGGAAGAAAATGACTTATTTCCCACGAAATTCCCAGCCCCCCACCCCTTGCCATTTTCTATATAAGCCTATGTATAGTGTCATTAGAGATTAATGAAGAAATTATGTGAAAATTGCTTGAAGCAAGAAGGGTGTGCCCTCTCTCCCTCTCTCCCCCTGGTTTCCTCTCCTCAAACCCCCAGATCTAGAGTAATTTTATCTTCCTTCATCCCCTCTCAACCTCCGGTGATCGTCGGTGCCGCCGCCGCCGCCGTTCGTGCCGCCTTCGAGCCGCCGTGGAATCGTCATCAAGTTTCTGTCCTGCTGGACAGAGGTGTAGTTCGAGAATTCCTGAAGCCAGCCACGAGTTCTGATCGATTTGAAATTTTGAGGGTTGGTTCCTATCTTCTAGCCCCTTCTCCACAAAACAATCCAAGTTCAAAAGCCACCGTTTCATATTTTTACCATTTCGTTCAACCCTCTATCTCAGATCTGTTCTGTCACTGTCTACAGTGACAGTAGCCCTGAGTTCTCCACCTTCGACCCCCATTTTGATTTATGTTAGACCTCCCAATTTAACTGGGTGTTTTGTGCATCGTCCCCTACCCCCACATTTTTTCTTAAATGTTTATCATCCTTCTACCTATTTTTAATAATTCATGTTCTACCGGAGCTACAGTACTTTCAGCCAGATCCCAGATCCGACCTTCGTCCAGTAAACAAATCACAAAAAATCATAGACACATCCAACCGTGCTAATTTTTCTGTCTTTCCAACTCCATTTCTAACAACTTCTCTGAAGAACACAACCCCAGATTCAGACGTCTACCTCGCGGTCAAAGGCAATCCATAGTCAAGTTCTCTGCAGGTCTGAGTCTTCAGTTACTGTACAACAGGAGATTGAAAATTCCATAAGTCAAGATCCAAGCTGATCCAGGCCAGATCTTTGGGACTAGGTTGAAGAGCTTCAAGCTAGCTTTCCAACGGCGCCGGTCTCGTGTCGATCCGACATCGGGGCTGATCGCAGCGCCCATTCTTGCCGGAGCGCGCGCCGAAATACAAAACCGGCAGATTTCCGATCGGGTACCGATCGAGGCCGAACGGAGCCGCCGGGCCTCCGGCCGGCGAACTAGCGTGCCGCCATCCCAAGGAGCGACCCTCCGGGCATCCACCACTACAGCGGTGCCACCGGGTCCCACACGGTCCCTCCGGACAGCACGTGGACCCCACCGTCACGTGTTCGGGTGTTGCCGAATCAACGCAAGAAGCCGCCCGTCAACTCGAATTCGGTCCTCCCGGACCCCATTGTGTAGCCCTTTACCTCCCAGCGTGGAGTGGGCAGCGGCTTGCATTTCTGTAATATTGTGTAATATTGTTCCGGGAGTACGATTTTCGACCGGGCCCATCTTCCCCACGCCGAGCGCGTGGAGGTATCGTTCTCGCTCCCTACACTCGGCATTTGCTTATTTTCATATATACTTGTTTATGCCGCTACTAGAGAGCATGCTTTAGGTCCGTTAGCTCGCTATATTATCATTCACCGCTGCTGCGAGAGAGAGTGAGACCGTCCCCGTGACCCGATCCGGGCACGAGAGTGCAAATCGACCACCCTAGCTCTTGCCGGTTTCTCAACCGTGCACGTCTGACGCTTCCCTCATCAAGGGACGATCGCGAGCTTGTCGTGTCCATGGTCCCGTCCCACATCAATTTGGTATCAGAGCGAGTTGAGTCTAGGGTGTCAAAAAGAAAAAAAAGAATGTCATTTACATCGAGTCATTAGTCGGTTTAAGTCGAGTCTAGGATCATCATTGTTTTAAAACACAAAAAAGAGTGTCTTTTCGCATTGCATCCCTTTACTCGGTATATCAAAAGGTGTTGTCCGAACGTTAGGCCATGTCTATCGGGAAGGCCGCACACTTGTGCGAGTGATCTTCGGATCGGTTATCTCTGCCACGTACCGAGTCTTGGTTTACGTCTAGGGTCCTTAGTGTGTATGCATGTCCATGTCCACTACCCATGGCCGATCCCCAAGACCATACGTCCGAGTGGTCAACTTTTGTGGCCAAAATGAATGTCCTCATGGACCGAGCATTTGGTTTTGCCCCTCTCATTATGAAAGCCGCTCTACCCAACGGGTCCACAACGGAACTCCATTTAAGCAATAGGGAGTCGGATAATTGGGTTTCTCTTGACATCGTGGAGTCTCTCTCCAAGACAGGCGAGATTGTCCGCAATGGTGATTTTGCTTGTGTTGAGTTCTATAAGAGGATCGGCTCTGTTCTCTACACCGATGGCGCATGGTGCAGGATCGGCACACTTGCTGGTTCATGCATCATTTTAGGGTAAAAGTGGTTAGGAGAGAGAAGGGCCAATCTTGACTGGGACAAGAGGACTTGCACCATATGCCCATCATACCTACCCGGTAAGATCACCCTTAGGGACCCCGTATGTCCAGCCACCCAACCCCAGCGGCCCACTCCACCTTCGAATTCGCGCTTGGAGCCACCTCATCCCGAGCCACCCGTATTTCTAACGGGTACATTATACATAGCCGAGCCGCTTCTTAGTTGGCTCAAGGATGGCTTGATCCCACACCCTTACCCGTCTATAGACCCTACCCTACCTTTGGTGTCCATCAACTCCTACCACACAACTTTTGGGTCTAGTCACCATGTCGATACTTTGGATGACCTTATTATGGGATTAGATTCACAATGGGAGTTGACGCATCTTTTGGCCCGAGGCTTTGACCAACCCGCTAGTCTTACCTTCACCCATCCGGCCTTAGGATCCATTACCTCCGTGTGCACCGTGGGGTGTGTCACCACGGAGATTCTTCTACTCCTCCCGATGCCGGCCGAGTCCGACGTCATTTCCTTTTGCCTGAGGGAGGAAGTTTATTTTCTTCACATGACCATTGTCCCGTTCACTATGACGGATGAAGGTGAGCATTCACACCTTCAAGAATTTCACGATTGGGACCATGTCATGTTGGAACCCACCATAAGGGGTCATACCTTCTTTGATCCCTTTGACCCCTTCCCTAGTGGATCCCTAGACCCTTCATATTCCCTTCACTTCTTCGGGGAAGTCCACCTTCATACCCCTTTCCTACGGGTTGGGTCCTCCATACCCACCAAGCCCGTCCACGATACACCTACACCCGGCTCTTCCACACCCGGCTTTCCTAGCCCACTCAAGTCTCCTAAATCTAAAGGGCCGTCCATGCATGACTGGGTCATACTTGGATGTTTAGGTGTTCCCCATACCACCCATCTCCGGTTACATAACATGCATGCATGGCACACATTCGGGTGTCCTGGTCCGCCGTCACCCATGTACGGGTCGGACTAACATTAGGTAAGTCTAGGGTCATATATGAGTCGGTGTGTTTTCCTTGTGTGGTTTGTTTTGTGTGGTTTGTTTGCATGGTTTGTGTGTCGTTTGTCTGCATGTGTCTTGTGCAAGCTCGTTGTCGTTCTCTTATGAGTAAGAGGGGAGTGGACTCATTCGAGGAGTATGGGATCGGTTCTACATCTATACCCGGATCAGTCACCTACAGGGACTCAGCGGTGATTCCTAGTGAGTCTTCGAGCTGCTTCCTTCCCTTTGAGAGTGCCCCACCCGGAGTGTCCACCTCTAGCCCATGGCAGCTTGCGCATATTGAGTATATATGGAATGAGCAGGTGACGGTCACTTGGAGTGGAGCATACCCGCGCTACTCGGCACGGTGACAGATCCGCCGGAGTACTCGAGCATCCATACCCCTACTCGACGGGGTCGAGTTCCTCCCACCCGGGGAGAGTTGATGGGAATCGACACCGAGCATTAACTTTTATTTTTACATTTGATTCCTTTTATTTACTTTTATATCCTTGGGAAAGTATATGTACAATTGTAAGGCTTTGTAAGCCAATGTGTCATTCCGTAGGATTGTGTGGGTTTTTGTGCAAATGTGTAGTAGGTCCAGTTAAGGGGCCCCCTCCCCTTCCCCATTGGTCCACCTCATCCATGTGGGGCTGGTCAACCATCCTAGGTGGCCATCTAGAAGGTTTGAATGCTAATTGACCACATGGGAGACAAAGGGGTTAAAATTTCAAAGGTTGGTCACCTACCTTACCTACCTAGTCAAAGGAGTGCTCCATTCATATGTAATTTATTTTTTTTGAGTTTTGACCACATGGGGGAAGAAAATGACTTATTTCCCACGAAATTCCCAGCCCCCCACCCCTTGCCATTTTCTATATAAGCCTATGTATAGTGTCATTAGAGATTAATGAAGAAATTATGTGAAAATTGCTTGAAGCAAGAAGGGTGTGCCCTCTCTCCCTCTCTCCCCCTGGTTTCCTCTCCTCAAACCCCCAGATCTAGAGTAATTTTATCTTCCTTCATCCCCTCTCAACCTCCGGTGATCGTCGGTGCCGCCGCCGCCGCCGTTCGTGCCGCCTTCGAGCCGCCGTGGAATCGTCATCAAGTTTCTGTCCTGCTGGACAGAGGTGTAGTTCGAGAATTCCTGAAGCCAGCCACGAGTTCTGATCGATTTGAAATTTTGAGGGTTGGTTCCTATCTTCTAGCCCCTTCTCCACAAAACAATCCAAGTTCAAAAGCCACCGTTTCATATTTTTACCATTTCGTTCAACCCTCTATCTCAGATCTGTTCTGTCACTGTCTACAGTGACAGTAGCCCTGAGTTCTCCACCTTCGACCCCCATTTTGATTTATGTTAGACCTCCCAATTTAACTGGGTGTTTTGTGCATCGTCCCCTACCCCCACATTTTTTCTTAAATGTTTATCATCCTTCTACCTATTTTTAATAATTCATGTTCTACCGGAGCTACAGTACTTTCAGCCAGATCCCAGATCCGACCTTCGTCCAGTAAACAAATCACAAAAAATCATAGACACATCCAACCGTGCTAATTTTTCTGTCTTTCCAACTCCATTTCTAACAACTTCTCTGAAGAACACAACCCCAGATTCAGACGTCTACCTCGCGGTCAAAGGCAATCCATAGTCAAGTTCTCTGCAGGTCTGAGTCTTCAGTTACTGTACAACAGGAGATTGAAAATTCCATAAGTCAAGATCCAAGCTGATCCAGGCCAGATCTTTGGGACTAGGTTGAAGAGCTTCAAGCTAGCTTTCCAACGGCGCCGGTCTCGTGTCGATCCGACATCGGGGCTGATCGCAGCGCCCATTCTTGCCGGAGCGCGCGCCGAAATACAAAACCGGCAGATTTCCGATCGGGTACCGATCGAGGCCGAACGGAGCCGCCGGGCCTCCGGCCGGCGAACTAGCGTGCCGCCATCCCAAGGAGCGACCCTCCGGGCATCCACCACTACAGCGGTGCCACCGGGTCCCACACGGTCCCTCCGGACAGCACGTGGACCCCACCGTCACGTGTTCGGGTGTTGCCGAATCAACGCAAGAAGCCGCCCGTCAACTCGAATTCGGTCCTCCCGGACCCCATTGTGTAGCCCTTTACCTCCCAGCGTGGAGTGGGCAGCGGCTTGCATTTCTGTAATATTGTGTAATATTGTTCCGGGAGTACGATTTTCGACCGGGCCCATCTTCCCCACGCCGAGCGCGTGGAGGTATCGTTCTCGCTCCCTACACTCGGCATTTGCTTATTTTCATATATACTTGTTTATGCCGCTACTAGAGAGCATGCTTTAGGTCCGTTAGCTCGCTATATTATCATTCACCGCTGCTGCGAGAGAGAGTGAGACCGTCCCCGTGACCCGATCTGGGCACGAGAGTGCAAATCGACCACCCTAGCTCTTGCCGGTTTCTCAACCGTGCACGTCTGACGCTTCCCTCATCAAGGGACGATCGCGAGCTTGTCGTGTCCATGGTCCCGTCCCACATCAATTTGGTATCAGAGCGAGTTGAGTCTAGGGTGTCAAAAAGAAAAAAAAGAATGTCATTTACATCGAGTCATTAGTCGGTTTAAGTCGAGTCTAGGATCATCATTGTTTTAAAACACAAAAAAGAGTGTCTTTTCGCATTGCATCCCTTTACTCGGTATATCAAAAGGTGTTGTCCGAACGTTAGGCCATGTCTATCGGAAAGGCCGCACACTTGTGCGAGTGATCTTCGGATCGGTTATCTCTGCCACGTACCGAGTCTTGGTTTACGTCTAGGGTCCTTAGTGTGTATGCATGTCCATGTCCACTACCCATGGCCGATCCCCAAGACCATACGTCCGAGTGGTCAACTTTTGTGGCCAAAATGAATGTCCTCATGGACCGAGCATTTGGTTTTGCCCCTCTCATTATGAAAGCCGCTCTACCCAACGGGTCCACAACGGAACTCCATTTAAGCAATAGGGAGTCGGATAATTGGGTTTCTCTTGACATCGTGGAGTCTCTCTCCAAGACAGGCGAGATTGTCCGCAATGGTGATTTTGCTTGTGTTGAGTTCTATAAGAGGATCGGCTCTGTTCTCTACACCGATGGCGCATGGTGCAGGATCGGCACACTTGCTGGTTCATGCATCATTTTAGGGTAAAAGTGGTTAGGAGAGAGAAGGGCCAATCTTGACTGGGACAAGAGGACTTGCACCATATGCCCATCATACCTACCCGGTAAGATCACCCTTAGGGACCCCGTATGTCCAGCCACCCAACCCCAGCGGCCCACTCCACCTTCGAATTCGCGCTTGGAGCCACCTCATCCCGAGCCACCCGTATTTCTAACGGGTACATTATACATAGCCGAGCCGCTTCTTAGTTGGCTCAAGGATGGCTTGATCCCACACCCTTACCCGTCTATAGACCCTACCCTACCTTTGGTGTCCATCAACTCCTACCACACAACTTTTGGGTCTAGTCACCATGTCGATACTTTGGATGACCTTATTATGGGATTAGATTCACAATGGGAGTTGACGCATCTTTTGGCCCGAGGCATTGACCAACCCGCTAGTCTTACCTTCACCCATCCGGCCTTAGGATCCATTACCTCCGTGTGCACCGTGGGGTGTGTCACCACGGAGATTCTTCTACTCCTCCCGATGCCGGCCGAGTCCGACGTCATTTCCTTTTGCCCGAGGGAGGAAGTTTATTTTCTTCACATGACCATTGTCCCGTTCACTATGACGGATGAAGGTGAGCATTCACACCTTCAAGAATTTCACGATTGGGACCATGTCATGTTGGAACCCACCATAAGGGGTCATACCTTCTTTGATCCCTTTGACCCCTTCCCTAGTGGATCCCTAGACCCTTCATATTCCCTTCACTTCTTTGGGGAAGTCCACCTTCATACCCCTTTCCTACGGGTTGGGTCCTCCATACCCACCAAGCCCGTCCACGATACACCTACACCCGGCTCTTCCACACCCGGCTTTCCTAGCCCACTCAAGTCTCCTAAATCTAAAGGGCCGTCCATGCATGACTGGGTCATACTTGGATGTTTAGGTGTTCCCCATACCACCCATCTCCGGTTACATAACATGCATGCATGGCACACATTCGGGTGTCCTGGTCCGCCGTCACCCATGTACGGGTCGGACTAACATTAGGTAAGTCTAGGGTCATATATGAGTTGGTGTGTTTTCCTTGTGTGGTTTGTTTTGTGTGGTTTGTTTGCATGGTTTGTGTGTCGTTTGTCTGCATGTGTCTTGTGCAAGCTCGTTGTCGTTCTCTTATGAGTAAGAGGGGAGTGGACTCATTCGAGGAGTATGGGATCGGTTCTACATCTATACCCGGATCAGTCACCTACAGGGACTCAGCGGTGATTCCTAGTGAGTCTTCGAGCTACTTCCTTCCCTTTGAGAGTGCCCCACCCGGAGTGTCCACCTCTAGCCCATGGCAGCTTGCGCATATCGAGTATATATGGAATGAGCAGGTGACTGTCACTTGGAGTGGAGCATACCCGCGCTACTCGGCACGGTGATAGATCCGCCGGAGTACTCGAGCATCCATACCCCTACTCGACGGGGTCGAGTTCCTCCCACCCGGGGAGAGTTGATGGGAATCGACGCCGAGCATTAACTTTTATTTTTACATTTGAGTCCTTTTATTTACTTTTATATCCTTGGGAAAGTATATGTACAATTGTAAGGCTTTGTAAGCCAATGTGTCATTCCCTAGGATTGTGTGGGTTTTTGTGCGAATGTGTAGTAGGTCCAGTTAGGGGGCCCCCTCCCCTCCCCCATTGGTCCACCTCATCCATGTGGGGCTGGTCAACCATCCTAGGTGGCCATCTAGAAGGTTTGAATGCTAATTGACCACATGGGAGACAAAGGGGTTAAAATTTCAAAGGTTGGCCACCTACCTTACCTACCTAGTCAAAGGAGTGCTCCATTCATATGTAATTTATTTTTTTTGAGTTTTGACCACATGGGGGAAGAAAATGACTTATTTCTCACGAAATTCCCCGCCCCCCACCCCTTGCCATTTTCTATATAAGCCTATGTATAGTGTCATTAGAGATTAATGAAGAAATTATGTGAAAATTGCTTGAAGCAAGAAGGGTGTGCCCTCTCTCCCTCTCTCCCCCTGGTTTCCTCTCCTCAAACCCCCAGATCTAGAGTGATTTTATCTTCCTTCATCCCCTCTCAACCTCCGGTGATCGTCGGTGCCGCCGCCGCCGCCGTTCGTGCCGCCTTCGAGCCGCCGTGGAATCGTCATCAAGTTTCTGTCCTGCTGGATAGAGGTGTAGTTCGAGAATTCCTGAAGCCAGCCACGAGTTCTGATCGATTTGAAATTTTGAAGGTTGATTTATGTTAGACCTCCCAATTTAACTGGGTGTTTTGTGCATCGTCCCCTACCCCCACAATTATTCTTAAATTTTTATCATCCTTCTACCTATTTTTAATAATTCATGTTCTACCGGAGCTACAGTACTTTCAGTCAGATCCCAGATCCGACCTTCGTCCAGTAAACAAATCACAGAAAATCATAGACACATCCAAACGTGTCCAAACCAATTTTTCTGTCTTCCCAACTCCATTTCGAACAACTTCTCGGAAGAACACAACCCCAGATTCAGACGTCTACCTCGCGGTCAAAGGCAATCCATAGTCAAGTTCTCTGCAGGTCTGAGTCTTCAGTTACTGTACAACAGGAGATTGAAAATTCCATAAGTCATGATCCGAGTAGATCCAGGCCAGATCTTTTGACCTAGGTTGAAGAGCTTCAAGCTAGCTTTCCAACGGTGCCGGTCTCGTGTGAATCCGACATCGGGGCTGATCGCAGCGCCCATTCTTGCCGGAGCGCGCGCCGAAATACAGAACCGGCAGATTTTCGATCGGGTACCGACCGGTGCCGAACGGAGCCGTCGGGCCTCCGGCCAGCGAACCAGCGTGCCGCCATCCCAAGGAGCGAACCTCCGGGCATCCACCACTACAGTGGTGCCACCGGGTCCCACATGGCCCATCCGGACAGCACGTGGACCCCACCGTCACGTGTTCGGGTGTTGCCGAATCAACGCAAGAAGCCGCCCGTCAACCCGAATTCGGTCCTCCTGGACCCCATTGTGTAGCCCTTTACCTCCCAGCGTGGAGTGGGCAGCGACTTGCATTTCTGTAATATTGTGTAATATTGTTCCGGGAGTACGATTTTCGGCCGGGCCCGTCTTCCCCACGCCGAGCGCGTGGAGGTATCGCTCTCGCTCCCTACACTCGGCATTTGCTTATTTTCATATATACTTGTTCATGCCGCTGCTAGAGAGTATGCTTTAGGTCCGTTAGCTCGTTATATTATTATTCACCGCTGCTGCGAGAGAGAGCGAGACCGTCCCCGTGACTCGATCCGGGCACGAGAGTGCAAATCGACCACCCTAGCTCTTGCCGGTTTCTCAACCGTGCACGTCCGACGCTTCCCTCATCAAGGGACGATCGCGAGCTTGTCGTGTCCGTGGTCCCGTCCCGCATCAATAGTTCCCCGGGGGTGGAACTTGGTTGTACTGAAGTGGTGGTTGTTGTTGCTGAGGTTGACGTAATGAAGGCATATTATCCTGGGGTGGATTATTTTGGGGTGGAGGACGAAGAGGGAAAGGACCTGGTTGGAGGGGAAGTCGGGGCATTTGTGGAGGCCTTGGGTTGACTGCATAGTTGGCATTGTTGACCGCACCCACTTGCTCATTTGTCACGACCCCTTCTGTGGCTCCGCCCGGGACACCAGCGCCTGTCTTTCTGACCACTTTGGGCTTCGGTGACTCAAACATGTTCATAATGGGGGAGTCTTTTAACTGGGTTTGGATGTACCGGGCCCTTTCATAGAGTTCCTCTATTGTAGTAAGTTTATTCATGGCCAGGACGTGTCTGAACTGTGGGGTTGCATTAGACACAATCATCTTCACTTGTTCGGGCTCGGAGAGGGTATCCCTTATTCTTTCCGCCAGAGACCTCCATCTATCAGCATAGCGGATAAAATCTTCGTCGGGCTTCATCTTTTCGGCCACTAGGTCGGTAATGGAGAGTGAGGGACCGACCCTATCCCTATATTTCTGTAGGAACCTTCTCTGGACTATTTCAAAATTCTCGGCCTCGCGGGGCTCCAAAGAATAGAACCACTCTAGCGCGGGACCATCTAATGATCTCCGAAAGAGGTATGCCAGGGACCTCTGATCGTTTTGCCAATAGGAGGACTCATACATAAAATCCTTGAGGTGAATGAAGGGGTTGCCGGTACCATTGTATCTGCGGTACGTGAGCATTTCGGAGGGAGGAAGATGAATGACGGGAAGGATTGGCAAAGCAACCTCCGGGGTGGCTTTCACGTCCACCATTCTTCTCAGATTTTGAAACTGCTCATCCATGCAATTGAACCTATTGAGGAGCGATTGGGAGAGCTCCTCTGGAGGTGAAGTTGGCACTTGCCACTGGGGGAGAAACTGTCTCCCGGAGACTTGAGGGGGGAACCCCGAATGAGAGGGAGCTGTCGGACCGCCGACAGTTGGCCCTGGCTGAAGCGGTATGTGGGGAACAACGGGAGTTTGAGATTGTGACGGGAACTGGAATGAGGGTGGTTGTTGGCTCGCTTGTCCTTGAAGCGAGGGAGACTGGATGGCTTGCGCCAATGAAGGAGATGGAATGGCCTGCACGGACTCTTGGAGAGGTGCGATGGCCGGAGTTGATTCCTGGGGTGTGGGGGAAACAAATTTCCCCTTCAGAATGGCCTGGAAGGCCCGGAGCTGTTCAGAGGTAAGCTCCGTGTTGGCGAGGATGCCCATTAAGGAAGAGATATCCTGTGGTGGGGATGTGTCCCCGGCAATAACCTGCACCTCATGCGAGGGCTCATGAGAAGGACCCGAGTCCATAGCATAGACTCGTGGGTCGGCTGACAAACCATGACTAGGGTGGTTCTCCTCAAAAGACTCATGAGCCATGCTTACAGTTTTCTCAGAACGTAAAAACATACACTAGTAAGCAGGTAGCAGAGATTATCAAACAAGTGGATGCCTTTACGCCCTTTTTTTGGGTTTTGATTTTGATGATTTTATTTTTATTTTTATCAAGATCCGAAGTTCACACAAAATAGGGACCCTAGTTTATTTTTGTTTCACCGCCGTGTCAGCTAGGGTCTCTCGTCTCACCACGAATGGGATGACGAACTCCGGGGAACTTCAATGGTACAACCAGCCCAGTGAACGAAGAGGAGATTCTTCGATGTCGGGGACTTACGGAGGTCCCAATGGAGGAGATTCTAGTCCGTTGAGAGGAATTCTCAAACGGAGAGTCCTTCCTTCACCGGGAAAGGGTGATCCTTAGAAAAAATGAAAAAGGATATAAAAGAGGGATGGATGTATGCAATGGAATGCTGACAGAGATATAGAGTAAGAAAACAACAGAAATAACAAACATATAATAAACACCCAACCAATCACAACTGACAGTGTTGCCGTGAGCACAACGGGGGCGCGCGAGGGTGCCAAGGTGGAGAGGCACGGACGGTGCCGAACTTGCAAGGGTAGCCAAAAGGAAGCAGTAGATCTCCCACCGTGATCGCCAATCTGTGAGCGACGTCACGTGGTTCGGGGAGCGAAGAGGACGCGGAGCGCGCGGGGTCCTCTTTTTGTTTGCTGCAACACAGAAATAAGAGAAGAGAGAAGGGGCCACCACGGGAGATTGCTCCGGCGGGGCGAGCGGGACAAATGTAATATAGCAAGATATGGGGGTTAAACGGCCATAGCGGGAAGTGACTCGCCGCGGCCTCGGGGGGACGGGAATGGTGCAGAAATTAAATAACAAGAATTGAAACGGCCATTGGGGAAGTGACTCGCCGCGGCCTCGAGAATATGAGCAGATATAATAGAATACAAGGAGAATATAAAGAGCGGGAATTTAAACGGCCATTGGGGAAGTGACTCGCCGCGGCCTCGAGAACAAGATGTGATCGCGAGGGGCCAAAAGACCCCAAAATAAAGAAAGTGATCGCGCCTACCTCAAGAGCGGTAGATGGCGGGTTGCTTCTTCCTCCCCCTTCGGCCGACCGATGGAGAGGGCTTTCCTTGGGTACCCTTGCAAAACAACGACAAACAAGTAACGAGTGGATTAGAAAGATGAAGGTGTAGTATTCAAATCCTTGCGATAAAAATGACGAAATGATGTCAAGACACACACCTGGTTGGTGTTATCATTTAAACCCCTCTCGGACTCGAGTAGGAGGAAAATGAGGTGATGGATGTAATAAGTATATAAGAAGAGGCGCCCTTATGAAGGGGGATAGAGGATGCGAGATGATGAATGCAAAAGAACTACGAAGAAAAGGAAAGGATTGGCTTATTGGATGTGCCGGTGGTGAAATCCGGCGGAGCTCCGGCAGCGTAGGGACGACGTGGAAGCACGGTGGATGAAGACGACCTTCCTCTCATGAGCGTGGGCACCCGAGAAGCCGGCAGAACCTCCACCTACAAAAGACCCCACGGGTTAGAAATGACTCCGGTAGCCTCTGGGCTCCGGCAGCCTATCGGATCTCTTAGAAGCTCCTCCAGAACTGAGGGGGTAGGCCTCTATTTATAAGGCTCCGGAGGGTGGAGGCGTCCAGGACCCTGGACACCCCATCAGGGCTGAAGTAATATTTTATTCTATTTTTATTCATTTTTTTTGAATATTTTCTTGGGGGCGTCTAGGGTCCCGGATGCCTCTATAACATCCATCGAACTCCACTGAAAGCCGCACGCGGTTTGGCACAACGCGTGATTTTAGAGCGGCGACCCGTGATTTGGAAATGGGCGAGTCCAGTCAGCTGGACGTCTCCACAATTTGGATTCTTTCACACACGACAAACCGTCGTTCGGTGGGCGGCGCCCCGTGAGTGAGTTGATGGAGGCGTCCAGGGTCCTGGACGCCTCCAAGAAAATATATTTTATATTTTTGTTTTGTTTTTATGCCAAAGCTGGCATTTTATATTTTTTATATTTGTTTTTATGGAGGCGTCCAGGTGCCTGGACGCCTCCATTAATATATTATTTTTTATTTAGTTTTGGGCTTTGAAAAATAAATTAAAAGAATGGGGGCGTCCAGGGGCCTGGACGCCCCCATAAAGACCCACCTGGGTCCTCAGTTCAGGCGTTGGCGGCCGCCCGGTAGACACCCTTCCTGATTTCGGAACCTCTGATGCGTCCGACTGGTGTTGATGCCGTCCGAATGCCGTGACGAGACGATTCCGAATGCCGAAAAAGGCAGAAGAAGACCCAAGAAAAGGAAGCACTTAAGAGATTCGAAATGTGTAAGCCGTCGCGGGGCGTCATACAGTAATATGAGACTTTCTCGGGAGACGTCAAGAATGGCGTGTCTACAGAAGGGTGGTCCCCTCTCATCCCTGCACTTGGGCGACCCTAGGAGGGTCCTCAAGAAGTCCCTGAGGGAGAGAAACCTCATGGGAGTGGGAGAAATTGTAGGATGACATGGTGGGTGATGAATCATAGAAAGGATTGAAATACGAATAAAAATGAGAGCTGCCCCTAGGAGAAGATCCTGGGGGTGTGAAGCAACTCCACATACAACGGAGACTGACACAGAAGAGCAACCTAATGAACTTCTAAACAACCAAACAATCAATCAACTTCACACAGAAAGAGAGGAGAGAAGAGGCAATCAAATGACCAACCAAGTTAAATGATGCGCGGAAAATTTTATAAATTCCCCTTTTAGAACCTTAGTGCATTGATTAAAATGACAATTCTCTCAACGACACAGGTGCCTAACAAAGGTGGAATGGGGAACTTGGTTGATTCTAAAGGTGACTCTCTCTCACGTATGTAACCCTGGACTGGTGTGGCAAGGTACAACCTACCCGGCGTCCGTGTGGGAATCCACAGCTCGCGGGGGCTTACGGAGGTCCCGGGTAAGGTCACCTAGTCGGCTCCAAGGAATATGGAGATGAGAGGATCCCCTACCAAGGTAGGAATGCAACTAATATGGAAGAGTATGAATGAAACCTATGCGCACCGGAGTGCATGCAAGATCTAACCTAAATATAACAAACAATGATCAATCAAATATAACAAATGAAATAATGATCATGCTAAAATCAAGTGACAAATAGGGGAGATCAGAACAGCACCAACCAAATATGAAATGATAAGGAATAGCAATCAAAGTGATAACCTCGGGTGCACTATAGTAGTAAAACGTTGTCTAATGGCAGACCGCTCAGGAAAGCAAACGGTCCTGGCCGGACCGTGCAACAACAGGGAGTAATAAAAAATAGAAGAAACACCGGACTAAGATAAACTCAAATAAATGTGTACCTGAGGAGACTGGACGGTCTGTCGTCACACCGTGTAACCAACAGGACAGCCCTAAATAGACCGTGCAGAATCAGTAAGATCACAAGCGCATGAAAGATAGTAACGTACTTGAGCCAGGAGACGAGGACGGCCTATTGGAAGACTGTGGAGGCAGATGCACGGTCCGGAGAGGACCGCTAAAGTTGGGACCGGGACAGGACGGTCTATCATCCGACCTCGGCGATGTGAGCGGTCCTGGACAAACTGTGTACAACTCCGAGAACAGCAACCCGAAGTGGACGAACAGTAACCTGAAATCACTTAACACAAACCTAACCAAACACAGAAAACGTAGATCAGCAAAATAATAGCACGACAGGCACTAGGCGTCCCACCGTGATCGCCAAAAAATGGGTTGTTGACATGTTTTTCCACCTTTTCTCCTTCTCACCTTCCTTTTCCAAAATCAAAACGTAAAGACAAGCGAGATAAAGGGAGAAAGAAAGGGTGGAGAAGTGTGTGTGATCATGATCGCCACCAAGACACGAATACTGGATGGTAAAACGTACCTTGGAAAGAGGGAGAAAGCACTCGCCCGAGATGTAGCATTGCAGCAGTACACGGTCCTGGAAGAACCGCCTAATGTATAGAACGGTCACTCGACAGAACGCTCACAACACTAAAAAGGGTGCGGGACGAAGACAATTCTGGCAACAGAACAGTTCGCAGACAGCCGCCTACAGGATCTGAACGGCTCGTAAAGGACCGCTCTTATCCGCAAACGGACAGAAGACGACCGTCCAAAGTGCCAGACTTCAAAGTTGTGAGACCTGATCCTCCACCCGTTCCGGCCGGCCAGAGGGAATGGGCCTCGTGCTATGATGATGCTGACCTGTAAAATGATGTGAAAGACAAGCAAACAACACCCAAATCAGCCTTAAGAAGTGTAGTAACTATAGAACGAAATGAAAAATTGACATAATGACTTTGAAGGGGAGATACCTGGGAGGTTTTTAAACCCCTAAAGGGTGTCAAAAACAAATGGGAGGGTGTGAAATGATGTGAGAAGTGCAAAAACGCGGGAGAAGAGATGATGAAAGGAACATGCAATGAATGAAAAAAGGACTCAAAAGCCTGGACTAGAACACAAAACAACGATTACTTCCTGAACCGGAGGCTTAAGAGGATGTAGAAAGCCTCCCTCCCTGGCTACAGTTCGTTCAAAAGTTCGGCAGAGCTTCGTCATCGATGTTTGATCTCCCCCCTTTCAAGCTTGGACTAGAGGTTCTATTTATAGACCCTTGAAAGTCCAATCTCGAAATTGGATTTTTCAATGAATATTAATCCTAGATGATAAAACAAAATCTATAGATTATACCTTTATCTTCCTTCAGGTTCAAACGGCACCCCATTTGGTTGAGAAACCACAGAGAAAATGCGGGAGGAAGGTGGAGGTTTAGCCACGGATGAAGAGAGAAAATCCAAACGAAATTCAGTTCTCGAACATGTACGCGATCTCGCGAAAGACCGCCCAGCACACTGCACGGTCCATCTCTAGACCACCCAATGCTGTCGGTGATAAATAAATAAAAATAGAAATTATCCACTTATCCATCGAACTGACTGGCTATCACAGCGTTGGACTCTTGAGGATAAAACGGTCTACTGCTAGACCACTTAACAGTGGCACAGTCCAATACTAGACCGCGCACACCTGTCGGTGATAAATCCAAAAAAACAAGATAAATAGATAATTATCTGAAAAACTAACGGGCTGAGGACTCTGGGAGCTGAACGGTCTAACGCCTGGCCGTTTAATGGAGGTAAACGGTTGACTTTGGACCGTGCAAAGACTTGTCAGTGGAAATTCAAAAAATTAAATAAATATCCATTAAATCAGTAAACAGTTCCAATCAGACCGCCTAGTCACTAAACGGTCGGTCTCTAGACCGCATACAGCCATGGCGTTTGAAATTGATAAAATGAGATAAATGGGCCTATTTAACCCAGAGATCAAGCGAAATCAAGGCCCATTAAGCCCTAATTCGCGAGCAAACCTAACCATGGAGGGAGATACCCATAAAATAAGCTCAAAGACGTGCCTGAAAATAGCCCAATGAGTAATGGACAACTTGAAGCATCAACAAATGATGGTAAGAGGAATGACTCAACTCATAGGCAAAAAATGGGTGTCAACACCGCTGTGCATTTCTATCATTTTGAACCAAGTAAGCATAGATGCGGCATTGGTAGATACCGGGGCTTCTATCAATGTTTGTCCTCTTAGTACTTTAAGAGCTTGTAATATTTCAGAAGAGTCATTAAGACCTACCCCAACTACTATTGCAGCATATGACAATTCAAGAAGGCCGTGCCACGGCATAGTCACAATTCAAGTTGAACTTGGGCCGCTTACAATGGCCGATGAATTTTATGTGCTTGACATCGACCCCATGTTCAAAGCTATTTTGGGTCAACCGTGGATTAATAACCTCAATGTCGTAACTTCCACTACTCATCAATGCCTCAAATTCCCTTTCCAATGGAGGGTGGTCAAGGTCAAAAGTATTTCCACGGTCTAATCAGTCGAGGCTCTTTCAGACAAAATACTGCCAACACTATGGCCCAGCAATTGGCCCGTTATTTCAGTTTTAGACCTGGATTTTCCATGGGCCTATGCGCCACGCAAGCCCACCACTGTGCCAGTAAACGTCAAAGTGAAGCCCCAGATACGAGATTCAAAGGGCTGGAACATGATATTAAAGTTGGGCTATCAACCGGGAAGGGGCCTCGGTGCACAGTTACAGGGGCGGACCAAGCCAGTCCCCAGGGGCAGGAAAATGAACAGGAGGGGCCTCGGTTATCGAGAATCCTCATTATCAATTCTGGGCGACTCAGGACCGTTAACTTGGGACTACCGTCAACACTTTGTCAGGGGCCCTCTCCAGCCAGGTACATTGAAAGCGCCCCCAGTCAGCTCAAGCAAGAAGACACAGCTTGTACAGTCGATGGCCCTCCATTGCTGCCTAAGAGACTTGTTGATGATATGATGGATGTTAATCAAGCATTTGCAAGGTTGTTCTATGAAGAAGGCTGCCAGAGGAATCAAGAGGTGCGGCTTGTGCCGTATGTGCCAAAGGAGCCCGCTTATCATCCGCGGGAAAGAGGGAGCTCACCCGTCATTTTCACTTGGTCTCCTTCCCGCTTGTTCTCTTTCTTTCAAAAGCTGGATTTCATAACCTGATCACAATATAATCATGATTGATCCTTTGCGGCTAGAAATGCCGATTGAATTCTTGATTGTGACTTGTCAATGTAGGCACTGCCCACCAATTGATCTTTCGAGTATGTGGTTTTCCTCTTCTAATCCCTTCTTCGACATCTTCTGTCCATCTATCTACCCTCTCGCGCTTCCTTCTACTCCTTCCCCCTTCTCTTCATCGTGTTGCATGCTTTCCACTGATCTCCAAGAAGAAAAAATGCCCATTTTGAAATGGAGATTTCAGTGGAAGATTACGCTGTGTTTCGTCCGTCTTCCTCCTAGGGGCATGAGGCCCCTGCTTCCCTTCCATTAGGCTTCCTTTCTCCTAGAGTAGGTTTAGGGTCTGTCGAGGCTAGGGAAGCAGGGTTTGTTAAGTCTAGAGAAGTAGGGTCTTGTTCTAGTGCATCCAACCCTTCCTCCGCTTCTGAGCTGTGCCCGTCGGCGCACCAGTCCAAGTCTATTCCTAATAAGTTCTGTCAAGATCTAGCTCAGCGATGTCATGCTCTTCTCAAGTGTCCGGAGTTCGTTGACACAGCGATTGTGTTAGAACAAGATGGAGTATGGAGCGATGATGGATTAGGTGTCTATGAAATCATGGATGAAAAAGACCCAATCGATCTTGGGGACGGCGAGGTAGATGACACTGTCGACTTGTATGCACAAGGTTTAAAAAGGTTCGACGAGCCATCGTCAGCAGTGGATGAACCTACAAAGGAAGTCAATTTGGGAACTAACGAAGATCCCAGACCTATCTTTATTTCTGCTAATCTCCCTCCTAAGGTTGAAGAGGATTTGATCAAGGTTTTGAGGGAGTTCAGCGATTCTTTTGCCTGGTCATATGAGGACATGCCGGGTCTTGACCCCTCTTTGGTAGAACATTGACTTGTGCTTAAGCCAGGGGCAACACCCGTAAAGCAAAAGCTGAGAAGATTCCACCCCAACATGGCCTTGAGGATGAAAGAGGAGGTCGATAAATTACATAAGGCTAGGTTCATTAGGGTTGTCTTATATCCTCAGTGGGTGGCAAATATAGTCCATGTTATCAAGAAGGATGGAAAGACACGAATTTGCATTGATTTCAGGGATCTAAATAAGGCATGTCCCAAGGATGATTTCCCACTGTCTCATATAGATGTCTTGGTGGATAACACAGTCGAGTATGAAGCTTTGTCATTCATGGATGGATATTACAATTATAACCAAATCCGTCTAGCCCCGGAAGATCAAGAGAAAACCTCGTTCACCACGCCCCGGGGCACTTACTGCTACGTGGTCATGCCCTTTGGTCTGAAGAATGCGGGTGCCACGTACCAACGGGCGGTAATGGCAATATTCCATGATATGATGCATGTCTATATGGAAGCCTACGTGGATGATATTTTGGTGAAATCGAGGTCGAAAGAGGAACACCCCGCTATTTTGGCTAAGGTGCTTCAGAGAGCTAGGGAGTATAAGCTGAAGATTAATCCCAAGAAATGCGTATTTGGAGTGTCTTCAGGGAAGTTGCTAGGTTTCATAGTTATCAAACGGGGAATTCCAATTGATCCTAATAAAGCTAAGACTGTCATGGATATGCCACGACCTAAGAACATTACAGAACTCTGAGGATTGATTGGACGCTTGCAGTTTATTAGAAGATATATATCCCAACATTCTCAGAGGTGCCGCCCGTTTTACGAACTGTTAAAGGCGTGGGTCAAATTTGAATGGAATGAAGATTGTCAAAAGGCCTATGAAGATTTGAAAACTTATTTGTCCAATCTTCTGATTTTGTAGCCTCCTGTCCCTGGGAAACCCCTAATCTTGTACATTTCTATCATTGAGGACTCTCTAGGAGCTGTCCTGGCACAAGTAGATGATGAAGGCAAAGAGCAGACATCTTATTACCTCTCTAGGTTGTTTAACCCGGCGGAGGCCAAGTATACTACCATGGAGAAAATCTGTTCCGCATTAGTTTGGGTAGCTCAGAAGCTGAAGCACTATTTCCTAGCCCATCAGGTTAAGCTGATCTCTAGAATGGACCAAATTCGCTCTCTCTTAGAAAAACATGTCCTTTCTAGCATGTTAGCTCACTGGCAGAGCTTCCTCTCTAAGTTTGATATCACATTCTTCATCCAGAAGACAGTCAAAGGATATGCCATTGCTGAGCATCTAGCCCATCTTCCTGTTCCCTGCACTGACTCTATTCAGGATGAGTTCCCTGATGAGCATCTTGCTGTTCTCACCCACCATCCCTTCTGGTCTCTGCACTTTGATGGTGCACTCAACTCTCAAGGCCGTCGGATAGATGCCATTCTCTTCACTTCGGAAGGGGTGACGATTCCCTTTGCATATCAGCTCCGCTTTTCTGCTACAAACAACATTGCTGAGTACGAAGCTCTCCTAGCTGGATTGAAGCACGCCTATCTCTTCGGTGCGCACTATTTGAACATTGTGGGAGACTCTCAGCCTGTTCTGCGCCAAGTTCTGTCCACTTATCGCACTCGTGACCTGAAGCTTAAGCCATATCAAGATTTGGTCACTCTCTTGGCTAAGCAGTTCCACAAATTGATCTACATCCATACTCCTCAGTCTCAAAACATCCTCACCGATGCACTGGCGTCACTCGCTTCCTCCTTATCTTTCCCTCTCAGCGGAGCACTGAGACCATCATCGTCCAAAAACTGGACGCCCCCTCTCTTCAAGATCCTTGGTACGACAACCTTAGGAAAACTGTAGAGGCGAGGGCTCAGAAGGAAGATTTGAAGGAGGTTTCTTTAACAGAGTTAGAAGAGATCTTGGAGGAAGAAGAATTACCATGGTACCATGAAATCGAGCTGTATTGCAAGGATGGATCATTCCCAGAAGGGCAAGTGTTGAACAGTGTAAGGCTATTAGAAGAGCCGCTTCAAGGTACACTATCATAGCTAGAGAATTTTACAGGCGCGCTCTCAATGGAATGCTCATGAGGTGTCTAGATGACGATAAAGCTTGGAAGGTGGCTGAAGCAGCTCATTCAGGCGAGTGTGTAGGTCATGTCAATGGCCAGGCTCTAGCGAAAAAGATCCTTAGGCAAGGTTATTATTGGCCCACTCTAGAGGAAAATTGCTCCCTCTATGTCTAGTGGTGTCTTAAATGCCAACTCCATGCTGATAAAATTTATGCTCCTGCTTCGTCTCTCCATCCTCTCTCTGCTCATTGGCCATTTTCTATGTGGGCTTTTGACATTGTTGGCCTGCTAGGTGATCCCAATTCTTAGACTAAGCAAAAATCTTTTGTCCTCACCGCCACTGAGTACTTCACCAAATGGGCCAAAGCGGAAGCATACGCAGAGATCAAAGCAACCACGGTGTGCCGCTTCATCCTAAAGAACATCATCTCGAATCACCGACAATGGACCCCAATTCGTCTCACAAGAGCTTCAGGACCTCTGTAAAAAGTTCAATATTACATTGCATCATTCATCTCCATATTACCCTCAAGGCAACGGTCAAGTTGAGGCCACAAATAAAACCCTTCTTAAAATCATAAAGAAGACATACGAATCTCACAAATTTGCTGATTGGCCTGAACGATTGGCGGAAGCTCTATGGGCTTACCGCACCTCCGTCCGTACTCCTACGGGGTAGACCCCCTATGCTCTTACTTACGGGATGGAGGTGGTGCTCCCATACGAGGTCTTGATCCCTTCCCTAAGGGTACAACTACATAAGGAACTTAATCTCGACGAGCGTCAAGAAGCGTTGCTGGTCCAGCTTGAACTCTTGGATGAGAAAAGGCTAAATGCGGTCGATCACGTGTCTGTTTATCAAAAGAGAGTCTCGCGTTATTTTCAAAAGAAGGAAATCGAGCGTAAATTTCAAGTAGGTGATATGGTTTTGAAATACAAATTCATTAGATCTGGAGGTCCCAGGTCTAAATTGTAACCAAACTGGGAAGGGCCGTTCGTCGTTAAAGAGGCCTATCCAGGGAACACATATCGTCTAATCAACACAGACGGTGAGGAGCTATCTCACGCTTGGAATGAGTTGTATCTTAAACACTTTTACCCTTAGGGTCAAAACCAGTGCCAACTTGGTAGCAAGACGTCTCTCCCCTTTACCATGAAAGAGAACCCCGAGCACGACAATCACACACTACACAACGACTCTGGTCTGATTTTCCCTCTACTAGGTAACATCATCTCTCCTTCGGCCATGCCTAGGGGGGAGTAAAGGTCCATGCTTTTCTCTCTTCGGCCATGCATAGGTGCAAGGGGTGAATAAGGGGGAGATGACTAACCTAAACACCGTCACGAGGGGAGGTCTCAAATAGGGGCAGTCCGCTATGACCTGATTCCACAAAGGAAAGGAATAGAAAAAAGAAAGATCAGGTAAAAAAAGAAGAAAGGAGCATGAATCAAGGCAAAAGCCACCACTTCTATCAAAAGCACAAGCTACAACGTCAAATTGCTCCATGAAAACAAAATCAAACTAGGCATGGCAAGAGTGGCAGTACAGTGTCTCCGCGGGACATCATGAGTCCGGTCGTATGCGTACCTAGAATGGATGAAGGTTCGATAGCGGACACAAAGCCCCAGCGCAACTGGCCAAATCTCCAAACGGGTCGTCATGGGAGGAATTCAAGCCCAAAAAGCTTCTATCCCTATGCTAGGCTTACCCCCAACAATTCTTCTCTCTCTTCCTTAAATGGACTAAATCATACCCAGGGTATGGCCCTTGGAGAGGCACCGTTATATGGATGAGATAGACTCGGCCAACGTTTATCACCCTCGTTACATGCCAACCTCGGAGGAGGCTCTTAATGGAATAGGGAGGACACTCGTTGTCAGGATGGAACTGGCTCAAAATTCAAAAAAATCAGATATTTTAAAAATAAAAAAATCAGATATTTTCAAAATCCAAAAAATCAGATATTCTCTAAAAAAATCAGATATTTTCAAAACCCAACGAAAATTATCATCATCCTTGCATAGTGTAGATCCTAATAAATCCACTTAGGAATGAATACAAAAAAAGAATAAATAAGCATGCAATAGCACGAGGTGCTAAGGGGAATTTGTGATCGCCAGAGACGCGAAGCCTCAAAAGATATAACAAATAATAAACATGGAGGGATCGCGAAAAATACCTTGAATGCGGGGATTGTGAGTGCTCCTTTCTCTTCTAGATCGGCTGGCCGATGAAGAGAGTTCTTCAATTAATTACCCTTGAAAACAAAGACAAACACCAATAAAGATATGGATTAGAAACATGGTGAGTGTAGCATCAAATCCATATATATAGATGAGCATGAAAACATGTGCAGGAACACACCTTAAGGGTGGTTGCCCTTAAACCCCTATGCAAAGAGGGTGTGGGGAGATATGATGAATGCATGAAAATATGAATAAAAATTAAGGGGAAAGAGTGCATGAGTTGTACTTATGGGAGATCTCAATGATGGTTGAGAGGAAAATCAACATAATAATGATATATGCATGCATGAACGATGCAATGAACAAAAGAAATAAAAATAAAAGAAGAAGCCTGTGCGTTGGCTTTGATATTCAAGGGGGAGAAGCTTTGATGGATGAAGATAGATGCTTGATGTGCAGCTTCTCCTTCAGCCAAGAGCGACAGCAACCTGCAAAACAGAAGAAAAGAACGGAGGAAGAAGAAGAATCGGAAAAGGGATCCAACCTCATTAACAGAGTCGCAGAAGCTCTATAAAAGGATTAGATCAAACAGATAAAAGGATAAGAATAGCAAGAGTCCAACAAGGGAAAGGATAAGAAGGGGTAAGAGCCCAAGGAGGGGAGGATTAAGCTGGGCAAGAGCCCAAACGAAGCAGGGACTCTCTGGGGAAAGGCTGCGTTCGTTCGGAACAAAAAAATGAAACACGACCTGGACCAGGGCGTCAATTCAAGAATGGACGACCGGACAAAGGGCGTCTCTTAAAAACACGCCCTGCACAAGGGCGTTTCTAAAAAACCAATTTTTAGAAATAAAAACTCCAATAGTAAAACACGCCTCAACCAAAGCCACGTTTAAAAAACACGCCCCTGGGAAGGGCGTTAATTTCAAGTTTTTAAAGTGAGGGAAGTCGGTCAAACATGAAGAATTGACGCTCTCAGGCGTGGGCGTCCTTTCTCCAAGAAACGCCCTAGATCAGGTCGTGTTTTTAAAAACACGCCCTTACCCAGGTCGTGAATTTCAAAAAATTCAGATAAATGCCCAGAAAATCCAGAAAAATTAGAAAAAGGAGGAAATGAGGGAAAAATAGGAGAAATTCAAGAAAAGTGGGAAAAACCACTCAAACAAGCTAATTTGAGGGTCAAATGGGGCATTGTACGGTAATATGAAATATACTCAAAATAATGTCAATTTTAGCGTGTCTACAGCTGCCCCGCCTTGGCGTCTGCTTTGCAAGGGAGCGTAGCAAACTAAAAAGTAGATGCCAAGGTGTGATGAGACACGCAATCAACATCACTTGATGAGAATCAAATCAAAAGCACGAGATGAAACAAATCTCGAGAAATTCAATGAAATCAACAATGTTTGGATAAAAGGGGAGTTGTGCACGCGGTGCACGAAGGAGATAAAATAAATGATCAACTTCCAGCGCGGTGGAAGTACCCCAGGTCACAAACCTGTAAGTTTCACCATTGGGGAGCGGTTACCAGCCAGTGGACGTGCTGCAGCCAAGGTGGATCAAAGGAAAGGATTGAAATAAGATGATAAAAATCCAAACAAGGAGCTTTCGAGAAAATGACACAAAACAGCGATAAAACGAACTGAAGATTCAATCCGGCATGGAATATCTCATATCTGGAAAGATTAAGATCAACTTCAACCCTCAAAGTCAGCTCATCAGAATGATTTTTCAACAATTGTTTCAAATTCCTACATGAATGCATGCTGGGTTTAAAAGGAAAAATTAAATCAAATGAAAATATAAGATAATCAAGGATAATATTGCTAAGCTGCCAAGACTGAGTCAAGAAACCGATTTCACGAGCTGATACTAAGCCGAAGCCTGTTTATCCACGCACCAACTCATAAAAAGGAACCATCGTCCCCAGTCTCGGACGGCTCAACGGCCTATCCGTATGACTAAGATGCCTCTGGAATCGTCATCGTTTTTGATGAAGGGGAACTCAAATTCCAGATTTACCAAAGCCACAAGGTCCTTGATATAATCTAGTAGCATATGTAACATATAGTAAAATGCATACAGGAGATGGTGGGGCAATGAGCATGGGAACTGAGAACTGAGCTGCAAGCACCGTGGGGCTTGGATGATGATGCCCAGTCGGTGGGACCAAGAGCTTCTTATCCTGCGCTCAAAAATTCATCAGCCAAGATATAAAAGATAACAAGCAATGAATAAGACATTTAAGCGTAGCAAGCATAGCATGAATCAAAGCATCAATAGCATGTCACAACATAGTAACCATTATGAGTTGAATCATGATATTGCAAAGCATCATTGTTTGTTATTTTGTCATGAGGATGCCAACTTGGCTAATCAAGATTTGGAGTTGAATGATCAAGATCTGATAATGCCCATCAGCAGAATTGATCAAGAGAAATTAGTAGGAGTTGATTGAAAGATCTGGAGATGAATAATCAGAATGATAATCAGGAGATATAACCAAAATGATATAAGGAGGTGATAACCAAAAATGCCCAGGGTGGCATGTCATGAGAATATCGGGAGAATCAATAGATTGATAGCAATGAGTGGAGATAGGACTCATCCCGTGCTCTTGGTCCTTGCAAAGCTGTTCCTGCAAAATACCATCAGAAAATACAATGCAATTTTTATGGAGTTTTTTTTTTTGAAATATGCAAATTTTTATGTGGTTTTTGAAAATATACTCAAATTTTTATGAATTTTGGAAAAAATATGCAAATTTTTATGGGTTTTGAAAAATATTTCAATTTTTATGAATTTTGGGAAAGATATTCAAATTTTTATAGATTTTGGACAAGAAATATTCAATTTTGTTTGATTTTGGTTAGACATTGTTAAAGCAGCATCAAAGGGTGTCTTAAACCACTGGCTAGGGGTCCTCGTTCCTTCCCCTTTTGCTAAAAACTGCCCAAAACTGGGCGTGCATTGAAGGGTGGCGCCCTATAACCGACTGCCCTTGATCAACGGTACCCCTACCAAGGCCATACCTGAGAAATGTTCGGTCTTGGAGGGAGAAGTGAAGAATAATTGGAGATAAGCTTTATGCAGGATGGGAGATGTCGGGACTTGAATTCTTTCCAAGGTGTTCCCCCTCAAAGAGGTAGTCTGTTGCGCCGTGACTTTATGCCTTTGATTTTTAGACCCTTGACATGCATACGACCAGGGTTTTCCCTGCGGAGACTTTGCCACTCTTGTCATGCCATAATTCACAATCTTGCTTTTATCGAAATTCTGACTTGATTTTCATAATAGCCCTTTTGGCGAGATGTATATCATGAAATTCATATTTAGTTTGGGTCAAGATTGCCCCTATTTGAGACTCCTCTCGTATTGGGGATTACCTAGGTTGGTCATCTTATCCGTCAACCTCTTGCCCCTGCACGTGGCCGAGTAAAGAAGAGAAAAGACTTTCAGATATACTCATGGCATGGCCAAGGTAGCAACGGTGTTTTACCAAAGGAGCCGGCTAAGGACGCCGTGAAGTGTGTGCGATGCCCAGCTGAGGGTTGATCTTAACAAGCAGGGAGAGAATGTTGAATTCCCAGTGCGGGGTTCTTATTAACCAAGGTGCTGCATAAGCAAGCCTAAAGACTCTTTTTAACAATGATTTAATTTAACAAAAGCCTAAGATAAAGATCTAAAACACCACTCTTAATCTTGTTAGGAAGCACTTCATTTTAAAAATCATGCGTGAAGTAATGAGGTAATGATATCATATAAATGCTTACTTACGCCAATATGTTACCTTCCAACCTTTGTTAAAGCAACTGCCGCGAGAGGTTGATCATCGTGGGATAGTCCTCTTAGGCAGATAAAGGATTGGAAGCAAAGGATTTGAAAGTGGCTTAACAAGAAGGAGTGGTGCCAAGACCAAACTCAGACGAATAAGGAAAAAAAGGAAAAGAGGCGAGGGCTAGAACTCCCTCACTAAGGCGCGGAGACCCTGATCACATGGAACAGTCTACAGAAGGAGAGGAGAATTAGAAGGAGGAATGAGGACTAAAGCCTCGAAAGCAATGGGAGAATGGGCAGATGCCCAAGGCAGTGGATGTGGAAGAAGTTGGGTCGGACCCAGAATCAGGAGGAATTAGAAGAAGAAATTGGTAGATAGAAAGAGGCGGATCTGGAGGGTCCGGAGGCGGAGGAGAATCGTGAGAGGAGAAATCATCCGGAGGCTCCGGAGGGATGACAAAAGAAGGGACGCGATGCCCTGAGACAAAATCTGAAAAAGAGTGATGAAAAAGGAAGAAGAGAACGAAGGAGGTGATGTCTTGGAAGAACAGAAAGATGAACTGGAAGAAAGATGGATGGTCCGGAGGTTCCGTAGGGAGAAAATGGAAAGGGGCGCGATGCCCGAGGAAAAGGTATGAAAGATCCGGAGACTCCGGAAGAATAAAGTGGAAAGGGGCGTGATGCCCTGGGGGAAAGTCCGGAGGTTCCGGAGGAATGAGATGGAAAATGGGGCGTCATGCCCGGAAAGAGAATAGAGAGAATAAAACGGAGAATCCGGAGGTTCCGGAGGAATAAAATGGAAAGGGGCGCGATGCCCGAGGGGAAAGTATGGAAGATCCGGAGGTTCCAGAGGAAGAAGACGGAAAGGGGCGCGATGCCCTGGGAGAAAGTCCGGAGGTTCTAGAGGGATGAAATCAGGAGGGAGAAGATGGAAAGGGGCGTCGTGCCCGGGGAAAAGATAGAGAGAATCAGATGGAGAATCCGGAGGTTCCGGTGGGATGAAATCAGGAAGGAGAAGATGGAAAGGGGCGTCGTGCCCGGGGAAAAGATAGAGAGAATCAGATGGAGAATCCGGAGGTTCCGGAGGAATGAGATAGAAAGGGGCGTCATGCCCGGGAAGAGAATAGAGAGAATAAAACGAAGAATCCGGAGGTTCCGGAGGAATCAGATGGAAAAGGTGGAAAGGGGCGTCGTGCCCGAGGGGAAAGTCCGGAGGTTCCGGAGGAAGCAAATCAGGAAGGAGAAGATGGAAAGGGGCGTCGTGCCCGAGGGAAAAGTCTGGAGGTTCCGGAGGAAGAAAATGCCGAGGGACGCGATGCCCTGGGAAGAAGGGAGAGAAATCTGGGAGATGAAAAGGTTGGAAAGGGGCGCGATGCCCGAGTAATGAAGATGAATATGAATAAGATGGGAAATGCGGAGGATCCGGCGGTGCCGGAAGGCGGGGAAGATACGGGTTTGGAGACCCGAGAAGCAGGAGGTGAAAATGCATATGAATGCAATAGAATGGACGTGATGAATGAAGTGAATGCATGAATGCAATGAAATGCGAAGAAGATGAGGAATGTGAAGGGTGAGAGGGTGAGATCCTCCTCTTTCCCCTGGGAGTGGCCCATGAAGAAAACGCGATAGACAAGAATATGGATGGAGTGGGATAGAGGGTGGATAAAGGAGTGGAAGACCCCTTAGTGCCAAAATAACTGCCCCTCCACGGCAGCGAAAGTGTATAGCCAATTGGCCCAATGGAAGAAGCTTCAATAATAAATAACAACCCCCTTGGAAGGCAAAGATCAACAATGTGAGGGGATTGGAAAGTTGGAACATGAAGCATTGTGCTACCCATTAACTGTGGCGTATATGGAGTGTTGAACAAAATGGGCATTCGCCCCTTGCATGGAAGAATGGATTCAGGATTTGGAAATTGGAACAAGGGGTGCCCTGCCCGGCCCTTAGATGGCATCAGTGCTTGGCATTCTTCTCTGGTGAACAGCAGCGACGGTAACTTGGCCTCTTCGACCGTGCTCGGAATAATAACCCGGATTGGCATCCGGCAAATGAACTCTTGCATCTTGAATAGCATGGCCATGGCCAAATTCTTCTTACCCGGCTCTTGCTTATCTTCGGCACAAGTATTTCTAGCAGCGCTCCCCTTCCGAGTGTTAAAAGGAGGTGAGGCGGAGGCGGAAGGCTTCGTGGAGGGTGGAGGTATAATAGAAAGTGTTGGCGGAGGTGGAAGCGGAGGTTCAAACACATCAAGTTTCTCCCTTTGCTCGGAAGCAGTCGGGGTTGGCTCGAGTGTAAAAAGTGGTGGATCCTGCTCAGGATTAACCATGGGTAAAGATGAAGGGTTAAGTGGGGGAAGTGGGAAACGAAGGAAACTCGGAAGGGGTGCCTGCGCAGCTTCATCATCGTATATTACCTCGGATTCTTCAAATGCCGGCTCTTGCTCGCTTGGAATGCTGACGCCATAATCCTCTCTCCTATCTTTCCATTCTCTCTTCATCTTAGTAATCTCGTCCAAAGCGGCATGGAGAGGATTGACCGGAGTAGGAGGAGCCATGACCCTTTTTAATTGCTCCTCCATCAAAGTAATCTTATCAAGCAGAGTTTGCTGGAGGGGTGTAACATGAACAATCGAGGGTTGGCAGGGCCTTGAAGGAGGAGGGGCCGCATAAAAAGGCCGTGGAGGGGAGTTAACGGGATGACCCGTAAAAGAACCCGGATGGGCTGGATTACAAGGAATATAAGGGCCTCGGGGCCGTGATGTAGGAGGAATAGAAGGAGGCGGGTGTCGGACCACCCGAGGAGGAGTGTGAATAGAAGGAGATGGGTAGTGGGCTACCCGATTAGTAGGAACATGAGTGGAAGAGGGAGGTGGGTGATGGGCCACCCGTGGAGGGTTGTGAATAGAAAAGGGAGGTGGGTGATGGGTCACCCGCATAGGATTGGAAGGAGGATGAGATGCAGGAGATGCGCCCTCAACGGCGGCCTTAAGGGCTTGGATCTGTTGAGGGGTGAGATGATCTAATGCATGCAAGATTCGGGAGACCTTCTCATCGTTAGGACGAGACGGTCCCGTAGGAATAGTGGCTCGAACTTGAGTAGGGGGACCATGAGGATGGACATTGCCCATGGGCTGGGCATGACCATAAGAATGAGGACGTGGTCCCTTGAGAGTATGGTGAGAATTTTTACGAACATGTTGAAATTGAGGGGAATAAGACGTGCATGGTTGTGCATCCTCATGAATTAACTTAAACATGTTGGTTTTCTTATCATGGTAAGCCATTATACAATCAATCAAATGTGCAATCAAAACAGTTTACCAAGATAGCAAACAAATTAGAATGATTCCCTTTGATTTATTTGTGTATGATCCTTGGTGAATTAATGTTTTTCAACAAAGTTGGAGCGATTCACACAAGGGAGGATCCTAGTTTCAATATGATTTCACTTCAATGCCAACTAGGAACACTCTCTCACCACGTTTAGGCCAACTAACCCCGGGACTTCAAAAGGGTACAACCTGCCCGGCGTCCGTGAGGGAATCCACGGGTGCGGGGGCTTACGAAGGCTTGGTTTAGGAATTTCTAATCCAAAGAGACGGAATGCTCAATGGAGGGTCGTTCCTTCACCAAGAGGGTGTGTGGCTCCTAAAGATGTGAGGAGAGGAGGTCTCCCAAACCAATGCAAAGATGAATGAATGCAACAGATATAGGCAAACCACAATGATAAACAAGAGCAATCAATATGGTAATCACTAGAGCACGGGTCTGAAAAAACACAGGAAGAAGACGACCGGGGGAAGGTCGCTATCAGCAAAGAGACGCCCTGGGGCAGGGCGTGAATCACTGTGGAGGGCCCACAGGAGCGAAAAAACGCGCCATATGGGACGCTACAAACCAAATAAACGCCTCCTGGTGAGGGCGTCAACTCGTAAAGGGTGCACGGCCAAATCAAGACACGCCCCTGGCCGAGGCGCTATGCAATAAAAAGGCGCCCTGTGGCAGGGCGTTAATTCACAAAGTACCAGGGACGCGCTGGAAAACGCCCTTGCCAGAAGGCGTTATAGAATCAAAAGGCGCCCTGTCTGGGGGCGTTAATTTTAAACACGCCCCAGGTTGAGGCGTTAATTCACAGGAAGCTCAACGACTGGCAAAATGAAAACACTCACAGTCACACAAATAAGGCAATCAACAGGATATCATGCTCATTAAGATTTTTTTATTTTTAGGAGGATAAGTGGAATTTCTAAAAAGAAGATCTAATAAACTAGCCCATCACTAGTGGGGAGAGTGCAAAGCACAATAGAGGGTGCCCGTGGGACACAAGGGAAAGGGTACCGAGGGTACCAAGGGGAAAGGGCACGCGAGGGTGCCAAAGGGGAAAGGGGTAATAAAAAAAAGAACAATAGGGGTCCCACCGTGATCGCCAATTTGTAGATCCTAATAAATCCACTTAGGAATGAATACAAAAAAAGAATAAATAAGCATGCAATAGCACGAGGTGCTAAGGGGAATTTGTGATCGCCAGAGACGCGAAGCCTCAAAAGATATAACAAATAATAAACATGGAGGGATCGCGAAAAATACCTTGAATGCGGGGATTGTGAGTGCTCCTTTCTCTTCTAGATCGGCCGGCCGATGAAGAGAGTTCTTCAATTAATTACCCTTGAAAACAAAGACAAACACCAATAAAGATATGGATTAGAAACATGGTGAGTGTAGCATCAAATCCATATATATAGATCAGCATGAAAACATGTGCAGGAACACACCTTAAGGGTGGTTGCCCTTAAACCCCTATGCAAAGAGGGTGTGGGGAGATATGATGAATGCATGAAAATATGAATAAAAATTAAGGGGAAAGAGTGCATGAGTTGCACTTATGGGAGATCTCAATGATGGTTGAGAGGAAAATCAACATAATAATGATATATGCATGCATGAACGATGCAATGAACAAAAGAAATAAAAATAAAAGAAGAAGCATGTGCGTTGGCTTTGATATTCAAGGGGGAGAAGCTTTGATGGATGAAGATAGATGCTTGATGTGCAGCTTCTCCTTCAGCCAAGAGCGACAGCAACCTGCAAAACAGAAGAAAAGAACAGAGGAAGAAGAAGAATCGAAAAAGGGATCCAACCTCATTAACAGAGCCGTAGAAGCTCTATAAAAGGATTAGATCAAACAGATAAAAGGATAAGAATAGAAAGAGTCTAACAAGGGAAAGGATAAGAAGGGGTAAGAGCCCAAGGAGGGGAGGATTAAGCTGGGCAAGAGCCCAATGGGGAAAGGCTGCGTTCGTTCAGAACAAAAAAATGAAACACGACCTGGACCAGGGCGTCAATTCAAGAATTGACGACCGGACAAAGGGCGTCTCTTAAAAACACGCCCTACACAAGGGCGTTTCTAAAAAACCAATTTTTAGAAATAAAAACTCCAATAGTAAAACACGCCTCAACCAAAGCCACGTTTAAAAAACACGCCCCTGGGAAGGGCGTTAATTTCAAGTTTTTAAAGTGAGGGAAGTCGGTCAAACATGAAGAATTGACGCCCTCAGGCGTGGGCGTCCTTTCTCCAAGAAACGCCCTAGATCAGGTCGTGTTTTTAAAAACACGCCCTTACCCAGGTCGTGAATTTCAAAATATTCAGATAAATGCCCAGAAAATCCAGAAAAATAGGAAAAAGGAGGAAATGAGGGAAAAATAGGAGAAATTCAAGAAAAGTGGGAAAAACCACTCAAACAAACTAATTTGAGGGTCAAATGGGGCATTGCACGGTAATATGAAATATACTCAAAATAATGTCAATTTTAGCGTGTCTACACATAGCATGCATTGCATTTTATATTTTTCTGCATTTTTCGCCTATTTAACAAGGCTCCACCCCTTGGCCAAATATCAAGGATTGGTCATCTTCTAAACTTGATGCAAGCAAGGGGTTGAGCCTAAGAACGGATCTGACTTGTTTTCTTGTTTAAGTGTGTACAAGCACAGGTTCCATTGCCCCAGGATTCAAGGCTCGCAGGGTCCCCTCTTCTTTGTCCCTTACGGTCTTTTGTTAGACTGTTAAGCTCTTCCTAGCGGTCAAGGGGAGACCGTTACCCTCACCCAAGAACCAGAACTCTCATGTTTCTCATCCTTTGCGGTCCTTTGGTAGACCGTTAAGCTCCTCCTAGCGATCAAGTGGCGACCGCTTGCTACACCCGAAAGCTAGGAAACACACAGTTTTCCTGTGCTCTTTCCCCTTGCGGTCTATCGCTAGACCGTTATGAGGGCCTGACGATCCTTTGCCGAACCGTTTGTCAAAACAGAGAACCTTGTCCTATCTGAACCATCAAGCTAAAGCAACAATCTCACTGCAAATATTTCAAATCCAATATTTCATTTCATTCATTCAAGGTTCATAATACATCATTCTTTCCTTAATTTCAAATACATGATCAATGCAAGCTCAAATTACATTCAATTTCGCATCCGCGTGGGGCTGGATCTTGCGCAATGCCTTCACGTAAGCTAGGTACTCCTCCTCATTCTCTGTCACTTCTGCCTACAAGGTACGGATTCGGCTGATCTTCCACATGGTCAAAGCACTCCGGACCATCTCCTCATCTTCCTCGGATCCAATTTTCCTAGCTTGAAGGGGAGGGAAGTGAGATAGTGCTGGAACCATAGTGCGAGGAAGTCCAACTTGTAAATAGCACCGGTGGGGGTTGTAGAGTGCCAAGGTGGTGTTTCCTACTAGCTGGAGGTCCAGGCCCAGTTGTTGAGGTAATCTGAGAGTAGTGCCTTGAAGAGCCCGTGGTCGCATCATGAAATTATCAATTGGCAAGGTGTTGAGAAAAATGCGCCAATCGTCCCTTGCCTTCTTATTCGCGGTCCGACATTCAACCTGTGTAGAAAACCCGGATGTTCCTCCAATGAAGTAGAGTGGGTGGCTTCCAAAGGTGCGGCTAGCTGATGGTACATCTTCCTTGGGTAGGAATTTCAGCCTAGCACCCATCCAACATTCTAAGACAATCATAGACCCAAAGAGGGGACCCCCAAGAGAAGTTGAACTAAGACCTTCATAAAGGTAGGAAAGAACGGCTTGGGAGATGGATAAACCCCGCCACAACCCACTAATAATACTGAGGTTTTGGATGTCTAAGAGGTGGTCGGTGGTGGAAAAAAGTAAGACCCCGCACAAGTAAATGGAAGTAGCTTTGGCAATGGCTTCATACCTCCCCCACTTGTTTTTGCAATGGGAAGTGACCCATTGGGCTATGGGTATCAAATGGATATGGCGGGAGCTAATCATGGTTTTCGCATCCTTTGGGTTGTGTATGAAATCCCCCAAGATGAGTGATGAGTCTATAGGGTCAACCGTGTGACACACAAAGTCTTCATCTCCCACCTTAGTCTTAGTAAGGGCTAGGTAAGTCTCAACCTCCTCTATGAGGACAGTAGCTTCAAAGGTTGGGAACATGAAGGTGCATGTTTGAGGATGCCACAACTCCACTAGAGCTGAAATGCTAGGCCAATCTAAGGAGATTTTCTGGAAATTTTTGGCTAGAACTACAAGGGGTTGAAGGTGCCATGCCCTTAGGATTGGGAGGACCTCTAAAGGGAGTTCCTTTATCATGGGAGCCACCCACTTCAAGCTAGAGTAGCATCTTGCGCCAGGAAGGAGCTAGAGGAAGAAGAAGAGAAACAAGAAGAGGAGTCGCATAAGAAAATTTAAGGAAATTCATGAATTAAAACTCATGAACCTTTGATCTAGCTTACCTCTCTTAAAGGGCTTGTGCTCAGGTGCTTAGGGATGGAGGTCAGCCGCTGCAGCTCCCCATGTTCCTTCCTAGCCAGCTTTGGCCCGGTGTAGACAATCTCCTCTGTAGAGCTAGCTTCAAAGCTCCTCTTCATGATGATTTGGGTGATTTTAATGGAGTTTTTAGGGCTCAAACCAGAAGTTTTCTGTGAGCTACAAATTTTGGGTCTATATATTCCTAGTTATAGGGCTCTAAATCTAGTCCTAATGCATTGGGATGGAGGCTAGGTAGCCTCAATTTAATTCAGGATAGGTCTTAGTGCAGTTTAGGTGCCTCTATCCATGGGTTGGGACTCTCCCGAAGAGTCCCGATCGGATTTAACTGTGTCTTCACCCTTGCGGTCTATCGCAAGAATGCTAGGCTCTCCTAGCGGTCGTCAGGCGACCGTTTCTTCCCTTTCCTTCACCGCCTTCTCTCTCGCTCGCCTAACGGTCACGGCGCGACCGTTTATTCCCCCTTGCGGTCTTCAGTAGACCATTTTTCAACTTTCTCCTCGTTCTTCACCATCGCCCTATGGTTAACGGCCCTACTTAGACCGTCTATTTCTCACCTGATCATCGATTCTCTCCCGTGTTCTATCTCTCTCCCCTATCCGCTCTCTTTCATCCTCTCCCGCTTTCTTTGTCAATCTAGGTCGTCATGATTAGAAGAGTCTGCATCCACACGTTTGCATTTAACAAAAGAAAAAGATAAAAAGAGATCATATTTTCATTAATGCATATGTCCATAAGTACAAGGTAACTCTCAAGCAGGTCCCTCTCCCGGACCCCCACTATCACCGGTGCTCTCGTGTCACTTCTCTGGCGGGCCTATGGTGGTGCTGCCCTCCTCTCGTCGTCGTCGCCTCTCTGTCTCCTCGTTCCTCCGATGGCCAGAGGAGTCGGTAAGGAACTCCGGGAACGTGCTGCTTCGCGCACCACTCTACGAGGCACTCCGCTCAGGTCCTCGACCCATCATCTGGACGGTCTGCTCCACGGCCCGTAGCTCGATCATCAAATCATAGGCCTGGCGCCGAGCCTCCCTCGCCTTGGTACGGTCGCGCTCCAAGTTCACTGCTCCCGTACGGAGTCGCTCCGCCTCTGCTCGTAACTGCCCTACCTCCGCCCAGAGTCGCTCAGCCTCTGCTCAGGACCGCTCTGCCTCGCTCAACGCCATGGTCAGCTCCATCGTCTGTATAAGCATCTATCATGGTCAGTCATTTGCATTATCATAAGCATTAGAAGTTGGTTGGTTTGCTTACCCTCTCCGTGAGACTGGCCTCGGCCTACTCGGCCTCCTCGGCCGGAGCAACCGCCCGTGCAAAGTCGACATACCGCTCAGGCCCACCCGCTAGCTGGGAAGAAGAGGATGGAGCGTTCGGTCCCTACCGCTATTGATGGGGACATCGAATCAAGACCGCTCACATCTTATTTGTATTTATGTCCTTTTATGTTTGTATGTATACCCTTGTGTTATAAGGGTACACAATTGTAAGTCTTGCTGGGTTTATCTAAAAATTGTCAGTAGGTCCAGCTAGGGGCCCCCCAGTCCTTCCCCATTGGTCCACCTAAGCCATGTGGGGCTGGTCAAACCATCGTAGGTGGCTTCTAGAAGGGTTGAAAGTCAATTAAACACATGGGGGGACAAAGGGGTTAAAATGTCAAAGGAGGCTACCTACCTTGTCTCTTGGTCAAGGGGGCGCCCTCCTCTTTATAGGTAATTTTGATTTTTGTTAAAAAATGCAATTAGAACTAATTAGTTCTATACCTTGTATGCCCCTCCTAATTCTAGATCTGAGGGCATTTTGAGTCATTTTCCATTTATTATATAAGACATGTATTTCCATTTTTTGTGAATTAATGAAGAAGAAAATTTTGTGTATGCCAAGAGTAATTTGTGCCCCCCTCTCTCTCCCTCTGGTTCCCTATTCCTCCTTCAACATTTCAGGTTGTAGAACCCTTCTATCTTAGCCCCTCTATCTCTGATTTCTATCTCTGCCGCCACCGCCACCGTTCGTGCCACCATCGAGCTGCCGCAAAGCCGCTTCCGAGGTACTGTCCAAGTTCTGTTTTACTGGACAGAGGGTTACTCCGAGACTTTTATCTTCTAACGCCTACATCTTCTGGAGCTGAGATTTTTAGGGTACGTTCTAGAGGTTATCACCACATCCCATAAAAATTAAAAAAAATTACAATCATCAGTTTCCATTTTTCCATTTTCATGCTTCCCAATCTACCAGTTCTACCTGCAGTCTGTCTAGTTTTACAGCCACTCTGAGTTTCCCCCTTTCGACCCACTTCTTGATTTTTGTTTGAATCCCCAAATGTATTCGAGGTTTTGTCCACCACCCTCACCGTCCACAAATTTTATTATGAATTTATAATTTTGTTCATATTTTCTAAAAATTCACTTCAGATCCCAAGTTTTGTTCTGCCTCTGCTATCCAGATCCGACCACCCGATACTATAAAATAGTTTTCTCCAGTCAAATCTGCACCAAACCTTGCATACGATATATCCTCGTTTTCCAATCTTCGGCCTCTACAACTTTTATGAAGGGCTCAAAGGCTGAATCGAAGTTCTACATCATAGTCAATCCCAACTCTCAGGAAAAAGTACTTATGTGCTGAGTTTTCAGATCCTGTGAGCCAGCAGCTTGAATATTCGACAAAGGCCATCAATAGGAAATTCAAATTTCTTTCTCTAGCCATAGATCTAAGGATTTCAAGTCAGCTTTCCATCGGTACCTCTTGTGCGTCGATCTGACGTCAGGAGTGACCGTAGCAACGGATTCTATCAGGACGCGCGGGTCTGAAACAGCAGTTCAGATCTGTGGGCAGTAACTCCGACGAGTGAAGATCAGAGCCGCCCGGTCTCCGACCGGAAAACCAGCGTGCCGCCTCCCCAGGGAGCACCCCCCCGGGCGTTCCCACCACAGTGGTGCCACCCCGATCCCACACGGCCCCACTGACCAGCACGTGGGCCCCACGATCGTGCGTACGCGTGCAGCCGAAGCTAAGCAAGAAGCTGCCCGTCAACCCGAACCCGCTACTCCCGGGTCCCATTGTGTCACCCTTTACCTCCCTGCATGGAGTGGGCATTCATATTCATTGCTGTAATTTAATTACTTATTGTTCCGGGAGCACAAGATCGGCCGGGGTCGTCTTCCCCACGCCAGGCGCGTGGAGGTATCGTGTTAGCTCCTTTACCCGGTATTTGCTCTATTCCTATATACTTGTTTATGCCGCTGCTAGAGAGCATGTGTTAGGTCTGTAAGCTTGATATATTTATTTTACCGCTGCTGCAAGAGAGAGCGAGACCATCCCGTGACCCGATCCGGGCACGAATTTGTGAGGTGACCACCCTAGCTCACTACCGATTTCTCAACCGTGCACGTCCGTACGCTTCCCTCGTTAGGGGTGATCGCAAGCTTGCTTAGAGTCCAAGGATCGCATATCCATTTGGAGTTGAGTCACGTGTCCGTCCTGCATCAGTTTGGTATCAGAGCGAAGGTTGAGTCTAGGGTAGTCTTTTTATCTAAGTCCGCAAAAAAAAAAGTGTCTAAGTCTAAGTGTCACATTTGCATATCATTAATCGATATATCAAAAGGGGTTGTCCGAACGTTAGGCTACGCCTATCGAGAAGGCCGCACACTTGCGCGAGTGATCTTCGGATCGATTAACTCCGCCACATACCGAGTCTTGGTTTAAGTCTAGGGTCCTTAGTGTGCATTAGTTAGTGCATTCCAACCTTGCATAGTCGGTCTAGTGTCTTGTCACCAACTGTTGGCATGTCCATTCACTAGCGTCCCTGTGTCCTATGGATGACCAAGGGGCCGCATCTTCTGCATGGTGGCGATACTATCTAAGATGGGAGAACCACCCGGACCACCCCCGTAGGCCCGTAGCCCGGGACCTCTATGGCTCCAAAAACCGAGGTGACTACCTAGAGTGGGAAGCCATTATGGACGACTACTTTGAGTGTTACCTTATGTCCGGTCCCATGCAAGTTGACTTTGCCAAAAGGTGACTTTTCTATGAAGCCACCGACACATGGAGAGACATCAAATACTTTCGGGAAAATAGGAGGCTAAGGCCCATCGAGTCATGGTGGGATATTAAGAGAGCACTTAGGAGGGTCTATCTTCCCCGCCCACCTACCTCCAACCACGGGGGTCATACCACTAGCCAACCCCACCAACTCACGTGCAATCAAGTGGGCCACACCTCCAACCAACCCCGCCCCTTCACCCCCATCCAAGCCCTCCAAAGCAACCCCAATCAAGTGGTCTGCCCAGTCACCTCCCACCAAGTGGAAGCCCCGCTTCTAGCCGAGCCTAGGTCCACACCCGAGCCAAGAGACGAGGAGTGAGTCCACCATGAGGTCCCTACTCCAACCCGCACCTTTGATGAAATTGAGAAAATGTTTTCGGATTGGTTAGAAAAGACACTTGCCTCTTCACCACTCGTGAGTGCTCCTTCACCACCCTCTACTTCCGAACCTTATTCAGAACCCTCTTGTTTGGAGCCACTAAAGCCCGAGCCACCTGTGTTTCTAACGGGTACGCTTTTTATACCCGAGCCACTTCTTAGTTGGCTCAAAGACGGCTTGGTCCCACTTCCTTACCCATCCATGGACCCCACCCTACCACTAGTTCCCATCAACTCCTACCACACTACCTTTCGGTCAAGTCACCATGTTGATACCTTGGATGACCTCGTTATGGGATTAGATTCACAATGGAAGTTGACGCACTCATTGGCCCGAGGCTTCGACCAACCCACTAGTCTTAGCTTCACCCATCCGGCCTTAGGGTTCATTACCTCCGTGTGCACCGTTAGTTGTGTCACCACGGAGATTCTCTTATTCCTCCCCATGACGGCCAAACCCGACTTCATACCCTTTTACCCGAGGGAGGAACCATACATTCTACACATGATCACCGTCCCACCTACAATGCATGAAGATGACTTTCCACACCTTCGAGACTTCTACACCGGGGACCGTGACTTGTGGGAATCCACCACAAGGGGTCATACCTTCTTTGATCCCTTTGACCCATTCCCTAGTGGACCCCTTGACCCACCATATCTACTTCATTCCTTCGAGGGAGTCCACTACCACACCCCTACCCCACGGGTCGGGTCTTCTACACCCACCAATCCCAATCTCGATACACCTACACCCGGCTCTTCTAGCCCTCTCAAGTTCTCCAAATCCAAAGGGCCGTCCATGCATGATTGGGTCATACTTGGACGTTTAGGTGTTCCCTATGCCACCCATCTCCGGTTGCATAACATGCATGCATGGTACACATTCGGGTGTCCTAATCCTCCATCACCTATGCGTAGGTCAGACTAACATTAGGTGTGTCGAGGGTCTTTGTGAGTCTTTGTTTCGTTTGTCTGTCGTGTGTTTGTGCATACATTGAGTCGAGTCGGTTTGGCACGCTCGCATTGTTAGTCTCTTTCGAGTATGAGACTTGTCGGACTATTGGGATCAACTCTACATCTATGCCCCGGATCTAGTCACCTACAGGGACCCAGCGGTGATTCCTTGTGAGTCTTCAAGCCACCTCCTCCCCTTGAGAGTGACCCCACCCCGGAGTGTTCCACCACTAGCCTCTTCCCATAGCAGCATGCGCATATCGAGTATATACAGAATGAGCAGGTCATGATCACTTGGAGTGGAGCGTACCCGCGCTACTTGGTACGGTGACGGATCTGCCAGAGCTACTCGAGCAGTCACCCCCTTTACTCAATGGGGTCGAGTTCTTCCCACCCAGGGAGAATTGATGCGGACATCGAATCAAGACGGCTCACATTTTGTTTACATTTATGTCCTTTTATATTTATATGTATACCGTTGTGTTATATGGGTACACAATTGTAAGTCTTGGTGGGTTTATCTGCAAATTATCAGTAGGTCTAGCAAGGGGCCCCCCATTCCTTCCCCATTGGTCCACCTAAGTCATGTGAAGCTGGTCAAACCATCCTAGGTGGCTTCTAGAAGGGTTGAAAGTCAATTAAACACATGGGGGGACAAAGGGGTTAAAATGTGAAAGGCGGCTACCTACCTTGTCTCTTGGTCAAGGGGGCGCCCTCCTCTTTATGGGTAATTTTGATTTTTGTTAAAAAATGCTATTAGAACTAATTAGTTCTATACCTTGTATGCCCCTCCTAATTCTAGATCTGAGGGCATTTTGAGTCATTTTCCATTTATTATATAAGGCATGTATTTCCATTTTTTGTGAATTAATGAAGAACAAAATTTTGTGTATGCCAAGAGCAATTTGCGCCCCCCTCTCTCTCCCTCTAGTTCCCTCTTCCTCCTTCAACATTTCAGGTTGTAGAACCCTTCTATCTTATCCCCTCTATCCTTGATTTCTATCTCTGTCGCCGCCGTTCGTGCCGCCATCGAGCCGCCGCGAAGCCGCTTCCGAGGTGCTGTCCAGGTTCTGTTTTGCTGGATAGACGGTTACTCCAAGAATTTTCTCTCGCAACTCCTACAACTTCTGGAGCTGAGATTTTTAGGGTACGTTCTAGAGGTTATCAACACATCCCAGACAAATTAAAAAAAATTTCAGTCATCATTTTGTATTTTTCCATTTTCATGCTTCCCAATCCACCAATTAGCCTGTAGTCTGTCTAGTGTTATAGCCACTTTGAGTTTCCCCCTTTCGACCCACTTCTTAATTTTTGTTTGAATCCTCAAATTTATTGGAGGTTCTGTCCACCACCCCCACCATCCAAAAATTTTATTTTGAATTTATAATGTTGTTCATATTTTATAAAAAATCACTTCAGATCCCAAGTTCTGTTCTGCCTCTGCTGTCCAGATCCGACCACCCAGTACTATAAAATAGTTTTCCGCAGTCAAATCTCCACCAAACGTTGCATAAGATATATCACGTTTTCCTCTCTTCGGCCTCTACAACTTTCATGAAGGGCTCAAAAGTTGAATCGAAGGTCTACATCGTGGTCAATGACAACTCTCAGGAAAAAGTACTTCTGTCCTGAGTTTTCAGATCCTGTGAGCCAGCAGCTTGAATATTCGACAAAGGCCATCAACGGGAAATTCAAATTTCTTTCTCTGGCCATAGATCAAAGGATTTCAAGTCACCTTTCCATCGGTACCTCTTGTGCAACGATCCGACATCAGGAGTGACCGCAGCAACGGATTTCGTCGGGACGCGTGGGTCTGAAACAGCGGTTCAGATCCGTGGGCAGCAACTCCGACGAGTGATGATCGGAGCCACCCGGTCTCCGACCGGCGAACCAACACGCCGCCTCCCCAGGGAGTGCCCCCCCGGGCGTCCCCACCACAATGGCGCCACCCGGGACCCATGCGGCCCCACTGACCAGCACGTGGGCCCCACGATCGTGCGTACGCGTGCAGCCAAAGCTACGCAAGAAGCCACCCGTCAACCCGAACCCGCTACTCTCGGATCCCATTGTGTCACCCTTTACCTCCCTACGTGGAGTGGGTATTCATATTCATTGCTGTCATTTAATTACTTACTGTTCCGGGAGTACAAGATCGGCCGGGGTCGTCTTCCCCATTCCAGGCGCGTGGAGGTATCATGTTCGCTCCTTTACCCGGCATTTGCTTTATTCGTATATACTTATTTATGCCGCTGCTAGAGAGCATGTGTTAAGTCCGTTAGCTCGATATATTTATTTCACCGCTGCTGCGAGAGAGAGCGAGACCGTCTCGTGACCCGATCCGGGCACGAATTTGTGAGTTGACCACCCTAGCTCACTGCCGGTTTCTCAACTGTGCACGTCCGTACGCTTCCCTCATTAGGGGCGATCGCGAGCTTGCTTAGAGTCCAATGATCGCATATCCATTTGGAGTCGAGTCGCGTGTCCGTCCTGCATCAGCTATGCTCCCTCGGCTCGCTGAATTTAAGAAGTCAGTCAAGTCAGTCAAGTTCATTTGCATTTAGATCTAGGGTTTAGTAAAGCTCACCAGAAGCTCCAACACGCGCTAGAACTCATCCCTCTGCTGAATGGTGGAGTGGAGAAGACCCTAGAAATCTACTATCCATCCCTGTGTTGTGATCGGTGCGAGCGATTCAGAGGGGGGTGCATGAATATCCCCTTTGAAATTTTTGCCTAATTTAAAAACTCAGAACACTCAGAGATATGAAAAATAAATACAGATTCAGTTCTACCAAAATCCAGTGATGTGTTTAATCAAACACAGAATGTGCAATCAAATCTCTACTAAACTGAAGAAACAGGTCGGCCTAAGCATTCATCTAGCGGAAGCATAAGTGAACATTCAATCCACAGTGCAAGAAGAGTTTTTAGGTGGTTCGGTCCTCCAGACCTACATCCACCCCACACTCAAACCCGAGTGTGGATTCCTCTGATACACAACTTAAACCGCTGGGCCTCACAGCTTGCCTACAACCGCTGAGCTTCACAGCTTGCTGTCCGAGGTATCTACCTCGCCCACTGAGCAACACAGCTTGCTGACCAGAGGAATCCTCTTCTGCACCGCTGAGCAATACAGCTTAGCTCTGCTGACTAATAACTTGAAAGAAAGTTCAAAAGAAAAACATGAAACTGGAAATCACAGCGACAAAAAGCTGTATACGATGATAGCACAAATGTGGCTCTTAGAGAGCTGACTGGCCTCGATTTGATCCAAGGTCCAGTGGGACTAATCTTCAGGAAAATCTTCTATCTTCTTCTCCTCAAGCTCTTTCTTCACTCTCTCTCTCTCTCGACCTCTCTTGATCTCACGAGCTCTCTTTCTTTCACTTCTTCTTTTCTCTTCTGCTACTCTCTCTTTCTTTTTCTCTTCTCTCTTTCTCTTCTTCTCTCTTTCTCCTCTTTCTCTTCTTTCTGGATCGTGCAGGCTCCTCACTACTTCGATCACTCTGCTCACGATCACCACCCTTTCCTTCTCTCGAAGGAGAAGCTTCTTTTTATAGCAGTAGTAGGTAGGTGGGCATGTGTCCTCCACAGTTCCCACCCAATAGCTTCTACCACGTGGAAGCATTTCAGCAGGCTTCGATACACGTGTCACGATCCTGGCACTCCCCTCATCCTCGGATCACGTGCCCTCCTTAAGTTTCTCGACCAGCAGTCCTGTTAGAACAGGCTTGTTATCAGTGTGAATTAATCTGATAGGAATGAAAGGATGCATTGAGAGTGTTCGATATTTTAACTGAGCCTGTACAGACTTGATGCTCAAGATGCAGTGTGCATAAAAGAAAGTATGTATAACGAGAATGAATGCATGGACATGTCATCCACGAGTGTACAGACTTTGAGTCCATGTAATGCATTTTATATATGGATAAGGATGCACATTGAAAGAGAATGTACAGACTTGCTGGAGTGATGATGCATGAGCTTAACCACTCGTACTAGCAATGGAATGTATAGACTTTGCGTGCATGCGACAACCAATGTGCAGACTTGCTATGCCTAGAGTTTGAATGCATAATGCACAAACTGTGTGTCTGCATGTGTGGGCTTTGAGTGCATGACACTGCCTAACGTATGTATGCAGAACATATGGAATTGAATGCATAGTGGCGAATGTACAAACTTTGTCTTGAAAGGTGTAGAAATGCATATAAAAAGAGTATGCAATGTACAGACGATGCACATGTTGCCACTGAAGTGTGTACAGACTTCACCGAAGAGAGTTTAGACTTTTGGTGTGCGTGCGCTAGAACAATGTGTAGTACAGACTTGCTAGAATGACGCATGAACATGACTGTAACGAATGTGCAGACTCTGCATGAAACAACCGAATGTACTGACTATGTGCATGCATGAAGGACACGGGCTGTACATACTTGATATCAAGCAGTGATGTTCCGACTTGACAGATGCAATGTGCACGCAATGTACAGACTTGCTAAACTACAGCATGGACATAATAGCAAGGAGTGTGCAGACTTAGTGTGTGTGCGAAACTCATCAATGTATAGACTATACATATGCATGAAGACCACTGGCTGAACTGACTTGGTCGAATGAAACAACGGAGGTTGTACAGACAGCCACCAGGGAATGTACAGACTTGAGTTGATGCAGTCTAGGCAAGCTATGTACAGACTTTAACCCTTGAGCATGCATGAGTCTAGGCATTTACTGACTTATGGCCACTATAAAAAAAGTTATGAAATGCACAAGCCTAGACAGTTAACCCTGCACCGACTATGTATGCATAATGAACACGTATCGACTTAAGGCAACTGATGAATGCATCGATGTAGTGTATGCATATAGCAGATATTGAACCGATGCAATGTATCAGAAGAACTAACAGTGCAGTCTATTAACCCTGTACTGATGCAAACTACACTTGTTATGCAGGAACTAGAGTTGCTCCAATGCAGAGACAGATGATGCAATGAGATGAATGTGCACACTCAAATCAATCAAACAAACATACTCATAGAGCTTGCTGACATCAAAATCACAAATAAGATGCTCAATCAATCATTCACATGGTGATCAATCATTCATACTCATAGTGCTTGCTGACATCAAAATCACAAGGGCACAACAATCTCCCCCTTTTTGATGATGACAACACTATGAGTCACATAACACTATGAGTCACACAGACCCAAACTATTCTCCCCCTTTGACTTCATCAAAAAGAAAAGAGTTTGAGAGAGAAAATTACGTAGGTATAAAAAGATTGAGATAATATCTCCCCCGAAGTGAAATATGCAAGATGAGCACTTGAAGAATGAAATATAAGAACTCCCCCTATCAATATGAATGTATGATAGCTCTCCGCTTAAATGCAGATGACCCTGAATTCTACCATCACAAGCAATCTGAACTCTGGTTGAGGCACCTCACATATGCATGGACAGAATGAAACTGGTGGAAAGTCCATAAAACTAGAACGGGTTACAGAAACAAGATGGAAGATTCCAACAGTGTGGAGAGTGAGACAATGTTGTAAGTGAAGTACATGTAGCCACGGGTAGGAGTCAATAACATCAAGCAAGGCACATGATTTTCAACAGGTGAGATGACATGATGAATAAGTTGTCACAGGTGAACCTGATCAGAGAGAAATGTATGACAAGTACCACAGTAATAAGTCTTCATAAGGAGAGACTTTCCTATCATAGGGGATTATGAATTAATTGACATGACTCAATTGATTTAATCATGGTGTATACCAAATTTGTCAATTAAATTCAATACTTATATCTGAAGACATATTTTATTAAAGGTGAACCTATTAATCAAGCAATACTCAAGAACAACCATCTTCCATCTTACTCAAATGAACTCAATGACCACTTTGAGAGTTACATAGTATATTATCAAAATTAAACACACTTAGAAAAATATGAGTTGACAACTTTTGCAAGAAATCTTCTTTCAATAAGCAGAATATACCCTGAGCATGTTAAGTTGATCAACACCTTTTTACATGAGGCACAACACGTCTTAGGTGAAGTGACCAAATTACTTCAGTGTGATGATTGTCATTGCCTCTCAACTTTGAGAACAGAGTTAGCAATATGAGTGTCTTTTTACATGAGGAGACACCTTGATCAGAGGCTGGACTCCCCAGTTACTCAACACAAACATGCCATTGCTCTGTCAGATTTTCAATACATTTACCAGATATAACAATGGAACTTCATGACATAGGTTCACTCTATTTCATTGATAGAGAACCCAGTTTCTCAGTTACCAAGTCATTACACCGAATACAATATTTCCTTTTAGTCAACATTTTTCAAGTTAATGTTTAAGATCAATGTTATCTCTATGTATTTCTATCAAAGAAGCCTAGATATCACATTTTCAGATTACAGATGATTGAGTCTAGGGTATCCAAGACACAGTTGGTTAAAATTTATTAACACTCGTCATTCAGATACTTTCAAATCATTCAAGAGCAAATCTGAGAATACATTAAACTTATATCAATCTGAATCAATGGTCATTCTTAAACCTATATGATAGCAATTTCTTTTAAGAATTCAGAGTAAAACATGGTACACCACATAAGGATCTCAGATCAGTCCAACCAATGCAACTTAACAGCTCATTATCAATAGAACAAGAATTAGATTAATCAGACCAGCTTGAAAAGATGTGAATGTTTGATAGGTGCAAGCTGGTAGAGCAAATGATAGCAGGAGAGAAGAGCATCAAATATATGCAGAGCAGAATCAATTTCAGTAGCTGACTCTAGAATACAGATAGATCAGCTATGCAAGATGAGAATAGCAGAACATTCAGGTTATCCACTAGAGAATAGTAGAGTGATTCAAATAACTAAACAAGAGGGATTCAAGAAGTGAGGAACAGATAAATCTGACAAATCTCCCCCTGTCTAGATGCAATGAGGCTAATCATGAGCATGATTGAGCAATTCCCATTTCAGACAATTTCAATTTAGCACCAACAGAAGAGTAGATGCATCACATGATTGAGCAACATGATATACAGTCATTTCAGATTCTCAATTTTCGGATGATGAATTTTAAACAGAGTGTTCAGAACTAACCTGAAGCGTAGGATCCTGGGGTTTTCATTTTGAGTGCCTTGGTTTATTAACCCCATGTATTCATTCCAAGGCACACCTGCAGTAAAACAATCATTTTGATCCTGCAGGAACCCAAACTGCCTTGGGTCCTGTATTAGACCTAACAGGAGTTCTAAACAGTCTTTTAGCAACATTGTCATCAAAATCCATCAAATAATAGTTAGTCATAGAATGTCCAATTCTACCACAATATCTACATGAACCAACATGTTTTCTGGTCCTATAGTGCATATCAGCAGTATGATATGAACTGTTCTATTGTTTACATGGACATTTTGTTTCTTATTCTCATTCATCCAACTTTCAGAAGATTTATGACCTGGCTCACCACAGTTGAAACATGAAAGATTCACAGGTCCTTTGGCAGAGAATTTGGGGAGTTTGTTATTACCATAGCCTCTTTGGGCATGCCAACAGTCCTTGACTGTGTGGCCATACTTCCCACACTTGTAGCACCTTAGGTGCTTGCCTCTTGAGTCATTGTAGCCCCCTGAAGACCCAAACCAGCACTCAACAGCTTTATGACCACGTTCGTTACAATTATAACAAATGACGTGTTGGTTTGAGGCAGACGTATTCCTTTTGGGGTCCTGATGATGATTTGTAAAAGATTTATCATGTATCATATCATCATTTTTCATTATACTGCAGTCATCCATAAAATGACCATGCCTACCATAGTAGTGATATGACACTTGTGATTCCCTAGCAACATGGTTACTAACAGACTGACTAGATGCATGCGAATGAGTACATGAGGCATGAGTAGTGTGCATTGACCCATCAAATTCAACAGAGCTAGCAGATCTTGGGACATGAATAGGAGTATTCTTTTCCTTCTTTGTTTGACCCTTCTTTTTCAATTTCTGTCTATTCTTTATAATTTTTCTTTATTTTTCATTTTTCTGTGCTTTGAATTGAAATGCAGATGATGAAGGTGTTTTCAGGTTTTTGTTTTGTTTTAGGGATTGACATGAGGTACCAGCTACATCAGAGCTTTGCACCAAAGTGGTGTATAGCTGGTTTCTAGTAATTTCCTTAACATTAGAACTACTACTTATCCCCTTTCTTGAGTTATCATCCTCACCTTTCATGCCAGCTTTTATTTTCCTCTTGTTCTCAATAGACTTGGACGCTGATTTTTCTAGATCCTGAATTTTTGTTTCCAGAGAAGCAATATGAAGTTCATAACTAGCTATCTCCTGCTCACTGCAATTAACGCATTCACTTAGAACATTGTTTGTAGTTTTATACTTCTCAATTTCTTATTCCAAGTTGCTCAACTGTTCTGACTCTTTATCACACACATTTTTTCCCTTTTTTGCTGCGAGAAGTTTTTCAGATAAGCCAGTATTTACCCACTTCAATTTTTCAACTTCAGCTCTTAGTTCAGTATTTTCCTCCTCTAATTTTTGTGCTTGAACTTCCTTACTAACAGATCTTTCCTTTTCGACAGTCAGAAGCCTCTGTGAGATAACTGTATTTAAGACCATGAGCTTCTTGTTTTGTTCTCTCAGTTCTTTATTTTCTTCAGTCAGCTTTTTGACTTCTTCATTACAATTTTCTCTTCCAAACATCAGCTCCAGCTTTTCAATTAGTTGCTCTTCTCTTTCTTCCACTTTAATTTTCTTAGCAAGTAGATTTCTGTGATCCTCTTTAAACAAGGCAATTTGTTTATTCAGCCATTCATTCTCACTATAAAGATCTTCATTGCGTTCTTTTAAAACCTCGCACTTACTGCAGCTTGTTTTAAGAGAGGAATCATGCACACCTTCCTTGTTGATGTTCTTTATTTTAGCTTCAAGATTTTCATTCTTCCTCTGAATTTCTACATTCTCAGCTTTCAATTTCTTCATATCAAACTTAATCCTTTCCAACTCTTCCAGGTTTATCAAATGTTCATTAGTTTTTAGTTTCAGCTGACTTTCTAATTCCGAGATTTTATTGATACCTTCTTGGTTTTCCTTTTTTAACAGGCACATTTGTTTCATATTCAAGTGAGACTCAGATAGACATTCATCATATAATTCATTAATTTTCAAGCACTTTTCACATGATGAATTAGAATTATTTTGACATGTTTTCTTTTTCGTCTTCTTATATTATTTTCTTAAGCAATCATAAGACTCTAGCAGCAATCATAAGACTCTAGCAATTCATTGTATGCAGCAATCCAATCATCCAAGGAATAATCTTCAAATAATTTTACCTGATCATCGTCATGTTCTTCATCTTGATTGCTACTTTGTTCACTCCCTTGAGCCATCTGTTAAACAGGAGGACGGTGAGCTAGAAGGGGAGGGGATGAATAGATCACCGTTTTAAAAATATTTGCCCGAGCCGAGGAGATCTTAGAAGATGAGATTGGCTAGGAAGACTGACAATATGTAAAATGATCCGGAACCTTAACCAAGATAAAGCAGGTCACGAGCGCAGAACATATGTCACTCAGAATTTCATCAGCACATATGCACAAGCACTAAGCGAGCAGTCAGACCAAGGTTTCGATCATCAACAATCACACTTACTTCATGAAGCCAGACAGAAGCATAAAGAAAATAGATGCGCACAACCACACCACGGAGAACAAGAGGTTTAGATGGTTCAGTCTGCAACCTGCAGACTTATGTCCATCCCTCACTCAAGGCAGAGTGAGGCTTCCCTTTCACAAGAAAGAATTGCAGACTCAGTCTACCAACAACACGCTGATCCACAGCTTGGGGATCGAAATCCCTACAGACGCTGAACTCACAGCTTGCACCCACGTCTCACACCACAAGACCTGACCCGGAGATAACTCTCCCTTCCTCTTAGACAAGAGGGAACCCAGCAGTGACCCACCCTCACTGTAACTCAGAGATGCTGTCTCTCTTCCTCCTCAGCCGGAGGGAAGAACCCAGGTAGCCTTCTCACTACCTGAACACAAAACCCCGGAGAACTCCTCCCTTCCTCTGATCTAAATCAGAGGGATGCCACACTGTGACCCAGAGGATTCACCTCTCTTCCTCTACACCTAGAGGGAACGAAAACAGAGTATTAGAATTTGAGAACGAATAAACGAAGACATAAAGAAATATTGAAAGACAATCGAACGGAGAAACAATGTAGCTTCTTAAAGAAGCATAGACAAAACGTAGCAGAAAACCATCCTCTCCTTCATCACTCTCTCTCTTCCAGGTACGCTCAACAAATGGATCAGGATGGCTTCTCCTCTCCTTCCTCTCGCTCTGGCCTCACCCTTTTTCTTGTGGCTTCAGCAGCTTTTCAGGGGCAGAAACCTTCCTCTATATATCCAGACTCACGAGAGAGTGAGGGTGTGGGAGACATGCGCGAAGAAGATGCTTCCAGATGAGCCGAGCCACGTGTTAGATGATTATTCCCTCAAATCATGTGCTCACATGATTGGAATAAAGTTCCAATTTGTCTTTAAGTCCCTGTAAGGTTTCAGAGAACATTCAGTCAATCTCAGAAATATTCAAGTCATACGTTTGTTCACACAGATTGCACGGAACTAATCAAGGGACTGAAGAACGCGTCAACGCAGTAAAGCCAAGGCGTTAATGCAATGAGTTTATAGTGGAGAACAGGTCCCTTGATAAAACACACCAATGCGTCAACGCATTAGTGACAGCGTCGACGAGTCTGCTTGGTTGTTGATCATAAGACCTTGGGTCATAAGCTCAAGGCGTCGACGCTTCCATCGTGCAGCGTTGCCTCAGCTCCTTAGGCGAGACGCTCAAGCCCTTGGCAACAAGCCAATGCGTCAATGCATCAGGTGACAGCGTCGACACAATGAACACGACAGCAAGCGAAAGACGCACAATTGCGTCTACGCAGCCAGCCAAGTGCGTCAACGCACTGAAGGCACGAAACCCATATAAATGAAGACAAACAAATACGAGCTAATGAGTGAACAAGTTGGACAAGCATTTAATCAGAAGGGCATGATGAAAGACATTTTAATGAGAAGATGTGCATGCAAATAATTTGATTCATAGTGTTAGTCATCATCAAAACTACAGAGATTCAACAATCTCCCCCTTTTTGATGATGGCAACACCATGAGTCAAATTCAGTGAAAGAGGAAACATCAACCTAAAACAGTCTCATTAGCAACAGCAATAGTTCTCAATAAAAACAGCAATGGTGACCTCTCAAAATCTGAACTCTCAGCACTCATTATCTTTTACCCAAAACATTCCAAAATCTTCCTTTTCACTAGCTCAACCTCCTCCTTTCAACCTTCTCCCCCTTTGACATCATCAAAACAAAAAGAGAAAGAGAGATGTTGACGCTGGATTGATGAGAAAAGATGGAGAGAGTTCCAATAGTAGAAACTCAGTGTCAAATCTTAGATGCTTAAGTGGGGCTTTAAGGTCAGTGAAGGATCTTGGAGTTCTGGTAAGAGAAAGAGATTCAGAAGAAGCTTGAAGTTTATCAACTTACGATGAATGTGAAAGCAGAGCATGTGTCAACAAATATGACTGAGGTAGCTGTTAAGGCTCGTCAAAAGGACAACAGGAATTTGAACCATGAAAACAGCCTGTAGGCGCTGAGGACAAACATTCCAAGGAGAGAAAGCACTGTTATAGAGTGTATTTGGCCAGTTACACCTTTGACATTAAGTATGCACCTTGGTCAGAGGCCACCATCCTCAGTTACTCAGTGTAAGAGCCTCATACCTTCTCAATTAGAGAACAGAGATAGTGACTATTGATTTTTACATGAGGAGACACCTTGATCAGAGGCCAGAATCCCCAGTTACTCACCACATGTCATCATTGCTCTGCCAAACATAAATTTTGAATTGAATTTCTTTCTTTTGTTTTTGTTTATGAGAACTGATACTTCATGACTTCGAAAGTTCCCATTTCATTGATGGGATTCCTAGTTTCTCAGTATACAGTTTTAAACACTGATCAGTTTAACTAGCTCTTCAAGAAGGTTATTTGAAGACAAAGCCAGGGCAATTACTCGTGGTCTTATCACGAAATCCAATGAAAAGCATATAACAGAACCCATTTCATATGAGTCTAGCTTGTTCATCAGTCAAGAAACAAAGTAAGAAGATATACTTGTGAAGGTTAATCTTAGCCTCTTAAGACTTACTAGAAGAAGATTCTGGCTGGACTTTAATTGCACAAACTTAAGAATGTAGGAAATGAACGAGGTTCTACTAAAAAGGGATACTCAAGATCAATTCTGACAATTAATCCAGCAACAACAACCATCTTTCAAACGTTTTTAATTAGTCAAGATCCCCCTCTCTAGTAGCTCTATCTCCCATTCTACCCCGATAATAGTGGAGAAACAGACCTGATACCTTTCAAATCTTACACCCGCTCCCCCTCACATAGTGACCCTATCAGAAAAAGTAAGATAGAACTATCACTAAAATCATGGAAATACATAAAACTGAATTCATTTCCACAGATCAGTCAGAGTTTGTAAATACCAGGTTCTCTTCTCAATGAAGTGAATTTTTCACTATCTAAAGGTTTTGTAAAAATATCAACAGTTTGATTTGCAGTCCCAACATGAATTAGTTCAAATGTTTTATTTGCAATTTCATTTCTAATAAAGTGGTGCCTGATTTCAATGTGTTTTGTTCGTGAGTGTAAAACAGGATTCTTTGCAATGTTTATGGCACTCGTGTTGTCACAAAAAATGGGAGTGCATCCTGTCTCTACTTGGTAATCCTGAAGCTGATGCTTAATCTAGATAACTTGAGTGCCACAGCTGCTTGCAGCCACGTATTCAGCCTCAGCAGTGGAAAGGGCCACTGAATGTTGTTTCTTTGAACTCCAAGAAACTAGGCATCCTCCTAAGAATTGACAGTGGCCACTAGTGCTCTTCCTATCTAATTTGCATCCAGCAAAGTCTGCATCAGTGTATGCAACTAAATCTAATATACGAGAAGCAGGATACCATAATCCTAATGTGTGTGTGGCAGACATATATCTAAAGATCCTTTTTACAGTAGACAAATGAAGTTCTGTAGGCCTAGACTGATATCTTGCACATAAGCCAACACTGAATTGTATGTCTGGCCTAGAAGCTGTTAAGTACAAGAGAGATCCAATCATACCTCTGTAGAGTTTTTCATCCACTTGTTTACCTGACTCATCTGCATTAAGGGTCATGCTTGTGCTCATTGGGGTGGATATTTGCTTCAGGTTAGTCATCCCAAACCTTTTTAGGATATCCAGCGTGTACTTGGTTTGGTGGAAGAAGCAGCCATCTGACATTTGATTTATCTGTAAGCCAAGAAAATAAGTCAGTTCTCCAACTAAGCTCATCTCAAATTCAGCTGACATAAGTTATGAAAATTCATTACACAGTTCAGGATTTGTTGATCCAAAGATGATGTCGTCTACGTATACCTGAACTATGATGAGATCTTGTCTTGAATTCTTAGTGAATAAAGTTTGGTCAACATTACCTCTGTTATATCCTTTATTCAGTAAGAAACTGGTCAGCCTTTCATACCAGGCCCGAGGAGCCTGCTTTAGTCCATAAAGAGCTTTGTTTAACCTGAAAACTTGATCAGGTTTAGTCGAAAACTGAAAACCAGGAGGTTGTTCAACATAAACTTCTTCTTTTAGAATTCCATTCAAGAAAGTACTCTTAACATCCATTTGTTGAAGTTTTATGTTGTTTGAACAAGCAAATGCTAATAGAATTCTGATAGCCTCCATTCTAGCTACTAGAGCAAAGGATTCATCAAAATCTACTCCATACTCCTGACTGTAGCCTTTAGCTTCAAGTCTAGCTTTATTCCTAGAGATGACACCTTCTTCATTCAGTTTGTTCTTAAAAACCCATTTTGTTCCTATTACATTGAAATTTTCAGGTCTAGATACAAGTTCCCAGACATTGTTTCTATCAAATTGCCCTAGTTCTTCACACATGGCAGTTACCCAATTCTCATCACATAAGGCTTCTTCAATGGTCTTAGGCTCAATTTGAGAAACTAGAGCAATTAAGTCCTGATTCTGAACATTTCTGAAATGGGATCTTGTCCTAGGGGGATCATGAAGACTACCAATAATATTGGTTACAGGGTGGTCTTTTAAAATTCTGACATTTGTTGAGGACTCACCTTGTTCGGCTGTACTTACTGGGCTCAGATCAGTGGGTTCTTCAGCCCGTTGTACTTCCTCCTCTTGCATTTGATTCAGGAGCTCTCCATCATGACTTGTAGACCTGTTATCATCATTTAGACTGTTAGAGATTTTTGTTTCATCAAAAATGACATGAGGGGTTTCCTCTACAGTTCTATCAGTTTTATTAAAGACCCTGAAGGCCCTAGATGTTTCAGAGTATCCTAGGAATATTCCCAGAATACTTCTGGCATCAAATTTATCTAAGTCTCTCTTGTTGTTATTATGAATAAAGCATTTTGAACCAAAAATTTTGAAATATGAGACATTAGGTCTCTTACCTTCAGGAGTTCATATGGTGTTTTCTTATGTATGGGTCTTACCAAAGCTCTATTTAGTATATAGCAGGCAGTGTTTGCCGCCTCTGCCCAAAAACTCTTCGGTAGCTGACTCTCCATTAGTAATGTTCTTGCCATTTCCACTATTGTCCTATTCCTTCTCTCCACAATTCCATTTTGCTCTGGGGTCCTGGGAGAAGAAAATTTGTGAGTCAGTCCCTCCTTGTCACAAAAACTAGAAAATGAGGAGTTCTCAAACTCTCCTCCATGATCTGATTGGATAACAGTGATCTTGTGGCCTACAAGTTTTTGCTTATTAAAAAAATGTTCAAATTTTTGAAAAGCATCATTCTTATTAGCCAAGAAAAATAACCATGCAAATATAGAGTAGTCATCGACAATGACAAAACCAAATCTCTTACCATTTAGGCTCTGGGTTCTGGTAGGACCAAAGAGATCCATGTGCAAGTGTTCCATAAGCTTGTTTGACAAGCTCTCAGTCCTTATTTTAAAAGAAGCTCGGGTTTGCTTGCCTAGAGCACAGGCATCGCAAGGCTTAGAGAATGATTTGAACTTCAATCTAGGCATGCCTCTAACTAAGTCAAATTTACCTAATTTATGCAAGGTGTTAAAGCTAGCATGACCTAGTCGCCTATGCCAGTCAAACATGTTATTCTCTGAATTAGCAGAGAGACACAGATTAGACTCAGACTCAACATCAAGATCCACAATATAGACATTATTGACTCTATTTGCAATGAATTTTATTTTATCGGAGTTTGGTTCTAAAATTTTGCAAGCATGCTCATCAAAGAGGACCTTGTGACCCTTGTCACATAACTGACTAATACTCAATAAATTGTGTTGCAGACCTTCGACCAACAATACTTTTTCAACAGAGTTGGAGGTTTTCTTACCGATGGTTCCGGTCCCAATTATTTGGCCTTTGTTTTTACCTCCAAACTTGACTGTCCCTCCTGCTTTCAATTCAAGCTTGCTGAACTTTCTTTGATCCCCTATCATGTGCCTCGAGCAGCCACTATCGAGATACCACTTGTTGTTCTCGGCTGCTAGGCTCACCTGCACAATAACAATTTAAGTAATGTGCTTTGGAGCCCAAGGTAAGTTGGGTCCAAAAATACCGCACAAATGATTAAGCACAGTTTTTGGGATCCAGATCTACTTCACCCCTTTTTTCTTTCTGTGCTGAGAACTGACAGTTTTGCTATTGATATGCATTTCAGTTGTTTCCTTTTGTTTCTCAAAGTGTGTCCAGTTTCTGTTGATAAAAGCTTGGGTCCCAGCCAGACCATAATTTCTAAACTGTCTAGTTGAAGACATTTTATTGACTGTATTCTGTGCGTAGTTAGACCTTCCCATGTTTCTTTTCAAATAGCCCATTCTTTTATTAGAGTCATAGTTGTTGAATTGACAGGCACCTTGTTTCTGGTGCGTGGGCTTGTTGAATTTCTTAAAGACATTTTTTCTAAAATCAAGCTGTTGTTTATGGATGTTCTTTTGTTGTTCAGTACTTTTGGAACTGGATGGGATGTCCAGTTTTTCTTTTCCTTTCTCAGTGCAAAATGTGGTGGTTTTTATCCCAAATGCTTCCTTCTTATTTGGGTTGAAACCCAAACCTTCTCTGTTAAAGTTTACTTTGGTTGATGTGACACAACCTATGGACCTATTTTGTAAGTATTCAAGTTTGAGCAGCGGACTCACACTAGCGAGCTCACCCGTATGGCGCACACTAGTGCCCGATGGCAACTAGGCGATGTTGGAGAGGGTCCGAGGCGGGACCTTGAGGCTCCAATGGTTGGCTAGCTTGGGGAGAACCCCAAATGAGCCTAGGATGCCCAAATCATGGGCGGCCAACACACCAAGGGTGTGGGTTAAGTGGATGCTCTCACAACTCGCCCGCGGTGGTCACTCAATTTGGGTAGCAATTTAAAATCGGACACTCTCTTACCGCCGACGGAGTAACTATAGCAATACTAAGCTAAGGAAGTCCATTACAGTAATGAGAGATGTTCAGGAGCTCACCTAGCCAGCGTGAAGATGCCGACTCTGGCCGGAGACGGGGGCGAGCGGGGAGGCGAGGGTATGCACCCGCACGCCGCGTCGGTGTCGCTTCAACCTGAAATGGAAAGATTACACCACTACACCTCTCGCAGGAGGGGTGATCTTGGGGTGGGGATTAATCTTATTACATCCAATACTACCTCCACGCAGGGAGGAGCCTTCAGCCGGCCAAGCGGGGTGGGGACTTATGCTAAGGAAACCCGATTTGCCGATCCCCACCGGTTCTGCCAACCTTCAGAATTGTTGGAAAGGGGGCCGGTGATGTCACTTCCACAAATGCCACAGAGCTCAGATCTTCACAAAACCTGCGCCAAAAGTTTTTCGACTTACAGAGGATGATGCCTGAATTTTTTGGGAAGCTCTGGACCTCGGGGCTGAACGGACCAGCGACTGGAGCAGGACAGCAACACTCTGCTTTGGACTGATGCAGAACGGATGCAGTGGATTGCAGAAGGCGCTGCGATCGGTCCCAAACTTCAAATTTAACGAAACTGGTGGTGACGTGATCGTGGTCGGCGTAGCTTCGAGCAGAAGTTGACGGGGCCACAATCCGAGGTCGGAGATGAGAATGGTGGCCAGATAAATGACGATAGGTCAAACCTGAGTCCACTGGTGGCAGACTGCACACTCCGATGAAATAATTCAGAACAAATAGATTAGGCAGGCGATTGGCGTCGTTCTTTCTGCTACTGATGGAGGACTAGACGAAGAAGAATTTTGTAGAAGGAAGTGTGCTCGAATTCCTCCAAGGTTGACCGCAGAACAGCTTCCAAGATCGCTCTGGTCTTCAGTCTGGGACAGATTGCGCAGTCGTTGAAGATGACGCTCCTTCGGACAGCTCCAAACTCAGAAGCCGGCAAGACCACCACCGCTTGAAAGCTATCTCGATGACAATTCCATAAATGTAGGCCTTGCCACCTGAATCTTTGAGAGATGGTCGTGGCTGCCTCTGCAAGTCTCTGCAACTCTGCTGCCTGAAACAGAGGCTGAATGAGAAGAAGATGAGGGGGTGGGGAAGGGGATGGCCAAGAGAGTAAGAGGTGGAGGGTGAACTTGGCTGGTATGGGGAAGGGGGGCTGCGACTTTGGGTGATTTGGGAGGTGGGGAGATGGAAGGGCACTACCCTAGGGAGAGGGAAATTTGAAATTGGGCTTAGGGAAGAGCCCCTTCAACCTTGGGGAGAGGAAGGGGTGCTTAGGAAGTGGTGTTGGGTAGTTGGGGGTTGGGAGGTGGGGTGTGGATTGGAGGATGCCACCTTGGGTTGGGGGGGAGTTAAATGGGTGTATGGGGAAGGGGAGAGGTCTTAATGAGGGGTGAATGGGGAGGAGAGAGAAAATTCCGAAAATTGGGATGGAGGGAGAGAGAGAGAGGGGGGGACCCCTTAGAGAGAGAGAGTGAGAGAGAGAGATCTAGTGGGATTTGGAAGTGGATTTCAATTTTCATTCAATTGTTCATTACTTCAAAATGAGGGGAATGGGGTCCTATATATAGGCAACCCACATTTCTACAAAAGTCCCTGACATTTGACTCAATGACAAATAACCGAAGGGATAGGGGTGCCCTTGGGCCAAGCCCAATGAATTGGGCCAAGCCCAATGAATTGGGCCCACTAGCCTAACAAACCAACCTAATAACACAATACTTAGGAAAATGACTCACTAACCTAGGTACATGACTCAAATAAAGGGAAAGTTACATGATATTGACTCAAATAAAATGTGAAGATTACATGACTAGACTCAAAAATACATGACTAACATAATGGCGCTTGTCGACGAACAATCCGAGTCCGGAGAAAATATGGAGGGGCAAGGGATGCCCTCATCATTAGTGCCTAACAAGGCGTTCAAATTGCTTTCTCCCAAAACAAACCTCTCAAGAATTTTCTTCTTATCTTCCAACTCCTTTCGCAGAGATATGTTGTTTTCCAGCAATTCATCATTGACCTTTATAACAGCTTCATACCCTTCCTTGATTAAGTCATTTTGTCTCAAGTTTTCTTCAGTATGTTGATTGGTTTCATCAAGCTGTTTTCTAAATTTTTTAAGTTCATTCTTAAAAAGATTATTCTCATTTCTTACATTTTCCATCTGAGCTAATTCAGCTACCAGTTTGGAATTTTCTATCTTGACGAGTTCTTGTTCTTCATTAATCATATTGAGTTTGCGTTTGATGACTCTATGTTCTTTAGCTAAGGCATTGTACATATCTAGCAGTTCACCATATTTCTCTTCCCAGTCATCAATAGAGTAAGTTACAAAGGGATTGGTTACCTCATTTTCCTCGTCGGCCATCAGACATACTCCTTCAGTCTCCTTTCCTGAGGAATTAGTCTCTGAGTCTTCTGCTTCATCGCTCCAAGTGCATACCATAGCTTTTAGCTTTTTCTTGTACACTTTGGAGCCTTTCTTGTGGTGGTCCGGTGTCTTCTTCTGAAGCTCAGGGCAATCTTGCTTCATGTGCCCAAATTTCCTGCAATGATAACACATCACACCTTTAGCATTCCTATCCTTGTCATTGCCATTGTTCGGATATTTACCTGATGAATAGTTTCTTCTTTTCCTATATGAATTTCCCTGCATTTTTAGGAATTTCCTGAACTGACGTGTGAGCAGTGCTTTTTCACTTCTGTCAAGGTCTGGAATTCCATTAGACTCTCCGCTGCTGCTACTACTGCTACTGCTGCTGCTGCTGCTGTGTCGTTCAACTTTAAGGGCAACATTCTTGCCCCTTCTGTCATTTCCTTCTCCTGTTTTCTTGAGATTTATCTCATAGGTCATAAGAGACCCTATGAGTTCAGTGACGGTCATGGTTGTTAAATCCTTTGATTCCTCTATCACAGTAGCTTTTGTGTGCCACACTGGAGTCAAGGATCTTAAGATCTTCCTGACTATATCCCCTTCACATATTTCCTTTCCAAATCCCTTGAGGCTGTTTGTGATCAGTGACAGCCTAGCGTACATATCAGTCACGCTGTCCTCTGACTTCATCTTGAATAATTCATACTCAGAGGTTAGGTAGTTTACCTTGGTAGCTCTGACCTGAGAGGTACCTTCGTAAATCAGCGCTAGTTCATCCCACATCTTCTTAGCTGTCTTGCACGCCGAAATTCGGGCATATTCTTCAGGGTGAACTGCGCACTGGATGATGTTGAGCACAGACCAGTTCAGTCCGGGTAATTTGACTTGTTCTTCAGACCACATCTCCTCATTTGGAGGTAAATCATAAGGTCCAGTTGTAATGACTCTCCACAGCTTGTGGCTCTGAGATCGGATGAAGACTTCCATCCTGTTTTTCCAAAAGAAATAATTAGAACCATCAAAATATGGGGGATGGGAGATTGACTGTCCTTCAGCTATATAGCTGCGAGGACCACTGGTTCCAGGATTACCCTGGTCGTTGGACCACATCTCGGGTAAACCTGCTCTGATACCAACTGTTAAACAGGAGGACGGTGAGCTAGAAGGGGAGGAGATGAATAGATCACCGTTTTAAAAATATTTGTCCGAGCCGAGGAGATCTTAGAAGATGAGATTGGCTAGGAAGACTGACAATATGTAAAATGATCCGGAACCTTAACCAAGATAAAGCAGGTCACAAGCGCAGAACATATATCACTCAGAATTTCATCAGCACATATGCACAAGCACTAAGTGAGCAGTCAGACCAAGGTTTCGATCATCAACAATCACACTTACTTCATGAAGCCAGACAGAAGCATAAAGAAAATAGATGCGCACAACCACACCACGGAGAACAAGAGGTTTAGATGGTTCAATCTGCAACCTACAGACTTACGTCCATCCCTCACTTAAGGCAGAGTGAGGCTTCCCTTTCACAAGAAAGAATCGCAGACTCAGTCTGCCAACAACACGCTGATCCACAGCTTGGGGATCGAAATCCCTACAGACGCTGAACTCACAGCTTGCACCCAGGTCTCAAACCACAAGACCTGACCCAGAGATAACTCTCCCTTCCTCTTAGACAAGAGGGAACCCAGCAGTGACCCACCCTCACTGTAACTTAGAGATGCTGTCTCTCTTCCTCCTCAGCCGGAGGGAAGAACCCAGGTAGCCTTCTCACTACCTGAACACAAAACCCCGAAGAACTCCTCCCTTCCTCTGATCTAAATCAGAGGGATGCCACACTGCGACCCAGAGGATTCACCGCTCTTCCTCTACACCTAGAGGGAACGAAAACAGAGTATCGAAATTTGAGAACGATCAAACGAAGACATAAAGAAATATTGAAAGATAATCAAACGGAGAAACAATGTAGCTTCTTAAAGAAGCATAGACAAAACGTAGTAGAAAACCATCCTCTCCTTCATCACTCTCTCTCTTCCAGGTACGCTCAATGAATGGATCAGGATGGCTTCTCCTCTCCTTCCTCTCGCTCTGGCCTCACCCTTTTTCTTGTGGCTTCAGCAGCTTTTCAGGGGCAGAAACCTTCCTCTATATATCCAGACTCACGAGAGACTGAGGGTGTGGGAGACACGCGCGAAGAAGATGCTTCCAGATGAGCCGAGCCACGTGTTAGATGATTATTCCCTCAAATCACATGCTCACATGATTGGAATAAAGTTCCAATTTATCTTTAAGTCCCTGTAAGGTTTCAGAGAACATTCAGTCAATCTCAGAAATATTCAAGTCATACGTTTGTTCACACAGATTGCACGGAACTAATCAAGGGACTGAAGAACGCGTCAACGCAGTAAAGCCAAGGCGTTAACGCAATGAGTTTATAATGGAGAACAGGTCCCTTGACAAAACACACCAATGCGTCAACGTATTAGTGACAGCGTCGACGCGTCTGCTTGGTTGTTGATCATAAGACCTTGGGTCATAAGCTCAAGGCATCGACGCTTCCATCGTGCAGCGTCGCCTCAGCTCCTTAGGCGAGACGCTGAAGCCCTTGGCAACAAGCCAATGCGTCAACGCATCAGGTGACAGCGTCGACACAATGAACATGACAGCAAGCGAAAGAGGCACAATTGCGTCTACGCAGCCAGCCAAGTGCGTCAACGCACTGAAGGCACGGAACCCATATAAATGAAGACAAACAGATACGAGCTAATGAGTGAACAAGTTCGAGAAGCATTTAATCAGAGGAGCATGGTGAAAGACATTTTAATCAGAAGATGTGCATGCAAATAATTTGATTCATAGTGTTAGTCATCATCAAAACTACAGAGATTCAACACCATCATGCATTGATCATCATCTCTGCCGTAGGCAATCTTTAATCTATCCAGGATCTCCTTTCCAGAGACACACCTATGAACAAAAGGGAATTTATTAGTATTGACCGCTCCTCTTAAAATTATAAGAACTGTGATGTTATCACGATTCTTTGATCTGTCCTCACTTGACCACTTGGTTTGATTGTCAGGTAACTCATGTAGGCCTCTTGATACAAGAGTCCACAGACTAGGATCAATGGAATTCAGGTGTACCCGGAGGCTGCCCATCCAGTTACTGAAGTTAGACCTATCGTAGACGGTAGGATAATCCATGGATGCAGATCAACAGGAAAGCTCGAACCGAATGCACAGAGTAGTAGAGCAATGAACGCCAGATAGTAGAGGCAATAATGCACCAAAAGTAGCAGGATCCTCTGCAGATCGTTGGATCTGAATGCACAGAGACCCGCTCTGATACCAATTGTTGTGATCGGTGCGAGTGATTCAGAGGGGGGTGAATGAATCTCCCCTTTGAAATTTTTGCCTAATTTAAAAACTAAGAACACTCAGAGATATGAAAAATAAAAATAGATTCAGTTCTACCGAAATCCAGTGATGTGTTTAATCAAACATAGAATGTGCAATCAAATCTCTACTAAACTGAAGAAACAGGTCGGCCTAAGCATTCATCTAGCGGAAGCATAAGTGAACATTCAAACCATAGTGCAAGAAGAGTTTTTAGGTGGTTCGGTCCTCCAGACCTACATCCACCCCACACTCAAACCCGAGTGTGGATTCCGTTGATACACAGCTTAAATCGCTGGGCCTCACAGCTTGCCTACAACCGCTGAGCTTCACAGCTTGCTGTCCGAGGTATCTACCTCGCCCGCTGAGCAACACAGCTTGCTGACCAGAGGAATCCTCCTCTGTACCGCTGAGCAATACAGCTTAGCTCTGCTGACTAACAGCTTGAAAGAAAGTTCAAAAGAAAAATAAGAAACTAGAAATCACAGCGACAGAAAGTTGTATACGATGATAGCACAAATGTGGCTCTTAGAGAGCAGACTGGCCTGGATTTGATCCAAGGTCCACTGGGACTAATCTTCAGGAAAATCTTCTATCTTCTTCTCCTCAAGCTCTTTCTTCACTCTCTATCTCTCTCGACCTCTCTTGATCTCACGAACTCTCTTTCTTTCACTTCTTCTTTTCTCTTCTGCTACTCTCTCTTTCTTTTTCTCTTCTCTCTTTCTCCTCTTTCTCTTCTTTCTGGATCGTGCAGGCTCCTCACTGCTTCGATCACTCTGCTCATGATCACCACCCTTTCCTTCTCTCGAAGGAGAAGCTTCTTTTTATAGCAGCAGCAGGTAGGTGGGCGTGTGTCCTCCATAGTTCCCACCCAATAGCTTCTACCATGTGGAAGCATTTCAGTAGGCTTCGATACACGTGTCACGATCCTGGCACTCCCCTCATCCTCGGATCACGTGCCCTCCTTAAGTTTCTCGACCAACAGTCCTGTTAGAACATGCTTGTTATTAGTGTGAATTAATCTGATAGGAAAGAAACGATGCATTGAGAGTGTTCAATATTTTAACTGAGCCTGTACAGACTTGATGCTCAAGATGCAATGTGCATAAAAGAAAGTATGTACAACGGGAATGAATGCATGGACATGTCATCCACGAGTGTACAGACTTTGAGTCCATGTAATGCATTTTGTATATGGAGAAGTTTGCACATTGAAAGAGAATGTACAGACTTGCTTGAGTGATGATGCAAGAGCTTAACCACTCGTACAGCAATGCAATGTATAGACTTTGCATGCATGCGACAACCAATGTGCAGACTTGCTATGCCTAGAGTTTGAATGCATAATGCACAAACTGTGTGTGTGCATGTGTGGACTTTGAGTGCATGACACTACCTAACGTATGTATGCAGAACATATGGACTTGAATGCATGGTGGAGAATGTACAAACTTTGTCTTGAAAGGTGTACATATGCATATGAAAAGAGTATGCAATGTATAGATGATGCACATGTTGCCACTGAAGTGTGTACAGACTTCACCGAATAGAGTTTAGACTTTTGGTGTGTGTGCGCTAAAACAATGTGTAGTACAGACTTGCTAGAATGACGCATGAACATGACAGTAACGAATGTGCAGACTCTGCATGAAACAACTGAATGTACTGACTATGTGCATGCATGAAGGACACGGGCTGTACATACTTGATATCAAGCAGCGATGTTCCGACTTGACAGATGCAATGTGCACGCAATGTACAGAGTTGCTGAACTACAACATGGACATAATAGCAAGGAGTGTGCAGACTTAGTGTGTGTGCGAAACTCGTCAATGTATAGGCTATACATATGCATGAACACCACTGGCTAAACTGACTTGGTCGAATGAAACAACGGAGGTTGTACAGATAGCCACCAGGGAATGTACAGACTTGAGTTGATGCAGTCTAGGCAAGCTCTGTACAGACTTTAACCGTTGAGCATGCATGAGTCTAGGCATTCACTGACTTATGGCCACCATGAAACAAAGTTATGAAATGCACAAGCCTAGACAGTTAACCCTGCACCGACTATGTATGCATAATGAACACGCATCCAATTAAGGCAACTGATGAATGCACCGATGCAGTGTATGCATATGTCAGATATTGAACCGATGCAATATATCAGGAGAACTAATAGTGCAGTCTATGAACCCTGTACTGATGCAAACTACACTTGTTATGCAGGAACTAGAGTTGCTCCAATGTAGAGACATATAATGCAATGAGATGAATGTGCACACTCAAATCAATCAAACAAACATACTCATAGTGCTTACTGACATCAAAACCACAAATAAGATGCTCAATCAATCATTCACATGGTGATCAATCATTCATACTCATAGTGCTTGCTGACATCAAAACCACAGGGGCACAACACCGTGGGGGTCTAGCTGCATATAGAAAGTCAAGGTATCAGTGCATTAGAAGTCACTTATGGGTATAAGTTTAGAGAGTCGTACCGATCGTCGAGCGCTGCGGAAGACCTGGTCTCCGTATCTCCTAGCATATGCCTTCAAGTAGGTCTCATCACTAGTAGCTCGGGCTCGTACCACCCGACCTCTCTGCGTCCAGTCTTGGATCTAGTTTATCGCTCGAGTAACCCAGTCGATCTCGCCGCTCAATCCCTTCGAGGATCGTCCCACGCGCTCCTCGTCTCTCGCTGGGAACTCCACCTCTGGCTGGTGGATGCCCCTGTTCCTCATGATCAGGCGGTGCTGTAGTGGCTCGATGATGTTCATGCAGTGAAGCCAGACATATCGTCCCGCGTAGGCCTGGGCCACCTCCACCCAGGGCTGTCCCTCGTGGCCCTCGTCACAATACGGTGTCCAGCGCACCTGAAAAGGCAAGCATTGAGTCAAACATTATAAGCATTTAGAAGGCTTAAGTTTAGGATCTTACCGATGCATAAGGAAGTGTGTCAATGTCGTTCTGGATCGCCCGCGCTAAGCGTCGCAGTGACCGAGTGTCCCGTACCGCCTTCCATCGCCTCGCGATGGGCACGAGGTCCGGATGTACCTCCATCCCTCTCCCTAGGCTAGGGAGGTACATGTCGCTCCATACCTGCATTTGTTAAATGTTAGCATATAGCAATCATAAGCATAATCATAATAGCATAAGCATTTTAAGAAAAGCATTTTACCTGAAGCAAAGGTGAGAAGCTGCCCAGCATCGTCTGCCGGTCGGTGGTGCTGAGGGAGTTGAACAAAAATGCCAACGCTGTAGCACCCTAAGCATAGTCCCCAACTCCGTCTAAGTCTTTCTGCAGTGGGAGGAGCTTGCAGCTCACTCCATCCGCCCTCGTCGTAAAGAGCAGCTTCCTGAACCTCAGCATCAGGAAGCGACGGAGGACTACGTCTCCCTCCGGGTCTGGTCCTGTAGCCACCCTCTGTCTGGCTAGATCCATCAGCCACCCTAGGTGCTCCCCAGGTAGCTCTCCCACGGCTATCGCCTCTCCTCTCAATCCCAGGCTCTCTTGGAGGGTCACTCGTGCCAGCATGGACGAGTGGTGTCTCAGCCTCGTCAGCTCCAACTCGAGCAGCTCTCGCGCCAACTCTCGGTAGTCGAGGTACGTCATCCCCATCACAGGTGCTCCGTGCACTCTCAAGCCAGTGATCCTCGCCACATCCTCTAGCGTGGGGATCATATGTCCCCACGGGAACAAGAACACCCTACTGATCGGATCCCACCGGTCATGTAGCGCGTACAAGAGGGCAATGTCTAGCCTCATCACCTCTATCCCGAGGAGCTCAGCGAACCCCATTGGAGCCAGCTTCTCTCTCTGGAAGTCTGACAACACCAGGTACACTACTCAGACCTGCAACCATGATATCCTGGCCCGTCTCTTTCCCTGCATATGTTTAACAGTCAAAAGTCAGTCATCCATATAGTTTGTAATCATGCATTGCATTCAAATAAAAATAAGAATCAAAAATCTATTTTTCCCTCTCAGAACCCTAAGCGGTCCCCTCTAGACCGTTTGTCAGACATTAGCGGTCTGGTCTAGATTGTTTGCCACTCTAGCGGTCGCTGGAAGGGCCGCTAGGCTCCCACCGTGATGGCAGTTTTTTCCCCGTTCTCCCAGGCCTATGGGAAGACCCTAAAGGCTTGTACAATCGTTGTATGGGTTCTTCTGACCCATTTCCTTCCTATCTACCCCCATGCATGGTCTAAATAAATTAAAATTGGTTTTTTATGGGTCTCGGCCTACCTCGGATGACCGGCATCCGAGCGCCTATGGCGCTTCCTAGGCCGTGTGTTCGCCCTCCTCATCTCCGGCATCGCCCTCAGGCACCGTAGCTGCCGTAGAAGGTTCTCCAATCTCCGGTTGAGCCGGCGGTGGTGGCCTCTCCTCCAGTTGGTCCATTGGGGCCGCGGTCGTAGTCTCTCTAGCTATACAGCGTTGGAACCACCGTATCGCCCTCTTCTTCACCATCTTGGGGTGTAAGAGTGTGTGGGGTTCGCAATGAAATGGGAAGATCACCGGTGGAGCTGCTCGTCACCGGTGGTAGGGTGGTTTGAGAGTTTGAAAGGGTGAGAACGGGAGAGGGAACGCCCGTTCTATTTTTGAATTCGCCTAGGTCCTTGCGGTCGTTCGATAGACTGTTAGGATGTCCTTAGCGATCCTCAGTAGACCGTTTGTCATCAAGGTCACGCCCATCAGGGAATGTGAACCGCCCTAGGTTGGCGGTCTTCTGGTAGACCGTTTGGCCTCGCTTGCGGTCTTGACATGACCGTTTGGCATCTGAATGCTGTGATGATTTGAGATAATATATTTGCTTCATTCTTGGCTCAATTCTTGTGTGACCTTCATCTCAGTTATGCTTCATGCTTATTCTATGGATTTAATTGTTGATGGCTAACCCTCTTTTAATGCTATAATCATGAACGCCATCACATCACGTTGCTTTCTCGCCAGGCAAGTAAGTCAGGTAAGTATCTCGATTCCTTAGTCCCTTAATGCATTACTATATAATATCTATGATATATTATCTCAAGAACCGGCTGGTCATTCATGTGTTTTGGGATATGATGTTCCCCTCTAACAAAAATGATGATGATCTATGTGCACATGTTTAATCATTGGATAGGCCATTAGGTTGGACGAGTTGGGGGACGATGGTGCTGTCTTGCACGCCGTGGTTACAGATAGTGTCCTGACCCTAATTTATCCAGTCTAGCAATACTATTCTCGAGTATCTTTCTATTTTATGGTTTCTTTGTATTCGTTTTAATGATTTATTTTTACTTTAGCCCAGCATACATCATGCGCATCTTTTGAGCATTCATGAGCCTTGATCTGTCTAAAGTGTCTCAATAATGGTGGATAGTTGTGTATCCATGGTCTTGAGTAAGGAGAGTCATTCCACTCCAAGTTGGAAGGTTTCCTTCGGTCTGTTTTCTCGGTTTGGTTAGCTGAGGATTCATGTCTGGAGTTTAATTGCTCGTTCTTTTACTTTTTTTTCGCTGCTCCGATCGCCTATCAGCTGTGTGTTCCAGTGAGGAGGTTGATCGTGTTTTATTTTTCCTTAAGTTGTTAGTTCCTCCAGGCATGCATCATTCTGTTTGGCCGTTCCTTGTGTTTGGTTTGAAGTTTTCCGGAAGATTCTTATCACTCATTGGTTTAAGATGGGTGTCGTTTACCTTAACGCCCACTTTTTAGTCCGCTCAGCTGCGTTTCCACTTTACCTCCATGTCCCATTTCACTTTCGCTTCACCTCCGCTTGCTCCCTTGCAAAGAGGATGTTAAGGAGGGGCATCTGTTGACACCCGTTTTATGACCAATGAGTTGGGTTATCTCCTTATTTGTTTTATGATGTCCGGGTTGTTCACTGGTTAATGGGCCATCTTTTAGTCATTTTTTGGGCTTATTTTATGGGTCTCTCTTCATGGTTGGGCCTAATTCCTCTTATTTTTGTCATTTAAGCTTATTGGGCATAGATAAGGGCTAATAAGGATTTTATTGTGGACTTATCCAATGATTTATTAGTATTTATCTCTTTTGCCACGTCTCATAGCCTTGCGGCCTACGGCACGACCATTTGGTATCGTTGGCGGTCCTTTGCTAGACCGTTAGGGAGGTAGAGAGTCTATTAGGTTTCTTTGGTCATATCTCTTTGTGATCGACCGAGCCTTGCACTCCATCGGTCGACCATTTTTGTCCCTTGCGGTCTATCGCAAGACCGTTAGGTTAAACAGAGAGTCCTGCTCTGTCTGTCTTTCCTTTCTTTGGCCATGGTCGAATTAGAGTCCATGATTTGATGTTTTCTCTTTAAGTAGTGATCCTCAGAAGCTTCTGTTTGTTTCTGTAGACTCTTGGGAGTATTATCTTCGAGATTTATCTAAGTTCAGGCCAATTTTTGTGTCATTATCTCTCCAACTCGACCAGAGAGTTTGGGAGTCTATAAATAGAACCCTTGGCTTTATGGATTAAGGAGGAGATTTCTAGAGCTTGCAACGAAGTGTTGCTGCATTCTGGAGCGAGTACCAACCAGGGAGAAGTCGTGTCTGCATCCTTAATTCATCTAGTCTAGGGAGTATCAAGTTCCATTAGTGTTCCTTGTGTCTTTCCCTCTCTTAACCTTAGTCTTCCTTCGCATCATCATAGCATCTTTCTCTCTTCTTCTTCCACGTTCTTCTGCACTCACATCACGTTTTCAAACATCCTCCTACTTTTATACACTCTACAGGGGTTAAAAACCACAAACCCCCAGGTATTCACCCTTCCTTTTATGCATCTTAGCTTAATTGCACTATAGATACTACACTTGTCCAGGGGCTAATTGGGTTGCTTTCTTCTGTGTGTTTACACTCTTTTGCAGGTTTACAGAGCTCACTACACGAGGCCAAACTCTTCTGGCCGGCCAAGAGGGGTGGAGATCCAAGTTCCACATTATTATTCTGGGTGCATTTAGCGGCCATTTGGCAGACCGTTTGGGGACTTTTGTGGTCTATTGTTGGACCGTTTCTATTCGCCTAGCGGTCATCTGAGTACCGTTTGTCTCCGCAGCATCAGGTTGTTCTCTCTCACAGGCGGTGTGTTTTACTCGGCTCTTTCCAAGGTACATAGTGTTGTTTCACTGCATTATTTACTTTGGTGGTGATCACATCTTTCCTTACTTGGGTATTTGTCATCATCCTTCTATTTCTTCCTTTGCTTTTAGTTGCTCCACACCCACGGTGTGTGCTTTCTTTATTCCTTTGCTCCATGCCCCGGCGTGTGTTTAGTTTTCTTCTTGCTTTATCTTTGCACTATTAAGATGACATGCCCACATGCTCTATGCCTGATGTTATTGATTACTTGAGTTAGCACATCACCCACTTGCATCATATCTATATCTCAAACATCACACTACCATCACCCACACACCCATAAGAAAATATCAGCATATAGTAAGAGGAATAAAATCATTAAAAGGTCTAACCTGAGTCAGAGCCTCCTTACGTTTAAAAAATGTGATCCAACATTAGGGTTCGCATGGGTCGAAGTTAGGGTCTATTTATAAGGTTTTGAATTAGGGCTACGGATTTTATCGATCTTAGAGTCCTAATTCTGGGTAGGATCGATCCTCAAGAGTCCTAGACATGTTTACATGTCTACCTACTTCGATCCATGGGGATTTAGATGCCAAGGATCCAAGCTTTTTCACGTTTCTCCCATTCACAGAATCAGGATGGTTTAGCGGTCATGGAAGGACCGCTAGGATGGTTTAGCGGTCTAGAGATAGACCGCCAATTGGCCACTATTTGGAAATTTTTGGATTTTCCTATTATTTCTTATTTATCCCCTAACTAGTGTATATATCCCATTTTAAATCGATAAATTACTCTATTTACATTTCTATTAATGGGCTTGGGTCTAAAGGTCTTGGAATTGGGTCTTTGGGCCTATTTGAGTTGGGCTTAACCCTTGGGTTAATATAGGGCCTTTAAATGGATTTAAATGAATCCCTAATTCCTTCTTAATAGCCCATTAAGCATTTTAATTGCTTAGTAATTTTATTTTAATCCCAAAAAATTCCTAGAAACTTTTCAGGTATTATAGATGTTCAAGGAGAACTTCATCGACAGTAAAAAGGAGGTCAGATCCTCGATAAGCCTCCTCACCATCAAGCAAGGCCATGAGGAAACCTTGTAGGACATCGTCTCCCGCTTTCGTAAGGAGGCCCTCCGTTTCCTTTGCCTAGACATCAGCATCGCCACGACAGTGCTGAAAGGCACCCGAGATACCATCCTTCTAAGAATACTCGAAGTGGAATCCCCCACGACGCTGATGGATCTTCTTGTGCTGGCTCAGAAGCACGCTAGTTGTGAGGAGAATATTGTAGCATAGGGTCGAGCGGCAGAGACCGGCCAACCCAACTACAAGCGTTCGGTTAACTCCCCTCGAGGGGAGAGAATCAAGTGTGAGTGTCGAGATCGAGAGTGTCGCAACCAGCAAGGGCCAAGGGAGAAGGGCCTGTACAGATGCTACACCCCACTGACATCCCCACCCAAGCAAATACTCAAGGAGATCTGCGAGGAACCTTATCTCTGTTGGCCCACAATGATAAAGTTTGATTATGTTGAACCCCGCGCACAACCGTGTTTTAAGGAATTTTGATGATGAACTAAGTACCATGTGACTGCCGTCCATGTAAATAATATGCATATGTTGGTTGTGGATTTGAAATGAACTGAGCAAACTCCATTTGATTGAACGGCTAGTGTATGACATGGTCAACTGATTTGATGAACTTAACTGACGTGTGTTTTGAAATGTTTACATAGGTTAGTGAGAAAGGAAAGTCTCCGAACAATTTGGGTGAAATTCTTCTAACTCTTCCTTAGTTGATTTGGATAGGATTCAAGCTATTGTGATAGCTATCATATGGTTTGAAGAGACTTAGTCTAAATATAGAGAGATTGATGAGAGCTAGGGATTATTCTTCAAGAAAGCAAATGAGAATTGAAGACTGACCTTAGGTGTGTATCTTTGACAGGGACTTTCAATGGAGACCAACTGTCAAGATCAAGTGGTCATCATTCAAACTGAAACATTAAAATGGTAAGTTGTTGTTTGGATAGTTGAATGAGGTTTATTGTGAAAGATGGATGAACAAACCCCAAGGTAACTCCCTATCTATATCTACTTGGCTTATCTGTGATCTTAGGGGTAGAGTCACTTACTTCTTCCATTCAAATAGTTATCTTTGATGTCTCATGATCTTAGAATAACCCCATTGTGTGTTTTGTTATAGTTTGCTTATGTCAGGAAAAGTGTCGACCCCATGGGTCGACACTTTGTCCAGGGGTCAGGTGTTTTCAGCCGGCCCTCTTATGTCTTTGAACGTAGGGATAAAAAGTCGACCCAAAAGGTCGACCTTTTTATCACTAGGTTCTGTCTCGGTTCGTTTTTCAGAACCTTGGACATAAGTGTCGACCCACAAGGTTGACACTTATTCCGGGACTTTCTGCCGTGGCCTTTTATTCTTGCCACACGTAGAAAGTGTCGACCCCATAGGTCGACACTTTCTACGTTGGGTTCTATTTGGGCCTTCTTCTGTTCTTGCCCGAACGCGAGTGTCGAACCATGGGGTCGACACTTTTCGGTGACCGGATAACACGCCGGTTCGCACGGCGGTCGGAGCCCTAGCCCACTCCACTCTTTTAGTGCTCGTTCGTGATTGGCCCTTGGGGGATATTGTCCTCCACGTGGCCCCTCACTCCCTTGTGGTATAAATCGATTGAGATAGGGTTTCTTGATAAGAGAGAGAGAGAGCATCTAATGCATATACGATTTGGGGTTTTTGCAAGGTGTGAAGCCGTAGGGGAAAGAAGCTTCCTCCCATGACGTTCTGAGTTCGATTGAAGGGAAGAGAAGCTTGTAATCAACCTTCCTGCAGTAAGTTTGCTGAAGTACCATGGGGATATCATCTCTCCATCACCCATGGTCTTGATCGTAAGTCAAGAGAAGTGAAAGGGGCTTGAACAATCTGCGTCCATTCTTCCGATCCGAACCAGAGAAGCTTTGTGAAGACATCTCCTCTAGTCATTTCAGCGCCTGAAGTCACCGAAGAACCAAGTCCCATCATCGACGATCAGGAGTTTGCTCAACTCAATAGTCATCCATGTTTAGAGTTATTCATGTTTAGATTATGCTATTGAGCTTGCAAATGTATATCTGTGTTCATCTTTTAAACTGAAGAAAAATGTGTGTGTGTTCGGAGCGGTGTCTCCGAGTGTGGAATCACTGTTGGGGTGCGTCCCCAGTCTTGGTGTGTGTGTGGTGCTAAGCACCGTGTTGAGGATTCGCCCTCGTGTGTGTGTGCTGCCTTGCAGTGTGTTGAGCTTCGTGCTCGTGTGTGTGTGGTTTGCTGCCATCGTACAGCGTGTGGCGTATTGGGGTTCATCCCCGTGTGCTACCTCGAGTAGCGTTTTAGTGAAGCCTCACCAAGGTGGTGAGGGGTGGACGTAGGGTACCCGTCGTGGTCCCGAACCACCTAAAAAATCCTTGTGCATGTGTGATTGGTTGTGTGTTTGTTCCTTATACTCTACCACCATTAACAAGATGGATTATGAACTGTGTTGCACATCAATGCCAAATTTGTCAATGTATACGACTAGTGCAAATTGCTAATTCTCCGTGTGTGATCTTGTCACCTACATGTTTGGTGAGGTTTGAGTGAGAAGCCTTCAAGTCACTTTAATTGTTTTAATTTTTAGAGAGGGATCTATTCACCCCCCCTCTAGATCCGTGCCACTACAATGTGGGACCCAACAATTGGTATCAGAGCCCGGCTCTGTTATATTAGATCAAACGATCTTAGAGGGATCCTAGTGTAGTTTTGAATGATGAATGCTTCTTCAGATATTGCTTCTTTGACTTCTTTACCTGTTTATAATGGTGATGACTTTAACTCATGGCTGGGAAGAATGTGTAGGACCATAAACTCAATTGATCCAAATTTGTGGAAGTTAGTTAATGATGGTCCTCATAAGTTGCCTCGGGATGAGACCAAGTGGTCCAACCGAGATAGACTAAAGAGTCATGAAAATGCTACAATTTTGAGGTTGATGAAAAATTCTGTCAATGCTAACAGGTTCACGTTTGTCTCCTCTTGCAGAACCGCCAAAGAACTTATGGACAAATTGATGCTAGCTCAAGAGAAGCAAGGACTAAAGGGATTAATGGCTGATGATATCTATCAAACTTGTGATGAAAGTGCTGAGGAGGTAAGCTCTAAATCAGATGAAGATGAATTATCTTTCGAAGATTTAGTAGATGCCTATGAAGAATTGTCTGAAAAATATCAAAAGGTGAAACATGAAAACAAAGCCCTGAAGAAAAAGTCTAATGAAAATATCCATGATAATTCCTCGTGTGTGAAATGCATTGATCGAATTTCAAAAATTGAAGAACTAGAAAAAGAAAATGAACTTCTGACATGCAAAGTTTCATTGCTTAAGAAAACTGAAGAGAGTTTAAAAAGCAAGTTAGATTCTTTATCAGATGATGATAAACTCTTTGATAAACTTCTTGATTCTGAAATAGATGCCAAGTCCCTTCTGGATAAAAATGAAAACTAAAAGGGGACAACGATGTTTTGCTCATTCAAATCTCTTGCTAGAGGGAAAATTGAAGTACCTTGAGAAATCTGAAAAAGAAAATGATCTGTTGAAATCTGAACTTGAAAATCTAAAATAATTAAATACGACCATAGTTGAAAGACTTTTGACATTTGAAAAAGGCAAGTCCATGGTCGCTCAAGAGAGTGAGAATGTAAGTATTCTAGAACAGGAAATAGAATCTTACAAGACTATAAATGCCACTCTAAATGAAAAGGTCACTTCTGTGAAAATGAAATTCTGTCTTGTGAACTTCTAATTGCTTCACTTCAAAGTGAAATCGTTGACCTGAACAAATCATTGGGCAAGTTTGTGAGTGGGGAGGATAATCTAAACAAACTCTTGGGAACTAAGGTGAACTTCCAAAGGGAAGGACTAGGATACAATCCTAGTAAAAAGGAAGCATTTAATCTAAAAATAAAAACTTCGTTTGTGCATGCTTCTAGTTCCTCAAGTACACCAAATACTTCTTCATCTGTCAAACAAAAGCCCATTATGCATGCAAAGAAATTTGATGTGAAATCCCAAGCTCCAAAACAAAACAATGCTTCATGTCACTATTGTGGTGAGCTTGGACATTTAATGCATGACTGTAGTGTGATGAAAGAAGACGATTTGAATGCCTCTAAGATGCATAACAATAGATTCCATGTTGATAAGAAAAGGGAAGTTAAATGCTTTCATTGTGGAAGAATGGGCCACACTATGAAAAATTGTTGGTCATTAAATGTGAAACCAAAATTTCATAATCAAAATCATAGAGTCCCCAGACATGCACAAAAGTCCAATGGTTATGCTCAACCAAAGAAACTGAAACAACGGTATTGTCATTATTGTGGTTATGTGGGACATCTAATGAATGATTGCTCTTTGTTGCACCTTGACGATATGAATGCAAGGAAAATGTGGAAAGCCACAAATCGTGGTGCACCAAACCCCCAGGGACCCAAGATGGCTTGGGTTCCCAAAACATCAAAGTGAAGATATTGTCTTGCTGGAATGCCTTGTGATGGAAGAAGCTGTCAATAAAATAAACCTCCTCCAAGGCAAGAAATTGATGAGCCAATATGGTAATGCACTCCACTTTTACTTACACATATGAATAACAATCTTGTGTTATTGTTCATAGAGTTTATCGGCTTTCACTCATGTTTTCTTGTGTGAATAACTATAATTTTACAGTTGTTCACAAAGTCCTTTTCTAGCTATATTCGTCTCTTTTTGTGGGTAAAAGTTAAATTTTACACATAGAGCACACACATCTTCTTGCATACTTGTGAATACAAATAAAAATTTTAATCATCTGTCATCTTGATGCACTGACTCGCATACATTTCATATTCGTGTGCATGAATGCCATGATTAACCGGTATATAAAATGGTGTCAGTGGAAAGGTAGATTAAGTCCACCTGGAAGCTTTCATCATGCGTGAGTGTGGTCTTCGGACCTACGTACTCCGTCACGTACCGGCAATCAAATTGCTTGAATACATCATTTTGACATGCTTGAATGTATATAATTTACATCCGTTTCTTTTTGAACTCTTCTACGACCAAACAACCTTGTTAAATAAACTTGCATTGATTCAGGCATGAATGCCTCATGACACATCTTAACAAGGTCATTTTGGTTTTTCAACCGTGCATACACTTAGGGGGAGACAAAACCTTGAAAAGGCTAATTCATGTTCTACTATCTGTTCAATCACTCACTTCATATGGAACCTTGATACAACTGACTTCATTCAATAAGGATCTCTGTTATTCCACTAAACACTTTTAAGGATTCTTAAACCCCTACATTAAAGTCAAGTGACTCGTGAGGAAAAAGCTGTCAGTCCCTCCAAAAATTGAATAAGTGTGATTTGACATCGAGTACATCGGGAATCCCCCCTGAAATAAAGGAGGAAACTCGCATCGTAAAGTGTCTTATCCACATAATCATAAATGACGATACCGAGTAACCGGGAATTGCCCCTGAGACAAAGGGCATGCCTCGTGTAAAAAGGTTAGTCATGTTGCTGTTATATAAATACAAAATTGTATGGGACTGTGCGAAGCTACCAAAAGTCGAGCATTTTGTATTGAAATGTAGGGAGGAGAGATTCTTATTAGTGTTACTTAGAACATATGACTATCCATATTGCTTTGAAAGTCATTATTCATTGTTCTCATGTTGAATCTGAGCTTGATTGTTTGAATGTACTTCCTGAATTAGTTGATCATCAATGGTTAAGTAGTACGTCTACTTGTAAGCACAACCATGTTAATATGGTTCATGGACATAATTGCTCAAATCTATTGCATTCTTCTTATACCTGTCCCTAAGGGACCTTTATGCTTGATTTTATAACTATGTGTGCTTGCTTGTCTGCCTGCATGCTTAAAATGCATAATAAGAACTCAATTGTTGAACCCCCACAATTGAAGTACATAACTCACTTTGAATCTACAATCCCACTCATATTCCCTAAATTTCCTCTAAAATGGATTTTGCTGAAGAGAAAACCATGTCTGTTTGATTGTTGAACTGAGTCGGTTAGAAACACTCCCATGTGACCAACTAAAAATTGTGATGGCTAAAAGGAATTCAAACTCTGATTGAACTATTTTGTGCGATGAGTTACTACTATGACATTGTGTCCATTCCTCGGACTTTGTTTCATATTGCACTGACATTGAGTTCTAATGTACAGAGTTAACAGATTGCAATTGGTGACTCTAACATTCCTTAATCTTGAATTCATTGAAATGCTCAGAATGAAGGAGATAAGGTAAGCAATCTTGGCTTCAATGCTATTCATGAGAATGAAATGTACTTAACTCAAATCTGGTATTATTCCCTGCAACATTTCAATCTCAATGATTTGTGTTGGATATCAGAAATGAAAGCTTGCATGTTTAACTGAATTGATCATCCTAGTGTGGGTATTTGAATTCCCTTGTCCAAAATCAACTTCTCTCAGTTGAACTACCCACATATTGCCCAATTTGTGCTTATCATTCAGTGGAAATCATGATTGGGTCAATAGGACTTCAATTCACTTCATATCTCTTGATTTTTCAAAGTGCAGAAGAAGTGTCGACCCCTAAGGTCGACACTTTTATCGTTTGTCCCTCCTTCTCTCGGGACAGAAATGCCTCAAAATTGTGTCGACTCATTAAGTCGACACTTTGTGTTCAGGAGTTTGTTTGTGAACCGGACCGCCGGGTTCACTTCTCACGCCATTTTCTCATATGGCTCGAACCCTAATTGGCTTGGCTCTCTTCTGGTCGAACCTAATCGAACCAAACACCCTTTCTCTTCTCCTTAAACCCTTTCATCACCCATCCTCTCCTGCCCTAACGTTCCGTCCGCAACACCCGCGGACGATCCTCCACTTCCCAAGCCTCCGCGGCTCCTCCTCTCCATTCCTCCTCCAGCCCTCGTTTCTCTCCGTCCACCCCATCTCTTCCAAGAGCATCCTCCAGCGAGCGGTGGAGTTCGCCCCTCCTTCTTCTTCTTGAAGCTATCGCGGCGCCCTCCTTCGAAGCACATCCGGTTGAAGAAGGTGCTACTTGTGGTGTGAACTCCAGCCAGTCAGAGGAAGCCCTTCATCTGCTCGAGGGTATCACTATCGGTCTCCTTCCACTTGCTCAAGAGTTCATCCACCTGATTCAGTGAAGACCAGACAGTGTCATCATCTATTTGAAGCTATCCAAGCTGCATAAATGGCACCAAAGAAAAGATCTATGTTAGAAAGGGAGGAAACCCGCATCCTAAAAGAGGTACGACGCAAGGACAAAGAAGCCCAGGCTGAGAAAAGGAAAAGAGCAGCTGAAACAAAAATGCTGGTTGAGAGAAAAGTGTTGCGACCTCGTGCAGTTGATTTTAGAAGCATCGAAACTACTCTGCCAAGGTTAGTAGAATTGTTGAGGAAGCAGCCAAATTTGATTCCATTCATGACTGAACACAGAAGAGTTTATTATTCCCTAGTTCATCAGTTCTATGGAAATATGGTTTTGAAAAATGATGAACTATACACCAAGTTAGATGGGCATTCTGTTCCTTAAACTGCTCAATTGATAGGAAAAGCCCTAAATTTGCCTTGGGATAGTGGGATGATTTATGAAGAAGCCATTTATTCTGAAGAACTTGCATATGAACTCATGACGGATACGGTAGCAACACCAGGGTGTGTACCGAAGCTCAATGCAAATGAATTCCCACCTCTTCAGAAGATTCTACATCATATGATGACCACTATACTACTGCCTAGATCAGGGTCTAGGGAACAAGAAACTGACAGGCACAAATTCCTATTTATACAAATCATGAGTGGAGAATCGGTTAACTTCCCAGAGGTGATGATGGAGTACATAACTAGCTGCAGGAAGTCCAAGAACAGGAATTTACCTTATGGAGCTACTTTAACACCAAGTTTTTAGTCCTTGCATATTGATCTGAGCAAGCAAGTCAGTCATCCAATTAGGGATGCTGACATCTATACTATTCCATCAATCTGCAGCAACATGGGCTATGAATTGAAAAAAGGTGTTCTCGTTCGTACTCTTCCGTCATAGAAAGGTAAAGCCCCGGCAGTAGGGTCTGAGCAGAGTGAAGGTGAAGATCAAGAACAACCCATCAGCAGAACTGCCCGAACCAGAGTTTCACAAGCTACATCTTCAGCGACTCCATCAATGAACGCCAAATTTGATGAGTTAGCTGATGAAGTGTGCAATGTTAAAGAATCTGTGGATGCCCTCACAAAGGAAGTTAAGGAGATGAAGATTCATCATGATACTTATCTTCAGAAGTTCGCTGCCTTGGCCGACTCTATTGATTCTCTACATACAACTATTGGCATTCAAAATTCCAAGTTTGACGATCTCTCTGATTTTCTCCGGCGTCCTCGGACACCTCCTGACTGTCCTTGAAGCTTAAGCACCCTCCTTCTAATGGACAAGCTGATTGACTTTACCCCCCTTACCACTCCTTTTTGTTGATGACAAAGGGGGAGATGAAATGTGGATGTTATGGCATATTTTTTGGACTTGTGTTTAGTTCTGTGTTTAGTTTTGTGGAGGACTTGCTTATTGTGGACATGGTTATCCTATTTATTCTATGGACAATGGTTGAATGGTTGTCTTATGGACAATGTTGAAGTTGTGAGTAGCTTTGTGAATGTCAAAATATATTTTGTGAACTTGTGTTTATTTTGTGGGATGATCACTTATGCTTAAAGAACATGCCTTGTTGATGGATGTTATGTTTGATGGTTGATTCATTATAGATGCTCAATGGGCATTTTAAATTCATGATTAGAATGCATCATATCCTGACTATGTTAACAAATGGTCTACAGGATGCCAAGTGTGTTCAAAGAGTGTGAACTGCATTTTGAATGCATTTTGAGAATGAGTGTGTTTGGATGGTTAAGCATGGTTTCATGTCTAGAATGCTAGATGTGAGTTGAATTTCCTTGAAACACTTTTTATCCGTCAACTCTATTTTGTCAAATTGCACATAGTATTTGTCATCATCAAAAAGGGGGAGATTGTTGAACCCCGTGCACAACCGTGTTTTAAAGAATTTTGATGATGAACTAAGTACCATGTGACTGCCCTCCATGTAAATAATAAGCATATGTTGGTTGTGGATTTGAAATGAACTGAGCAAACTCCATTTGATTGAATGGCTAGTGTACGACATGGTCAACTGATTTGATGAACTTAACTGACGTGTGCTTTGAAATGCTTACAGAGGTTAGTGAGAAAAGAAAGTCTACGAACAATTTGGGTGAAATTCTTCTAACTCTTCCTTAGTTGATTTGGATAGGATTCAAGATATTGTGATAGTTATCATGTGGTTTGAAGAGACTTAGTCTAAATATAGAGAGATTGATGAGAGCTAGAGATTATTCTTCAAGAAAGCAAATGAGAATTGAAGACTGACCTTAGGTGTGTATCTTTGACAGGAACTTTCAATGGAGACCAACTGTCAAGATCAAGTGGTCATCATTCAAACTGAAACATTAAAATGGTAAGTTGTTGTTTCGATAGTTGAAAGAGGTTTATTGTGAAAGATTGATGAACAAACCCCAAGGTAACTGATGTGACACCACCTTGGGGTGATAGTCACAAGACCAATGCTTCCTTGGACCTAAGTATGCAAGCACAACCACAAGGCTAAAAAGTCTACGTAAGCGGACCTTCGTATGGCGCACACACTCAACCCGGTGGTAACTCGGGGATGCCGAGTCGAGGAAGTGGGACAAGACCATTGCTGGTAGAGGGCCAGCAACATCCAAGGTAAACCTCCCCTTGGGGAATGGATATCCAACTCAATGAGTCGACAATGGCCAAAGGGCACGGGTCACTCACTCACACCCACGGTGGTCGCTCAAAGACGGTGGAGCCTTAGGATCGGGCACTCTCTCCCTAACCGACGGCGCAATTGGAGAATATTAAATGAACAAGCATAAATGAGAGCAAGGGACGAGTTCTCACCTAGCTGGTTTGAAGAAACCGACTCCGGTCGGAGACGGGGGTGAGCGTGGAGGCGAGGGGAAGCACCCGCACGTCGCGTCGACGAAGTTTCAAACCTGCGAGTGTAATTATTACATGAACTACCCCCATGCAGGGGGGGGGGAATCTTGGGTGGGGATTGTGTGGTTACAACCAAAACTACCTCCGCGCAGGGAGGGGCCTTCAGCCGGCCAAGCGGGGTGGGGAAATTAAGCTAAGAAATGATAATCTTCGATCTTCGTCGGTGCTGCCAACCCTCTGTGCCTGTGGATAGACGGCTGATGAAGTTGACGCTGTGGCCAGTCCAGATTTTCATTGAAGACTAAACCAGTGGGAAACTCTTTGTAGCTGGACCGGGACGACACCAGAATTTTCTTGATTTCTTTGATTATGGGTGCAGGTCGGGGTAGAGTCTCGAACCGAGGTGCAGTTCTTCTGTTCGGACTGCTTCAGATTCTCAACAGCAGGAAGAAGATGTCGCCACGAGTGCTCTAGAGCTTTAATTTGAGCACGGCTGGTACCGATGGAATCGTTGACAAGCCCTCTTCAAAACGTGGGTCACGGGAATGCTAGACGATGTCGGAGTAGGCCGAAAGATCTCAAACAAGGAGAAGGGGTCGGAGCAGACTGATAGGAAATAGAACCGCGCGCTAGGAGGAAGAAAATGAGAACTCTTGCTTCCATGCACCAATCGGAGCTCCGCTTCTTGATTATGAAAGTAGACTGGTCGAAGAAGATTTTTTCAGAAGAACTCTTGCTCAGATTTCCAATAGGATCGCCGCAGTACAGCTTCCCATCAGGTTCAGATGCCTTGCCCGGGAAGCTTCGCGCGGTCGGGGGAGAAATGCTCTCCCGGCCAACACAGTGCTCGGACGATGACGAAACCACCGCCGTTGTGAAGAAGATAGGCAGACGCTTCCGTGGGTACCTCTTGGGCCTTCGTATTTGCTGGGATGTGGTCGGAGTCGCTACTGCAAATTGTTGGTCCACCTGTAACTTCTAGAATGCGAACTGCACCTTTGATGTAGCTTCCAATGATCAAGAAAGAAGAAGAAGAAGTAGATATATGGTGAAGGGAGAGATGATGAGTGATGGGAGGGGAGTGTGAGGGAGGTATTGAGGGAGGTTAGAGGTGGTGGGGAAGCTGGAGAAGGGGGGGGAGGGCGTAGCTACTTGGAGGTTCTATCAATGGAGGTGGGAGAGGTGATGGAGAATAGCAAGGAAGAATGGTGGAGATGAGAGAGAGGGGGGGGCGACCCTAACCAAGGGGGAGGGGACTTGGGCGCCCTAGGGCTGGGAGGGAAGGGGAATTTTGAATTCAAAATGGTCTAGGGAGGTGGAGGGTTGCATGGGGGAGAGGGAAAAGTGTTTGGGGAAGTGGGTAGGGTAGTTGGGGGTTGGAGGGTGGCTTAGTGATTGGGGATGCTCCCTTGGGACTAGAGGGTGGAGTAATGGGATGTGTGGGGAGTTGTAGAGGACTTAATGGAGGTAGGTGGTAGAGGGGAGGTGGTTGGGAGGGGAGGCGAGAGAGGGTTGGGCGCCCTCCTCTTGGGGGGAGAGAGAGAGAGGAGAAGGGGGGGTAGGTGGGATTCACTCCACTAAGAAGATTTGAACTCTCAAATGGTAATCTTTTCATTGATTGATTGATTCAAATGGGGGGAAATGGGGTCCTATATATAGACAACCTACATTTTACAAAAAGCCCTTGACACTTGACACATTGACAAATAACCAACAAGGTAGGGGCGCCCATGGGCCAAGTCCACTGGGTTGGGCCCAATAGCTAGTCTAAATTAGCCTAAAGAGACTCAAACTTAGGGAAATAAACCAAAGACCTAGATACATGATTCTAATAAAAGGGAAATTACAACGATATGACTCAATAAAAATAAAGAAATACAACATAGGACTCATAATAAATGGCTAGACAATGACGTACGCCTCTGGGGTGACGAGAAGGGCCGAGAGTGCCAGGACGGATGGTGATGACCCCATCATACTCCCGAGGTGCGGAGAACTCGACTCCGTCGAGTAATAGTCCTTCCCTCTTCGGAAAGGTACAGAAGTGGTACCGCTCACATGTCTTCCGAAAGAAGCCGATTCTTCCACCTAGCGAGGTAGTGCCCGTACACCTTGCTCCGAGTGATGATTTCCTATTCATCCAATATTCTCTCAAGTTGCTTACGTCGGGTTTCTCTGGGCTGACGGTGCTCTCATGGGGAGGGGTGGGTGCTCTCTCAAGGAACGAAGGTGGCTTGAAATACTCACTTGGTGCCACCATGGGTCCCTTGTGTGGCACAAGGCCTTCCACATTGAAACTGAAGTTAACTCTGTATCCCTCGAGGAGGGCTAACTTATGAGTAGTGGGGCTAGTGCACCTCAAAACCTGGAAGGGGCTAATCCCACAAAACCTCAATCCTGAGTTGTCTCTATGTGAGAGCCTCTCATTCCTCACCATCCCAGAATCACCCATTTGGATTTCATGGTGACGCCATTGAGTCGGCCTGCCTTTTGTAAATTTCATGGCTCTTGTTGATGTGCTTGCAAGGTTGTCATGCAATTTTGTGAATGCTGACCTTCTAGTGGTTATGGGTGGACCTGGACAACCATATGTAGACCAGTCATGCCATTATGCCATATGGACATTGATAAACCTTAGTGGGCCCGGGCAACCAAATGAGGCCCTATCATGCATGGACTCTCTAACAAAGGTTGGAAAGCTGGGGCATTCATAGGTGATCCGGTCACGTATGGGGGTGACAAATGCCGGGGGTCCCGGACATCCAAGAATACACCTATCATGCTTAAGACTCATGATGAGTGAAGGTGGACCATTACATCAGAATACGGTCCTCTTATGCTTCCTACTTCTCATGTGGGTGATGTGAATAAATGTACCCGACTTATGAATCATGCCAAATGGTGTGGTAAGCCTAGACACATGCATGTTTATCCCAAAGGTGACTTCCATGTGCATAGATGTGGGATGACTTTTGAACTTCCATGTGAATGGGTCGAAGGGATCTAGGAAGGTGGTTATGGGGTCGGGCATTTCATCAATCCCAAGGTGTTTGTTGCCTAAGGTCAAGGCTCTCATGGTGTAACCCGATTCTAGGAAGGGAGGAGTTTGGATCAACATGGGCGATATGGGTAGGGTGAGGTGGGTGGTGAATAGAGGGAGTGGGTTACATGGAGATCTAGACTCCCTTAGGAAGGGGTTAAAGGGATCATGGTAAGGGTCACCTAGATAGGGGTACTCCATGTTCTCAAGGTCCTCAAATGGTGAGTCATCCTCCTCCAAAATAATTGGGCCAAGGTTGCTAATGGGTTGGCCAATCAAAGCACTTGGGATCTCAATGGTTGGGGAGTAGACTAGGATGGGTTCCTCCTCCATGGGAATAAAGAGTATGATATCACTCGTAAATTGGCCATTAGTGTAGATGGAAGTGATGGAGCCAACGGCGGGGTAAGCTAGGCTAATGGTGCTAGGCTCCGACGGTCTCATGGCTAGCATATCGGTCAGGTGGACTTGCCAATGTAGGTAGGCCACTAAGTCTCCCGAATCTTCCATACAATAGGAGGTTTGATAAGTGACATGAGGCTGAGTGAGAATGATTTGGGATTGATGTCCCATGGGTAGGTGGCATGGTTATGAATTAGGAACGGTGAGGCCTCGCTTGAGTCATTGGAGTACGGACTCATCTATGGTGACGGTGTCATGGGGAAGGGTGTGTAGCTCTTGAGGAGCTAGGCTAGGAGTGGTGGGTGAGTTGTGTGGCCCTTGGATTTCCTCTATTTTGGGAGGTGGATCCGGATTAGTATTCCTCTCCAGTTGGGTGGGTGTGTGGGTTGCAACTCCTAAGGACAATGGGGTAGGAAGGTCTATGGTGGGTGGGTTGGTGATAGTCGATGCATGGCGCACCCGAGGAGGTGAGCAAGGTCGGACGTGGGTTGGATTTGGGAGTGGAAGTAGTGGAGGCCTAAGTTGTGGTAGGATTGGGGTTGGAAGTGGAAGGTGGGTTGGGTGAAGAGATTTGGGTTGATTGGTTTTGGGAGATGTGTCCCTTTTTGGGGACGATGGTGAGGTTGCGGAGGTGGCCAAGGGGGCTTGTGGGGTACGGGTTTGGTGGGGGGATTTGGGTTTGGGGGTGGTGGCCATTATGGGCCTAGGTTGAGGGGTGGACATGCGGTCCAATTGGGTATGTGGACATATGGTTGTGGTGAGGACTTGGAGGTAGGATGTAGATGTGGTGGTTGGAGTATGACAGGTGGGAAATGGTGGGGAATGCGTGATTAGGGTCTTGGGTTGGCCAAGGGGAAATGAAGGAGTTGAAATGCTCTTTGGGCTTTGGTGTTTGCAATGGGATGGGAAAATATATCTAGCCCTAAGTTGTTCCTTCATGTCCCCCCATGTTGTGAGGGGAGCTTCCCTTCCAATTATCCTTAAGCCTTCAATTTCCAACCAATGAGTTTGGGCACGTTTGGTAAGTTGCAATTTGGCAAATCAGACTTTCTCATCCTCGGACGTGGGATACCAAGTGAAGTAATAGTCCATCGAGACTTCCCAATCTAAATAGTCAATAGGTTGAGTTCCATCAAAGATGGGAGGTGGGGGAGGAGTCCTACTATCATCCGCCCTAGGGGCGGGCCCATTTTCTCCTAGTTGGTCGAGTCGACCCGATAGGTTATCAAGCCGCTCATTGGCATAGGTCAAGGCATTCATGAGGTAGTTGACATGGCCAGGGAGGTGATGTGTGTTAGTAGTAGGCATCCCTTGGGGGTTTGGACTCATGGAGAGGGCTGATGGATAAGGTCGGTAGGAGGTGGCCATGCTAGTGGATAAAAGAGATGCAACCGAGGACTCTAAATGCATAAACACGCCCTAGGACCAACTTGATAGAGACAAGTTGTGAACTTGCTCTGATACCAATTTGATGTGACACCACCTTGGGGTGATAGTCACAGGACCAATGCTTCCTCGGACCTAAGTATGCAAGCACAACGACAAGGCTAAAAAGCCTACGTAAGTGGACCTTCGTATGGCGCACGCACTCAACCCGGGGGTAACTCGGGGATGCCAAGTCGAGGAAGTGGGACAAGACCCTTGCTGGTGGAGGGCCAGCAACATCCAAGGTAAACCTCCCCTTGGGGAACAGATATCCAACTCAATGAGTCGGCAATGGCCAAAGGGCGCGGTTCACTCACTCACACCCATGGTGGTCGCTCAAAGACGGTGGAGCCTTAGGATCGGGCGCTCTCTCCCTAACAGACGGTGCAATTGGAGAATATTAAATGAACAAGAATAAATGAGAGAAAGGGACGAGTTCTCACCTAGCAGGTTTGAAGAAACCGACTCCGGTCGGAGACGGGGGCGAGCGGGGAGGCGAGGGGAAGCACCCGCACGCCGCGTCGACGAAGCTTCAAACCTACGAGTGTAATTATTACATGAACTACCCCCATGCAAGGGGGGGGGGGGGAATCTTGGGTGGGGATTGTGTGATTACAACCAAAACTACCTCCACGCAGGGAGGGCCCTTCAGCCGGCCAAGCGGGGTGGGGAAATTAAGCTAAGAAATGATAATCTTTGATCTTCGTCGGTGCTGCCAACCCTCTGTGCCTGTGGGCAGACGGTTGATGAAGTTGACGCTGCGGCCAGTCCAGATTTTTGTTGAAGACGAAACCAGTGGAAAACTCTTCGTAGCCGGAGCGGGACAACACCAGAATTTTCTTGATTTCTTTGATTGCCAGTGCAGGTAGGGGTAGAGTCTCGAACCAAGGTTCAGTTCTTCTATTTGGACTACTTCAGATTCTCAACTGCAGGAAGAAGATGTCGCCACGAGCGCTCCAGAGCTTCAATTTGAGCACGGCTAGTACCGATGGAATCGTTGACGAGCCCTCTTCGAAACGTGGGTCACGGGAATGCCAGACGATGTCGGAGTAGGCCGAAAGATCTCAAACAATGAGAATGGGTCGGAGCAGACTGATAGGAAAAAGAACCGCGCTTTAGGAGAAAGAAAATGAGAACTCTTGCCTCCAGGCGCCAATCGGAGCTCTGCTTCTTGATTCTGAAAGTAGCCTGGTCGAAGAAGTTTTTTGCATAATAAGTCTTGCTCAGATTTCCACTAGGATCGCCGCAGTAGAGCTTCCCATCAGGTTCAGGTGCTCTGCCAGGGAAGCTTTGCGCAGTCGGGGGAGAAATGCTCTCCCGGGCAACACAGTGCTCGGACGATGACGAAACCACCGCCGTTGTGAAGAAGACAGGAAGACGCTTCTGTGGGTACCTCTTGGGCCTTCAGATTTGCTAGGATGTAGTCGGAATCGCTGCTGCAAGTTTCTGGTCCACCTGCAACTTCTGGACTGCGAACTGCACCTTTGATGTAGCTTCCGATGATCAAGAAAGAAGAAGAAGAAGTAGATATATGGTGAAGGGGGAGATGATGAGTGATGGGAGGGGAGTGTGAGGGAGGTATTTAGGGAGGTTAGAGGTGGTGGGGAAGCTGGAGAAGGGGGGGAGGGCGTAGCTGCTTGGAGGTTCTATCAAATGGAGATGGGAGAGGTGATGGAGAAGAGCAAGGAAGAATGGTGGAGATGAGAGAGAGGGGGGGCGACCCTAACCAAGGGGGAGGGGTCTTGGGCGCCCTAGGGCTGGGAGGGAAGGGTAATTTTGAATTCAAAATGGTCTAGGGAGGTGGAGGGTTGCATGGGGGAGAGGGAAAGTGTTTGGGGAAGTGGGTAGGGTAGTTGGGGGTTGGAGGGTGGCTTAGTGATTGGGGATGCTCCCTTGGGACTAGAGGGTGGAGTAATGGGATGTGTGGGGAGTTGTAGAGGACTTAATGGAGGTAGGTGGTAGAGGGGAGGTGGTTGGGAGGGGAGGAGAGAGAGGGTTGGGCGCCCTCCTCTTGGAGGGAGAGAGAGAGAGGAGAAGGGGGGTAGGTGGGATTGACTCCACTAAGAAGATTTGAACTCTCAAATGGTAATTTTTTAATTGATTGATTGATTCAAATGGGAGGAAATGGGGTCCTATATATAGGCAACCCACATTTTAGAAAAAGCCCTTGACACTTGGCACATTGACAAATAACCAACAAGGTAGGGGCGCCCATGGGCCAAGTCCACTTGGTTGGGCCCAATAGCTAGTCCAAATTAGCCCAAAGAGACTCAAACTTAGGGAAATAAACTAAAGACCTAGATACATGACTCTAATAAAAGGGAAATTACAACAATATGACTCAATAAAAATAAAGAAATACAGCATATGACTCATAATAAATGGCTAGACCATGACGTACGCCTCCGGGGTGACGAGAAGGGCCGAGAGTGCCAAGACGGATGGTGATGACCCCATCAGTAACTCCCTATCTATATCTACTTGGCTTATCGGTGATCTTAGGGGTAGAGTCACTTACTTCTTCCATTCAAATAGTTATCTTTGATGTCTCATGATCTTAGAATAACCCCATTGTGTGTTTTGTTATAGTTTGCTTATGTTAGGAAAAGTGTCGACCCCATGGGTCGACACTTTGTCCATGGGTCAGGTGTTTTTAGCCGGCCCTCTTATGTCTTTGAGCGTAGGGATAAAAAGTCGACCCAAAAGGTTGACCTTTTTATCATTAGGTTCTGCCTGGGTTCATTTTTCAGAACCTTGGACATAAGTGTCGACCCACAAGGTCGACCCTTATTCCGGGACTTTATGCCGTGGCCTTTTATTCTTGCCACAGGTAGAAAGTGTGGACCCCATGGGTCGACACTTTCTACGCTGGGTTCTGTTTGGGCCTTCTTCTGTTCTTTCCCAAGCGTGAGTGTCGACCCATGGGGTCGACACTTTCCGGTGACCGGATAACACGCCGGTTCATGCGGCGGCCGGAGCCCTAGCCCATTCCACTCTTTTAGTGCTCGTTCGTGATTGTCCCTTGGGGGATATTATCCTCCACGTGGCCCCTCACTCCCTTGGGGTATAAATCGATTGCGATAGGGTTTCTTGATAAGAGAGAGAGAGAGAGCATCTAATGTATATATGATTTGGGGTTTTTGCACGGTGTGAAGCCGCAGGGGAAAGAAGCTTCCTCCCATGACGTTCTGAGTTCGATTGAAGGGAAGAGAAGCTTGCAATCAACCTTCCTGCAGAAAGTTTGCTGAAGTGCCATGGGGATATCATCTCTCCATCACCCATGGTCTTGATCGTGAGTCAAGAAAAGTGAAAGGGGCTTGAACAATCTGCGTCCATTCTTCCGATCTGAACCAGAGAAGCTTTGTGAAGACATCTCCTCCAATCCTTTCAACGCCTGAAGTCACCGAAGAACCAAGTCCCATCATCGACGATCAGAAGTTTGCTCACTCAATAGTCATCCATGTTTAGAGTTATTCATGTTTAGATTATGCTATTGAGCTTGCAAATGTATATCTGTGTTCATCTTTTAAACTGAAGAAAAAGTGTGTGTGTGTTCGGAGCAGTGTCTCCGAGTGTGGAATCATTGTTGGGGTGCATCCCCAATCTTGGTGTGTGTGTGGTGCTGAGCATCGTGTTGAGGGTTCACACTCATGTGTGTGTGCTGCCTTGTAGCGTGTTGAGCTAGGTGCTCGTGTGTGTGTGGTTTGTTGCCGTCGTGTAGCGTGTTGAGCTAGGTGCTCGTGTGTGTGTGGTTTGTTTCCGTCGTGTAGCGTGTGGCGTATTGGGGTTTGTCCCCGTGTGCTACCTCGAGTAGCGTTTTAGTGACGCCTCATCGAGGTGGTGAGGGGTGGACGTAGGGTACCCGTCGTGGTCCCGAACCACCTAAAAAATCCTTGTGCATGTGTGATTGGTTGTGTGTTTGTTCCTTATACTCTACCACCATTCATAGGATGGATTATGAACCGTGTTGCACATCAATGCTAAATTTGTCAATGTATACGGCTAGTGCGAATTGCTAATTCTTTGTGTGTGATCTTGTCACCTACATGTTTGGTGAGGTTTGAGTGAGAAGCCTTCAAGTCACTTTAATAGGTTTTAATTTTTAGAGAGGGATCTATTCACCCCCACTCTAAATCCGTGCCACTACACTGTGGGACCCAACAGATCAGAAGATGAGGAATCGGAGGAGGTATTGTTGCTTCCACCGTGACTACGGCCATGATGCAACCGACTGCATCCAACTAAAAGATGCGCTTGGGGATCTGATTCAGCGGGGACTGCTGGACAAGTTCATCGCCAAGGCCACCGAGAGGTGGCAATAGGGGAACCGTGTAACGACCCAAGATCCGGATACCGGGAATAGTCCGATACCATTCGAATCCTTGCTTGCTTCCCACAAGCCAGAGGGATCGGAAGTGCTAAAGATGTGTGTGGAGGTACATAGAAATAATAAATAAAGTAGGAACAACGATATAATAACAACTAAATAATCTAACTACAGAGTTCTGTCCAAAAAGTATAGTCTATAGTGAAGGAAACATACCCAACACCGAGTGAACACTCAGCTCCGGCAAGCTGGCAGCTAAGAACTTCCACGCCGCACCTCCAAGCCTCCAGGAGGAATCGCTACACCTAAAAAGTAGGGGGTGAGCCTCGTCTCACTGGCTCAGTAGGGGTCCCGCGGAACCCCAACCGTAAAACAACGGCGGTAGCAAGCAACACTAAAGAAAATAGCAACAACAGCATGAATAGCGAACACGGTGGCCGGTAAAACCTCAGCTCTATTGCTACTCCTACTGTACTAGGAAACACGCCTCAATCTTACACTCGGCGGACCACCGGACTAACGGGTAAAACCCTGGATACACCGCAAGAAGAAACGTCATGATAACACTATCGTGGAGGCCCGTCCTCGCTGACTAAGGCCCAGCCCAAGACCACGCATTCTGAGAACACGGTCATAACCACACCGTCGTGAACCCTACACCATCTAGGGAAAACCCTCGGTAACGCTTACCAGAAACCCTAGACCTCTACATCGGGAAACGCTCGAAAATCACCCGAAGAACTACGAAGGAACCCATCTCGTGTGACAGGAGTACTGCCCACTAGAAACAAGGCCGGATGCGTCCACTGATGACTTAGTCCGCGCCTCAAGTGTCTCCCTCGCCTCAGGCGGAAACTGAGACACCGTACTAGTAACCACAGAACAAAGGTCTAGTCGGGGTTGTGCTCATCAGCACCCATCCGTAGTCCTCGACCATGTGTGCACACACTGACTGACTTCATAACATCAGGCCCTCTAGCTAGTTTTCCTCCCGACCCGGACTCGAGCCGCTACAGGGGAGGCCCTACGACAACCAGCCTAAGAATCATCTCTATTGTACCCTGTTCCCCTGTGGTTTTGATGATGCCAAACACTATGACTCATCTGTGTGTGTTGTCATATGTGTTTATGTTACATTGATCCATTGTGGTCTGATGATGTCAAACATTGTAAGTCATCTTGTGTCTGCATGAGAATTGAATGATGATATTATATATGTTAATATTGCGTTGTGTTGATGTTGCATTGGTCATAATGTTGCAATGTGCATAATGTTTGCATATTGGTTTTGATGGGCATAATGTCGGCATTGTGCATATGTATTGAATGATCAGCATCAGTATTTGCTACATAAGGTCGATTTGCTGCATAAGGTCGATGCACATGTAGAGTCTGGGTCATAACAGGTCGATGCATGTGCACTCACGTAGCTAAGCAGGTCGATGCACATTCAAGTTTTCTGTCTATCAGGTCGGTGCATCATTGTTGTTCATGATAGTCAGGCCGATGCATCTCCTAGTGCAATGAGTAGATAGGTCGATGCTGTAACACCCCGGTTAAATAATAAAATATAAAAGTAAAATTTTGAAATCTGTATTGGAATTAAAGCTATTTTCCTTGTTATTTAACAAGTTCAATGATTTTCTTAATTAAAGAATATTATTTATTTTTGAAAGTGGCCAAATTATATCAATAGTTATTTTTCTACAAACACCATAAAAAGATTTTTCATATTCCAAGATGCAATCAAATTTTTCTACAATGAATTGAATTTAGTAGGAATAAATTAAATTAATTGAATTTCACCCGTAGGACAAAGTTTTGACTAATTTCTAAAAATCTAGAAAAATTATATTCTTATAGAGAATGGAGTGTTTAACAATATTGTCAACTGGGCCAACCCCTAATAAAATCTTAATTAGGCTAAATTACGGAGTCAATGGCCAAATTCGTTGTTCGTAATGGGTTAACTTTAAACGATCTAATTCGAGCCCATTTCTCAACCAATCGAGCCCAAACCAAGCTCATTTGATAGGTCTACCCTAAGAGATCATTTTGCTCCTGAAACCCTAGACTCTAGAGCCTTCCAGCGGCGATGGCGGTGTGGATTTGGTCAAAGGACCAAAATTTTAGGCGCTTTTCCCTCCTTGGACTCTTGAGTCCAATTTGATTTCTAAAATGATCTATAGGCTCTATAAATAGAGTGCTTTCGCAGCCCTAGACCTCCTTTTGCTTTTCCAACAGGTGGCGCAAGCAATCGTGGTCGATCGAGATCGAATTAGGGCGAGGACAGTGACGTGTCCGTGATTAGGGTTTTAGCGCGCCTTCCCTTTCTTCTTCCAAATCGGTTGGTTTCTCTCAGGCTTACCCTAATCAAACAATGTGAACATGTAGATCTCGTTCTCACCTTTCATTTGAATCGATTTTTCCTAATTTTAGACATCTATATCATGCGTATTCATGATTTTATGAAGTACATGTGATTAGGGTTTCCTACTTTCATCATTTCCGTTGATTTATATAGACTAATCAAAGTCCAATCTTTTAATTGGTTATGCTATGTTGTGCGTTTTTAAGCTATCTATCTTTTAATAGTGAATCGCCCAATTTTTATGCCATATCCATGTTTTATTTCATGCTTTATTATACCGGTGCCATGTTCTTCGTGATTTGGGGCTCGGGTTAGTAGAAACGTTCTTACAGGAACCGCTCAGAACTGAACGGCCCCACGATTGACCGCTACTCTGAAGTCGGCGGTCATGGCTTGACCGTTTACCTTGTTTTAGCATTGACACCCCTGGCCATGCACAACCCCTTGATAGACTGCGGGGTCTGGATTAGCGGCCCTGTATCTGATCGTGTATGATTCTAAGCGGCCCTGTGCACGACCGTTTATAGTCTTTTGTCTTTTAGAGGACGCAGCTTTAGAACGGCCCTACGAATGACCGCTAAGAAACAATAGCGGCCCACTCCCTGACCGTCTATATTGAACAGATCATGTTTTATTATCTATGTTCACTTTGATTTGACAGCATGTATTGGGTAGGAACACATCTAACAAATGGATTACATGGAACAATATAAGGTCTATTTCATTTACTGATTATGACAGCTAAAATCTTACCCTTCCTTTCATGTTCATATCTCTTCTCCCTCTTAATGTCAATTATAACATTAAATTGTAATTTAATTGCCATGTACTATTCCTATGAAATTATAAAATGATCTACTAGGATTGTTTGACAGTCACTTCACTCCGGTAATGCTGACTGACCGCTATACATTCATTTTTCACGATTTTATTTATCCCTCAATTCTTGTAATAGTTGGGACTCTCTGCCAGATATTCCTTCCGTCGGACTAGGACCTCTATTATGAGACCTCCGTAACCCCCGCGAGCCTGGGATTCCCACTAGGGCGCCGGGCGGGTTGTACCCATAAGCCTGAACCTTTTTGACTCGATCGAATCGTGTATTTTTGCTTAATCCCAGAATCGGGACTGTCCTGTTTGATCGCGGCTCCCCGAAGACCGTTCTGTCATTAAGCGGCTCAAACATGACCGCCGGACTTTCTGAACTGCCCTCCTTAGACAGTTCTGTCATTACGCGGTTCATTCATGACCGCCCGATTTCTTGAACGGCCCTCCTGTGACCGTGTTTAACTGGCTGTGCGTCAACTTTAGTCCTCTGGACTCTATAGTGTAAGTGGTTGTTATTGGACCGTTTATCTTTCTAAGCGGCCTAGATGGGACCGTCTAGTTTCTGTATTGTACGCAGTTGTTGTTAGACCATGTATATCTTCAGCGGCCCAGCTAGTACCATCTAGTCTTGATCATGGCCCACTTTGGACCTTTTATGTTGTACGCGATCCTGAGTAGACCGTGTTATTATCTGAGCGGTCCTTTGCTAACCGTTTCACTTTCTAGTTTTTCGAAAATTGATGTTTTCATGGTTTTGATATGTGTAAGCTACTCTAGCCTAACTAAGCTATTGTACCTTGAGTTTTGACCTATCGTTAGGTCTATTGTCAACATGTATCCATTCAAGGGTCATTTCTTTAAATGGCTATTCCTCTCGATTAATGAGCTTGTTATTGGAATCTCAAGAAAATCAATATTCTTACGCATTTTACCTTGATTACATGAGCTTGATCTTGGAACTCTTGGCCATCATTATTCGTGGATGTCTAGATTTCGTGGGATCTATGATCTAAACAAATCAATGGCAAGGCAAACACATTAAAGGGCCCAGTCTGGTCCTGGGAGGAGCACCCGAAAAGTACTTGATCCCCGGGGAGGTGAATAACTAGGTGTGACATTTGGAACCGATACTTTCTACCATGTTGGGTCTACGACATTCCACTCTCTCGTGATACTTGCTATTCATGCTTGAATGCGTGAAGTACTTACTTGCATGACTTGACTTGACTTGACATGGCCAATCATGGAAAAGTTCTTGATAGTGGTGCTTGATATCTAGACTTGTAAGATCCATTTTTATTTATCTATCGTTTACCTTCTGATCGTGCTGATTACTTAGTCTGTTTTAATTGAATTTCTCGCATTATTTATACATTCCTGAAAATGAATAATTACTTAAATCTGCGTGATCATAGAGAGTAATTCCTATTGAGCTTCTCGCTCACCCCCCCTTATTTTCATCCTTTTCAGGTAATGCGGTAGATGGAACGTTTGCAACTGGGCTCGAGCCAGCGTGATCAAGTGAACCTGAAACTTAGAGGCCAGAGTCTTTTTATTTTTTTGAGTCTAGTTAGTATAGTGGTCTTCTTATTTTCTCTTCTTTACTTCTTTTATTGAGTCAAATTGTGTTTTAAAATTTCCAAATATCAATAAAACTATAATTTTCTTAGATCAATGGCCTCCATGGTTGAATATTATTTATTTGTGTTTATTTATTTTCTGCTCAAATTATCATGACTATTTCGCTGCCATGTTCCGAGCATCGCTTCCCGCTGCTATCGGTTCGGGGCTTGACAGATGCACCTTCACACATTTTGGCTATCAGGTCAATGCATATGTACGCCTGAAGTCTTCTTGTTAGCAAGGTCGATGCATTCATGCATATTGGCTCATGCATTGAGTTAGACAAGTCGATGCACATGTTATGGCATGTTCAACAAGTCGATACACATCAACGCTTCAAGAATAATCAGGTCGGTGCACATATGCAGTCTAGTCCAGAAGGTAGGTGCACATGCTGAAGTCTTGCACTATAAAGTTTGTGCACTACGTACACAGGTCGATGCTGCTCGGCTCTATAGGCTAAAAGCTATAACATCAGGTCGATGCACCTTTAGATAGGTCGATGCTTATGAAGCCACTGATAGCTGTACAAGGTAGGTGCGATAGAGGTTATCTGTCTTAAGGTCAGTGCACTTTATGAAACCACCTTGTGAAACCGCCTTGATAGAGGTTATCTGACTTATTTGTTGTAATAGAAGAAACTGATGGGCTCTAGTGATAATTTAGTTAGCTCTATGCAAGCACAATCTAATCAAGCTAGATGAAGCCAGACATTATCTTACATGCTGAATTAGCCTGAGTAGGACTATGTGAAGCCATGATCAGTGGTCCATGCACAAATAAGTCCAATTCAATGAAGAAAGAAGAAGTGTTCGATGAAATGCCTCAGTGAGTACAATCCTATTGCATCATCCTTAATATCAGAAGATCATAGGCTGTCTTTAGGAGAAATTCAAGGGATCTAGTAGCCAAGTCCTATGATCAGCTACAGCAACAAGATCATATTCAAAAGCAGTTCAACAAAACAGCAGAAGTATCCTTGGTCTTAGCAGTTGAAGATTGAATCTCTGAATGAAGTCGACTTCTATAGCTAAGGTTGGCATATGAGTGAACACTGGGCTGGCAGCAACATCACTTGGATGCAATCAAGTGAGGTCGAACTAAAGCACTACTTTAAGCCAGAAGGTCAGAGCATCAGAACAGTGCCTAGTTGCATTAAGTCAAAGGTCGATGCAGCTGTTGCCAGTGAGGATGAAGCTTCAGTCAATCCAACTCCGAATTCCTTAAACTCAAGTCCAGATCCGATAAGGGAGCTCGAACCTACTGATAGTAATTCAGTGGCATGTAAACCTATGAATCAAATGATGGGCACGTGATCCAAGGTGAATCAGCCCAGTAAAAAGGTTCTTCCACGTGGAAAGCAATCTCACTTCAACTTGACACGTAGTGTCACGCCCCGAGCGCGGAAGATACTCGGATATGCGCGACGAGTTTATATCAATCATGTCAATCAGAGTAGTAGTGTATTCGACACCAAAACAGAGATGCGCTAAATAGAAAGATAACCCAATCCTTTATTTCATAATGGATAGACTATTACAAATCCAATACTCTATTCAATTAAAAAGGAAAAGTACATAGTTGACTCAAGAAAATTGGAAAAAGACTAGATGACACTTGGAGAAGTTCTATCACTTTCACTCTTGACCATTCCCATCCGATTGACTTCCCTCGTCATCGGAATTACCTAAAAAGTAGGGAACACACGGAGTGAGCGAACGCTTAGTAGGAAATTATATCTCAAGCGCTAGCAAGGGGTTTAAATAATTACATCTTTCATGTATGTACTGTAGCGATGCATGCTCGTATAAAACGACAAGATAGAGAGAGAATTTATCAATAAGACAGCAAGATGAACTAGTCATGAGCTTTCAAGAAAAGATAACAAGATATTCAAGCAAGTACTTTTTAGCAAGTCATGTCAAGAACTTTGGCTATCATGTATCAAGCAAGCAAGTAATTACCCTTTCTCGGGTCACGCAATTCATGTCATGTCAAGTACGAGTCAAGTACAAGATTTGTGTGGAATGTCCAATCAAGCTAGTCATGCACTCGGTATAATGCCAGATACCTTATCATTCAACTCCCATGGGCACAAGTACTTTCGGGTGCTCCTCCCAGGACCAGATCGGGCCCTATATGCGCAGGCATTTATCATGTATATTTGACATCCACTCTTGTATATATATATAGCCAATATGGAATTTCAACAATTTAAGCTTGTAGACACGTAGGATAACTTTGAGAGAATGGAGTCCAAAAATACGACATTGGACATAGATAGGCGATAACAACGGTACAATCACGATGAACGATGAAACTAGGTGGAATTAGGTTCCCTTAACTCGGGTACCATGACAAACAAGTATGGACATTCTTTATATAGAATTGAGGTCCACATGAACAGTATATCAAAGGTAAGATACCCTCATTCTTATTATAGAATTGAGGTCCACAAGAACATCAACAAATGGCATGATATCATCATCCCATTAAGAATTCTCATGATATACTCTTTGCATATCATAAGGGCCGGTATACCATGTTCCTTTTAGAGTGACATGGCATTCAATAGTGTAATGGGTTTTTAGGGTACAACCAGCTCAGTCGGCCTTGAGGGAATCCAAGGCTCGAGGAGTCTTACGGAGGTCTCTATGACTAACTCGCTAGTCCAAAGGAACGGAATGTCCAATGGAGAGCTTGTATGTCAATGAGAGTTGAGGGTGATCGATAAAACATCATGAAACGTGGGACTATACTCACGGAGTGGAGATATAGTGCCGATATACATATATATATAGATATACTGAAACCATCGGTTATCAGAAACAGGGTAAAAACATTTTTACAGGAAAATAACGACTTAAGTAAAGTCACTACTCAAGTAATTAACGCCTTAGATAAGGGCGTTTATCTATTTTTCCTATTTTGCAGGAATTTCAATAATTCAGTATTCTACCAAAAACGCGCCTTGGTGAAGGGCGTTTATTTACAATGTGACGACGTAATCAGTGGTCGTCCATTCTTTCCTTCTATTTTTACAGAGTATATATTTTCAGAATTTTCTCAAAACACGCCCTGGACAGGGGCGTTACTTTTCAATTCACGTCCTGAACAGGGGCGTTAGTCAAGTGAGAGACGACCTATACAGGGTCGTGAATTCAAGAATTTACAATATTTCAGGAAATAAAATTCCAAGAGCCAAGAGACATGATTTAGCAGGAATTCACAGGTCGAGTCATGCAATATATATTAGATTGGATATTTCATATCTATTGAATTTTTAACGTGGATCAATTATTAATTACATGTGATTTTCATGAGATTAACGCCTACAGGGCAGGGCGTCAAATCTCAAATTGACGACCTAGTGCAGGTCGTTTCTTTAAAGTAGCGCCCTGGACACGGGCGTCTCTTGCAAAAATATTACAGAAACGTGTAGAAACCATCAGGAAACTTATATACATGACATGCATGATGTGTTACTATGAATTTAATTTGTTTGGGCTACGTTGCTTGAGAAAACCTACCTTGACAAAGATTTGAACGGATGCAGGTTCTGTGAAGAAAGAACGATACTCTGTTTTATAAACAGAGTCTTTTGAATCTTTCGAACAGTAGCAGCAGCAAGGGTAGTAATAGGTTGCAGATGAAGAACCCTCAATTCTTCAGTAGGTTATGATGACTTCCCTACAGAGAAATAAGATGAAGAAACATTAGTTTTTCTTCATAATACTTACTGAAGGTAGAGGAAAGAAGAACTTACCCTTTTGTTCTTCACAACGTTAATCTTCTTAACCTGTAAGAAGAGAAGAAGACGAAGAACCTGTTAATGTTCTTCATAGAAAAGAAGAAGAAAGAACCTTGGTTCTTCACCTACCGTAGAATAGTCCGAACGCCAAATAGCGTTCTCGGTTCAAGCAGTAGGTTATTTATAGGATTAAGGTGAACCTAATAGAGTTAGTGTTCGATTGGAAGTAACACTTCCATGATAGAGTTATTACTACATTCGAACTCTTTCTCATAGTTATCAACTTACCCTGGATAGACTCCTGGGTCGAACGAAACTCGAACTGAATTAACGACCTAGGTCAGGGCGTCGAATTTAAATTGACGCCTTGTCAAGCGTCGTTACTTGTTGAAACGCGTCCACTCAAAGGACGTTACGCTAACTTGCCCTTTTTATTTATTTTGGTCGTTTGAATTTTGACGCCTTGATGTGTGGGCGTCCTTTCTTCAAAACACGCCTTAGGTAAGGGCGTTTTATTGTAAAGTAGCGCCTATATCTGAGGCGTTATTTTTATCAGGTTTTACTTATTTTTATTCCAAGCTCTTTCGTTTATTTATTAAATCTTTTAATCTATTTTGATTTATTTTATTTATCAGGGTTGCTACACCCTCCCCCACTTAAAAAGAATTTGGTCCCCAAATTCCATATCATATATTTACATATGGAGAGTGTAGAGTATGTACCTTCTAAAATAAGTCTGGAAATCGCTTCATCATAGATTCTCGGTCTCCCATGTAGCTTCTTGTTCTGAATTCTTATTCCATTGTACTTTTAGCATGGGAATAACCTTATTCCTTAGGGTACGTACTTCTCGATCTAAGATCTTCATAGGCTTCTGTTCATACGTGAGATCCTTCTGGATTACTAGGTCTCCATGTTCGATAATATGTGATGGATCATGCACATACTTCTTCAACATAGATATGTGGAACACATTATGTACTTCGGACAGTTGAGGTGGCAATGCGATGCGATAAGCAACCTCGCCAACTCTTTCTAGTATCTCAAAAGGTCCGATAAATCTTGGTGTAAGCTTGCCTTTAACACCAAATCTTCGTATTCCACGTCCAGGCGATATCTTGAGAAATACATGATCTCCAACTTGGAATTCGAGATCTCTTCTTCTTGTGTCAGCATAAGCCTTTTGTCTAGACTGAGCAACTTGCAGTCTTTCTTTGATCAATTGTATCTTCTCGGTAGTGTCCCTTACCATTTCTGGACCTAACAGTTGTTTCTCTCCAACTTCGTCCCAGCATAAGGGTGATCGGCAACTCCTTCCGTATAAGGCTTCAAAAGGTGCCAGTTGTATACTTGCCTGGTAGCTATTATTGTATGCAAATTCGACCAGAGGCAAGTGATCATGCCAGTTTCCATCAAAATCAGTAATGCATGCTCTTAGCATATCTTCGACTACTTGATTGGTTCTCTCGGTCTGACCATCCGTTTGAGGATGAAAGGCTGTGCTAAAGTTAAGTCTCGTTCCCAACGAATGTTGTAGTCCTTTCCAAAAATGAGAAGTAAAACGGGGATCTCTGTCAGACACGATTGAAACAGGAATACCATGTAATCTGACTATTTCCTTGATGTATAGTGCAGCTAAGACATCAACTGACCATCGACTCTTGATTGGCAAGAAATGCGCTGATTTAGTCAATCGGTCAATGATAACCCATATTCCATCATGTCCTCTTTTTGATTTAGATAAACCCATGATGAAATCCATACCAATATCCTCCCACTTCCATTTAGGGATATCTAGAGGATGTAGTTTTCCAGCAGGCTTTTGGTGTTCCGCCTTGACTTGTTGGCACGTGAGACAGCGTGATACGTAGTCTGCTATTTCTCTTTTCATGTTGGGCCACCAAAAATTTCTTTTCACATCTTGGTACATCTTGGTAGATCCAGGATGAATCGTATACCTTGACCTATGAGCTTCATCTAAGACCTTCTTCTTCAATTCTGGGCAGTCCGGTATACAAGTTCTATTCTTGAACATTAATCTTCCATCAGAAGCTAATTGGAAATCCGATTGTCCTTCTAATCTGCCCTTGATTTCTACTAATGTAGGATCATCATTCTGAAGTGCTTGTATTTCAGACAATAAATCTGACTGTATGCTTACATGAGATAATGTGACACATCTAGGGTCCGTGTCCATGCTTATATTGAGTTCAGAGAATTGTTCCAGCAATTTCCATTCTTGAATCAGACAATTGGCTAACAGTGCTCTCGGCTTTCGACTAAGGGCATCTGCTACATGATTACCCTTTCCGGGATGATATTGTATATTGAAGTCGAAGTCCTTGAGATATTCCAGCCATCGTCTTTGCCTCATATTTAGTTCCTTCTGTGAAAAAGATATTTGAGACTCTTGTGATCGGAGTATACAGTAAACTGTACTCCATAAAGATAATGTCTCCATATTTTGAGTGCAAATACTACCGCGGCCAATTCTAAGTCATGGACGGGGTAGTTCTCTTCATGCTTCTTTAATTGACGAGAAGAGTAGGCTATAACCTTCCCTTGTTGCATTAGAACACACCCGAGGCCAATGCCAGAAGCATCAGTGTATACCTCGAACTTTTCTCCTTCAATTGGCAATGCTAAGATAGGAGCTGTAGTAAGATGATCCTTGAGAGTTTGGAAGCTTCTCTCACATTCCTCATCCCATTCATAACGGATCTCCTTGCGAGTTAACCTCGTAAGTGGCACGGCGATTTTAGAGAAATCCTTGATGAATCGCCTGTAATAGCCGGCAAGACCTAAGAAACTTCGGATCTCGCTAGCATTGGTCGGTCTTTCCCAGTTCCTTACAGCTTCAACCTTTGATGGGTCTACAGACAAGCCATCCTTTGATATAACATGTCCGAGAAAAGTCACTTCTTCAAGCCAGAATTCACACTTGCTAAGTTTTGCATATAATTGGTTTGTCCTTAATATTTGTAATGCAATCCTCAAATGTTCCTCATGCTCTTCCTTGGTCTTGGAATAAATCAATATATCATCAATAAAGACCACCACGAATTGATCTAAATAAGGCCTGAATATACTATTCATTAACTGCATAAAGGCAGCAGGGGCATTCGTTAGTCCGAAAGGCATAACAACAAATTCATAATGGCCATACCTGCTTCTGAATGCGGTTTTATGAATATCCTCGTCCTTGATTCTTAGTTGGTGATATCCGGACCTAAGATCAATTTTGGAAAAGTACATGGATCCTGAAATTTGATCAAACAATTCATCGATTCTCGGCAGTGGATACTTGTTCTTGATAGTGAGATGATTCAATTGTCGATAGTCGACGCATAACCTCATGGATCCGTCTTTCTTCTTTACAAATAATACAGGCGCTCCCCACGGGGAAGTACTTGGTCTAATGAATCCTTTCTTAATGAGTTCCATCAATTGCTCCTTTAACTCCTTGAGTTCAGCAGGTGACATCCTATAAGGTGCCTTTGAAATCGGACCAGCACCAGGGACTAAGTCAATGGTGAAGGCCACTTCTCTTTGCGGGGGTAATCCCGGCAAATCTTCCGGAAACACGTCCGGAAATTCTTGTACCACTGGAATGTCTTCTAGCTTAGCTTCCTTAGCTTCTTTAACTGTGACAAAGGCAAGGAAAGATGTACATCCTTTCCTGATGAGCTTGCTAGCTCGGAGAGCTGAAATAATAGGGGATTTGCTCCGACTCTTGGGGCTAGTAAATATTAGTTCTGGAAATTCCTTGAATGTAACCTTACTATTGCGGCAATCAACCGTTGCCTGATACTTGGATAACCAATCTGCCCCTAGTATAACATCATACTCTTTCAGATCTAAACATATGAGATCAATAGGGAGATTTCTACCCTGAACCAATACTTCGCAGTTTTGGTAATGATGTGTAATATCAGTCTCATCATCCAGAGGAGTAGACAAAACTAACTTTATCCATTCCGGTTCTAGGGGTAATGGGTCAGCAAACTTTTTAGAAACAATAGAATGCGATGCACCAGTATCAATTAAGACATATGCATTCCTGGAACAAACTTTCAATATACCTTCCACTAAGCCGCCTCCTTCTACTTGCTCGGTTTCCTTGATTGCATGAAGACGAGCATTCTTGGTTACTGGGCGTTTTCCGTCATCGGCTTGATTATTTAGTAGTGGGCAATCGGGAATCCGATGCTCACGACTCCCACAACGGAGACATGCTCCAAGTTTCCTCCAGCATTCTTCTGCTCTATGACCCGCTTTATCACAATGTTTGCACACTGTATTTGGAGAGGTAGTGGTGATAGAGAAGGGCTTGGTCTTCTTGAACTTTTGGTCTTGCGAGGGAATACCTCCATTGCTAGGCCTCTTCTTGAAGTTGGGTTTAAAGGAACCCGAACCTGTAACTTGTTCCTTCTTATCCTTACCACGAATCCTATCAGACAGTTCCGTGGCATCTTCTAATAGTTGAGCTCGGCGTACTATTTCCGAGTAGACTTGAATGTCCATCGGCGCCAGTTGAGTAATAGCTTGGGGCCTGAGCCCATTAAGAAACCTCCTAGCTTTCATTTTCTCGGTGCTAACTAGATGCTTAGCATACCGAGACAATCTAGAGAATTGGGCCTCATACTCGGCCACTGACAAGGATCGTTGTTTTAATGCGGCAAACTCTGCAGCCTTCTTTTCCTGAACTCGGTCCGAGAAATATTTCGCGTTGAAGTGTTCAACGAATTCCTCCCACGAAACCTGATCTTGATTTATAGTAGCCTCTATTGATTCCCACCAGCATCTAGCATCCCTTTCTAACTGAAAAGTAGCTAATAAGACCTTATCTTGATCCGTGCATTGCATAACACGGAATATTCGTTCTGTTTCCCTAATCCAGTGTTCAGCGTCATCTGGATCAGTAGAACCCGTGAACTTGGGCGGGTTCATGTTCTTGAAAGTCTGGTGGAGACTTCCTGCTCGTTGTCCACCTCCTAGTGTTACTTGTTGCAGCACTTGAGTCATGCCTTGCAGTGTACGCTGCATGTTGCGCCATTGAGCACGTTCGGCAGCCATTATCCTACAATTATAATAACTAGATTAATACGTGATTTATATCTTAAAGACTAGCATTCTATGTTAACTTTAACCCTTGGTTCTACCCAATCTCACTGGTTAAAGGGTTAAAACCTATCCTTGGACTTGGGTTTTCCTAGGAATTGAATACCCTAGGCTCTGATACCACAAAAACTGTCACGCCCCGAGCGCGGAAGATACTCGGATATGCGCGACGAGTTTATATCAATCATGTCAATCAGAGTAGTAGTGTATTCGACACCAAAACAGAGATGCACAAAATAGAAAGATAACCCAATCCTTTATTTCATAATGGATAGACTATTACAAATCCAATACTCTATTCAATTAAAAAGGAAAAGTACATAGTTGACTCAAGAAAATAGGAAAAAGACTAGATGACACTTGGAGAAGTTCTATCACTTTCACTCTTGACCATTCCCATCCGATTGACTTCCTCGTCGTCGGAATTACCTGAAAAGTAGGGAACACACGGAGTGAGCGAACGCTCAGTAGGAAATTATATCTCAAGCGCTAGCAAGGGGTTTAAATAATTACATCTTTCATGTATGTACTGTAGCGATGCATGCTCGTATAAAACGACAAGATAGAGAGAGAATTTATCAATAAGACAGCAAGATGAACTAGTCATGAGCTTTCAAGAAAAGATAACAAGATATTCAAGCAAGTACTTTTAGCAAGTCATGTCAAGAACTTTGGCTATCATGTATCAAGCAAGCAAGTAATTACCCTTTCTCGGGTCACGCAATTCATGTCATGTCAAGTACGAGTCAAGTACAAGATTTGTGTGGAATGTCCAATCAAGCTAGTCATGCACTCGGTATAATGCCAGATACCTTATCATTCAACTCCCATGGGCACAAGTACTTTCGGGTGCTCCTCCCAGGACCAGATCGGGCCCTATATGCGCAGGCATTTATCATGTATATTTGACATCCACTCTTGTATATATATATAGCCAATATGGAATTTCAACAATTTAAGCTTGTAGACACGTAGGATAACTTTGAGAGAATGGAGTCCAAAAATACGACATTGGACATAGATAGGCGATAACAACGGTACAATCACGATGAACGATGAAACTAGGTGGAATTAGGTTCCCTTAACTCGGGTACCATGACAAACAAGTATGGACATTCTTTATATAGAATTGAGGTCCACATGAACAGTATATCAAAGGTAAGATACCCTCATTCTTATTATAGAATTGAGGTCCACAAGAACATCAACAAATGGCATGATATCATCATCCCATTAAGAATTCTCATGATATACTCTTTGCATATCATAAGGGCCGGTATACCATGTTTCTTTAGAGTGACATGGCATTCAATAGTGTAATGGGTTTTTAGGGTACAACCAGCTCAGTCGGCCTTGAGGGAATCCAAGGCTCGAGGAGTCTTACGGAGGTCTCTATGACTAACTCGCTAGTCCAAAGGAACGGAATGTCCAATGGAGAGCTTGTATGTCAATGAGAGTTGAGGGTGATCGATAAAACATCATGAAACGTGGGACTATACTCACGGAGTGGAGATATAGTGCCGATATACATATATATATATAGATATACTGAAACCATCGGTTGTCAGAAATAGGGTAAAAACATTTTTACAGGAAAATAACGACTTAAGTAAAGTCACTACTCAAGTAATTAACGCCTTAGATAAGGGCGTTTATCTATTTTTCCTATTTTGCAGGAATTTCAATAATTCAGTATTCTACCAAAAACGCGCCTTGGTGAAGGGCGTTTATTTACAATGTGACGACGTAATCAGTGGTCGTCCATTCTTTCCTTCTATTTTTACAGAGTATATATTTTCAGAATTTTCTCAAAACACGCCCTGGACAGGGGCGTTACTTTTCAATTCACGTCCTGAACAGGGGCGTTAGTCAAGTGAGAGACGACCTATACAGGGTCGTGAATTCAAGAATTTACAATATTTCAGGAAATAAAATTCCAAGAGCCAAGAGACATGATTTAGCAGGAATTCACAGGTCGAGTCATGCAATATATATTAGATTGGATATTTCATATCTATTGAATTTTTAACGTGGATCAATTATTAATTACATGTGATTTTCATGAGATTAACGCCTACAGGGCAGGGCGTCAAATCTCAAATTGACGACCTAGTGCAGGTCGTTTCTTTAAAGTAGCGCCCTGGACACGGGCGTCTCTTGCAAAAATATTACAGAAACGTGTAGAAACCATCAGGAAACTTATATACATGACATGCATGATGTGTTACTATGAATTTAATTTGTTTGGGCTACGTTGCTTGAGAAAACCTACCTTGACAAAGATTTGAACGGATGCAGGTTCTGTGAAGAAAGAACGATACTCTGTTTTATAAACAGAGTCTTTTGAATCTTTCGAACAGTAGCAGCAGCAAGGGTAGTAATAGGTTGCAGATGAAGAACCCTCAATTCTTCAGTAGGTTATGATGACTTCCCTACAGAGAAATAAGATGAAGAAACATTAGTTTTTCTTCATAATACTTACTGAAGGTAGAGGAAAGAAGAACTTACCCTTTTGTTCTTCACAACGTTAATCTTCTTAACCTGTAAGAAGAGAAGAAGACGAAGAACCTGTTAATGTTCTTCATAGAAAAGAAGAAGAAAGAACCTTGGTTCTTCACCTACCGTAGAATAGTCCGAACGCCAAATAGCGTTCTCGGTTCAAGCAGTAGGTTATTTATAGGATTAAGGTGAACCTAATAGAGTTAGTGTTCGATTGGAAGTAACACTTCCATGATAGAGTTATTACTACATTCGAACTCTTTCTCATAGTTATCAACTTACCCTGGATAGACTCCTGGGTCGAACGAAACTCGAACTGAATTAACGACCTAGGTCAGGGCGTCGAATTTAAATTGACGCCTTGTCAAGCGTCGTTACTTGTTGAAACGCGTCCACTCAAAGGACGTTACGCTAACTTGCCCTTTTTATTTATTTTGGTCGTTTGAATTTTGACGCCTTGATGTGTGGGCGTCCTTTCTTCAAAACACGCCTTAGGTAAGGGCGTTTTATTGTAAAGTAGCGCCTATATCTGAGGCGTTATTTTTATCAGGTTTTACTTATTTTTATTCCAAGCTCTTTCGTTTATTTATTAAATCTTTTAATCTATTTTGATTTATTTTATTTATCCAGGTTGCTACACGTAGAGTCTCAGATAAGCGCATTCCAGGAGTATTCTCTTGGCGAGAGTGTTCCCTCCACATGATCTCAATGAAATCTTGTGGGACCACAAGAAATGTGCTAATGAAAAGAAGATGGAATAAAATCTCATTATTCAAAAAGGCTTTTTTGGTGCCCCTATTCTTGTATAAATAAGAAGCATCCTCCTCAGAGGAGTGCTGCGACTGATGGGAGCTGTAACAGAAGGCTGCCAAGAGAGGAGTGCTGCGAAGAGAAGAATTGAGTGTTGTCTAGGGAAGGAGTGTAGCCATATGAGAAAGAGAGACCACTAGAGAAGTGGAAGGCAAGCAAGTGAGCATGAAATCAGAAGAAAGAGAGAAGATCAGTGAGAGAGGAGTGAGCTGTGAAGAAAGAGGAGAGTTCGTGAGAAAAAGTAGAAAAAGAAGAGAAAGAGGGAGTGCAGATAAATTTTTCTAATCTAAAATGGAATTTGGTGCGTGGATGTGTGCAAATGTAACTAACATATCATCAAGTTAAGCATGGGAAGAAACAAATAAAATAATAAACTCATGTATCCATACACTATCAGGTTGTGATCGCCACCAAGATGAATAGTGCAAAGAAAGATGCACTATGTACCTTGGAAAAGGGAGAGGATGAAGACACACCCTAAAATGATATAGCGCCGGTATATAATGAAGATGATCTTGAGCCGACCGTTGAACGGTGAGACGGCCGGATGATAGGCCGATGCTGGCGCTGGAGCAGTACGCAGGAAGAAGACATGGGTGCCGGAGTCAAACGGTTCCCAACTGGCCGCATGCACAGGAGAGATGGTCTGCGGAAGACCGCTATCCTAGGTAAATGGTCGGAGGTAGACCGTAATAGCTTCCAGCTCCCAAGCTGGGGAACTCGATCCTCCACCCCTTCCGGCCAGCCAGGAGGGATGGGCCTGGCACTAAAGCACTTGTAGAGCTGCAAAACCACACAAATGACAGACAAAAGTACCCCAGATTAGTTTATGAAAGTGTAGTATCTATAAGTAGGAACTATGAAGAAAGCCCATAATTAAAAGGGGAAATACCTAGGGGTTGGGTTTTTTTTAACCCCTATGGGGCGTGAAAAACAATAGGAGGTTGTGAAAATGCTAGAATGCCAGTGAAAATAGTAGAGAAAACGGAGGAAAATGATGATGAAATGACTAAAAGCAATGGCCAAAAAAGACTTAAGCTGTGACTCAAAACATGAAGGAAATAGACTACTCCCTGAACCAAAGGCCTAGAGGACGTAGAAAGCCTTTCTCCATGGCTGGATTTCACTCACGAAAGCGATAGCACTTCGACGTCGACTTCGATCCCCCCCCCCCCCCCCCCCCCCCCCCCCCCCCCCCCCCCCCCCCCCCCCCCCCCCCCCCGCGGCCATGACTCAAGGGTTCTTTTTATAGACCCTTGAAACCCTAGCTCGAATGGAGGGCTTTTGGGCGGGAATCAGACTTGGCATATGTTGAATGAAATGGAGAAAATACTCTCAAGTTTTATTAGGATCAAACGGCGCTTAATTTGGTTGAGAATCCGTGGAGAAATCTGTGGATCAAGCAAAATGGTTTGACCACGGATGGAGAGAGAAACTGCCCGTCGACGCAGGAATCTCGGTTGAGAGAAATGGTCCATCGATAGACCGTGCAGGGTGCTAAGCGTCCCATCCAATGACCGTTATGCATCTGGCCGGTAGTAAATAAAAATAAGATAAATGCGCCCATTTATCCAAAGACCAAGTCAAAAGGAATTCTCGCCAAGTAAAAATGGTCTTTTGACTTACCGCCAGTTAGCTCAATGGTCTATCGCTTGACCATTTTCTACCCTGGTCGTTGAAAGATAAAAATAAGATAAATACGCTCAATTATCCACTGATCGAGTCAAATGAGAATTCCCACCAAGTAGAAATGGCTCTCAGAAGATCGCCACACTCATGGGACGGTCTATCGTGAGACAGTTTACAAAAGCAACGAAAAATGACAGGTCGACGTAGGGAGGGCGTCCAGACAAGGGGTCATTCAATGGACTACCCCATCTTGAAAATGGCCTATCGCGAGACCGTTACTAGGGTGGTCGTTTGGAAAATGGAAAAAATGTGCTTGTTTATCCAACGACCAAGTTAAATGAAACTCGTTAGGCCCAAAACTAGGGAAATTTATGTGAACAAACCCAGCCAGGGAGAAACTGCCCATAAAATGGGCCCAAAACCATCTGAAAATGGCCCAATGAATGATGGACAACTTGGGACATCATAAATAAAGGTAAGAAAATAGCCCAACTCAAACGTATAAAACGGGTGTCCACAGATACCCCTCCTTAACGTCCTCTTTATAGGGGAGCGAGCGGAGGTGAAGCGAAGGTGAGATGGAAACATGGAGACGATGCAGAAATGTAGCGGAGCGGACTGAAAAGTGGGCGTTAAGATAAGCGACACCCGTTCCTAACCAATGAGCGATAGGAATCTTCCGAAAAACTCCGAACCCAACACATGGAACAATTAGACCAGAATGACACAAATATAGAGGAACTAATAAAATAAATGAAAGAAGAGCACACGGCCATCCTCATTAGGGGACACAATCCACAACTGATGAGGGGACCGGAATAAACAGTAACGGAAAAAAAATATGAAAGAGAGCAGACTAAACTCCAGACAAGGACTCTTAGTCGATTGAACCAAGTGAACAGAGCAGAAAAGACCTTCCAATTCTGAATGGAATATTCTTTCTTACCAAAGACCATGGACGCACAAATGTCTAGCACCAATGAAGTATTTTCAAACAGATTAGGGACATGGATGCTCAAAAATGCGTATGATGCATGCTGGGCTAAAAATAAAAGAAATCATACAAATGAATGCAAAGAAAGATAAAATAGAAAATTCTCTAGAATAATATTGCTAGACCAGATTAATGAGGGTCAGGACACTATCCGCAACCGCGGCCTGCAAGATAGAACCATCATCCCCTAACTTCTCCAACCTAACGGCCTTATCCAGCGATTAAACATGTGCACCTAGATCATCATCATTTTTTGTTAAGGGGAACATCAGATCCCAGAACACATGAATGACCAGCCGGTTCTCGAGATAATATAACATAGATAACATATAGTAATGCGTTAAGGGATAAAGGGATGCGGAATAGTTACCTGACTTACCTGCCGGATTGAAGTCTGTAGCATTGCTGCAAGAGACCATAGAAATGTTTTGCAATATAGGATAAACCAATCAAGCCATAAGAATTGTCAATTGAGCACATTATGCAGCCAAACATTTGAATTTAGATGATAAATTGCATATGTCCTTTAAACTCAAAGTCCTCATAGAGACGGTCCTACTCTGATCACCTGAGAAAGAAATAGTCATAGATCTGACCGCACAGATCAGCCAGATTTAAACTTCAAGCATCAGCACTTAAACGGTCAGAGGGAGGACCGTCTAACAAAGTAACGGTCAGAAACAGACCATCCCATGGAACGTGACTCAATACAGAAATGATTGCAAAGATGATCTCCGTATGACCGCCTATAAACTAAAAATGGCTAGTCGCGAGACCGCCGTAAAGCCATCGGTTTCAAAAAAAGAAACTGTTCCCCTTTGTCTCCCTCATCTTCCTCACTCCCACAAAACACCCACGATCGAAGCCTTCTCACCAAGCCTCACCCCCCCAAACTCTCCTCCCCTCCTAGCTACCCCCCTTGCCCCTGCTTACGAGTGCTAATGAGGCTTAAGAAGCAGGTGTTGATGAGGCTCAAGCGCCGAACGGCCTGAGAGAGGGAAGCCCAACCGTCGACGAACCCTCCAGAGGAGGTGGTGCCACCACCGGCCATGGCCGCGGAAGAGGAAGCTCCCACGGTTGCCTGGGCGCCGGAGGAGGTAGAAGCAACGTCGGAAGGTGGAGCGGCCGTCGCGGAGGCCGAGGAACCACCCCGAAGGGCTTCCACATCCGAGGTAGGCCATGAGTCTAAAACTCAATTTTAATTTATAAATGGATGCATGGGGGTTTGAATGGGAAAATAGGGGTCACCCCAACCCCTAGGGATGGATTACGGAGCTCCAGGGGTTGCTCCATTCGATGGTCCAACAGCATGATGAGCTCCAACACTCCCTAGATCTCCTGGTAAGTTTCACTTAACCTTAGACTTAAAATGCAATGCTATGAAACTGACATGCCCCTATATGCAGCAAGCCGAGGGAGCCCAACGTCAGGTGCCAGACGCACCGTCTTCCTCCTCACAGCCACTGGCAGATCAGGCCGAGCGGGATGCAAACTTCGCGCAAGAGACAACGCTAGCCGAGGAGGCCGAGGCCACTCTTGCGGAGAGGGTAAGAAAATCACTCTTCTTTTCATTTCTGAATTTTATGATTAAAATGACAAAAATGATTTATAAGATGAATGCATATGTAGGAGAGGGAGATGGCAGCAGCGCTGGGTGAGGCTGCCCATCAGAGAGAGGAGGCTGAGCGCTTCCATGCTGAGACAGAGCGGCGCCATGCAGAGGTAGCAGCGGCATCATGCCTTTGTGCAGAGATGGAGCGATCCCGCGTCGGGATGGTGGAGGTGGAGCATATTCGCGCCCAAGCGGAGTTGGCGGACCGATACCGAGCTGAGGCAGAGAGCACCCGCATAGAGGTGACGGAGCTGAGGGGAGAGGTGCGGGCGTACCAATAGATGAGCTAGAGATCATGATGTTGTAGGACCCATGGCGGCGCGCCCAGTGTTGCCTATCGAGACTACCTCATAGGTTCTTCCGGCCATCGAAGGAACGAGACGAGGAGCGTCAGCGACGCCGGCGTGAGGAGGGGAGCACCTCCATGGCACCACCGGCGAAGCGCCATTAGGGTTCAGGAGAGAGCGACGACCCTGGGAAGGGTCAGACTTGATGTACTTATGAGATGTATGCATTCATGGCTTTAGTGGAATGACATGTTTCTTTTTTTGAATTTTAGAAATGCTTGAATGCGTGCATGTTGATACTGACTAACTAACTTAACAATGCTTCCTATCACTGACAACATGAGGGCACAACAGAGAGCGAGAGAGAGGGGAAAGGGAGAGGAACTTAGGTGTGATGGAATAAGACAGCAGAGAGAAACGGTCGCGGTAAGGCCGCTGGACGGGTGTAGCGGTCTCAAGACCGGCCGCTAAGTCAAGGCCGAGTGAATGATAGAGACGATTTATTTAAGACCACCAAGCTGGAGAGACGGTCTCCTATGGACCGCTTTGAAATGATAACGGTCTGGTCAAGACTGTTTACCACCCAGACAGATAAGAATTATGAGGGAAGATGAAAATGGTCGCGAGAAGACCGCTAAGAATGAATAGCCGTCGCTCGATAGACCGCTCAAGTAGAAAAGTTGTTAACTCTGATGGGACTCCCTTGGAGAGTCCCAACCCATGGATATACCTATCCAAATCATGATAAGAGCGATCCTAACCTTGATTAAGCCTATCCTAACTCGATCCTAGCAGATAAGGGCTAAGAACTTGGGCTCTATAAGTAGGGGGACTCTCAAATTCGTAACTCACACCAAATCCCTCTTTCTAGCCTTGCAAGTCTTAGTGCGACCATTCAAATCAACATGAAACGGGCTCTTGAGGTTAGCACAATGGGGGAGAGCTCCTACAACAGCCCACAACTGGCTTGGAAAGGGCGCGAGGCGCTACATCGGCTGACTTCCATTCCAAATCATCTGAGCACAAATCCTTTGAGAGAGGTAAGTTGCATAGTTGCATTTCAAATTTGTTCACAATTCTTTCCAAATTCTCATGTTGCTCCTCCTTTTCCTCTTTTGCTTAGCTTCTCCCCGGCCCTAGGCGTTACTCCAATTTGAAATGGGCGGCTCCCATGATTCGTGAACTCCCATTAGATGTGATCTCCATCCTGAAAGCCTGGCACCTCCATCCACTACTTGTTCTGGCAAAAAATTACCAAAAAGTCTCCCTCGATTGGCATAGTATTTCAGCTCTAGTAGAGATATGGCATCCTCAGACCCACATGTTTATCTTTCCCACTTTTGAAGCCACTATACTTCTAGAAGAGGTTGAGACATTACTAGCCTTCCCTAGGTCTAAGGTAGGAGATGAGGACTTAGTGTGTCACACCGTTGCCCCTATTGACCCTTTTCTCATCCCAGGGGAGTTCTTACCCAGTTTAAATGATATTAAGACCATGATTAGTTCTCAACATGTCCATTTGCTTCCTATGGCTCAGTGGGTTACCGCTCATTGTAAGAATAAATGTGGTTGGAATGAGGCCATAGCCAAGGTCGCTTCTATTTGCTTGTGCGGGGCCATACTTTCCCCTACCATTGACCACCTCTTAGATATACCAAACCTGAGTGTTATTAGTGGGTTGTGGAGGAGGTTATCCATTTCACAGGCCGTTCTTTCTTACCTATATGAGGGCCTTAGCTCAGCTTCTCTTGGTGGGTCTCTCTTTGGGTCCATGATCTTACTTGAGTGTTGGATGGGAGTTAGAATGAAATTCACACCTAAAGATGATATCACTTCTCTTAGCCGGATCTTCAGGAGCCACCCACTTTTCTTCATTGGAGGCGCATTTGGATTCTCTCAGCAGTTCGAGTGCAGGACGACAGACAGGAAGACTAGAGATGAATGGCGGATCTACCTCAACACTCTGCCCCTTGACCGGTTCGTGATGTGCCCTGCTTTCCTTGCTGGCACTACCCTCAGGCTTCCTAGGAGGCCTACATTAGACTTGAGGCTTATGGGGAACACCACTTTGGTGATGTACAGCCCCCACAGGTGCTTTATACAGGTTAGACTTCCATGTACTATGGTTATGGCGCTACCCCACCTACCCGCTCTACAGGCGAGGAGACTCGGGACTGACGAAGACGAGCAGGCAGTCAGGAGCGTGCGGATCATGTGAGAGATCATCAAGAAGCGTATTCTACTAGTAGAGGTGACCTAGATTCAGGAGGAGTACCAACTTTACCTGAGAGAGCTACGTGAGATCTGACCTCGCATGGATGCCCGGCTGAGGATTGAGTGACTTATCATGATGTATAGGGTTTGACAGTTTGAATTTGATGTTTTTGAGATTGAATAAATGAAAGAATCTGATTGCTTTAGTTTATAAATTTGCCTCCCCTTTCTTCTCATATGTGTGGTTTGATGTGGTTCTCAGAAACATAAACAGCCTGACAAAGGACCGCTGAGACAAGATAAACGGCCCCCAATATTACCGCTGAAATTAGAGAAACGGCCTCAAATAGGCCGCAAACAGGTGGAAATCTGAGCGGACCACAGTCCTTGGGGAGACAGAAATGGTCTATCGAGGGACCGCCATATAACAAGACGGTCAGAGTTTGACCGCCGGGCTCAGAGAAATGGCCAGGGTTAGACCGCATGGCTGTTGAAATCAGAGGGGCCCGTTCATTTGGGCTCCGGATAAATGGCGGCCTACCCAATGACCGCTAGAGGATGAGACGGTTAAAAGGTGACGGCTAAGTGAATGGAAATGGTCTTCGAGGGACCGCACATAAGGAAATATGGAAAGGAGTCAACGGGCTTGTGACTTGAATCGTGCAGACCTATTTCTGCACACACTGAATAAAGGAATCATGTTAGATCTGTTCTAGGCTCAACCCCTTTCCGAGAGCAAGCCTGATGGTGAGGACACCAGAGCAAGAGTACGGCTCGACTAAGCGAGCTGTCGGTACCGGACCCGTAGCACGACTCAGTCGACACCGCCCTCATTGTGGCTGGGCGACAGTATGGAGTCGCCACCGGAGCTTTGATACTTCAGTACTTATTTTTATACATATTCATATTTCATACGTATTTGGTCATATTTGGTGTGTATTTAGCATGTATTTGGTGTGTATTTGGTTTGTATTATCTTGGGTTTTTATATTGGGTCAATGGTAGAATAATTGACCATGTAATTATAATTTTGATTTATTTTGGTCCAAGGGGGGATTAATATGGTCCAAGGGGATTATTTAATTCCAAAGCCCCTTATGTTGACATTAAGGAGGGGCGCCCCCTCTTTTGTCCCTTATGGGGGGTTATTTTATGCTAGTTTAATCTCCCTTCCCCATTATACCCCCTTGACCAAGGGTAACCTAGGTCATTTGACTAGGTCTAGAGTTTGAATATATAATGTCTCTTGTTGTATTTGGAAGAAATTAATGAATAATTTTTATGCGAAATTGCATTTGGGCGACCCCTCTCTCTCTCTTGTTCTTGGTGTTCTTCATCTCCCTCCTCCAATCTTCTTCAGATCTAAGGCTATATCATCCCAATTCTTGGGATTCCTTCCTCTTCCCCTCTTCCTCTATCTGCTGTGATCGTTCACCGCCGCCGCCGCCGCCGCCGCCGTTCGAGCCGTCGTTGAGCCACCACAAGCCGGTTCCCTCCTGCTATCCCGAAATTCGGAGTTGCAGGACAGCAGCTCGTTGAAATGGCTGGCACGGGCGATCCAACCGTTGGATCGTGATGAGATTTTGAGGGTAGGTTCCCCCCATAATACCCCAATCCCAGTTTAATTTTCATGCCGATCGGAGGCCGTTTGCTTACTTTCCCAGCCACCTGTTCTTCACTCTCAAAGTCTGCCTGTATGCAGATCTACGAGATAGATCTTGGGAGCCGAATTTTCTCACCCCTCAAATGTTGTCAGAAAATTACAAAAAAACTATGGGCGTCACCGTCACCCTCCCCTCTATCCATCAGAAAAATCTCAAGTCCTAATTTTTTTATTTGATCTTTGGTCAAAGCCATTGAACAGGCAGATCACATTCTGCTTTGCCTATTCTGAGTTTTGGGTCAGGGAGATCAGTCAGTTTGAAGTCATTTTAATTTTCAAACCGGTCGTTCGATGGATGTGAGATTTCATTATGTAGTAGGATTTTGAGTCCTCTTTCCAACGGTACCCATTGCGTCTCGATCTGACGTTGGAGCTGGGTGTACCAGCCGTTCTTGTCTGAGTGCGCAGGTCTGGCCTGAAACAGAGCTGTGGGATAGCCTTGGGAGATAAATCCCAAGAAATCGCCCGACTCCACTCCGGTGACCGCCGCTCCCGAGGATCGACACGGGAAACTCCAGAGACGCCTCGCCGATCGCTGCAGCCAGGAGCCCAACCCAGACATCACCGTACCAACAGCGGGTCCCACGTGCTGATCTGCGGGCCCGAGTGAACCTAGCTGAACCGGCCGACCGCGTCCGCACGAGCGCCACCAACTGCTGCCCGTCAACTCGAGATTGGTGCTCCCGGACCCCACGTGTCGCCTATTACCACCCTGCGTGGAGTGGGCTGTAGAATCAATTCTGTAATTAATAATTATTGATGTACCGAGTGCTCTAGATCTCGGCCGGGACGTCTTCCCCATGCCCCGAGCGTGGAGGTACACTCGCCACCCCATTTTTATCGTATTTGCTTAGCTAGTATCCATTCTAGAATGCCGCTGCATGTGCATTAGTTTATTTTCTAGCTAGATAAATTAATCACTGCTGAGAGTTGTGAGTGCGAGACTCGTCCCGTGACTCGTTCTGAGCACGAGAGTAAGCTGACCACCCGAGACTCAAAGCCGGTTTCCCAACCGTGCAGATCATCACGTTTCCCTTACTAGGGATGACCGTGGGTTTAGCACTTTTTGTTTGGGGCATGATCGCCTCTTCTAGAGCTCGTTCGGTGCCGCGTTGTAGTGTTTTTGTTGGCCGCGTTGTCTTATTAGTCGTGTCATCCTTTAGAGTCCAAGGTCGCAACCAGTCTGAGTCGAGTCCTGTAGTCATCCCGCATCAAATTGGTATTAGAGTCGGTTGAGTCTAGGGTAGTCAGTTCAAGGTTGCATTTGCATTCCTTTATTCGTTATATCAAAAGGTGTTGTCCAAATGTTAGGTTATGCCTATTGAGAAGGTCGCACATTTGCGAGAGAGGATCTTCGGATCCCAAAACTCTGCCACGTACCGGATATTGGAGTCTAGGTCGTCCCTCTTTTGCATTAGTCCGTCCATATAGGTCGTAGTGAGTCACCCCCCTTAGTTCCCTCCAAGTCCTCTCCCATTGCATGCCAACCCGTGGAGGTGCCCAGTACCATTGCCCTTACACTATGGGTGAACCCCGAGGTGCCAACTCGGGAAGCCGATCACTGGAGGACTTGGTGGCTCTACTGATGGAGCGCATGGAGAGATCTGACCAAACTCTGAGGGAGCATATGGAGAGGTCCAACCAAACTCTTAGGGAGCATAACAAGCGCATAGAGGACCGCGCTCAAGTCTCCGACTGATCTATCCAAGGTCTGGTTGGAAGGATGGAGAAGGTTGAGAGAGTCCCCCGCCAGGAGCTCCCCGGAGCTGTCCCAGCCCCTCAGGCGCCTGGTGTCTAGCCCGCCCCACTTAGGGCTGAGGAGCGACAGCCACGTGCCCCCGATGTTGAGGACTACGAGTCCAAAAATGATTATGGGGGAATGGCTGACGCCGTCATGGTCACCGACCACAGAGAGAAGATGAGGACGAGCAGGTCCTCAGTACTATGCGAGCAGACCCTCCCACGTTTGACGCATCCTTAGACCCGAAGGTCTTCCTTGATTGGGAGGCCGGCATGGACCGATATTTCGAGTGGTTTGAGATGACGGTCCACCGGAAGGTAAAATTCACCAAAATGAAACTGCTAGGGCAGGCACAAACATATTAGAGGAACATGGAGAACCTGTTGTTTCATCGTCAGGAGCCCCAGGTCGAGACTTGGGATGAGATGAGGGACAAACTTAGGAAGAAGTACCTTCCTACCACATACCGCCAACGTCTCATAGATAAATGGTAGAGTCTCACCCAAGGAGATCGGTCAGTCTCTGACTACATCGTCGAGTTTGATGGGTACTTTATGTGATATAACGCCACGGAGGAAAGCTCCCTAACTATTTCCCATTTTTGGCGTGGTCTGGGGCCACACCTATAGTATGAGCTTTTTCGCGGCAAGGTGACCAAGTTGGAAGACGCATATCAGGTTGCCCTCGAGGAGGAGCAATTTGAGGCGGAGTTTGCTCCTACTCCGTGCCAGGGGGTCCCATATCCGTGTGTGTCTTACCTTAGGACCACGCCTGGTTCCTACACTCAGTGGCCTGTGGCCCGCCCCTAGGAACCTCTTCGTCTGGACCTTGCTGTTCCTAGGCACCCCCTCCCTCCGAGGGATCCTCCCCTTCACCAGCAGGCACCCGTCCCTGCCGCTAGACCTGCCCAGCCCGCCATGCCAACTCGACCACCCCTACTTCCTACACCCCCAGTCCGTCCTGTGGACAAGGGTAAGGGGCCGATGGTTGGTGGAACATCTCAGGGCTTCGGGACATAGGGAACTTGCTATAGGTGTGGTGGGGTTGGCCACTATTCGGCCAAGTGTCCCACTCGGGAGTCGCTTGTCATCTTTGATCCCTCTATCGGCGACCCCACACATGAGCTAGTGCCGATCAGTTATGAGGCTGATCAGGACTTAGTGGATGAGTTCTTTGTTGAACTAATGAAGGGAGAGCCAATTGATGTCCCAGGTACCCAGCATCAGAGTGATGTACAGCTGGGAGTAGTCGGGTGCATCCTTACCCAGCCCTAGGTGAGTGACGACTGGCGTCGTACCACCATCTTCCATACATTTTGTAGGCTGGGAGGAAAGGTCTGCAAGGTGATCATTGATAGCGGGAGTTGCATTAACGCTATCTCTATGGGCACGGTTAGGCATCTGGGTTTGACACCTGTAGATCACCCCGCCCCTTACAGGGTATCTTGGGTGGATTCTACTTCCATCTTGGTCAGACTGCGATGTCTGGTGCCATTGCAGTTCCAGACTTACCATGACGAGATCTGGTGTGATGTGTTGCCTATGGAGGTGGGTAGCATTTTCCTAGGTAGGCCTTAGCTTTTCGATCGGGATGCCACCCTTCAAAGGTCAGTCGAACACCTACACATTCGACCACGGTGGTCATAGGATCACCCTCCACCCCACCCAGCCGAAGGAACCGTCTGTCCGAGGACCAGCTGGTCCCAGCACCTCGACCCCTCCTAGTCAGGGGATGGTCGGTCCTTCCACCTTATCCTCGACGCGGGCTGCTACCGCTTTGACGGCTCCTAGCACAGGAGGCCTCCCACCCCGGAGGTTAATGATGATTAGCCCGCGAGAGATGGAGCAAGAGGTGACCGGGGGTAGCCCTATTCTTACCGTTGTTGTCCGGGGAGTGGTGGATGTCGCTCCTGAGTCTGATGATGAGCACGCCCCAGAGGTAGCTGCGATCCTATGGGACTTTTCTGATGTCTTCCCGGAGGACCTCCCTGAAGGCCTTCCGCCTATGAGGGACATCCATCACGATATCGACCTTGTCCTGGGCTCATCCTTGCCCAACCTTCCCCACTACAGGATGAGTCCCATGGACCATGCCGAACTTCAACGGCAGGTCAAGGAGTTGATGAGTTGGGGATCTCTTAGGGACAGCAAGAGCCCTTACGCTGTTCCTGCATTATTGGCCTCGAAGAAGGATGGCACATGGAGAATGTGCATTGATAGCCGTGTGATCAACAAGATCACGGTGAAGTATCACTTTCCCATTCCCCGATTGGATGACTTGTTAGACATGATGTCGGGAGCCACTATCTTTTCAAAGATAGATCTTCGTAGTGGCTATCACCAGGTGCGGATCAGGCGTGGGGATGAATGGAAGATGACATTCAAGACCAAGGATGGTCTTTATGAGTGGTTGGTTATGCCCTTCGGGCTTTCCAACGCCCCTAGTACCTTCATGCGATTGATGACCCAGGTTTTATGCCCTATGATAGGGGTATTCTTGGTCGTCTACTTTGACGACATTCTTATCTACAACCGCACTAGGGAGGACCACTTAGACCACCTTAGGCAGGTCTGTGTCGTTTTGAGGCGAGAAAGCTTATTCGCCAACTCGAAGAAGTGTGCCCTCATGACTAATCAGATCACCTTCCTCGGGTTCATTGTGTCTAGGGATAGACTCTCCGTTAATCCGGAGAAGATTAGGGCCATCAGGGAGTGGCCCAAGCCCCGCACCCTCCAGATGTCCGGAGCATCCATGGCTTAGCAACGTTCTATCACCGCTTCATTCGTGGCTTCAGTTTTATCATTGCCCCGATCGCTGATTGCATAAAGAAGGGGGCATTCGTATGGACTAAGGCTGCAACAACAGCCTTTCAGGACATTAAGGAGCGTATGACCCAAGCACCTGTCCTTGCATTACCAGATTTTTCTAATGTGTTTGAGGTCACATGTGACACTTCTGGAGTGGGTATTGGTGGAGTACTGAGTCAGGAGTCCCACCCCATTGCATTCTTTAGCGAGAAGCTTAATGATGCCAAACTGCGTTACTCCACTTATGATAAAGAATTTTACGCAGTTGTCCAGGCATTGCGATATTGGAGGCATTATGTTTTACACCAGGAGTTTGTCCTCTTTCATGATCATGAGGCCTTACGCTTCCTCCATACCCAGAAGAAGCTGAACGCTCGCCACAGTCGTTGGGTGGAGTATCTCCAAGAGTACACATTTGTGCTCAAGCACGAGGCATGGGCATAGAACAAGGTAGCCGATGCGCTAAGTCGGCGGGTGATGATGTTGACCACCATGAGTGTACAGGTGGTAGGGTTAGAGAGGTTGAAAGATGCTTATGTTGATTGTCTAGATTTTGGTCCGATCTATGCAGCCCTTCAAGCCGGCCCCTCGCGTGATTATAGCGAGTTTGTGCTACAGGAGGGTCACCTATTCCGGGGTGACAAGTTGTGCATCCCATGGACGTTTGTTCATGATTTTCTTACATGGGAGATGCATGCGGGAGGTCTTGCTGGCCACTTCGGCCGGAACAGGACCATATAGTCGGTTGAGCATAGATTCTATTGGCCTAGCTTGAAGAGGGATGTCACTCGCTGTTGTGCCCCTGTAGTCATTTAAGTCATCATGTGATCAATTAGGTCATTCGACATCAATCTATGATCATATGAGTCATTTGGTATTCTTGGTTTTGATAATGGCTAAACACTATAAGTCATTGTTCTTTTCCACTATCTTATGACTGACATATGTGATGTTTTGTTCATGACAGATATGCACATGAAAGCTCAATGTTGCACCCTCGCACGCGAATCGACCTGCGCGGTCAGGTCGCGGGGATCGAGACAATCAAGGTCGATGCCACAGACATGAACGGGCGGCTAACGGACTCAAGCGATGGAGCTGGTGCGGCCAACGGACCGACCCGGGGTGACCCGGGCTCTGCCCAGCTGGCGGTCGACCGCCCCAGCCAGGGACTGCCAAGGCTGCACGTTTTTCAGTGACGGTCGACCGCCAGCCAGTGGCGGTCGACCGGATTTCCCAAGGATCGCCCGGTTGCAGGTGTTTCAGTGGCGGTCGACCGCCAGCCCCGAGCCTTCATTTTTGACTTTGTTTCATACTTCGAAAAGGGCCATTCTACATGGATTTCTTTATTCCAAAAGTCACATAATCACCCACAAATTATGGATCTGGTCTAAGGCTTGTCCATAGACCATTCAAGGTCTATAAAACCAATACAAGAGGGTTGGAAACCCTAATGCTTCAAGGGGTTACAAGGGTGGCTACAAGGGAGGTTGCAAGAGAGCTTGGAGACGAGCTACTGTTCACGTGAACAGTAGTTCGTGAAGGTGTTCTTCATCCAATCAAAGGGGAATCAAGCTCAAATCAAAGCCAGCAATCTCCAAGGAAGATTACATCAAAGCAAGGCTATCAAAGTGATCCAAGGAAGCCGGTTTGATTCAAGTTATTCAAGAGAAATCATCTTCATCCATTCAAGTTCTTTCAAGTTCATTCAAGGTGATATTTCAAGCATTCAAACTCCTAGAAGCTAAAGAAACAATCAAGATTCAAGGTAGCTTCATCATCTCCTTCATTCATTCAAAGAAATTCAAAGAGAAGATCAAGAGAGAAGAATTGAAGGAAGAGGTACTGTTCACGTGAACAGTACTCCGTGAAGAACATTCATCCAATCAAGGGTGAATCAAGAAGATTGAGTTGAAGCCAAGAGGAGCCTTGTTACTGATCAACATTTCATACAAGGGACAATTCATTTTCACTCATAACTCAATCTCTTGTTTTAGTTCCTTCACATTTGTTTCATTTTCATTATTGTTAAACATTGAAAGTGTGATTCATCCCTACCGGTGGTTAGTAGGAAGGTAATTGGAGGGTGTTCCAATTTGCGGTTGACGTCCCTACCAGGTGGTGAGTAGGAAGGCAATCGGTGGTTTCTGATTTGCGGTTCTGTGCGCTGCACAAGTGAAGCCTCACCGGGTTTTGGTGAGGGGTGGACGTAGGGCTGAGGATTCAGTCCGAACCACCTTAAAAATCCTGTCTAGCGTGGTTTGCTTGTGTGATTGAATCGTTCTAGGAGCATGCTTAGGATCGAATTATTATATATCTTGCTTATCTTGTTAAGTGAATCATAGCATACTTGGAAGCTAGTTTCTATTCCACTGTAATTCATTTTAACTAGCTATTTAGAGGGCCGCATTTCGAAAAGTGGGGCTGATCTATTCACCCCTCCCCTCTAGATCCGCTGTCCACTACACAACAAGTGGTATTAGAGCCTAATCTCTCATTATGGGGTCCAACGACCTTGAGGGAAATGGTGGATCAGCGTCCAAGGGTTTTCTACCCGAAGGACATGCTGTGAATAGGCCTCCTTACTTTACTGGAGCAAACTATCCTTATTGGAAACATCACATGCAGGTGTTCATTTGCGCCCAAGACTACGAACTTTGGCGAGTGATCAGTAAAGGTCCATATGAGCTTACGGATAATGAGGACTTGTGGACTAAAGAACAGATACGGCAATCCACTGTCAATTGGAATGCTAAACACATCATGCAATGCTCACTCCATCCAGTAGAATTCTCAAGAGTGGCTACCTGCGCATCTGTAAAACTAATGTGGGATAAGTTAGAGGTAATCTACGAAGGAACGTCTCAGGTACAAGAAACAAAAGCAAACATTTTAGTTTCTGAATATGAAATGTTCCGCATGAAGCCTGATGAATCAATTCAAGATATGTATGCTCGATTAACTGTGCTTACTAACAGTTTGACTGATTTGGGAAGGAAATATTCAGAACAGGAAATTGTAAGAAAGATTCTCAGATCACTGACTGCAGCATGGCACACAAAGGCTACCGTGGTTGAAGAGTCGAGAGATCTCACAACCACCAAGGTAGATGAACTCATTGGGTCATTAATGACCTATGAGATTAACCTCAAGAACAAAGAGGCTGAGGCACCTAAGAAGAAGTCCCTAGCTCTTAAAGCAGGGCCCAGCCGTCAAGGCTCTTCCGATGAAGGTGAGGATTCGGAAAGCGAGCGAGATGAGGATGACGTAGCCATGCTCACACGTAAGTTCAAGAAATTCCTGAGAAAGGAAGGTAAGAGCTTCATGAGAGGAAGGTCAAAGGTTAGAAATGGTTTCAAATCTAATTTTGAAAACTTTAAGAAACCTGATAAAATCATTTGCTATTCTTGCAATAAACTAGGACATTTCAAGAATGATTGTCCCGACAGATTCAAAAAGGCCGACAAATGGAAGGGAAAGAAGAAGAACAAGGTCATGGTGTCCACATGGAGCGATGAAGAGGAAAGTGATGACGGAACTAGCTCCTCGGACAAAGAAAAAGAAGATTTCTGCCTTATGGCCAAAGGTGATGAAGAAACTGAGGTAAATTCTCCATTTGAAGATTATACAATTGATGATTGGGAAGATGCATATATACAACTCATGGAAAAATATGAAATGTACAAAAAGGAGAATAAATCAATGAAAAAGAAAATCAATTCTTTTGTGCATGATCATGACAAGGATGATAAGAATGCTCTACTTGAAACTGAAATTGAAGATCTTAAGAAAATGATTGAGGATTTGGAAGAAGGAAGAAAAGAAATGGCTGACTTGGAAACTGAAAATGAGGATTTGAGAAATGAAATTGATAGCATGAAGCTCAAAATGCAAAGCTATGAAAAAGATAGTAAATTGACCAATGAAAAGTATGAAGCTGTCAAACAAGTCAATATTCAACTTCTTCAAAATATTGAAAACCTACAAAAAGAGTTGGAGGACAAACAACAATCTCTAGAAAAATTTGTGGATGGAAGAGAAAATCTAGATGCATTGCTAGGTACTAGAATGAACTTCAACAAGGAAGGGTTAGGTTTTGAACCTACAAACAAAAGGCCAATTGGGTTAAAAACTGTCACATTTGTTTCATCTTCCGAAGCTTCCACCTCAAACACAACTTCCACTCAAAACCAGCAAAACCAAAAGGAGAAAGGGAAAGAAAAGATTGAACAGGTTGTCACCAACATTCCCAAAAAGCCTGTCCAAAAGCTTAAGAAAGGTCGATCTTCCACGTAGCATAGGTCAACACTTCCTTGGCCATTGCATGCTCAATCTTCCAGATATCACCATAACTGGATTCCACATTCATATAGGCCAACACCACCCTATCTTTGGGACAATTGTGATTTCTGTGTTCATCAATCCCATAGGTGGCAAAACAATCACTTTCAACCCAAAACCAACCAACGGCCTCAATGGGTTAATAAACCAACTTCATCAAACTTTCACAAATTCCAACTAAGAGCCTCCAAATAGAAAATGAATGTCAAGGTTGAAAAGAAAAACCAAATCCCTGCTCCAAGCAAACAAAGCATGAATGTTAAGAAGGTTTGGATTCCAAAAGAAATGGTTTCATGTTTTGAAATTCTGAAAAGTTTGAAGGGACCCAAATGTGGTTGGGTTCCAAACACCATTGCTTAATTGCTTGTGCAGGAGTTGTAGACACGCCATTCTTGACGTCTCCTGAGAAAGTCTCATATTACTATGCAACGCCCCGCGACAGCTTACGCGTTTTAACTCACTTGAGTGCTTCCTTTTCTTGAGTCTTCTTCCACCCTTTTCGGCATCCGGAATCGTCTCGTTACGGCATTCGGACGGCATCAACACCAGTCAGACGCGTCAGGAGTTCCGGAACCAAGAAGGGTGTCTGCCGGGCGGCAGCCGACTGAGGGCCCGGGTGGGTCTTAATGGGGGCGTCCAGGCCCCTGGACGCCCCCATTCTTTAAATTTATTTTGTTTTGTTTTTGTTTTTTCAAAGCCCAAAAATAAATAAAAAATATATATTAATGGAGGCGTCCAGGCCCCTGGACGCCTCCATAAAAACAAATATAATATATATATATATATATATATATGCCAGTTGGCATAAAAAGACAAAACAAAATAAAAATTATACATTAATGGAGGCGTCCAGGCCCCTAGACGCCTCCATAAAAACAAGCATAAAAAATATATAATGCCAGCTTTGGCATAAAAAGACAAAATAAATAAAAAATAATATATTAATGGAGGCGTCCAGGGGCCTGGACGCCTCCATCAACTCTCTCACGGGCGCCGGCCACCGAACGACGGTTTGTCGTGTGTGAAAAAATCCAAATTATAGAGACGTCCAGCCACCTGGACGCGCCCATTTCAAAATCACGAGGCGCCGCTCACAAAACCACGCGTTGTGTCAAACCGCGTGCGGCCGTCGGTGGTGTTCGGTGGACCTGTTAGGGGCGTCCGGAGCCCTGGACGCCTCCACAAAAATATTCCAAAAAAATTAATAAAAATAGAATAAAATATTAGTTCGGCCCTGATGGAGGTGTCCAGAGTCCTGGATGCCTCCACCCTCCGGAGCCCTATAAATAGAGGCCCACCCCCTCAATTCTAAGAGAGCTTCGAAGAGATCCGATAGGCTGCCGGAGCCCAGAGGCTACCGGAGTCATTTTCTAACCTGTGGGGTCTTTTGTAGGTGGAGGTTCTGTCGGCTTCTCGGGTGCCCACGCTCGCGAGAGGAAGGTCATCTTCATCCACCGCGCTTCCACGCCATCCCTACGCTACCGGAGCTCCGCCGGATTTCACCATCGGCACATCCAATAAGCCAATCCTTTCCTTTTCTTCTTAGTTCTTTTGCATTCATCATCTCGCATCATCTATCCCCCTTCATAACGGCGCCTCTTCTTATATACTTCTTGCATCCATCATCTCATTTTCCTCCTACTCGAGTCCGAGAGGGGTTTAAAAGATAACACCAACCAGGTGTGTGTCTTGCCATCATTTTGTTATTTTTTATCGTAAGGATTTGGATACTACACCTTCATCTTTCTAATCCACTCGTTACTTATTTGTCGTTGTTTTGCAAGGGTACCCAAGGAAAGCCCTCTCCGTCGGCCGGCCGAAGGGGGAGGAAGAAGCAACCCGCCATCTCCCGCTCTTGAGACAGGCGCGATCACTTTCTTTATTTTGGGGTCTTTCGGCCCATGGCGATCACATCTTGTTCTCGAGGCCGCGGCGAGTCACTTCCCCAATGGCCGTTTAAATTTACCTTCTTATATTCTCTTTATATTCTGTTATATTCTGCTCATATGCTCGAGGCCGCGGCGAGTCACTTCCCCAATGGCCGTTTAAATTCCCGTTCTTATATGTTATATTCTTATTTATTCATGTTCTCGAGGCCGCGGCGAGTCACTTCCCCAATGGTCGTTTAAATTCTCTTTATATCCTGTCATATTCTTATCTATTCATATTCTCGAGGCCGCGGCGAGTCACTTCCCCAATGGCGATTTAAATTCCCGCTCTTTATATTCTCTTTATATTCTGCTATCTTCTTATCTGCTCATATTCTCGAGGCCGCGGCGAGTCACTTCCCCAATGGCCGTTTCAATTCCTGCTATTTAATTTCTGCACCATTCCCGTCCCCCGAGGTCGCGGCGAGTCACTTCCCGCTATGGCCGTTTAACCCACATATCTTGCTATATCACATTTGTCACGCTCGCCCCGCCGGAGCAATCTCCCGTGGTGGCCCCTTCTCTTTTCTCTTATTTCTGTGTTGCAGCAAACAAAAAACAAGGAGCCCGCGCGCCCCGCATCCTCTTTGCTCCCCGAACCGCGTGACGTCGCTCACAGATTGGCGATCACGGTGGGACGTCTACTGCTTCCTTTCGGCTACCCTTGCAAGTTCGGCACCATCCGTGCCTCTCCACCTTGGCGCCCGCGCGCGCCCCCGTTGTGCTCACGGTAGCACTGTCAGTTTCGATTGGTTCTTTGTTTATTATATGTCTGTTATTTCTGTTGTTTTCGCACTCCATATCTCTATCAGCATTTCATTGCATGCATCCATCCCTCTTTTCTATCCTTTTTTCATTTTTTTGAGGATCACCCTTTCCCGGTGAAGGAAGGACTCTCCATTTGGGAATTCCTCTCAACGGACTAGAATCTCCTACACTGGGCTGGTTGTACCATTGAAGTTCTCCGAAGTTAGTCATTTCATTCGTGGTGAGACGAGAGACCCTAGCTGACACGGCGGTGAAACAAAAATAAACTAGGGTCCCCATTTTGTGTGAACTTCGGATCTCGCTAAAAACACAAAAAAATCATCAAAATCAAAACACAAAAAAGGCGTAAAGGCACCCACTTGTTTGATAATCTGTGCTACATGCTTGCTAGTGTATGTTTTTGCGTTCTGAAAAAACTGTGAGCATGGCTCACGAGTCTTTTGAGGAAAACCACCCTAGTCGTGGTTTGTCAGCCGACCCGCGAGTCTATGCTATGGACTCGGGTCCTTCTCATGAGCTCTCGCATGAGGTGCAGGTTATTGCCGGGGACACGTCCCAACCACAGGATATCTCTTCCTTACTGGGCGTCCTTGCCAACACGGAGCTTACCTGTGAATAGCTCCGGGCCTTCCAGGCCATTCTGAAGGGGAAATCTGTTTCCCCCACGCCCCAGGAATCAACTCCGGCCATCGCACCTCTCCAAGAGTCCGTGCAGGCCATTCCATGTCCTTCGTTGGCACAAGCCATCCAGTCTCCCTCGCTTCAAGGACAAGCGAGCCAACAACCACCCTCATTCCAGTTCCCATCACAATCTCAAACTCCCGTTGTTCCCCACACACCGCTTCCGCCAGGGCCAACTGTCGGCGGTCCTACAGCTCCCTCTCATTCCGGGTTCCCCCCTCAAGTCTCCGGGAGACAGTTTCTCCCCCAGTGGCAAGTGCCACCCTCACCTCCAGAGGAGCTCGCCCAATCGCTCCTCAATAGGTTCAATCGCATGGACGAGCAGTTTCAAAATCTGAGAAGGATGGTGGACGTGAAAGCCACCCCGGAGGTTGCTTTGCCAATCCTTCCCGTCATTCATCTTCCTCCCTCCGAAATGCCCACGTACCGCAGATACAATGGTACCGGCAACCCCTTCATTCACCTCAAGGATTTCATGTATGAATCCTCCTATTGGCAAAACGATCAGAGGTCCCTAGCATACCTCTTTCGGAGATCATTGGATGGTCCCGCGCTTGAGTGGTTCTATTCCTTGGAGCCCCGCGAGGCCGAAAATTTTGAAATAGTCCAGAGAAGGTTCTTGCAGAAATATAGGGATAGGGTCGGTCCCTCACTCTCCATTACCGACCTAGTGGCCGAAAAGATGAAGCCCGACGAGGATTTTGTCCGCTATGCTGATAGATGGAGGTCTCTGGCGGAAAGAATAAGGGATACCCTCTCTGAGCCCGAACAAGTGAAGATGATTGTGTCTAATGCAACCCCACAGTCCAGACACGTCCTGGCCATGAATAAACTTACTACAATGGAGGAACTCTATGAAAGGGCCCGATACATCCAAACCCAGTTAAAAGACTCCCCCATTATGAACATGTTTGAGTTGTCGAAGCCCAAAGTGGTCATAAAGACAGGCGCTGGTGTCCCGGGCGGAGCCACAGAAGGGGTCGTGACAAATGAGCAAGTGGGTGCGGTCAACAATGCCAACTATGCGGTCAACCCAAGGCCTCCACAAATGCCCCGACTTCCCCTCCAACCAGGTCCTTTCCCTCTTCGTCCTCCACCCCAAAATAATCCACCCCAGGATAATATGCCTCCATTACGTCAACCCCAGCAACAACAACCACAACCTCAGCAACAACAACCACCGCTTCAGTACAACCAAGTTCCACCCCCGGGGAACTATGGTCCCCAACAGCAACAAAGGAGGCCGCACGGTCCCAAGAGAGCCTACTATCCACCATTGCCAGAAACCTTAGCAGACATTTTTAATGCCTTCATGGCATCAAACCAACTCGCCCTACCCAGAGAAAGGCCCGTGTGGCCCCCGAATGTTGATACCTCCAAATACTGCGTCTACCACAGACAGCCAGGAGACACAGTAGATTACTGCTTCCATTTCAAAGATTACATCCACGATCTGAATGATGAACATCAAATAGATTGGGATGAAATGAGACGATACGTCACCACTCTTAAGGCTAGGAGACCTCCTCATAGGCCACAGCAGCAGTTACAACAGTAGCAGCAGCAGCAACCACAACAACAACAACAGCCTCAGCAGGCCCCACAACAACAACCCGACATGGGCATAATCCAGAATCCATTACCGGAGCACCAACAGCCCAATCATCAGGTTAACCCCATCTCCTCCTTCCCGGAAGTCGGGAGAGAGCAGGTGTGGCACCAGGAAAGTACCTCTATTCTTTCTTCCTGCAACCCCATCGTCATGCAACCCCCTCGCCTTGCCCGGGTAGCACTTCTCTCTCATCAACCCGCGTCAGTATCGCCTTCACCATTTCCACTACCATTACGCCCTCTCATCCGTACCCCGATCTCCTATCAACCGACACTCTCCACTACGCCTTCACACCCTCTCATCTTCTCTCACTCCCCCACTTTACCATCCACCTCTACCACATTTACCCCTACACCCCTTATCATCCGTCAACCATACATAACCCCGTCTTTCTCCACCGTATCACCACTAATGCCTTCAAAACCACTCATTACTCATCGCCTACCTCAAAATCATTGCCCGCTTCAAGCTCTACCCACTTCTACTTCATCTCCACCTCCACCTTCCAGACCCCTTATCCTTCATAATCCGCGCGATATCCCCTCTACCTCCACCATGCCTCCACCTAACAAACCCCTCATCAGAATCCCTGCTCCCGTCATCACCCCTGCTTCATCGACCATTCCTCCACCACTACCCCTCAAACCTCTGTTAAAACCCACTGCTACCCCCACAGAGGTACAAAAGTCGCAGGCAATGGTGCTCCGGAGTGGAAGGATTTTCCACAGGGTTTTCCCCCACAACAGTCAGAATCTTGAGCAATCTCAGCCAGAGAAGGATGATGGAGAACAACCAGAAAGAGCTATCCCTGGAACACAGTATGATCTATTAAAACATTTGGATAAGACGCCTGCTCGGATCTCCATCCTGGAGCTTCTTCAAAGATCCACATCCCACCAAGCAGCCTTAATGGAGTACCTTCAAAGAGTCATGGTTAATGAAGACCTCCCCGTGGAGAAGATTTCGACTGTCCTGACCCCAACAGACACACAACCGGCCATCATGTTCCACAACTACGAGCTCGCTCTCAAGGAAGCTCGGAAATATGCATTGTGCATTTCAATAAAAATCAATGGGGTATCCATAAACCCGTGTCTTGTGGACACAGGTGCGTCCATAAATGTGATCTCCATGAGCACTCTTCAGTTGTGTGGGATCGACGAGGAACAAATAAGACCTTCCTCGATCACGGTCACGGCCTATGACAATAGCAAAAGGCCGCCGCAGGGGATGATTATTCTGAAGGCAGAACTAGGCCCCATGTCAATTCCCACGGAATTCTATATCCTCGACATGGACCCCACATTCAAGGCTATATTGGGTCGCCCTTACATCGAAGCCATGGACGTTGTGCCTTCCACCAACCATCAGTGCATGAAGTTTCCTTACAATGGGAGAATTATTAAAGTGGTCAGTATACCTGTCCTTCACACAGTGGATGCTATCAACACCTCTCTACCCTCTGTGTGGCCATCTCATCGACCCATATTGTCATTGCTGGACGTGCGTGATCTATCCCACGTTCCACTAGCACCAAAGGAGCCGGTCAGGACAACCGCAACATCATGTCTCCCTTTTCACTCCAAAGGTTGGGAGATTATGAGGAACATCGGCTATCAACAAGGTAAAGGTCTGGGCGCACAATTACAGGGTATGCTCAAACCGCCAAAGGAAATTAGGCCGAAGCGTAGGTTTGGCCTAGGCTTCAAAGGACCGTTCAAGGCGGACTGGGAGCCCCTCACATGGACTCTATCAAACCACTTCAACAGAGGGCCCGTTGTTCAGATGGGAGATTACCCATGAGAAGCATATGGGGGATCACATGCTGTATATTTGGCTGAAAAATGTTTGAGGATCACCAAAAGAGGCAAGATCAAAGATCCGGAATGCGAGTGGAACAAATGGTTCGACATACGGGACATTTCCGTTGCACTGGAAAGGATGTTCTCGTCTCTACAACTTGAAGGACTGCCATTGATCTCCGGAATACCAGAGAATATTACCACTCTTGCCAAGGTTCCAAACTATCCTCATCCTCGCCAGAAGGACTCTGTCATCGACGGATCTTCATCCGTCCTCAACATTGCCGTTGACGGCTCATTAACCGCCATCTTCTCCATCCACTCGTCTCAGCCTTTGCTGATATCTTCTTCCTGAGCCAGACAATTGTCTGATGATCTTCCCAGATCCCCTTCTCTGTTTACATACCTACGCGGGCTTTTCAACCCGCGCCAGGTCTTCAACCATGATATGCTCTATGAGCCTCACAATCCTCTAGCCATAACCACTTTTCTCTCTCCTCCAATCTCTTTTCACTGCTTTGTCATTAAAAATGAAAAAAAAAACGTCAATTTTCAAACTCCCCAACAACACATCTTCGTTGAGGAAACCTCATACATCTCCCACGGGTGCGTACCGCCTTGCGGACCACCCGTCCAAGGTCCGATGAGCGACCTTTTCTACCCCTCCTCTGAGGGGTCTTCTCCTGTACATTCTACACCATCCTCTTCGTCTTCCTCTTCTTCTGTAAATATTGTCAGTCAATCTAGGAATGATAGGCCAAGGGTAGTACCTAGGAAGAAATCCAAGGGTAGGCAGATCCCTCGTCGATTCCTTCTGGATTTAGCCGCCAGGTGTCAAGCCCTCCTTGCCATCCCCCAGTTGCTAGAAAATCCCATCCGGCTACCAGAAATAGAATGTGAGGGCGACTATACATTTGATGAAGGGTATGGAGTCTACGAGATCACGAATGAAGAATGCCCCACTGAAGATGAGGGTGAAGAATATGAGGATGCGGCGGGCGCATACGCAAGTGGAATGAGGAGATTTGACGAGCCGTCAACCGCCGTAGAAGAATCCACCAAAGAAGTCAACTTGGGAACTGAGGAAGACCCTAGGATCATCCTCATAAGTGACAACCTACGACCCTCTGAAGAAGAGGCATTAATTGAGATTCTCAAGGAATATAAGGACACGTTCGCATGGAGCTACGAGGATATGCCGGGTCTGGATTCAACCTTGGTCGAACACCGTTTAACCCTAAAACCAGGGTCCGTCTCGGTAAAACAAAGGTTAAGGCGTTTCCACCCTCAAATGGCTTTGAAAATGAAAGAAGAGGTCGATAAGCTCCACAAAGCCAGGTTCATTAGAGTCGTTCTTTATCCTCAATGGGTGGCGAACATTGTCCCGGTCATGAAGAAAGATGGGAAAGTCAGGATTTGCATCGACTGCCAGGACCTTAACCGCGCGTGTCCAAAGGATGATTTTCCCTTGCCTCACATTGATGTGTTGATCGATAACACGACAGGTTACGAGACCCTCTCGTTCATGGATAGATTTTCAGGATATAATCAAATTCGTTCGGCAGAAGAGGATCAAGAAAAGACGTCATTCACTACCCCTTGGGGAACATATTGTTACGTGGTCATGCCGTTCGGATTAAAGAATGCTGGAGCTACTTACCAAAGAGCGATGATGGCCATATTTCATGACATGATGCACGTATATCTGGAAGTGTATGTGGATGACTTATTGGTAAAATCAAGGACCAGGATGGAACATCCAGAAGTTTTGGCTAAGGTCTTGCAGAGGTCAAGGGAGTTCCAACTGAAAATGAACCCGAAGAAGTGTGTGTTTGGTGTGTCGTCAGGTAAATTGCTGGGGTTCATTATCAGCAAAAGAGGGATCGAGATAGATCCCAACAAAGCTAAGGCTATCAGGGATATGCCGCCTCCTAAGAATTTGAGGGAAGTCTGAGGTTTAATCGGGAGGTTGCAGTTTATTCGTCGGTTTGTGTCCCAACATTCACAAAGGTGTAGACCTCTCTACGAGTTGACCAAGCCAGGAGTAGAATTCCACTGGAATTCTAAATGTCAGAAAGCTTTTGAAGGGTTGAAGGAATATCTGGCTAGTCCACCCGTTCTCATTCCACCCAAACCAGAAAAACCTCTGATCCTTTACGTCTCAGTCTTGGATGACTCCGTGGGAGCCGTCCTCGCACAAGCTGATGAAGAAGGCAAGGAACGGGCAACCTATTACTTGTCCAAACTTCTCAATCCCTGTGAGCAGAAGTACACCGTCATGGAGAAAACATGTGCTGCCCTCGTTTGGGTAGTGCAAAAATTGAAGCACTACTTCTTGGCTCATGAGGTCCACTTGATTGCTCGAATGAATCTTATCAAGTTCCTTCTGGAGAAATCCGTCCTTACGGATAGGCTAGCACGCTGGCAAAGTTTTCTCTCTGAGTTCGACATCACCTACATCCAGCAAAAGGCGATTAAAGGCTATGCCATAGCCGAGCATCTCGCTCAGCATCCTCTTCCCAAGTTCGATCCCATCCAATCAGAGTTTCCAGATGAGGAACTAATGTCCGTCAACCAATCAGATGAGCCAATGTGGACGCTATATTTTGATGGAGCTCTGAATTCTCAAGGGAGAGGAATCGGCATCGCCCTCCTGTCGCCTGAAGGCCTCACATTCCCATTCGCATATCAACTCAAATTTCCAGTCACCAACAATATAGTCGAATATGAAGCTCTTCTAGCTGGCCTAGAACTTGCTCATTCTTTTCGTATCACTGAGTTGCGAGTCGTAGGTGATAGTCAACTCATCCTTTGCCAGGTGCTCACTAAATATCACACTCGCGATCCCAAACTCAAGCCATACCAAGAACTCACTGCTGCCTTTGCCAAACTGATCTTTGTTCATGTCCCTCGTCATCAGAATATTCTCGCCGATGCCCTCGCCTCGTTGGCATCATCCATAAGGTTCCCTCTAGGAAGATGGTTTAAGTCCATTTCCATCTACAAACTTCACGCCCCTGCAAACGATGATGCTTCCTACGTAAATATCAAAGACAGGATAGCAAGAAAGATCCTGCAGGAAGATATCCTTGAGAAGAGGGAGATCATGTTGGCAGAGGTTGAAGAAGAACTGGCTGATGAAGAGAAACCATGGTTCTATGAAGTTGTCAAATACTGCCAAGATCAGTCTTATTCTGAAGGGGCCACCACAGAGGACAAGAAAGCCATAAGAAGGGTGGCTCAGAAATATACTTTAGTTGGAGGTCTACTCTATAGGAGGAGCCTTACTGGTATTCTGTTAAGATGTCTTGGTGACGATGAGGTTTGGAAATGTGTAGAGGAGACGTACTCGGGCGTGTGCGGTGGCCACGTGAATAGTCAGATGCTCGCCAAGAAGATCATTCGCCAAGGCTTTTATTGGCCCACTATAGAAGAAGATTGTGCTATCTATGTCCGTAGGTGTGTCAAGTGTCAACTTCACGCCGATAAAATCCATCCACCATCTTCCTCACTTCATCCAATATCTTCCCCGTGGCCTTTCTCCATGTGGGCATTCGACATCATTTGTCCCCTAGGTGATCCCAATTCCCTCACCAAGCAGAAATCTTTCATCCTTACTGCGACGGAATACTTCACCAAATGGGCCGAAGCTGAAGCTTACGTGGAAATCAAGGCGTCAACAGTCTGCAAATTCGTCATAAAGAACATCCTCGCCAGATTCGACGTCCCAAGCACGATCGTCACCGACAATAGGCCACAGTTCATTTCTCAGGACCTACAGGACCTCTGCAAAAGGTACGCAATTGCATTGCATCATTCATCGCCTTATTACCCACAAGGTAACGGCCAAGCGGAGGCCACCAAAAAAATATTGCTCAAAATCATCAAAAAAACCTGCGAGTCTAGTAAGTTTTCAGACTGGCCAGAAAAGCTTATCGAAGCTCTATGGGCCTATCGCACTTCAATCCGTACCCCCACCGGGCAACTCCATTTGCCCTTACTTATGGTATGGAAGCGGTAGTCCCATACGAGACTCTGATCCCTTCTCTCATGGTACAATTGGACGAGGAATTTCCTCTCGACGATCGTCGTAATTCACTCCTCGTCCAGTTGGAACTCTTGATGAGAAACGGCTGGCCGCTATCGAACACGCGCGTGTGTATCAAAATAGACTCACTCGCTTTTACCAAAAGAAAGTCGTTGAGAGAAAATTCAAAGTCGGTGAGATGGTCGTAAAAAGAAAATTTGTCAAACCTGGAGGTCCGCGTTCTAAGCTCCAACCCAATTGGGAAGGACCATTTGTAATTCAAACCGTGTACCCTGGCAACGCCTACAAGCTAGTCAACGCCGAAGGGACCGAGTTATCCCACCCTTAGAATGGGCTTTATCTTATGAAATATTACCCTTAGCACAAACAAAAAAATGATGAAAAGATAAAAACATCAAAAACAAAGAAATACCGAAAACCACTAAAAATATGGAAAATTCAAAATGCCGATGCTTGGCAGTCACCATGTAGTTAAGTTCCTGCATCTAACCTTCATGTTAGGATAGGGCCCATTAAGGCTTGGTAGTCACCGGGTCTTGGTTTGCTAGAACCGTGGAGATCCCTGTCCGGCCACGTCGGCCTATGCTCGCTCGAAGGAAGCTAACATGTGCTCACTTATGTATTTTATTCAAAAAAAAAAAGTCGGTAGCATCACCTACGGTGGAGCATCACCCAGAAGATCTCCGGAAGCTGTAATCTTTATTCTTTTCTCTTCGACCAAATGAGACAGTCGGCGCCCTTAAAACGCTGAGCATGAGAAACCAAAACTCAAACCCCAAAGGCAAGAGTAGGATCCATTTCCTCGAGCATCGATCAGAGCACGAGAAGAGGGCAGTGTCCCCGCAGGCATACAAAAAGGGAGCCCACAAACGTCAAACGACTATATCTCCCTCACAAAAAGAAATACAAAATCAAAATCAAGAGAAAAGCCTGGTCGTGACCGTGCCTGTTGCGATAAACGGAACCCCTCAAAGTAAAAGTCTGAATCCACAAAAGGGGCCGTGGAATGTAAATGCTCGAGATTTGGTCCGAAGTTGTCCGAAAGGAAAGAGTTAATGGGCCCTTATTCGCTCGCCGGGTTAATGGTTTTGCTGATCCTCTCAGGAGGTTTATCCCCCATGCTCTTCCTTCTTCCTCTAAAGATGAAGGTTCGATAAAGTTTCCGAAAGGTGAAAACTGCCCAGGGTCTGTGACCTTATTTTAATATACACATATGGTTGCCTACTTTGAAAAGCAAAAGCTATCGCTGCGAAGGAGTCTCCGTGTTTCTGGCTGGTCAAGACCCCTGTTTACCACCTTGATGTCTTCTTGTTTAACCTCGGGCTTAGGCCAATGCAAGCGCGTCACCTATGGGTGCGACGGCGTCTGATTCCGGGTCAGCGTCGCGCGGTTGGTCGTTAGGGTTCCAGGGTGTTTCATCATATACCATCTAGAGTTGTGAGGAAACAGACCCGGGTCAGGCAAATCATTTACCTCGAACACCTTTTGGGTGAATCCCTATGGTCGGAAGCGACTGGGAGCCTAAGCATGGCATGACGGTATTGTCATCAGGGTAAGTCTTAGTCGGCGGGATCATCATTCGAGGGGTCTAGAGGCCCAAATCAACCTAGATGTGCACTTAGGATACCTGGGAGGTTAGTAAGAAACCCCTATTCTCACGTAGGTTAGGTGCCATTTGGGTGCTTGCCGGGCGTTAGCAACAAAAAAAAATTTGAAATGATAAAAATAATAAAAAAAATGGAAAAGAGAAAATGTACATATTTACAAACAAAAAATCTTTTTTATGATAAAACAAAAAAAATGCCAAATATAAAAAGAAAACAAATCAATTTTGCATGATCGCATTTGCGTACAGCATCTCACTTTAATACCGCTTGCATTCGTGTGCTTGCCTGTCGCATTTATCGTCACCACATCTTTCCCTTGCCTTCGTTAAATAAAGGCTTGGCCCCTTGACCAGTCATCAAGGACAGTCACAGTGACCATTTGCTTATTGAGCAAGGGGCCAAGTCAGAACAGAAATTCTGATTTGTTTGTTTCAGTGATATGTGCAGGGATCCAGGCAACAGAAGCAAAGGTGAAAACCAAACAAACCAAACCTTGTATTTTATTCCAAAAACTAAAAAAATTACATCAAGTTCCGCCCTCTCTCTCCGCATTAGTCGTCCCACTACTCTCCGGGCAAAACGCTCTCAAAGGTGCTACCCAACTACGAAAAGCGGTACTCCTACCGCTCTGTACTCCTCTTCCTATTCCCACATCCCGGCGTTGATCTACGGAAGCAGCAGAGAAGCTACCAACACGAAAGCCACGCTCTCGTGCTCTTCGGTAGCGCTCCTCACCATCTCTCAGCCACTGTTCAGCAAGACCAAGGCTGATTCGGAGTTCGAATAGTTGGGCCTCCATGGCCCTTCGTTCCTCCCTTTCAGTCAATCTGTTGGCTCTTTCTCTCTCTGCGTCTCTTTCTTTCTCTGCACGTTCTCTCTCGCGGTCTTCCCTCTCCAACTGGAGAGTGATCCTCAGTTCCACGGCATCCCTAGAGGAATTGTCATCAGGATGACGCCGCAGTTCCCTCTCTAGTTCTGCTATCCTAGCCTCCTTCTGCGCAGCTTGGGCAAGCGCTTCTTCCGTCTCCTTTTCCTGCCAAGTGTACCATCTCAGATACGCGATAAGGCGTAAACAAAGAGAACTCAACACTGAAACTTTTACCTGTATACAGAGCATCCCTTCTACCTCCGCAGCACGCTACGTGGCGTGAGCAAGTTGCTCATGAAGTAAGTCAAGTTCTGAGGTGGGAATCCACAAGCTGGAAGAGGCACCACCTACTCCCATCGCTGGGGAAGCCGCGCCAATCTGGGCATGCTACGACCACGTGAATTAGCAGCCAACATCTGGAATCTGGGGTTTTAATTAGGAACGTACTATACACCTACCAAGGCACTCGTAGCTCCGCGGGTATTACCCAACTGTTGTTCCATCTCTGCCAAGCGAGTTCGTAAATTCGCTATCATGACATCCCGGACATCCTGCAGCCTTACGAGTCAGCATTTTTCACCAGAAAACCAAGAAAAGAAGAAAAGAGAAAAAGAGGAAACCTACCTCCACAAGTCCCCGGGGTTGGAACCACTCTGCGTACTTTGTCCTATATAGACGCAAGTAGTCCTCGCTGTCCCGCGCCTGTGATTCTACAATCGTGCCACCCCGTTGCCAGTCTTCATACTGTTCAGGGAACCGCACGCGCCAGTCAATGCAGGTCGCCGGTTCCCGTGTCTTTCTCCCGACACGAGGTGGCGCAGCTGAATCCACCCATTCTTGAGACAGTCCTAAAGTCCTCATAACTAATCGTAGCCGAAGCGGCTCGATTTCATTCAGGCAGTGCATCCACAGTTCCCGTCCGAACCGGGCACGACTTGCTAGAACCCACGGCTGGTCGGCATCGACCATGTCTGAGTAGGGTCTCCAGTTTACCATCGCTGCAGGGAACTCCTGTAGCTCCCGCCTTAGCACCATCAGTTGGTAGGTTAGGGGTGCCGCACTCATGATGGGTTCCCACCGCCTGGCTAGCGGCACCATCACGGGTCGTCAATACCGAGCTCTCCCCATAGGGAGGTAATAATAGCTCCATAGCTGCTCGGCACAGGTCATCAATACCTTGCAAAAAAATAATACAAAACAAGCAAAACCAAAAATACCTGGATGAATGGTATGAAACCACTCACAGTCATCTCACGATCTGTTTCTTGGAACAGGCCTGCAAACAAGTGTGCCAGCATGGCGGCTCCCCAGGCATAATACCTTACTCTTTCAAGGTCTGACAGTAGCTCCAGGAAGCGACATTGGATACCGTCCCCTTTCGAGCTCAGTACCAATCTCCCCAAAAGGAAGAGGAGAAATCTCCTCAAATCTATGTTGCATCTTTCCCAGTTGCCGAAATCTGTGCAGTACACGGCACGGCATCCTATTTCCATCCTTTCCATGAACTCTTCTGAGGATTCATCATCCCGCCAATGAGTGTCGATGAGCCCTAATGCATCCATGAGGGACGCCCTAGCTACCGACCTATTTTTCCGACCATCTAGGTCTAAACCCAATAACTTCTGGGCACCTTCTCGGTAGTCCGCGTAAGTGACTCCGGTCACTGCCTCGCCATCCACCTTGAGACTCGTAATTCGGACCACATCCTCCAAGCTGGGCACTATGTGCCCCCAGGGCATCAGGAATGCCCGACTCACTAGGTCCCATCTCTCACATAAGGCTTGGATCAGGACCAGGTGGAGCTGGATCGGCTCGATCCGAAGGAAGGTGCCAAAACCCATCACGTCTAGCCTGGCCTTCTGAAAATTTGGGAGACCTCGGTATGCTGCCACTACCAACTCCCATGAGATCTGTGATTTCATCACACTCTATGCATGCAGGGAATGGAAAGGAGGTTTGGTCAGAAAGAAAGGAAGAAAAAAATGAATGGAAAAGAGGGCAAGAAAACTTGGCTTACGAGTTGTGATTGGGCCCTTTCGCTAAAGTGTCCTTCGAGGTCCGAAAGCCTCCTGGAACTACTACCACTAGACCTGCTTCTCTTCGAGGAGTGGGAAGATTCGCCCTCCATCCAACCCTCGGAATTTTGAACTCCTCCTCTCCCGTGAAAACTTGTGCTCCTCGAGTTAGCTCTCGATATACCTGGGAAGATAAAAGGGACAAGAATTTATAGAAATGGAAGGAGTGCGGGCCAAGATTGCCTCCATCACCTGTTAATGGTAGCCCTCACGATGAGGCACCTACCATGCGGTCCCGTGTGTCACTTCACCGCTCGCACATGGTGATTGATTGGACGAAGAATATGACAACTAGCACCCTCTGTTGTCTAGGGATACCCTATCATGTTTTGGAGGACGTCCGCAAAATTTGACACAACATCCGGGAAAAGGGACTAGGGCCGTCATTATTAACTTCGACGACAGATTCCTGTGGAAATGGTCACAGCAAGACGCGATTCTCCGCTCGGGGCGGAGTCTCGGCAGACCCATCACATGGGAACATTACAAAGGAGAGGAAGTGTAGGGAAGAAGGAACGCACAAGAGAACAAACAAGCAGCAAAAAATCAAATCATTCCATTCATAATTCTACATAAGCTGTCACAAACACTACAATCATAGAGAGGTGACGGGTCCACTAGCTCGCCAGCTCTTGCCATTATTTCCATGCTCGTCCCTCTAGGCGTCCCCCTCCTCTCCCCTGAGATGCGGGTCCCTCAGAAGCCTCTGGGATGCTTGTGCAGCAGCACCTGCCTCAGCTCGTGGCGCCGGCTCCACAGCAATGACTCGTTGCTCCTCCCCTGGCGTGGCAAAGAAGCCACTAGCGGTAAAGCGACCAGACTGGCGCAGTCGCTCCCCGAACTCTCGCGCTCTCTCGTAGCGCGTCTCCATCCCTCCTAGCCTCTGCACGATGGCCTGAAGGCCCAGCTGGAGCTCCCTCACTTGGGCCTCCAAGGCCCTCCTCTCGGTCTGATCCCACTGTCGCTCAGACCTTCTCTCAACTTTCTCTCTCTCTGCCTCTCTCCTCATCATCTGCAGAAGAACCCTTAACTCCAGGATGTCTGGAGAAGGTCTCTCCTCACTGCGATGTCGCAGCTCCGCTACAGTCGCCACCCAGGCATCACGCTCCTCTTCCGCCCGGGTCGCGCGGGCCACCGCACCGGCAAGTTACTCCCGGAGGGAGGCAATCTTGAGAAAAGGGGCCGAGGAACTGGAAGATGCACCACCAATCATCCCCGCCGCCGCTGTCTACTGGGCACGCTGGAACAAAATAAACAACGGTCGTCAGTGAAACTCCAAAATCTGAAGATAAAAGTGCGACACGTAACTTACCAGGAGCGACAGCTCATGCTGAGCGACGGCCAGCTGCCGCCTAGCCTCTGATAGTTGGGTGCGCGAGCCGCCGATGCCACGTGTGTCCCCAGCTTAGGGAAGCCCAGCATAACTCTCTCTCTGCCGCCGCAGGAAGTCGGCGCTGTCCTGCACCAATACACTCCCTTGCTGTCCAGGGAGACGTACGTGCCAGTCCTCGAGCCTCGCCTTGCCGCGACTCTCCCTCCTGACGCGGCTCGGCTCGTCCGCACTCGCCCACTCATCGGCCAGGCCCAGGGTCCTCGCCATGTCCTGCACCAAGAAAGAAGGGCCTCGCATCATAACAAAGAACGCGTCCCCTGTCTAGGATGCGTCCATCATTTGAGTGTAACACTCGCCGAACCCTTTCCCCCCTTGCGCGGCTCGCTTCAAAACTCAAAATGAATTAAAAGAGGAAGAGATCGGAGGACCTACCAGACCGTGTTCACCTCCCTCCGCGACATCGGACCCCTCGGGTCCCTCGGGGGTCTGAAGCGGCCCTTCCTCCTCCATGGACGTCGTTCCATGTTCTTGCGTGTCCCACCTCGGGCGAGGAGTTCCTCGTCCCTCTCCACCTTCACCATGGTCGGACCCACCGAACTCCATCAATCAAAAGAGGAGGAAGACAAAAAAGGGGCAAGCGAGTTTCGGCGGAAGGCGGGCTAGTTTGCGGGTAAGGCACGGGAGAAGAAAGGCCACCCGACGCTTTAAGTTTGAATTCAAGGATTAAGACGCGTCCTCGCGCCTGGACGCGCCCAAAAGGGGGAGAAAGGAAATAGAATCCCCCCGTGCAAAGCGTAGTTCCCCGCTGTTCAGGACAAGGTCTCGTGCCGCGTACCTCGAAGGACAACTCAGTGCAAAGAAGAAAGTGTGGGAGAGAGAAAAGTACACACAACACCAGAAAGTCATTTTCATTTCATATAATAGCCGAAAGTACATCATACAGGGAGAAGGGTGACGTGTACAAGCAACTCTCTAACTCTCACCATCACCCTCCTGGTCATCTCTCTCCTCCCTCCTCTGCCGGGGATCCCTAGGGGGCCTCTGCGAACCCTGAGAAGCCGTGCTCGCCTTGCCCTGCGGTGGCACTCCAGCCTCGAAGGCGCGACGACGCTCCTCGGCCGAAGAAACCAGATAGCTGCCCATGGAAAAAGAACCAGACTGACGAAGTTGCGCCCCGCGTTCCTTTGCCCTCTGGTACCGCTCCTCGCTCTCCCGAAGCCTCCCCTCCGCCGTGCCAAGACTCAATCGGAGCTCCAGCAGCTGGGTCTCCAGAGCCCTCCTCTCGGTCTGATCCCGCTGTCGCTCCTCCCTATCCCTCTCTCTCTCCACGCTCTCCCTATCCCTCTCTCTCTCCTCTCTCTCCCTCATCGCCTCCCTCCTTAACAGCTCGAGGGTGATCCGCAGATCCAGCACGTCACGAGGGAGCTCCTCAGCCTCCCATCGACGCTCCTCCTCCAGCTCCACAATCCGGGCGTCACGCTCCGTAATCCGGGCATCACGCTCCGCCACCCGAGCGTCGCGCTCCTGCTCGGCACGAACAGCACGCGCCAGGGCCTCTCGGATCTCAGCCACCTGTCAAAGCACGCATGCACCGTAAGAGAACAGTGATAGAAGGAGGGCAGCCAGAAGGAGAGTCGAGGTTAGGCAAACGCTCACTCGAGCCTCGCGGTCATGCTCGGCCTCCTCAGCCCGAGCCACCGCATACGCCAGCTGCTCCTGGAGGGCAGAAACCTCCGAAGGAGGGCCCCGCGAACTGGAACCCGCTCCACCAGCCATCCCGGCTGCCGCTGTCTGGTGCGCCCGCTGAAACACAGAGCGAACGACAGTTAGAGGCCAAGTATCAAAAAAATCCAAGTCACAAAAAATGCATCGCATAAACTCACCAGGATCTCCAACTCCTGTCGGATGGCCACCAACTGCCGCCTGGCGTCCGCCAACTGGGCCCGCAGGTCGGTGATCATGTTATCACGAGCATCCTACATTGTACATAAGTTAGTGTTACATGCATATACATATAAAAGAGTGAAGCATTCTCATTTCACTTACCCCTGCCATACCACCAAGGAAGAGGCGGTCCCCATACGTAGCCCGATACCATCTCAGGTAATCAGTACTGTCCTGTACATGGGACACCACTGGGACCCCGCCCTGCTGCCAGTCCTGGTACTGTGCTGGGAAGCGCGTACGCCAGTCCACAACCTTCACCTTCCCCTTGGTCTTCCGCCCGATGCGGGCCGGCTCTTCTACATCAACCCACTTCTGGGCTAGCCCCAACGTCCTCATAACCAGCCTCAGCCGAAGCGGCTCGATCTCGTTCAGGCAATGGACCCATACGTCCCGCCTGAAACGAGGAAGACCCACTACAACCCAAGGCTGGCCAGCGTCGCCCATGCCCAGGTAGGGTCTCCACACCACCTACATCATCATACATACATCATATTAGTTGCCATTCAGTCACATAAGAAAACACAAAAAATCATACGCATCATACCATGGCCTCGGGATACTCGCTCAGCTCCCGACGAAGTGACGCCAGCTGGTAGCCGTGGGGTGCTGCAACCACGACCGGCCTCCACCACCGCGCCAGAGGCACGGCCCTCCTGTTCCCATGCCTAGCCCTCCCCATCGGGAAATAGTAATAGCTCCACACCTGCATCCATCATACATCATTAGTACAATAATTGCATATTTAACTATGGGAATGCATATATAAAATGTTTACCTGGAGAAAAGGTGCGAAGCCACTGACTGTCGTCTCCTTCTTCGAAGTCTGGGAGAGATCAGTAATCAAATGGGCAAGTAGAGCCGCCCCCCACGCGTAATGCCCCACTCTGTCAAGGTCCGCCAGAATCCCGAGGAAGCGGCAGTGGATGCCATCCCCTTTCGTCCCTAGCAGAAGGCGGCCCAGGAAGAAGAAAAGAAACCTCCGGAGGTCTAGATCCACCAGTTCCCGCTCGCTCGGGTCCTGGGTGAAAGCTGCACAGGCATCTCCCTCCAGTCGTGCCAGAAACTCCGCTCCAGTCTCGCTGACCCGCTAGCGCGGGTCGATGAATCCGAGCGCCTCCTTTCCCTCACTCCCCGGCCTTCTCTCACAGCCTCTTGCCCGTCCGTTTAGCCTATTGAACCACAGAGTGAGAGTTCCGAAGGGCTTACCAGGTCGTGATCGTCCTCTCCCACGTCGCCAACGCCCACAGCGGCCTCCGCGGCCAGAAGAGGCACCTCCATCCCCTCCTCCGCAGCAATCTCCTCTGTTGCAGCCTCCTCGGCATCATCCCTCAGCCTCCTCGGACGACGAGCCCGTCGTTTCCGCTTCTCTGGACCCTGGCTCGATCCTCCTCGCTCCATTGGGACTAAGAATGGGTCGTCTAGGGTGACGGGGTCGTCAGAATGAACAGTACAAGTGAGCAGGGGGTGAGGCCCCCCATATATATAGAAACCACTCTGATTGGGGCGTCCAGGCGCCTGGACGCCCCCACTTTTTTTTTTTTTAAATTCAAAAATCAGGGGCGTCCAGGTGCCTGGACGCCCCCAAAACAAAAAAACCAAAAAAAATAATAAATAAAAATTTGGGGCGTCCAGGACCTTGGACGCCCCCAAAACAAAAACCAAAAAAATTATAATTAAAAAATTGGGGGCGTCTAGGCCCCTGGACGCCCCCAAAACAAAAAAACTTAAAAAATCAAAAATAAAAAATTAGGGCGTCCGGGTCCCTGGACGCCCCCATAATAAAAATTTCAAAAAAAAAATGTAATAAAAGTAAAAAAGATAAGAGTATGTATATAATCCAAACAAAAGAAAAAACACAAAGAAAAAGAAAAACCGCAAAAAAGATAACAATAATTAAGGGAACTAGTCCAAAACTGTCAAATGCCAGATTTTATTCCATCAGAAAAGCAGAATGAACTACATCAGGGGCTTAGGCGCCTTAGGCCTTAACTTCCCCAGTTCGGTTACATAAGCCCTCCACAGCTCACATTCTTCCCCCACGTGCGCTAAGGCCTTTCCCACAACACTTATCTTCCAGGGTGCTTTGACGGCCTTCACTTCCTTCGCATCCGCTTCAGTACCCAACTCTCTCTTCTTCAAAGGAACGATGCTAGTCGATAGTGGGAACGAATGGCGTGGAATGCCGACCTGGAGGCAGCATCGATGCGCATTATAAAGGATGAACTCGATCGCACCGATCAGTTGAAGATCAACTTCGGGAGAAGGCCTCATGAGAAGATCTAGCGAAAGCAAACATGCCGGTGCGCAAGTAAAGAAGCCTTGTGTCACGGTGCGGAAGTGAGACCGCCAGTCTTCGCGTTTCTTCAGCCACGGAACGCGGTTCACTACAGTACCACCGAAGCCTACGACGTCGGCTATGTGATGAAGAGGGCTTTGTTGGAAGAGCTTCGAAGCAGTTGGCATTCCCTCGCGGTGGTCGAATTTGAAGTGCAAATCAAGCCAGCAATTCAGGACAAGTGCGCAACCAAAAGGAGGCTTACCCATGCTCGAGGCAGTAAGGCCACTATACAGGTAGGCGAGGACAGCGGGTCCCACCCTTTTTCCACGCCAGATCCCGCAGATAGCGCTCAGTTGGTCTTCCTCCACCATGTTGTCGGTATAAGGAAACAAGAGAGCACCCGCCAGACAAATGGTGAACCCCTTCATGATTCCCTCCAAATAGTCATCGTCTGGTGACCCTCTCAGGGCGTCCATGACCCACTCCGTAAGCTTTTGGAGATCGATCCCCTTTTGAGTACGGACCATTCTGGCTGCGTAGGGCGGCATGAAGCTTCCAAGGACGCTTTCGGAAGTCCCCCGTGTCAGCATCCGCATAGCCTTCACCTTCCCGTCACTCTTGAATTTCTTCAATTCGAGCAGAAGTTCCACCTCCTCGAGGAGGATGGTCACCTCGAAGGTCGGGAAGATAAAAGTGTGGGTCTGGGGATGCCAGATCTCCACTAATGCGCCCATAGCCACCCAGTCCATACGAATCTTCTCATAGTGTTTGGCGTGAATAAGGAGCCCCTGCAGATGCCACTTCGAGAGTATGGCCCTCATGCCGATGGAGATGTTGGAAGTTAACTTTGAAAGCCATGGCAGTTTGGAAAACTTCCTCGGGCCTGGGAAGAGTGGATATGGCTGGAAGAGAAAAGAAAGAAGAAGAAAGGAAGGTAGTAAGAAGAAGGTTCACGTGGAGAAATTTGAAATGAATCAGCTTACCATATGCGACATGATCGTCCCACTCAAATGACCCTCGAGGTCGGAGAGTCGCCTGATCTCGCTGCCAGGCCTGCTCCTCTTCATAACGCGGGAAGACTCTCCTTCCATCCTGAAAATCTCTAGATTCTCCTCTCTTTCCTCTCCTGAGCTTCCAAAACCCACCTTGGTGCATTTGAATGAACTAGCCTAAGGGGAGTTCTTATAGGAAGGGAAGATCACTACAGGACGGAACATGTCACATCAGTGGTCATTGTCAAGATTTTATCTGGATCTCCTTTGTACTGTGGTGCGATTCTGCTGTGATTATGCTACTTTCTGATGTTGCTAACCTTTGCTAGTCTGTGCAGGTTTTACTAACGGACGTCTTTGTCCTGTCTCCTGTCCCACCTTTCAATGGTTGGTCCCACCATGTCATGCATCGTAGTATACGATACCTACGCTACTAGAACATGTCAAGGACCCTGCGACCCGAACAAAACTGGGATTTGAGTTCCCCTTCAACAAAAAAAAATAGTGATGATCCCGGAAGAATTTGGGTTGTACGGATAGGCCGTTAACTTGTGGTAGCATGGGGACGACGGTTCCATTCAGTGAGTTGGTGCGCGGATAAACGGGCCCTAGCCCAGTGTCGGCTCACCGGATCGATATCCTGACCCGTTCTTAACAAGTTGACAATATTATCCTTGGCTATTTTCTATTTTAGTTTGTTTTAAATTTTTATTTTAACCCAGCATGCATTCATATAGGATTTTGATTTATTGCGGAAGATCATTCAAGTGATTCGATTGCGAAGGCCGTTGTGCTTCAATTCTTACAAATATGAGATATTCCACTCCGAATGAAATACTGAGTTTCCATGAAACGGCTCTACGCTGCTCTTCCAAAGGAGACCCTTGTTTGGATAGACCCTCAGATATTCCTTTTTACCTTGCTTGACCCACCTTGGCCGCAGCACTTCCACATTGGCTGGTAACCACTCCCCAAAGGTGAAACCTCCGGTTTATGACCCAGGTACTTCCACACCGAGAAGTTGGTCTCCTTTTCGTGCCTGAGCGCACATCTCACCCTCCCTTATTTGATCTCCGTCCAAGCAATCGTCAATATTTGAAAGACCTTCTTCAAGGTCACCTCATTGAAACTTCAGGAAAGATTCCAAACAGTAACGTCAAAAGCGTGTCTCATCACACCTTGGCATCAACTTATCAGTCCGCTCCCACTTCATTTCACTCCACTTCGATACCATTCCACTACGTGTCGCTCCCTTGCAAAGCAGACGCCAAGGCGGGGCAGCTGTAGACACGTCATTCTTGACGTCTCCTGAGAAAGTCTCATATTACTATGCAACGCCCCGCGACGGCTTACGCGTTTTAACTCACTTGAGTGCTTCCTTTTCTTGAGTCTTCTTCCGCCCTTTTCGGCATTCGGAATCGTCTCGTCACGGCATTCGGACGGCATCAACACCAGTCAGACGCGTCAGGACTTCCGGAACCAAGAAGGGTGTCTGCCGGGCGACAACCGACTAAGGACCCGGGTGGGTCTTAATGGGGGCGTCCAGGCCCCTGGACGCCCCCATTCTTTAAATTTATTTTATTTTTATTTTTATTTTTTCAAAGCCCAAAAATAAATAAAAATATATATATTAATGGAGGCGTCCAGGCCCCTGGACTCCTCAATAAAACAAATATAATATATATATATATATATATATATATGCCAGTTGGCATAAAAAGATAAAACAAAATAAAAATTATACATTAATGGAGGCGTCCAGGCCCCTGGACGCCTCCATAAAAACAAGCATAAAAAATATATAATGCTAGCTTTGGCATAAAAAGATAAATTAAATAAAAAATAATATATTAATGGAGGCGTCCAGGCCCCTGGACGCCTCCATCAACTCTCTCACGGGCGCCGGCCACCGAACGACGGTTTATCGTGTGTGAAAAAATCTAAATTATAGAGACGTCTAGCCACCTGGACGCGCCCATTTCAAAATCACGAGGCGCCGCTCACAAAACCACGCGTTGTGTCAAACCACGTGCGACCGTCGGTGGTGTTCGGTGGACCTGTTAGGGGCGTCTGGAGCCCTGGACGCCTCCACAAAAATATTCCAAAAAAATTAATAAAAATAGAATAAAATATTAGTTCGGCCCTGATGGAGGTGTCTAGGGTCCTGGACGTCTCCACCCTCCGGAGCCCTATAAATAGAGGCCCACCCCCTCAGTTCTAAGAGAGCTTCGAAGTGATCCGATAGGCTGCCGGAGCCCAGAGGCTACCGGAGTCATTTTCTAACCCGTGGGGTCTTTTGTAGGTGGAGGTTCTGCCGGCTTCTCGGGTGCCCACGCTCGCGAGAGGAAGGTCGTCTTCATCCACCGCGCTTCCACGCCATCCCTACGCTGCCGGAGCTCCGCCGGATTTCACCATCGGCACATCCAATAAGCCAATCCTTTCCTTTTCTTCTTAGTTCTTTTGCATTCATCATCTCGCATCATCTATCCCCCTTCATAACGGCGCCTCTTCTTATATACTTCTTGCATCCATCATCTCATTTTCCTCCTACTCGAGTCCGAGAGGGGTTTAAAAGACAACACCAACCAGGTGTGTGTCTTGCCATCATTTCGTTATTTTTTATCGCAAGGATTTGGATACTACACCTTCATCTTTCTAATCCACTCGTTACTTGTTTGTCGTTGTTTTGCAAGGGTACCCAAGGAAAGCCCTCTCCGTCGGCCGGCCGAAGGGGGAGGAAGAAGCAACCCGCCATCTCCCGCTCTTGAGACAGGCGCGATCACTTTCTTTATTTTGGGGTCTTTCGGCCCCTGGCGATCACATCTTGTTCTCGAGGCCGCGGCGAGTCACTTCCCCAATGGCCGTTTAAATTTTCGTTCTTATATTCTCTTTATATTCTGTTATATTCTGCTCATATGCTCGAGGCCGCGGCGAGTCACTTCCCCAATGGCCGTTTAAATTCTCATTCTTATATGTTATATTCTTATTTATTCATGTTCTCGAGGCCGCGGCGAGTCACTTCCCCAATGGCCGTTTAAATTCTCTTTATATCCTGTCATATTCATATCTATTCATATTCTCGAGGCCGTGGCGAGTCACTTCCCCAATGGCCGTTTAAATTCCCGATCTTTATATTCTCTTTATATTCTGCTATCTTCTTATCTGCTCATATTCTCGAGGCCGCGGCGAGTCACTTCCTCAATGGCCGTTTCAATTCCTGCTATTTAATTTCTGCACCATTCCCGTCCCCCGAGGTCGCGGCGAGTCACTTCCCGCTATGGCCGTGTAACCCCCATATCTTGCTATATCACATTTTTCACGCTCGCCCTGTCGGAGCAATCTCCCGTGGTGGCCCCTTCTCTTTTCTCTTATTTCTGTGTTGCAGCAAACAAAAAACAAGGAGCGCGCTCTTCTCCGCTTCCCCGAACCGCGTGACGTCGCTCACAGGAGTGTCTTGCAGCCATGCATAACAGGTGGTACCTTGATAGCGGCTGCTCAAGACACATGACGGGAGACAAATGAAAATTTTATCTCTTGGAGGAAAAAGAAGGAGGATACGTCACATTTGGAGGAAATAACAAAGGAAAAATCATTGGAACAGGTAATGTAGGTAAGAACATCTCCAACTCCATTGGAAATGTGTTGCTAGTTGAAGGATTGAAATATAACCTACTAAGCATAAGTCAATTGTGTGATAAGGGTCACAAAGTGTTGTTTGACTCTCATGAATGCAGAATTCTTGAACCAAAATCTGATAAGGTAAAATTTTCTGGTAAGAGAGTTAACAATGTTTACATGATTGACTTAGATGATCCTGCTCATTTAAACCTTTATCTTGCTGCACCAAAATCTGAAATTACTTGGTTATGGCATCGTAGACTAGGACATGCTAGCTACAATGTATTGCATAAACTCTTGAAGCATTCAATGGTAAAAGGTTTGCCTGAACTATCCTTTAAATAAGAAAATAAATTGTGTGATGCATGTGCCCTAGGTAAACAAACTAGAAAATCATTCAAGGGAAGATCTGAAAATACATCATCCAAACCACTCGAGCTAATTCATATGGACCTATTTGGCCCAACCAGAACTGCTAGCTTAAGTGGTAGAAAATATGGATATGTCTTGGTGGATGATTTTTCTAGGTTCACATGGGTTTTCTTTCTCACACATAAAAATGATGTTTTTGATGAGTTTCAGGCACTCTACATGAAGATAAAGCAGGATGGTGAGTTTAAACTTTCCAAGATTCAATCTTATCACGGTGGTTAATTTGAAAATGCTAACTTCTATAACCTTTGCAGGGCTGAAGGCATTTCACACCGATTCTCTTCACCAAGAATGCCGGAGCAAAATGATGTAGTTGAAAGGAGAAACCGAACACTTGTAGAGATGGCAAGAACTATGCTTGCTGAACGGTAACTTCCAAGGAGATTTTGGGCTGAAGCGGTAAACTCGGCATGTTACATTATCAACCGCTCTATGGTAAGGCCACACACCAAAAAGACTCTTTATGAGTTGCTAAAAGGTAAAAAGCCCTCTCTCTCTCATATGAAAGTGTTTGGATCAAAATGCTTCATCCACAATAATGACAAAAGAGATCTAGATAAATTCGAGCCCAAGAGCGATGAAGGTATATTTCTTGGATATTCTGATAGATCTAGGGCTTATAGAATTTATAACATTAAAAGTCAAACTGTGGAAGAATCACCCCACGTTTCCTTTGATGAATATCATGATTCTAACAATGATAACTCTTGCAGGAAAAAGGATGAAGATGGGGAATTCCTAAGCATAAAGGACAAGAGTGATCCTCCACAAGAAGAAATAAAAGAAGATGGTGACCGAGCTGAATCAAGCAGTGCAAGGAATCAAGTTCCAGGAGAAGGTAACGATTCTACAAACATTAGAATCCTTAAGGATCATCCCTTGGTGAATGTCCTTGGCAGCTTGAATGACCCACCTAGAACAAGGTCACATTTTAAGATTGTGGAAGAATTAGATCAACTTGCTCTTGTCTCACAGCATGAACCCAAAAACATTGATGAAGTCTTAAAAGATGAAAACTGGATAAATTCCATGCAAGAAGAGTTAAACCAATTTGAAAGAAACCAAGTTTGGCATCTTGTTCCTAGACCTTCGTCACAATCTATCATAGGCACTAAATGGGTCTTTAGGAACAAACTAAGTGAGGATGGCAAGATAATAAGAAATAAGGCTAGATTGGTGGCTCAAGGGTATAATCAAGAGTTTGGGGTAGACTTTGATGAATCTTATGCCCCGGTTGCTAGACTTGAAGCCATCAGAATCTTACTTGCCTTTGCATGCTCTCTTAGAATAAAGCTTTATCAAATGGATGTCAAAAGTGCTTTCTTGAATGGCTTGATCAAAGAAGAAGTCTATGTTGAGCAGCCCCCTGGCTTTGAGAATTCTAACAATGCAGATTTTGTATATAAGCTAGACAGGGCGCTTTATGGACTTAAGGAATCACCAAGAGCTTGGTATGAGAGACTAAGCTCATTCCTCATTGAAAAAGGGTACACACGAGGTAAGGTAGATCAAACACTTTTCACCAAGAAGCAAGGTAAGAACATCTTGATTGTTCAAATTTATGTTGATGATATTGTGTTTGGTTCTACTAAATCTGAAATGTGTGAGGAATTTGCTAACCTCATGACTAGCGAATTTGAGATGAGCCTAATGGGAGAACTTCAATTCTTTCTCGGTTTGCAGGTCAACCAAGGAGAAGATGGATGCTTCATAAATCAAGCCAAATACATTAAGGAGCTGTTGAAAAGATTTGACATGGCAAATAGTAAAATCATTGCAACTCCTATGAGCACCTCAACTTCACTAAATTTGGATGAAAATGGTAAATTGGTGGATGCAAAGGTCTATAGAGGTATGATTGGTTCTTTGCTTTACTTGACTGCATCCCGACCGGATATCCAGTTTAGTGTTTACCTTTGTGCTAGATTTCAAGCTAGTCCCAGAGAATCTCATTTGACTGCCGTCAAACGTATCCTTCGATATCTTGCCGGCACTCAAGATTTGGGATTGTGGTATCCGTCATCATGTGATTTATCTCTTATATCTTATTCTGATGCGGACTACGCCGGATGCAAGCTGGATCGCAAGAGTACTAGTGGCTATTGCCAGTTTCTAGGCGGGTGTTTAGTTTCTTCGGCCTCTAAGAAACAACACTCGGTTGCCCTCTCAACCGCGGAGGCAGAATATGTTACTGCGGGGAGCTGTGGCACCCAAGTGTTGTGGATTAAACACCAACTCCAAGACTACTTGGTGGATCTTGGTTGTGTCCCAATTTTGTGTGATAACACTAGTGCTATCAACCTTGCCAAAAATCCAGTCCAGCACTCTAGGACTAAGCATATTGAGATTAGGCATCACTTCATTGTAGATGAGGTCGGTAAGAAAAACTTTGAACTGCATTTTGTTGATACATTGAATCAGATTGCTGATATCTTCACCAAGCCCTTGTGTAATGACAGGTTTTCAACACTCAGAAGGGAGCTTGGTCTTTGCCTACCTCAGGCCAACAAACCTTGATATGATAATATTGTTTCATTTAGTTGTGTGTTGTTGCATTTGTCCATGCATTGTTTATATGTCAATGTGTCATTTTGCACATGGTGTCGCATTGCATGTAGATGCATAATAATGAATTGAGTTCATGTTCCTAATGCATTTATGTAGCATCATTCTCGTATGGCCGTGGTATATCAAATGTTGATGTATGGAAGGGCATGTTATGTTTGCCTCGAAACACTCAATATGCGTGAGGTTTCACCTCCGCCAAGTACCATGTGTCAATGTCGCATATAGGCCATATAGTAAGAGGGAGTTGTCCTTGTGCATCACTTATGCATATGTTTCATCTTCATTCTGTTGCATTTAATAAGTGTACAACCATGTGTTGGGTCATGCATTTCATGTCTGCCACCTTTATGAGTGACTAGGTCAACCTCTCCTTGCCATTCGTCATTCCACCCAATTGCGAACATCACTCCTTCGCGCATCCATTGCATATCCTTAGGGGGAGTTTTGTTGATTCTCTTAACCTCTTGCAATCTGCACTTCAGTGGCTTACAGTTTGAAAATATGAGATCATGAGATTGACAAACATATGGTGTAAGAGCTCTCTATTATGTGCCTTGATGATTGTTCATTCCATAAAATTGGTTCAGATTTAATGATTTCCTTAAAGTTCTGAAATATTCGTTACTTTGGTTTTAATAGACCTTAACTAGAGATTGCATATTGTGCTTTGAATGACTATCCTGGTATCTGAAAATTCAAAGTTCATGAGCATCTTGGTGATACACTCAGGCTTAGTATTGTTTTTAAACATCTTGATGAGCTGGAATTCTTGAAAATCAAATCAATTTGACAGAGCAATGATATTGTTGCACGGAGAAACATGTCATGTCATCAAATCAGATGACAAATGCAAATGTCATGATGTGCCCCTGTTATCTCTGTCTTAAAACTTTTGGACTCTAGGCAGAGCAATGGCATAATTGCTGAGAAACATATATTCTCATTAATGAAATGAGTTTAGATATGTCATGACGTGACTTTGCTATCTCTGTTCATCTTGCAGCATGACAGTCAGTCTTGCCAAATACCTAGGAATACTGGCGTCTAAACAATGTGTATTCTTACGGCTAGGAGGCGTGTACTAGACTTGATTGCTTGTACAATATGAGTCATGTGCCTTTAAATTTAAAAGATATTGGAAATCAAAATATGAAACCTCTTGCTTTAATCATACAATTCCATGCTTTAGTCATGATTGTTTAGCCTCAATACTAGTTCTTGTGTTCTTCCCTTAGTGGTTATTGAATATGGATATATAAGACAAAGGACGGTTAAACACTGCCATGATATGCACCTTTGGTTCATTTCTATTAAATCTTGGATGTAACTGCTTTTCGAACTCTTTTGATGATCTCAGATTTCATTAGCTTTGAACCATATATGTTGCTTATGGCATGCTTCAGTTTTGCATATAATGGCTTGCTCTTCACTTCTTTCAGCTCTGGTCTCACAAACAGTTTCCTTAATCACTCCTTTTTGCTGTTGGCAAAGGGGGAGAATTCTTTGTGTGAGTCCTTCATTAGAGCTAAGAGCTATGTCATAAGTGTTGTCCAAAGGGGGAGAGTGCATTGAGTCCAAGGGAGAGAAACCTTTATGTGCGTTTGTGCATGTGATGGGGTTTGCATAATTTCATCGCATTGTCATGTGTCATATGTGCATTCACACGCTTTAATTCATGGATCTTGAGCTGCTCATGTCCCATAGCGTAGCATTCATAATTGCATTCACATGCTATTACTATCATGATTCTTGAGCTGCAAATGTGGTATGTGTTATAACTTATGCCATTTTAGACATTCCCATCCCATAATGACTCACAGTGTTGCCATCATCAAAAAGGGGGAGAATGTTGTGCCCCTGTAGTCATTTGAGTCATCATGTGATCAATTAGGTCATTCGACATCAATCTATGATCATATGAGTCATTTGGTATTCTTGGTTTTGATAATGGCTAAACACTGTAAGTCATTGTTCTTTTCCACTATCTTATGACTGACATATGTGATGTTTTGTTCATGACAGATATGCACATGAAAGCTCAATGTTGCACCCTCGAACGCGGATCGACCTGCGCTGTCAGGTCGCGGGGATCGACCTGCCCGGTCAGGTCGCGGGGGTCAAGGGAGCAGCGCCCCTTGCCGGGGTTTCCGGGGGCGGAGCCCCCGGATCAAAATTTGGCTTGAAGACTCAGTAATAAAACTTCAAGACAATCAAGGTCGATGCCACAGACATGAACGGGCGGCTAACAGACTCAAGCGATGGAGCTGGTGCGGCCAACAGACCGACCTGGGGTGACCTGGGCTCTGCCCAGCTGGAGGTCGACGGCCAGCACAGGGGCGGTCGACCGCCCCAGCCAGGGACTGCCAAGGCTGCACATTTTTCAGTGGCGGTCGACCGCCAGCCACTGGCGGTCGACCGGATTTCCCAGGGATCGCCCGGTTGCAGGTGTTTCAGTGGCGGTCGACCGCCAGGAGCTACAGGTCGACCGCCAGCCCCGAGCCTTCGTTTTTGACTTTGTTTCCAACTTCGAAAAGGGCCATTCTGCATGAATTTCTTTAATCCAAAAGTCACCTAATCACCCACAAATTGTGGATCTGGTCTAAGGCTTGTCCATAGACCATTCAAGGTCTATAAAATCAATACAAGAGGGTTGGAAACCCTAATGCTTCAAGGGGTTACAAGGGCGGCTGCAAGGGAGGTTGCAAGAGAGCTTGGAGACGAGCTACTGTTCACGTGAACAGTAGTTCGTGAAGGTGTTCTTCATCCAATCAAAGGGGAATCAAGCTCAAATCAAAGCCAGCAATCTTCAAGGAAGATTACATCAAAGCAAGGCTATCAAAGTGATCCAAGGAAGCCGGTTTGATTCAAGTTCTTCAAGGGAAATCATCTTCATCCATTCAAGTTCTTTCAAGTTCATTCAAGGTGATATTTCAAGCATTCAAACTCCTAGAAGCTAAAGAAGCAATCAAGATTCAAGGTAGCTTCATCATCTCCTTCATTCATTCAAAGAAATTCAAAGAGAAGATCAAGAGAGAAGAATTGAAGGAAGAGGTACTGTTCACGTGAACAGTACTCCGTGAAGAACATTCATCCAATCAAGGGTGAATCAAGAAGATTGAGTTGAAGCCAAGAGGAGCCTTGTTGCTGATCAACATTTCATACAAGGGACAATTCATTTTCACTCATAACTCAATCTCTTGTTTTAGTTCCTTCACATTTGTTTCATTTTCATTATTGTTAAACATTGAAAGTGTGATTCATCCCTACCGGTGGTTAGTAGGAAGGCAATTGGAGGGTGTTCCAATTTACGGTTGACGTCCCTACCAGGTGGTGAGTAGGAAGGCAATCGGTGGTTTTCGATTTACGGTTCTATGCGCTGCACAAGTGAAGCCTCACCGGGTTTTGGTGAGGGGTGGACGTAGGGCTGAGGATTCAGTCCGAATCACCTTAAAAATCCTGTCTAGCGTGGTTTGCTTGTGTGATTGAATCGTTCTAGGTGCATGCTTAGGATCGAATTATTATATATCTTGCTTATCTTGCTAAGTGAATCATAGCATACTTGGAAGCTAGTTTCTATTCCGCTGTAATTCATTTTAACTAGCTGTTTAGAGGGCCGCATTTCGAAAAGTGGGGTTGATCTATTCACCCCTCCCCTCTAGATCCGCTATCCACTACACAACACTGGCATCGTGGCCTAGTGCCGCACTTGCGCTATGGCCAAGCAAAGTAAGCAGAACACCGACCTCTATACTCCCCTCGTCGTCCCGGATAGTCCATTGCAAGACATTAGCATGGACTTTGTGTTGGGATTGCCCCGCACCCTCCGGCGGCATGACTCTATCTTTATGGTTGTAGACAGGTTCTCGAAGATGGCATTATTCATTCCGTGCTCCAAAACATTGGATGCCTCTAGAGTTGCCGGTCTATTCTTTTCACATTGTGTCTCCAGGTTCGGACTTCCACGCACTATATTATCTGATAGGGATTTGCGCTTCACTAGTTACTTTTGAAAGACCCTATGGCACATGATGGGCACCCAATTGAAATTCTCCACTACCTATCACCCCCAGACCGATGGTCAGACTGAGGTTGTCAATAGGAGTTTGGGGGATCTTCTTAGATGTCTGGTCCGAGATCGAGTCAGGGATTGGGATTTGGTCTTACCCTTAATAGAGTTTGCCTATAACGATTCGGTCAATAGGTCTACAGGTATGAGCCCCTTCGAGATTATCACTGGCCGTAGACCTAGGAAGCCAATAGACCTAGTCCCATCTCCCATCCAGTCTCGTGTGTCCGAGTCAGCCGAGTCTTTTGCCAGCCATATTAGATAGTTACATGAGCATATCCGTCGTCACATTGAGTCCTGCAACACACGATACAAAGAATTGGCTGACATCCATAGGCACCATTGTGAGTTTTAGGAGGGTGATTCTGTCATGATCAGGGTCATACTTGAATGGTTTCCCTCAAGAGTTATGAAGAAGTTGCATGCTCGCGATGCTGATCCCTTTCGGGTAGTGAGGCGAGTCAGATCAAATGCATATGTTGTGGACTTGCCAGAGGATTACGGGATCAGCTTCACTTTCAACGTCTTGGATCTCGTCGCTTATAGGGACCCAGCGGTGATACCCAGTGAGCCCTTTGAGCTGTCTCCACCCATTGTCAGTGACACCACCCTAGAGTGTCCACCTCCAACCTTGTTACCTCAGCAGCGAGAGCAGATAGAATGTATACTAGAAGAGCAGGTGACGACTACTTGAGACGGAGTGTACTAGCGCTATTTGGTGCGTTGGAGGGGATGGCCCGCGTTCGAGGACACTTGGATCACCCGGGATGAGCTACAGATGATAGATCCAGATCTGTTGGATCGATACCAGAGTGACCTGGACCCTTACTCGACGGGGTCGAGCTTCTCCCACCCGGGGAGAATTGGTGAGGACACCAGAGCACGAGTACGGCTCGACTTAGAGAGCCGTCGGTACCGGACCCACAGCACGACTCGGTCGACACCGACCTCTTTGTGGTTGGGGGACAGTCTGGAGTCGCCACCGGAGCCTTGATACTTTAGTACATAATTTTATACATATTTGGTCATATTTGGAGTGTATTTAGCATGTATTTGGCGTGTATTTGGTTTGTATTGTCTTGGGTTTTTATATTGGGTCAATGGTAGATTAATTGACCATATATTTATAATTTTGATTTATTTTGATCCAAGGGGGAGATTAATATGGTCCAAGGGGATTATTTAATTCCAAAACCCCTTATGTTGACATTAAGGAGGGGCACCCCCGCTTCTGTCCCTTATGGGCGGTTATTTTATGCTAGTTTAATCTCCCTTCCCCATTATACCCCCTTGACCAAGTGTAACCTAGGTCATTTCACTAGGTCTAGGGTTTGAATATATAATGTCTCTTGTTGTATTTGGAAGAAATTCATGAAGAATTTTTATGTGAAATTGCATTTAGGCACCCCCTCTCTCTCTCTCTCTCTTGTTCTTGGTGTTCTTCATCTCCCTCCTCCAATCTTCTTCAGATCTAAGGATGTATCATCCCAATTCTTGGGATTTCTTCCTCTTCCCCTCTTCCTCTATCTTATGTGATCATTCACCACTGCCGCCGCCGCCGTTGAGCCACCACAAGCTGGTTCCCTCCTACTGCCTTGAAATTCAGAGTTACAGGACAGCATCTCGGTGAAAGGGCTGGTATGGGAGATCGAACCGTTGGATCGCAATGAGATTATGAGGGTAGGTTTCGCCCATCATACCCCAATCCTAGTTTAATTTTCACACCGATCTGAGGCCGTTTGCCCCCTTTCATAGCCACCTGTTCTTCCCTCTCAAAGTCTGCCTGTGTGCAGATCTGCGAGATAGATCTTGGGAGCCGAGTTTTCTCACCCCTCAAATGTTGGCAGAAAATTTCAAAAAACTATGTGCGTCACCGTCACCCTCCCCTCTATCCACCATAAAAATCTCAAGTCCTAATTCTTTCATTTGATCTTCGGTTAAAGCCCTTGAACAGGTAGATCCCATTTTGCCCTGCCTGTTCTGAGTTTCGGGTCTAGGAGATCAGTCAATTTATAGTCATTTTCATTTCCAAACCTTCCATTAGATGGATGTGATATTCCGATATGTCGTAGGATTTTGAGTCCTCTTTCCAATGGTACCCATTGTGTCTTTATCTGACATCGGAGCTGGGCGTACCAGCCATTCTTGTCCGAGTGCGCAGGTCTCGCTTGAAACAGAGCTGCGGGACAGCCTTGGGAGATAAATCCCAAGAAATCGCCCGACTCCATTCCGGTGACCGCCGCTCCTGGCGATCAACCCGGGACACTCCAGAGACACCCCACCGGTCTCTGCAGCCAAGAGCCCACCCCGGACGTCACTGTACTAGCAGTGGGTCCCACGTGTTGTCCTGCGGGCCCGAGTGAACCAAGCTGAACCGGCCGATTGCGTCCACCCGAGCGCCACCAACTGCTGCCCGTCAACCCGAGATTGGTGCTCCCGGACCCCACGTGTCACCTATTACCTCCCTGCGTGGAGTGGGTTGTAGAATCAATTCTGTAATTAATAATTATTGCTGTACCGGGAGCTCCGGATCTGGGCCGGGACGTCTTCCCCACGCCCGGAGTGTGGAGGTACACTCGCCACCCCTTTTTGTCATATTTGCTTAGCTAGTATCCATTCTAGAATGCCGCTGCATGTGCATTAGTTTATTTCCTAGCTAGATAAATTAATCACCGTTGAGAGTTGTGAGTGCGAGACCCGTCCCGTGACTCGTTCCGAGCACGAGAGTAAGCTGACCACCCGAGACTCAAACTCGGTTTCCCAACCGTGCAGATCGTCACGTTTCCCTCGCTGGGGACGACTGTGGGTTTAACGCTTCTTGTTTGGGGCATGATCGCCTCTTCTGGAGCTTGTTCGGTGCTGCATTGTAGTGTTGTTGCTGGTCGCGTCATCTTATTAGTCGTCTCATCCTTTAGAGTCGAAGGTCGCAACCAGTCCGAGTCGAGTCCCGTAGTCATCCCACATCACCTGATAGGAGACCAATTCTTGAGGTTTGGCCAAGGGGTGAAGCCTTATTAAAATAGGCAAAAATAACATAAGAAAAAAAAGAGATGAAATGCATGCCATGGACTGCAGGTGGAACTATGTGATGGTTTTGAACAATATTTTTGTAGCATTTGAAAATATTTGAGTTTTTTTTAGATTTTTGAAATATTTGGTTTTTTTTGAGCTATGAAAATATTTGATTTTTTTCTTTTATAAATATTTGATTTTTTTTTGGATTTTAGAAATATTTGATGTTTTTGGATTTTGGAAATATTTGATGTTTTTAGATTTTGGAAATATTTGAATTTTTTTAGCTTTGAAAATATTTGATTCTTTTTGTCTTTTGTAAATATTTAATGATTTTTTTGAATTTTGGAAATATTTGATTTCTTTTTTGGATTTTGAAAATATTTGATTTTTTTAAAACTAGTCCAGACCCGGCGGTGAGAGACCCACTCATCTCATTAGGGGTTTCCCAAGTACAACGTGCATTAAGGGTGACCATCCACGCCTAGGGACCAATTTAACATAACGGTGTCTCTGCTAAGGTCATACCCATGGTACAATCCTGTCACGCCCCGAGCGCAGAAGGTACCCGGAGATGCGCGACGAGTTTATATCAATCATGTCAATCAGAGTAGTAGTGTATTCGACACAAAGACAGAGTGCGCAAATATAAAGATAACCCAATCCATTAATTCCTTTAATAAGAATATGTCTATTACAAACCCTTGCAAATACTAGACTCAATAAAAGAAAAGTACAATGCTTGACTCAAGGAAAATAGAGAAAAGACAGGACTAATTGATGCTTGAGTAGCTCTAACTCTTTCACGCTTGGCTTTCCCTATCAGATTGAATTCCCTCATCGTCGGACTTACCTAAAAAGTAGGGAAACACTGAGTGAGCGAACGCTCAGTAGGAAATTATATCTCAAGGACTAGCAAGGGGTTTAAATAATTACATTTTTCCATGAATGCACTATAGCTATGCATGCTCGCAAAACGACAAGATAGCAAGAGAATATAACAATAAGATGGCAAGAAGAACTAGTCATGAACTTTCAAGAACTTATATCAAAAGATATCAAGATATTTAAGCAAGTAGACTCATCATGTCAAGTTGGAATTTGACTATCATGTTTCAAGCAAGCGAGTATACAATTACCCTTGTTGTGTAGTGGACAGCGGATCTAGAGGGGAGGGGTGAATAGATCAGCCCCACTTTTCACAATGTGGCCCTCTATATAGCTAGTTAAAATGAATTGCAGCGGAATAGAAACTAGCTTCCAAGTGCGTTATGATTTGCTTAGCAAGATAAGCAAGATATATAACAATTCGATCCTAAGCATGCACCTAGAACGAATCAATCACACAAGCAAACCACACTAGACAGGATTTTAAGGTGGTTCGGACTGAATCCTTAGCCCTACGTCCACCCCTCACCAAAATCCGGTGAGGCTTCACTTGTGCAGCGCACAGAACCGCAAATCAGAAACCACCGATTGCCTTCCTACTCACCACCTGGTAGGGATGTCAACCACAAATTGGAACAACCTCCAATTGCCTTCCTACTAACCACCGGTAGGGATGAATCACACTTTCAATGTTTAAACAATAATGAAAATGAAACAAATGTGAATGAACTAAAACAAGAGATTTAGTTATGAGTGAAAATGAATTGGCCCTTATATGGAATGTTGATCAGCAACAAGGCTCCTCTTTGCTTCAACTCAATCTTCTTGATTCACCCTTGATTGGATGAATGTTCTTCACAGAGTACTGTTCACGTGAACAGTACCTCTTCCTTCAATTCTTCTCTCTTGATCTTCTCTTTGAATTTCTTTGAATGAATGAAGGAGATGATGAAGCTACCTTGAATCTTGATTGCTTCTTTAGCTCCTAGGAGTTTGAATGCTTGAAAGATCACCTTGGATGAGCTTGAAAGAGCTTGAATGGATGTAGATGATTTCCCTTGAAGAACTTGAATCAAACCGGCTTCCTTGGATCACTTTGATAGCCTTGCTTTGATGTAATCTTCCTTGAGGTTTGCTGGCTTTGATTTGAGCTTGATTCCCCTTTGATTGGATGAAGAACACCTTCACGAACTACTGTTCATGTGAACAGTAGCTCGTCTCCAAGCTCTCTTGTAACCTCCCTTGCAGCCACCCTAGATTTCACAAGAAGCCCCTTGAAGCCTTAGGGTTTCTAACCCTCTTACCCTAGACCAGATCCACAATTTGTGGGGGATTAGGTGTCTTTAGGATTAAACAAATCAATGTTGAATGGCCCTTTTCGAAGTTGGAAACAAAGTCAACAATTGATGGCTCGGGGCTGGCGGTTGACCAGAATTCATGGGGCGGTCGACCGGAACCTGTAAAATCTCCAACTTGTCAGTTCTGGGAAAACCGGTCGACCGGAAAACTAGGGGCGGTCGACCGAAATCTGTAATTCCTGGAGTGTTTCGTTTCTGGAAGAACCGGTCGATTGGAAAGGCAGGGGCGGTCGACCGAAACCTGTAAAACGTGGAATTCTTAGGCTCTGGCAAATCTGGTCGACATGCAAAGGTGTGTAGGTAGACCGGAAACACCTATACCTGCAAAAATGAAGTGTTAGACCAATGAAACATGTTCATAAGTCAAGATATTCATGTCCTCATCAATTTTATGTATTTTGGGATTGAAATCAACATAGAATATGCTTTGAGCATTTCTAAATTTTGTCCCCCTTTGCCAACAGCAAAAAGGAGCAATAAAGTGAAATATCTGTGAGACCAGAGCGGAAAGGAGTGAAGAGCAAGCCATTATATGCAAACCTGAAGCATATTGTGAGCAACATGTATGGTTCAAAGCTAATGAAATCCGAATTCATCAACAGAGTTCGAAAAGCAGCTACATCCAAGATTTAATAGAAATGAACCAAAAAGGTATATCATGGCACTGCTTAACCGTCACTTGTCTTATATATCCATAGTCAATAACTAGAAAGGGAATAACACAAGAACTCGTATTGAGGCTAAACAATCATGACTAGAGCATGGAATTGTATGATTGAAGCAAGAGGTTTCATATTTTGATTTTCAATATCTGTAGTATATGAAGGCACATGACTCATATTTTATGAGCAGTCAAGTCTAGTACATGCCTCCTAGCCGTAAGAATACAAGTTGTTTAGACGCCAATATCCCTAGATATTTGGCAAGACTGACTGTAATGCTTCAGAATGAACAGAGATAGCAGAGTCGCGTCATGACATATCCGATCTCATTTCTATGATGAGAAGATATATTTCTCAGCAATTATGCTAGTGCTCTACCTAGAGTCCAAATATAAGTAAGACAGAGATAATAGAGGCACATCATGACATATCATTCGTCACTTGATGTGATGACGTGACATATTTCTCCGTGCAACAATATCATTGCTCTGCAAATAGATTTTCAAGAAGTCCAGCTCATCAAGATGTTTAAAAACAATACTAAGCTCTAGAGTATCACCAAGATTGTCATGAAGTCTGGATTTTCAGATATCAGGATAGTCATTCAAAGCATAATATACAATCTTTAGTTAAGGTCTATTAAAACCATAGAACATAGATGATTTCAAAACGAATATTTCAGAGCTGCAAGGAAATCATTAAATCTGAACCATTTTCATTGATTGGACAATCATGAGGGCATATAATAGAAAGCTCTTACACCATATATTCGACACTCTCAGGAGCTCAAACCAGACTATAAGCCAAGAAGTAGATTGCAAGAGGTTAAGAGAATCAGCAAAACTCCCCCTAAAGATATGTAATGGATGCGCGAAGGAGTTATATTTGCAATCAAGTTGAATGACAAATGAGGTTGGCCTAGTCACTCATGAAGGTGCCAGAAATGAAATGTATGACCCAACCCACGGTTGTACACTTATTAAATGCAACAGAATGAAGATGAAATATATGCATGAATGATGTATAAGGACAACTCCCCCTTACTATATGGCCTATATGCGACATTGACGCATGGTACTTGGCGGAGGTGAAACCTCACGCATATTGAGTGCTTCGTGACAAGCATAACTTGCCATTCCATACATCAACATTTGATATACCATGGCCATGCGAGAATGATGCTACACAAACCATACAATGTATTATGAACATGAACTCAATTCATTATTATGCAACTACATGCAATGCGACACCATATGCAAAAAGACATATTGACATATAAACAATGCATGAATGCAAAACACACAACTAATTGAATAGGATTATCAATTCAAATTCTTATTGGCCTGAGGTCGGCAAAGACCAAGTTCCCTTCTTAGTGTTGAAAACCTGTCATTACACAAGGGTTTGGTAAAGATATCAGCAATCGGATTCAATGTATCAACAAAATGCAGTTCAAAGTTTTTCTTACCGACCTCATCTCTAATTAAGTGATGCCTAATCTCAATATGCTTAGTCCTAGAGTGCTGGACTGGATTTTTGGCAAGATTGATAGCACTAGTGTTATCACACAGAATCGGGACACAACCAAGATCCTCCAAGTAGTCTTGGAGTTGGTGTTTAATCCACAACACTTGGGTGCCACAGCTCCCCGCAGCAACATATTCTACCTCCGCGGTTGAGAGGGCAACCGAGTGTTGTTTCTTGGAGGCCCAAGAAACTAAACACCCGCCTAGAAATTGGCAATAGCCACTAGTACTCTTACGATCCAACTTGCATCCAGCGTAATCCGCATCAAAATAAGATATAAGAGATAAATCACATGATGACGGATACCACAATCCCAAATCTTGAGTGCCGGCAAGATATCGAAGGATACGTTTGACGACAGTCAAATGGGATTCTCTAGGACTAGCTTGAAATCTAGCACAAAGACATACACTAAACTGGATATCTGGTCGGGATGCAGTCAAATAAAGCAAAGAACCAATCATACCTCTATAGACCTTTGCATCCACCAATTTACCATTTTCATCCGAATCCAGTGAAGTTGAGGTGCTCATAGGGGTTGCAATGATTTTGCTATTTGCCATGTCAAATCTTTTCAATAGCTCTTTAATGTATTTTGCTTGACTTATGAAGCACCCATCGTCTCCTTGGTTGACCTGCAAACCGAGAAAGAATTGAAGTTCTCCCATTAGGCTCATCTCAAATTCGCTAGTCATGAGGTTAGCAAATTCCTCACATATTTCAGATTTTGTAGAACCAAACACAATATCATCAACATAAATTTGAACAATCAAGATGTTCTTACCTTGCTTCTTGGTGAAGAGTGTTTGATCTACCTTACCTAGTGTGTACCCTTTTTCAATGAGGAATGAGCTTAGCCTTTCATACCAAGCTCTTGGTGCTTGCTTAAGTCCATAAAGTGCCATGTCTAGCTTGTATACAAAATCTGCATTGTTAGAGTTCTCAAAGCCAGGGGGCTGCTCAACATAGACTTCTTCTTTGATCAAGCCATTCAAGAAAGCACTTTTAACATCCATTTGATAAAGCTTTATTCTAAGGGAGCATGTAAAGGCAAGTAAGATTCTGATGGCTTCAAGTCTAGCAACTGGGGCGTAAGATTCATCAAAGTCGACCCCAAACTCTTGATTATACCCTTGAGCCACCAATCTAGCTTTGTTTCTGATTATCTTGCCTTCCTCACTTAATTTGTTCCTAAAAATCCATTTAGTGCCTATGATAGATTGTGATGATGGTCTAGGAACAAGATGCCAAACTTTATTTCTCTCAAAGTGGTTTAACTCTTCTTGCATGGAATTTATCCAGTATTCATCTTTTAAAGCATCATCAATGTTTTTGGGTTCATGCTGCGAGACAAGAGCAAGTTGATCTAATTCTTCCATAATTTTAAAATGTGACCTTGTTCTAGGTGGGTCATTCAAGCTGCCAAGGACATTCTCCAAGGGATGATCCTTATGAGTTCTAATGTTTGTAGAATCGTTACCTTCTCCTGGAGCTTGATCCCTTGCATTGCTTGATTCAGCTAGGTCACCATCTTTTTTTATTTCTTCTTGTGGAGAATCACTCTTGTCCTTCATGCTTAAGAATTCCCCATCTTCATCATTTTTCCTGCAAGAGTTATCATTGTTAGAATCATGATATTCATCAAAGGAAACATGGGGTGATTCTTCCACAGTTTGACTTTTAATGTTATAAATTCTATAAGCCCTAGATCTATCAGAATATCCAAGAAATATACCTTCATCGCTCTTGGGCTTGAATTTATCTAAATCTCTTTTGTCATTATTGTGAATGAAGCATTTTGATCCAAAAACTTTCATATGATGCAGAGGGGGCATTTTACCTTTGAGCAACTCATAGGGAGTCTTTTTGGTGTGAGACCTTACCATTGACCGGTTGATAATGTAACGCGCCGTATTTACCGCTTCGGCCCAAAATTTCCTTGGAAGTTGCCGTTCGGCAAGTATTGTCCTCGCCATATCTATGAGTGTTCGATTCCTTCTTTCAACAATCCCATTTTGCTCGGGGGTTCTTGGTGAAGAGAATCGGTGTGAAATGCCTTCTGACTGTCCTGCTTTATCTTCAAATAGAGTGCCTGTTCCAATGATTTTTCCTTTGTTGTTTCCTCCAAATGTGACGTATCCTCCTTCCTTTTCCTCCAAGAGAAAAAATTTTGATTTGTCTCCCGTCATGTGTCTTGAACAGCAGCTATCAAGGTACCACCTGTTATGCATGGCTGCAAGACACTCCTGCACAAAGAATTAAGCAATGGGGTTTGAAACCCAGCAAAACTTGGGTCCCACCAACTTCTTCAAGTTTTCAAAACATGATACCATCTCTTTCGGAATCCAAACCTTTCTAGCATTCATGTTTTCTTTGCTTAATGCAGGAATTTTCTTTTCAACTTTGACATTCATTTTCTGTTTGGAGGTTCTTTGTTGAACTTTGTGAAAGTTTGAAAAGGCTTGCTTCTTAAACCATTGAGGCCGTTGACTGGTTTTAGATTGAAAATGATTATTTTGCAACCTAGGGGATTGGTGCACACAGAAATCACAATTACCCCACAAGTGAGGTGGTGTTGGCCTAAGTGATGGAGCACCCCAGTTATAGTGATACCTAGAAGGCTGAGCAGGTAAAGGCCAAGAATGTGTTGACCTATGCTGCTGGGAAGATTGGCCTTTCTTAGGCCTTTGGGCAGTCTTCTTGGGGATTTTGGTGATTGCCTCTTCAATCTTTTCTTTCCCTTTCTCCTTTTGTTTTTGCTGGTTTTGTGTGGGAGTTGTGTTCGAGGTGGAGGCTTCGGAAGATGAAATGAATGTAACAGTTTTGAGCCCAATTGACCTTTTGTTTGTTGGTTCAAAACCTAACCCTTCCTTGTTGAAGTTCATTCTAGTACCTAGCAATGCATCTAGGTTTTCTCTTCCATCCACAAACTTTTCTAAAGATTGTTGTTTATCCTTCAACTCTTTTTGTAGGTTTTCGATATTTTGAAGAAGTTGAATGTTGACTTGTTTGATAGCTTCATACTTTTCATTGCTCAATTTACTATCTTTTTCATAGCTTTGCATTTTGAGCTTCATGCTATCAATTTCATTTCTCAAATCCTCATTTTCAGTTTCCAAGTCAGCCATTTCTTTTCTTCCTTCCTCCAAATTTTCAATCATTTTCTTAAGATCTTCAATTTTAGTCTCAAGTATAGCATTCTTATGATTGGTTTCATGATCATGCACAAAAGAATTGATTTTCTTTTTCAATGATTTATTTTCCTTTTTGTACATGTTATATTTTTCCATCAGTTGTATATATGCTTCCTCCCAATCATCAACAGTATAATCTTCAAATGGAGAAGTTACCTCGGTTTCTTCGTCACCTTTGGCCATAAGGCAAAGATCTCCTCTTTCCTTGTCCGAGGAACTGGTTTCATCATCACTTTCTTCCTCGTCGCTCCAAGTGGACACCATGGCCTTGTTCTTCTTCTTGCCCTTCCATTTGTCAACCTTTTTGAGTCTGTCAGGACAATCAGTCATGTAATGCCCTGGTTTATTGCAAGAGTAACAAATGATTTTGTCAGGTTTCTAGAAATTTTCAGAATTAGTTTTGAAACCATTTCTCACCTTAGATCTTCCTCTCAAGAATCTCTTACCTTCCTTTTTCAGAAATTTTCCAAACTTACGTGTAAGCATGGCCACGTCATCCTCATCTCGCTCACTAGCTGAATCCTCACTTTCATCGGAGGAGTTTTGATGGCTAGGTCCTGCTTTAAGAGCTAAAGACTTTTTCTTTGGTGCCTCAACCTCTTTGCTCTTAAGGTTGATCTCATAGGTCATTAGTGACCCAATGAGTTCATCTACCTTTGTAGTGGAAAGATCTCTGGATTCTTCCACCACGGTAGCCTTCGTGTGCCATGCTGGAGTTAATGATCTGAGAATTTTTCTTACAATTTCTTGCTCTGTGTATTTCTTTCCCAAATCAGTTAAACTATTAGTAAGCACAGTCAATCGAGCATACATATCTCGAATTGACTCATCAGGCTTCATGCGGAACATTTCATATTCAGAAACTAAAATGTTGGCTTTCGTTTCTCGTACCTGAGAGGTTCCTTCGTAGATTACCTCTAACTTATCCCACATTTGTTTTGCAGATGCGCAGGTAGCCACTCTTGAAAATTCTACTAGATTGAGTGAGCATTGCATGATGTGTTTAGCATTCCAGTTGACAGTGGATTGCCTTATCTGTTCTTTGGTCCACAAGTCCTCATTATCCGTAAGCTCATACGGACCTTTGCTGATCACTCGCCAAAGTTCGTAGTCTTGGGCGCGAATGAACACCTGCATACGATGTTTCCAATAGGGATAATTAGATCCAGTGAAATAAGGAGACCTATTCACAGCATGTCCTTCGGGTAGAAAACCCTTGGACGCTGATCCACCATTTCCCTCAAGGTCGTTGGAGCCCATAATGAGAGATTAGGCTCTGATACCACTTGTTGTGTAGTGGACAGTGGATCTAGAGGGGAGGGGTGAATAGATCAGCCCCACTTTTCACAATGTGGCCCTCTATATAGATAGTTAAAATGAATTGCAGCGGAATAGAAACTAACTTCCAAGTGCGTTATGATTTACTTAGCAAGATAAGCAAGATATATAACAATTCGATCTGAAGCATGCACCTAGAATGAATCAATCACACAAGCAAACCACACTAGATAATATTTTAAGGTGGTTCGGACTGAATCCTTAGCCCTACGTCCACCCCTCACCAAAACCCGGTGAGGCTTCACTTGTGCAGCGCACAGAACCGCAAATCGAAAACCACCGATTGCCTTCCTACTCACCACCTGGTAGGGATGTCAACCACAAATTGGAACAACCTCCAATTGCCTTCCTACTAACCACCGGTAGGGATGAATCACACTTTCAATGTTTAAACAATAATGAAAATGAAACAAATGTGAATGAACTAAAACAAGAGATTGAGTTATGAGTGAAAATGAATTGGCCCTTGTATGGAATGTTGATCAGCAACAAGGCTCCTCTTGGCTTCAACTCAATCTTCTTGATTCACCCTTAATTGGATGAATGTTCTTCACGGAGTACTGTTCATGTGAACAGTACCTCTTCCTTCAATTCTTCTCTCTTGATCTTCTCTTTGAATTTCTTTGAATGAATGAAGGAGATGATGAAGCTACCCTGAATCTTGATTGCTTCTTTAGCTCCTAGGAGTTTGAATGCTTGAAAGATCACCTTGGATGAGCTTGAAAGAGCTTGAATGGATGTAGATGATTTCCCTTGAAGAACTTGAATCAAACTGGCTTCCTTGGATCACTTTGATAGCCTTGCTTTGATGTAATCTTCCTAGAGGTTTGCTGGCTTTGATTTGAGCTTGATTCCCCTTTGATTGGATGAAGAACACCTTCACAAACTACTGTTCACGTGAACAGTAGCTCGTCTCCAAGCTCTCTTGTAACCTCCCTTGCAGCCACCCTAGATCTCACAAGAAGCCCCTTGAAGCCTTAGGGTTTCTAACCCTCTTACAAAAGTTTTATAGACCTTGAATGGTCTATGGACACCCCCTAGACCAGATCCACAATTTGTGGGGGATTAGGTGTCTTTAGGATTAAACAAATCAATGTTGAATGGCCCTTTTCGAAGTTGGAAACAAAGTCAACAATTGAGGGCTCGGGGCTGGCGGTTGACCGGAGTTCATGGGGCGGTCGACCGGAATCTGTAAAATCTCCAACTTGTCGGTTCTGGGAAAACCGGTCGACCGGAAAAGTAGGGGCGGTCGACCGAAATCTGTAATTCGTGGAGTGTTTCGTTTCTGGAAGAACCGGTCGACCGGAAAGGCAGGGGCAGTCGACCGAAACCTGTAAAACATGGAATTCTTAGGCTCTGGCAAATCTGGTCGACCGGCTAAGGTGTGTAGGTCGACCGGAAACACCTATACCTGCAAAAATGAAGTGTTAGACCAATGAAACATGTTCATAAGTCAAGATATTCATGTCCTCATCAATTTCATGTATTTTGGGATTGAAATCAACATAGAATATGCTTTGAGCATTTCTAAATTTTGTCCCCCTTTGCCAACAGCAAAAAGGAGTAATAAAGTGAAATATCTGTGAGACTAGAGCGGAAAGGAGTGAAGAGCAAGCCATTATATGCAAACCTGAAGCAGATTGTGAGCAACATGTATGGTTCAAAGCTAATGAAATCCGAATTCATCAACAGAGTTCGAAAAGTAGCTACATCCAAGATTTAATAGAAATGAACCAAAAAAGCATATCATGGCAGTGCTTAACCGTCCCTTGTCTTATATATCCATAGTCAATAACTAGAAAGGGAATAACACAAGAACTCGTATTGAGGCTAAACAATCATGACTAGAGCATGGAATTGTATGATTGAAGCAAGAGGTTTCATATTTTGATTTTCAATATCTGTAGTATATGAAGGCACATGACTCATATTTTACGAGCAGTCAAGTCTAGTACATGCCTCCTACCCGTAAGAATACACGTTGTTTAGACACCAATATCCCTAGGTATTTGGCAAGACTGACTGTAATGCTTCAGAATGAACAGAGATAGCAGAGTCGCGTCATGACATATCCGATCTCATTTCTATGATGAGAAGATATATTTCTCAGTAATTATGCTAGTGCTCTGCCCAGAGTCCAAATATAAGTCAGACAGAGATAATAGAGGCACATCATGACATATCATTCGTCACTTGATGTGATGATGTGAGATATTTCTCCGTGCAACAATATCATTGCTCTGCAAATAGATTTTCAAGAAGTCCAGCTCATCAAGATGTTTAAAAACAATACTAAGCTCTAGAGTATCACCAAGATTGTCATGAAGTCTGGATTTTCAGATATCAGGATAGTCATTCAAAGCATAATATGCAATCTTTAGTTAAGGTCTATTAAAACCATAGAACATAGATGATTTCAAAATGAATATTTTAGAGCTGCAAGGAAATCATTAAATCTGAACCATTTTCATTGATTGGACAATCATGAGGGCATATAATAGAAAGCTCTTGCACCATATATTCGACACTCTCAGGAGCTCAAACTAGACTATAAGCCAAGAAGTAGATTGCAAGAGGTTAAGAGAATCAGCAAAACTCCCCCTAAAGATATGTAATGGATGTGCGAAGGAGTTATATTTGCAATCAAGTTGAATGACAAATGAGGTTGGCCTAGTCACTCATGAAGGTGCCAGAAATGAAATGTATGACCCGATCCCCGCGACCTGACCGCGCAGGTCGATCCGCGTGTGAGGGCCCAACATTTAGCGTTCACGTTCACCATTTCCACTTGATTCCTTGTCCATTCATTGGCGCTCCTGTCATGAACAAAAACATCACGTATGTCAATCACATGAAGGTGAAAAACATCAATGACTAATAGTGTTTAGCCATTATCAACACCAAGAATACATTAGAACTCATATGACCATAGAATGATGTCGAATGACCCAAGTGACCATATGAACTCAAGTGACCATAGGGGCACAACAACCCTTTCTTGGGCCACGCAAGTCATGTAATATCAAGTCAAGTACAAGATTTATGGAATGTTCAATCAAGCTAGTCATGCACTTCGGTATAATGCCAATACCGTGATCAATCAACTCCCATGGGCACAAGTACTTTCGGGTGCTCCTCCTAGGACCAGATCGGGCCCTATAAGTGCATGCATTAATCATGTGTTTTAACATCCACTCTTGTGTATAGCCAAAATGAAATTCCAAGAATAAAGCTTGTAGTCATGTAGGATAGACTTTGATAGAATAGAGTCCAAAAATAGGACACTTGACATAGATAGGCGATATTAACGGTACAATCACGATTATCGATAAAACTAGGTGGAATTGGTTCCCTAACTTGGGTACCATGACAAGTAAGTGCCCACAAGTAGATGGTCACTTCTTTTAACATAGAATTGAGGTCCACAAGAACATCATGTTTGATATAGAATTGGGGTCTACAAGAACATCATGCTTGATATAGAATTGGGGTCTACAAGAACAGCACATCAACGGCATGTTTTTCTAAGATAATTCTCACATCATAACCATGGCATGACATGAGGGCCGGTTTACCATGTTTCTATAGAGTGACATGGCAAAGATTGTGTAATGAGTTTTTATGGTACAACCAGTTCAGTCGGTCTTGAGGGAATCCAAGGCTCGAGGAGTCTTACGGAGGTCTCTATGACTAACTCGCTAGTCAAAAGGAACGGAATGTCCAATGGAGAGCTTGTATGTCACCGAGAATTGAGGGTAATGCGATAAGACATCATAAAACATGGGACTATATTCACGGACTGGAATATAGTGTCGATATATATATATATAATATACATATGAAACCCTCGGTTAACAGTAACAGTGTAAAATAGTATCACATGAAACTAGCGACTTAATCTAAGTCATTAATCATGGAATTAATGCCTTACATAGGGGCGTTTATTTACAAATTGATGGCTTATTAAACAGTCGTCCACTCTGTATTTCTATATTTACAGAATTTAGATAATATGGAATTTAATAAAAACCCGCCCTGGACAGGGGCGTTACTTTTCAATTAGCGCCCTGTTCTGGGGCGTCATTTTTATAAGAGACGTCTTGCATCAGGTCGTTATTTCAAGATTTTACCAGATTTCAGATAATAAAATTCCAGGGAACAATTTCATGGTCAGGACAAGAAAAATAGCAGGATTCGATAGGTATGATTATGCATTAATTTAGATTCATGATTTCATAGTTATAGAATTTTAAACATGGATAATTATCAATTCTATGAAATTGACGACTCCTGGGTAGGGCGTCAAAACAAGAATTAGCGCCCTTGTCTGGGTCGCTTCTTTAAAATCTCTCAAAAAATATTTGGAAACGCAGTAAAACTATATGCATGAGATCATGGACGAGTTTATTTCATAATTTATACTAGTTTGGGCTACGTTCTTGAGAAAACCTACCTGATGAATGTTCTGGTGAAGGAACGTGAAGAGAGTTGAAGAGAGAACGATACTCTGTTCTAAATAGAGTGTTCTGATCACCGGAAGAAGAAGAAGATGATGAGGAACTCCACGTCCTTGAACTAGGCAGAAGAGTTACTACTTACAGCAGACTTCCTACAGCAAAGACGATGAAGAATCATTAATATTCTTCATGATTACGACTGAAGGCAGGGAAGAAGAACATTACCTGTTCTTTACGTACGCAGCAGCAGAACCTCCTTCGACCAACAGCTTACTAGGCTCGACAGGAAGGGTTATTTATAGGATTTTGGGAATCCTAATAGAGTTAGAATTTGATTAAGGGTAGTATTCCCTTGATAGAGTCCTTACTATATTCTATCCTCGACGCAGTTATCCAGAACTTGCCCTGGATAGTCTCCTGGGTCGAACGAAACTCGAACTGAATTGACGTCTTAAGTAAGGGTGTTGAATTTAAATTGACGCCTTTGCCTATGTCGTTTCTTGTGAAAAACGCGCCCAGGTGGAGGGCGTTACATTTACTTCCCCTTTTTTATTATTTTGTCCGTTTGATAATTGACGCCTTGTCGTTTGGGCGTCCCTTTTTAATTAGCGCCTTATCTAGAGGCGTTTCTTAATGAAGTAGCGCCTTGACCAAAGGCGTTATTTGCATTCTGTCGTTGTATTTATTCTTTCTGATGTTTCTCATTCATTTATTTAATACTTTATCAAATTTGATTAATTTGGGGTTTTTATTTCCTTTTATTTTTTTCCCCAGGGTTGCTACACCCTCCCCCACTTAAAAGAATTTGGTCCCCAAATTCAATAGTATATATATATATGGAGAGTGTAGAGTATATACCTTAAAATAATTCTAAAAATCGCTTCCTCATGGATTCCTCGGTCTCCCATGTGACTTCATGCTCAGAACTCTTATTCCATTGTACCTTTAGCATGGGAATAACCTTATTCCTTAGGGTACGTACTTCACGTTCTAGTATCTTTATGGGCTTCTGTTCATATGTGAGATCCTTCTGGATAACTAAGTCTCCATGTTCAATAATATGTGATGGATCGTGTACATACTTCTTCAACATAGATATGTGGAACACATTATGTACTTCGGACAATTGAGGAGGCAACGCGATGCGATAAGTAACCTCGCCTACTCTTTCCAGTATCTCGAAAGGTCCGATGAATCTGGGTGTAAGCTTGCCCTTAACACCGAATCTCCGTACTCCACGTCCAGGCGATATCTTGAGAAATATATGATCTCCGACTTAGAATTCAAGATCTCTCCTTCTTGTGTCAGCATAAGCCTTTTGCCTAGACTGAGCCACTTGTAGTCTTTCTCGGATCACTTGTATTTTCTCGGTGGTATCCCTTACCATATCTGGACCTAATAGTTGTTTCTCTCCAACTTCATCCCAGCATAAGGGTGATCGGCAACTCCTTCCGTATAAGGCTTCGAAAGGTGCCATTTGTATACTTGCCTGGTAGCTATTATTGTATGCAAATTCAACTAGAGGCAAGTGATCATGCCAGCTTCCTCCAAAATCAATGATGCAAGCCCTGAGCATATCTTCCACTACCTGATTAGTTCTCTCGGTCTGACCATCCGTTTGGGGATGAAAAGCTGTGCTAAAGTTAAGTCTCGATCCCAACAAATTTTGTAGTCCTTTCCAAAAATGTGAAGTAAAACGGGGATCTCTATCAGACACAATCGAGACAGGGATACCATGTAATCTGACTATCTCTTTTATGTATAATGCAGCCAGAACATCAACTGACCATCGACTCTTGATCGGCAAGAAGTGCGCTGATTTGGTCAATCGATCAATGATAACCCATATTCCATCATATCCTCCTTTTGATTTAGTTAGACCCATGATGAAATCCATACCAATATCCTCCCACTTCCATTTGGGAATATCCAGAGGATGTAGCTTTCTGGCAGGCTTCTGGTGTTCAGCCTTAACTTGTTGACATGTGAGACAGCGAGACACAAAATCCGCTATTTCTCTTTTCATATTGGGCCACCAAAAGATCCTTTTTAAATCTTGGTACATCATAGTAGATCCTGGATGGATTGTGTACCTTGATCTGTGAGCTTCATCTAAGATCTTCTTCTTTAATTCTGGACAATCCGGTATACAAGTTCTATTTTGGAATAACAACCTTCCATCTGAAGCTAGTTGGAACACAGATTGTCCTTCTAGTTTGCCCTTGATTTCCACTAATACCGGGTCACTACCATGAAGTCCTTGTATTTCAGATAACAAATCTGACTGAATGCTCGTATGGGATAAGGTGACACACCTACTGTCCTTGTCCATGCTTATATTAAGTCTAGTAAATTATTCTAGCAACTTCCACTCCTGAACCATACAATTGGCTAATAATGCTCTCGGCTTTCGACTAAGGGCATCAGCTACCGGATTACCCTTTCCAAGATGATATTGTATAGTAAAGTCGAAGTCCTTAAGATATTCTAGCCAACGTCTTTACCTCATATTCAATTCCTTCTGAGAGAAGAGATACTTAAGACTTTTATGGTTAGAGTATACAAGAAACTGCACTCCATAAAGATAATGTCTCCATATTTTTAGTGGAAATACGACCGCAGCCAATTCTAGATCATGAACTGGGTAGTTCTCCTCGTGCTTCTTCAATTGACGAGAAGAATAAGCTATAACCTTTCCTTGTTGCATTAAAACACATCCGCGGCCAATGCCAGAAGCATCAGAGTATACCTCAAACTTTTCTCCTTCCACTGGTAAAGCTAAGACCGGGGCTGTGGTCAGATGATCTTTGAGAGCTTGGAAGCTTCATTCACAATCCTCGCTCCATTCATAGCGGATCTCTTTGCGAGTCAACCTTGTAAGTGGCACGGCGATCTTAGAGAAATCTTTGATGAACCGCCGGTAATAGCCCGCAAGACCTAAGAAACTTCGGATCTCACTAACATTGGTCGGTCTTTCCCAATTTCTTATAGCTTCCACTTTTGATGGATCTACAGACAAGCCATCTTTTGATATAACATGTCCGAGAAAAGTCACTTCTTCGAGCCAGAACTCACACTTACTGAGCTTTGCATATAATTGGTTTGTCCTCAATATCTGTAATGCAATCCTTAAATGTTCCTCATGCTCTCCCTTGGTCTTGGAGTAAATCAATATATCATCAATGAAAACCACCACGAATTGATCTAGATAAGATCTGAATATACTATTCATCAACTGCATAAAGGCAGTAGGGGCATTTGTTAGTCCGAAAGGCATAACAACAAACTCATAATGGCCATACCTGCTTCTGAATGCGGTCTTATGAATATCATCGTCCTTAATTCTTAGTTGGTGATATCCTAACCTGAGATCAATCTTTGAAAAGTACTTGGATCCAGATATTTGATCAAATAACTCATCGATTCTCGACAGTGGATACTTGTTCTTGATAGTGAGATGATTCAACTGTCGATAGTCGATGCATAGCCTCATGGATCCATCTTTCTTCTTTACAAATAGCACAGGTGCTCCCCACGGGGAAGTGCTTGGTCGAATAAATCCCTTCTTGAGAAGTTCCATCAATTGCTCCTTTAACTCCTTGAGTTCGACAGGTGACATTCTATATGGTGCCTTAGAAACTGGTCCAACACCAGGAATTAAATCGATGGTGAAGGCCACTTCTCTTAGTGGAGGTAATCCAGGCAATTCCTTCGGAAACACGTCCGGAAATTCTTGCACAACTGGGATATCTTCTATCTTAGTCTCCTTGTTCTCCTTAAGGGTGACAAATGCAAGGAAAGATACACATCCTTTCCTGATTAGCTTGCTAGCTCGGAGAGTTGAAATAAGTGGCGATTTGCTTCGACTCTTGAGGCTAGTAAAGATTAATTCCGGAAACTCTTTGAAAGTAACCTTGCTATTGCGAAAATCGACAGTTGCCTGGTATTTGGATAACCAATCCGCTCCTAGTTTGACATCATACTCCTTTAGATCTAAACATATAAGATCAATAGGGAGATTCCTACCCTGAACCAATACTTCACAGTTTTGGTAATGGTGAGTGATATCAGTTTCGTTACCAAGAGGAGTAGACAAAACTAATTTTATCCATTCCGGTTCTAAGGGTAACAGATCAGCAAACTTTTTGGAAATAATTGAATGTGAAGCACCCGTATCAAATAAGACATATGTAGACTTGGAGCAAACTTTCAATGTACCTTCTACTAGTCCGCTTTCTTCTTCTTCGGTATCCTTAATTGCGTGAAGAGGAGCGTTCTTGGTTACCGGGCGCTTTCCGTCACCGGCTTGATTATTAAGTAATGGGCAATCGGGAATCCGATGCTCACGGCTCCCGCAATGGAGACATGCTCCAAGTTTCCTCCAGCACTCTTCGGCTTTATGACCAGCCTTGTCACAATGCTTGCATATTATATTCAAAGGTGTAGTAGTGATAGAGAATGGCTTGGTCTTCTTAAATTTTTGGTCTTGAGAAGAAGTACCTCCAGAGCTAGGCCTCTTCTTGAAGTTGGGTTTAAAGGAACCCGAACTTGTAACTTGTTCTTTCTTATCCTTCCCACGGATTCTATCTGATAGCTCCGTGGCATCTTCTAACAATTGAGCTCGGCGTACTAACTCTGAGTAGACCTGGATATCCATTGGCGCCAGCTGGGTAATATATTGGGGCCTGAGCCCATTAAGGAACCTCCTAGCTTTCATCTTCTCGGTGCTAACTAAGTGCTTAGCATACCGATACAATCTAGAGAATTGTGCCTCGTACTCCGCCACCGATAATGACCGTTGCTTGAGTGCGGCAAATTCGGTAGCTTTCTTTTCTTGGACTCGGTCTGAAAAATATTTATTGTTGAAATGTTCAACAAATTCTTCCCAAGTAATTTGGTCCGGATTTATAGTGGCTTCGACTGCCTCCCACCAGCATCTGGCATCTCTCTCTAACTGAAAAGTAGCTAATAAGACTTTTTCTTGATCCGTGCATTGCATAACACGGAATATACGCTCCGTCTCCCTGATCCAGTGCTCTGCGGGGTCTGGATCAGTAGATCCCATGAATTTGGGAGGGTTCATGTTTTTAAAGTTCTGGTGGAGACTCTCGGCTTGCTGTGCACCTCCCTGTGCTACATGTTGCAGCACCTAGGTCATTCCTTGGAGTGTACGCTGCATGTTGCGCCATTGAGCACGTTCGGCAGCCATTATCCTACAATTACAATAGCTATATCAGTGTGCAATTTCGTTAAGAGCTCTTAAATTTTCCATGTTAGCTCCACCCTTGGTTCTACCCAATCTCACTAGTTAATGGTTTAAACCTATCCTTGGACTTGGGTTTCCTAGGAATTGAACAACCTAGGCTCTGATACTACAAAAATTGTCACGCCCTGAGCGCGGAAGGTACCCGGAGATGCGCGACGAGTTTATATCAATCATGTCAATCAGAGTAGTAGTGTATTCTACACAAAGACAGAGTGCGTAAATATAAAGATAACCCAATCCATTAATTCCTTTAATAAGAATATGTCTATTACAAACCCTTGCAAATAGTAGACTCCATAAAAGAAAAGTACAACGCTTGACTCAAGGAAAATAGAGAAAAGACAGGACTAATTGATGCTTGAGTAGCTCTAACTCTTTCACTCTTGGCTTTCCCTATCAGATTGAATTCCCTCATCGTTGGACTTACCTGAAAAGTAGGGAAACACTGAGTGAGCGAACGCTCAGTAGGAAATTATATCTCAAGGACTAGCAAGGGGTTTAAGTAATTACATTTTTCCATGAATGCACTATAGCCATGCATGCTCGCAAAACGACAAGATAGCAAGAGAATATAACAATAAGATGGCAAGAAGAACTAGTCATGAACTTTCAAGAACTTATATCAAAAGATATCAAGATATTTAAGCAAGTAGACTCATCATGTCATGTTGGAATTTGGCTATCATGTTTCAAGCAAGCGAGTATACAATTACCCTTTCTTGGGCCACGCAAGTCATGTAATATCAAGTCAAGTACAAGATTTATGGAATGTTCAATCAAGCTAGTCATGCACTTCGGTATAATGCCAATACCGTGATCAATCAACTCCCATGGGCACAAGTACTTTCGGGTGCTCCTCCTAGGACCAGATCGGGCCCTATAAGCGCAGGCATTAATCATGTGTTTTAACATCCACTCTTGTGTATACCCAATATGAAATTCCAAGAATAAAGCTTGTAGTCATGTAGGATAGACTTTGATAGAATAGAGTCCAAAAATAGGACACTTGACATAGATAGGCGATATTAACGGTACAATCACGATTATCGATAAAACTAGGTGGAATTGGTTCCCTAACTTGGGTACCATGATAAGTAAGTGCCCACAAGTAGATGGTCACTTCTTTTAACATAGAATTGAGGTCCACAAGAACATCATGTTTGATATAGAATTGGGGTCTACAAGAACATCATGCTTGATATAGAATTGGGGTCTATAAGAACAGCACATCAATGACATGTTTTCCCCATTTATTAAGATAATTCTCACATCATACCCATGGCATGACATGAGGGCCGGTTTACCGTGTTTCTATAGAGTGACATGGCAAAGATTGTGTAATGTGTTTTTATGGTACAACCAGCTCAGTCGGCCTTGAGGGAATCCAAGGCTCGAGGAGTCTTACGGAGGTCTCTATGACTAACTCGCTAGTCCAAAGGAACGGAATGTCCAATGGAGAGCTTGTATGTCACCGAGAATTGAGGGTAATGCGATAAGACATCATAAAACATGGGACTATATTCACGGACTGGAATATAGTGCCGATATATATATATATATAATATACATATGAAACCCTCGGTTAACAGTAACAGTGTAAAATAGTATCACAGGAAACTAGCGACATAATCTAAGTCATTAATCATGGAATTAATGCCTTTCACAGGGGTGTTTATTTACAAATTGACGGCTTATTAAACAGTCGTCCACTCTGTATTTCTATTTTTACAGAATTTAGATAATATGGAATTTAATAAAAACGCGCCCTGGACAGGGGCGTTACTTTTCAATTAGCGCCCTATTCTGGGGCGTCACTTTTATAAGAGACGTCTTGCATCATGTCATTATTTCAAGATTTTACCAGATTTCAGATAATAAAATTTCAGGGAACAATTTCATGGTCAGGACAAGAAAAATAGCAGGATTCGATAGGTATGATCATGCATTAATTTAGATTCATGATTTCATAGTTATAGAATTTTAAACATGGATAATTATCAATTCTATGAAATTGACGACTCCTAGGTAGGGCGTCAAAACAAGAATTAGCGCCCTTGTCTGGGTCGCTTCTTTAAAATCTCTTAGAAAATATTTGGAAACGCAGTAAAACTATATGCATGAGATCATGGACGAGTTTATTTCATAATTTATACTAGTTTGGGCTACGTTCTTGAGAAAACCTACCTGATGAATGTTCTGGTGAAGGAACGTGAAGAGAGTTGAAGAGAGAACGATACTCTGTTCTAAATAGAGTGTTCTGATCACCAGAAGAAGAAGATGATGATGAAGAACTCCACATCCTTCAACTAGGCAGAAGAGTTACTACTTACGGCAGACTTCCTGCAGCAAAGATGATGAAGAATCATTAATATTCTTCATGATTACGACCGAAGGCAGGGAAGAAGAACATTACCTGTTCTTTACGTACGCAGCAGCAGAACCTCCTTCGACCAACAACTTACTAGGTTCGACAGGAAGGGTTATTTATAGGATTTTGGGAATCCTAATAGAGTTAGAATTTGATTAAGGGTAGTATTCCCCTGATAGAGTCCTTACTATATTCTATCCTCGACGCAGTTATCCAGAACTTGCCCTGGATAGTCTCCTGGGTCGAACGAAACTCGAACTGAATTGACGTCTTAAGTGAGGGCGTTGAATTTAAATTGACGCCTTTGCCTATGTCGTTTCTTGTGAAAAATGCGCCCAGCTGGAGGGCGTTACATTTACTTCCCCTTTTTTATTATTTTGTCCATTTGATAATTGACGCCTTGTCGTTTGGGCGTCCCTTTTTAATTAGCGCCTTATCTAGAGGCGTTTCTTAATGAAGTAGCGCCTTGACCAAAGGCGTTATTTCCATTCTGTCATTGTATTTATTCTTTCTGATGTTTCTCATTCATTTATTTAATACTTTATCAAATTTGATTAATTTGGGGTTTTTATTTCCTTTTATTTTTTTTCCCAGGGTTGCTACAATCCGGTCCTTGGAAATCAAAAGAGAATTTATGTCACACCCCGAGCCTTTAATACAACGGAAGACTAGCTCGAAGAATGCGAACAGCCGGCATGGTAAGCTTCTTGCAAGCAAGAACGATCAGAGCGCAAGACAATCACACATGAGATGCAATTGCACAATAAATTTATTCAAACTCCAACTTTATTTCATTAATAATCAAAATACTCCAATACAATAACTCTTCAACCTTCATTAATCCATCAGACTCAAGGAAAAAGAAAATTACAAAGACTCGATCTAAACAATAGTTACTCTTCTAAGTCTTCACTCTCATTTTGATAAGACTTTCATTCGCTCTCGGACCCGCTACTTGTATAACTCGAATCCGAATTCGTATCACTTCCATCTCCTGCAAAAGATTTGAAATAGGTAATGAGCACACTTGCCCAGTAGGTATCTTCGTATCAACATGATTAGCAATGTTTAAGTAATTAGTATTTTAGCTCTAAAGAATAAGGTAAAATCATGCGAATGCGATCAATCATGCGATTAAAGTAACAAAGATAATCATGCAAGATAGAATGAGCAAGTATGAACTAGCAATAATGTATGAAGAACATGATGTGGCCTTTCATGAACAATAATGTATTAGAAAGTCATGTATCAATCAAGAATATACTCTTCACTTAGTAGCAAGTACTTCGTGAATTTCTGTGGAATAACTTGTAACAAGCAAGATAGTCATGTCGTGCCGTGGATTTTCACTTCACGAGTCGAGGCTATTTCACTTATTTATACAGAAAGTACTCCCAGTGCAATGCGATGCCAGTAGCATCATACCCCATGGTTTATAATAGTATGTTTCCGGCAATCAGCCGAGGGGACTAGCATAGAGCCCTTGAACACAATCAGTGCTCGATCCGCATCTTCAAGTATAAATCAAGCTACTTCCACGCATGTAAACAATATGGCCAAGAATATACAATTTGAACAATAAGTTCATGATAAAGTAATCAATCATAAGAATGCTTCTATTTGGAACAAGGAATTTCAATAAACATATTAGAACTATGTTATGCCATGGAAATAAATCGGTAGCATAACGGTACATTCCTTATCTTCCATAATTTAAAATTAAGTATCTTGAGCAATATGACAAGTCCCAGACCATCAATAATCCTTCTAGGAACTTTGAAATATCAACCCTTGGGTTACAACCTTGGGTTAACTGGACGTGACGGGCTATAACTGGGCCGTTACATGAACGTGACGGTCAATTAATTAAGCCGTTAGAATGGGCTGAATCTAGAAAGAATCAGTTGGACTCAGTTAATGTGACGGTCAAATACTAGACCGTTAGATCTGCCTGACGGTCGAGTAATAGGCCGTTACGTGGTCAAAACCAGAAAATATCGATAGTGCTTTCTAAACAATTGGGCTTTACTGGTACAACCAATTCGGCATCCTAGTGGGAATCCCAAGCTCGCGAAGAATTACAGAGGCCTTGAAACAAGATTTCCTAGTCCATTGGAAGGAATATCCAATAGAGAGATCCTCAAGTTCAAGAATATGTTCCTATTGTGCAAAAGTGTGAACTAATGGTCATATACCGGAATATATGCCATGTAATTAGAGAAATTGACTCTATAGTGATGAGAAAAGAGTAAAACAGTGATAAATCAACGTTTAAAATCTCACCAATATAACTTTGAAACCATGGATTTAATACAAAATATAAGATCTTGGCTTGAAACTAGCATATGCAAAAAAATAGGTTTAAGTACTCACATCCACGCATTTAGGATCATGAAACAGTAAACAACTCCGAATCATGAAAAAAGGTTAAAATCTAGCTAACTAGGCTTATATATATAAGTTAATTGGACTGATGTCAATCCTGTCTCGAGTTGACAGAACACAGACTCTGACGGTCTAGTATGGGCGCGTCATATGTCTGTGATGGTTTATCGTTGAGCCGTCAGAGTGCTGTAACGCTCCGCTTCTGGTCCGTCAGAGATAACAGAGAAGCTTAAGTATAATAGGGAGTGTGACGGCTTATCGTAGGGCCGTTACGTCCCTCTGACGGTCTAACTATAGGCCGTTAGAGTCCTGTTGACAGGAAAGTAAAAAGAACTATGGTTTGAAACATCTTATACAAGAAAAATCAATGTAAATAACTACTCTAGTCATGACAAAGTGAAGTAAAACGGCATCTAGATGCATAGGTTGTAGTGAATGAACAAGAGAATATCTTTTATCTTCAATTAAGGCTAAAGATATGCATGTATGCATGATTCTACTAAAACATGAATTTCATGGTCTATAGTGCATGAAATCAGACAAAACCATAGGGCTTTTACTCCTATCATGATGTTCTTGCCGTTCATGAGATGACCTACCTTTTTCGTGGGCTTTCAACTTCCAATTTGAGACTGCAAGACACACCCTAGTTCTTCCCTTCCTATGATTTTTCAGCAACTTCACGTCGCTCTAACTCCTCAGTCTCTTGACCTAAAGACGTGAAATTTTGAGGGTAAGAAGGTGAAACTAAGGGGAACAAAAACTTCTAAAGATACTTAGGCTAATTACCTCGATTTGGTGTTCTAATCTCTTGATCTTCAGTAGACTTTTCCTCAGATTCCTGGGTTGCTATGGTCGGACCAGCAACTTTGCGTGCTTCTAACTCCTTGTGTAGTTGATCTCCCAGTACGAAATTTTGTGGATGATTAGTCCTATATATGTGGAATAAATAGTTCTAAAGGACTTACCCGAAATGCTATGTCCTTACCTTAGTTCCACGCGAGCCAATGTAGGAGTCGCGCATGTCAAAACTAGGGTCTATGTATAGGTTTTTATTGGGGTTTTGTAGATTAGGTCGATTCTAGAATCCTTGTTAAAGCTTAGATCGACTTCTGAGAGTCCTTAACACTTTTACTAGTTCTCCCATCTCTATCCCTAAGAGATAGACTAGCAAAAATCTAATCTTTTTCCTTATTCTTCCATTCACGGAACTAACAGAGCGTAACGGTCCACTATTGGTGCGTTACATGCATGTGGCCGTCGCACGATAGACCGTTACAGTCACCGTTCGCAGAATTCAACTTAATTCAAACTCTTTTATTTATTTTATCCACATAATTATCTAATAAATGAGTCTTTATTCTTAAAATTCGTGAATATGCTAAATATCCTTCTAGAATATGGGCCAAACTTAATGGGCTTGGTCCTTAAACCTTTTGGGCTTTCTTTATCAAAGCTAGATTAATATTTTCACATAATTGGGCCTTATAAGCTTTATAAATTCCTAATAAATTCAAAAAATTCTTAGAATAATCCAAAAATTATTTATATAAAATTTTGGGGCACTACACACTCCCCCACTTAGAAGAATTTGATCCCCAAATTCAATACATGGGTTGTGGAGAGTGTACTTACATTCAAATAATTCTGGAATTCTTTGGCGCATCGCTTCTTCGGTTTCCCATGTCTCTCCTGACTTTGTCTACTGGATTTTAACCACGGGAATAGTCTTGTTCTCAAGTTGACGCACTTCTTGTTCAAGTATTCTGATTGGTTTCTGTTCGTATGTCAAATCCTTCTTAATCTCCAGATTGTCGTAAGTGATGATATGGAAAGGATCGGGTACATACTTTTTGAGCATCGAGATGTGAAATATATCATGAAATTCAAATAATTGTGGAGGTAAAGCAATCTGAGAAGCTACTTCACCAATTCTTTCCAGAATTTCAAAAGGGCCAATAAATCTTGGAGTAAGCTTTTTCTTAATACCAAATCTTCGAATACCTCGACCTGGAGAAACTTTAAGAAACACATGATCTTCTACTTGAAACTCCAAGTCACGCCTTCGATTGCCTGCATAGGATTTCTGTCTGTCTTGGGCCTTTTAAAGTCTTTCATGAATGAGTTTTATGTTTTTCATAGTATCCCTAATAATATCAGGACTGAGAAATTGCCTTTCTCCTACATCATTCCAACAGAGAGGGGAACAATAACTCCTTCTATAAAGAGCTTCAAACGGTGCCATCCGTATGCTGGCCTGATAACTGTTGTTATATGCAAATTCTACCATAGGTAAGTGATCATGCCAACTTCCTCCAAAATCAATAGCACAAGCCCTGAGCATATCTTCTACCACTTGATTTGTTCTTTCAGTCTGACCATCTGTTTGTGGATGGAATGCTGTGCTAAAGTTCAATCGAGTCCCTAGTGAATGTTATAGACCCTTCCAGAATTGTGATGTAAATCTAGGATCTCTATCAGATATGATAGTGACAGGGACACCATGTAGCTTGATAATTTCTTTTATGTATAATGCTGCTAGGATATCCACAGACCATCGACTTTTGATTGGTATGAAATGTGCAGACTGTGTCAATCGGTCTATGATTACCTAGATACCATCGTGTCCTCCTCTTATTTTTGGTAAACCCATAATGAAATCCATTCTTATACTTTCCCATTTCCATGCTGGAATATCTAAGGGATGCAATTTACCTGTGGGTCTAAAATGCTCTGCCTTTACTTGTTGACACGTGAGACAGTGGGACATGAAGTCAGCTATTTCCCTCTTCATATTGGGCCACCAGAAATTTCCTTTGAGATCTTCATACATTTTTGTACCACCTGGATGAATGGTGTACTTGGATTTATGTGCTTCTTTTAGGATCAGTTTCTTTGTATCCTCATGATCCGGTATACACACTCGGCCCTTAAAAAGTAATCTTCTGTCATTAGAAATAGAAAAATCTGGCCTTTGCTCAATATTGGCTTTGATTTCCAGTAATATGGGATCATTGTCTTGTAACCTGACTAGATCTTCCATTAATGTAGGTTGAGCTCGGATATTCGCTATAAAACAATCTTCTTCCTTCACGTCAATATCAAGTTCAACTGAGCAAATTGAGGAATAAGATTACTCATACTAATCATAAGACTTGATAGCTTTCCCATTGGTTTTCTGCTGAGTGCATCGGCTACAGCATTAGCCTTGCCAGGATGATATTGAATAGCAAATTTAAGTCTTTGAGATATTCTAACCATCTCCTCTGCCTCATATTCAACTCCTTTTGAGAGAATAAGTATTTCAAGCTTTTGTGATCCGAGTAGACAGTGAACTTTTCTCCGTAAAGGTAGTGACGCCAAATCTTTAAGGTGAAGATAACAGCTGCAAGTTCCAAATCATGCACGGGATAATTTTCATCATGACGTTTCAATTGTCTTGAAGAATAATAGATTATCTTTCCATTTTGCATGAGGACGCACCCTAAGCCAATGCCAGACGCATCCGTATCTACTTCGAATCCACCACCTTCCATAGGTAGTGATAGAACATGAGCTATAGTAAGATGGTTCTTAAGAGTTTGAAAACTCTTTTCACATTCCTCTGACCTGACAAAAGGACTTTCTTTTCCTGTGAGTCTAGTTAAAGCAACAGCAATTTTTGAGAAGTCATTAATGAACCTCCTATAATAATCAGCTAGACCCAGAAAGCATCTTACTTCTGATACAGTCGTTGGCCGGCTCCAGTTTCTGACGGTTTCTACCTTAGAAGGATCCACAACGATACCTTCCTTTGAAATAATGTGGCCTAGAAATGAAACTTCCTCGAGCCAGAATTCACACTTGTGAGGCTTGGCATAAAGTTTATGTTCTCTAAGTGTTTGCAAAGCTATCCGCAGATGTTCTTCATGTTCCACCTTTGTCTTGGAATATACCAGGATGTCATCAATGAAGACGACAATAAACTGGTCCAGATATGGTTGGAAAATATTGTTCATAAGTTGCATAAATGCTGCTGGGGCATTTGCTAACCCGAATGGCATCAACATGAATTCATAGTGGCCATAACGACTTCGAAAAGCTTATTTATAAATGTCTTCTTCTTTAATTCTAAGCTGATGATAACCTGACCTGAGGTCAATCTTGGAGAAATACTCTACTCCCGAAAGCTGATCGAAGAGCTCATCAATACGCGGCAACGGATACTTATTTTTTATTGTAAGTTGATTCAGTCGCCGGTAATCAATACACAGCTTGAGAGAGCCATCCTTCTTCTTGACAAAAAGAACCGGCGCACCCTAGGGGGATGTGCTAGGTCTGATGAAACCCTTACCTAATAATTCCTGCAACTGTCTCTTTAATTCCTTGAGTTCCGTGAGGGACATCCTGTAAGGGACTATAGAAATAGGTGCTGCTCCTGGAATGAGTTCAATAGTGAAGTTTACTTCCCTCTCGGGTGGTAAGTTGGGTAATTCGGGTGGAAACATATCTGGGAACTCATTTACAATATGGATGTCTGCTAGGATGATTTCCTTGGACTCGGTAACAATGACAGAAGTAAGAAAAGCTTCACATCCTTGCGAGATAAGTTTGCAAGCGTGAAGAGAGGATATGAGAGTAGGATGTTTCCTATACTTGATGCCAAGGAAAGAAAATCTTGGAAGATCGGGTTTTCGAAAGGATATAATCCTATTTCGGTAGTTAATATCAGCATCATGATCTATAAGCCAATCTACTTCTAAAATGGCATCATAACATTTCATGTCAAGGCACACTATGTTTGCGGGGAGATTGTGACCTTCTACTATTACCTCACTATCAGGATAATACTCGGTAAGCTTTGTTCCAGAACCTAAAGGTGTAGTAATAGCAAGGTCAGAAGATAGGGGAACTGATGCATTTGGTAATGTTTTTACAAAAGTAGTGGAGATAAAAGAATGAGAGGCACCAGTATCAAATAGCTCAAATGCAGGACGAGAATAAATTTGAAGGGTACCTTCCATAAGTCCACCATCTCTAGGTGCTTCTTCTTCTTTTAGAACAGCATTGAGGTGAGCCTGCCTCTTACGTCCACCACTAGGCGATTGTTCCTTCATAAGGGGGCAATCTGGGATACGATGCTCCCTGTTTCCACAACGTAGACAAGCACCAAGGCGCTTCCAACATTCTTCAGCCGAATAGTCGAATTTCTCACAAAATGTGCAAGCCATCATGACTTGCTGCTTCTCCTCTTTGACTTTCTTATTTTTCTGGGAACTTCCACCATTCCCACTCCTGGATCTTTTCTTACTATCACGGCTTTTATAGGGCTCCGTGATGCTGAATTTCTCCTTCTTATAACGCCGATCAGATCATCGGCTAGACTCCTCTCCTTTTTCTTTTAATTTCTCGACCTTCTCTAAGGTCCTTTCACATAAATATGCCCGATGTACCATCTCCGCATAAGTACAGATGTTTTGGGTCCCGAGCTGCTGAATGAAACCAGGTCGTAACCCGTCCATAAACTGATTAGCCTTCAATAAATCGGTACTGATTAAATGCTGTGCATAGGGTGCTAGCCTAAAAAATTGAAGTTCATACTCTGCAACTGACATCATTCCTTGACGAAGAGAGGTGAACTCCATAGCCTTTCTTTCTTTAACATGTTCAGAAAAGTACTTAGCACAGAATAAAGTAAGAAAACCGTCCCATGTATGAGGTGCATATGTCGGAGGTGTAGGTACTGATTTCCACCATGTGCGTGCATCTTTATTGAGTTGAAATGTTGCAAGACACACTTTTTCTTGGTCCGTACATTGGATAACATCGAAGATACGATTCATCTCATCTATCCAGTTTTCTGCCTCATCCTGATTACAAGAATCGAAGAAACGCGGAGGGTTTAAGCTCTGAAAATTACAATGCAAATCACTAGCCCTTGCCCCTACGCTTGCCTGGGCCATAGTTTGTAATGCCTGAGTAAGGTCGGCAACTATTTGTTGCATGCCACCCTAATCTACGCGATGAGCCATTGTAATAATGAGGTACTTGAGAGAAATAACAAATTGTTAATTCTCATGGAATTAGAAAGAAAGAAATCTTAAAACTAATTAACTATCTTATCCCAGGCTCTACCCAATTCTCGCATGGGTGAGGAAATTTCTTCCTTAGTTCATAGGTATGGGTCCTTAAACCTTAGACTTATCCTATGACATGACTCTTTTCCCTAAGTGCTGAGACTTAGGCTCTGATACCAACTTAACTGTCACGCCCCAAGCCTTTAATACAGCGAAAGACTAGCTCGAGGAACGTGAACAGCCGGCATGGTAAGCGTCTTGCAAGCAAGAACGATCAGAGCGCAAGACAATCACACATGAGGTGCAATTGCACAATAAATTTATTCAAACTCTAACTTTATTTCATTAATAATCAAAATACTCCAATACAATAACTCTTCAACCTTCATTAATCCATCCGACTCAAGGAAAAAGAAAATTACAAAGACTCGATCTAAACAATAGTGACTTTCCTAAGTCTTCACTCTCATTTTGATAAGACTTTCATTCGCTCTCGGACCCGCTACTTGTATAACTCGAATCTGAATTCGTATCACTTCCATCTCCTACAAAAGATTTGAAATAGGTAATGAGCACACTTGCCCAGTAGGTATCTTCGCAGCAACATGATTAGTAATGTTTAAGTAATTAGCATTTTAGCTCTAAAGAATAAGTTAAAATCATGCGAATGCGATCAATCATGCGATTAAAGTAACAAAGATAATCATGCAAGATAGAATGAGCAAGTATGAACTAGCAAGAATGTCTCAAGAACATGATATAGCCTTTCATGAATAAGAATGTACTAGAAAGTCATGTATCAATCAAGAATGTACTCTTCACTTAGTAGCAAGTACTTCGTGAATTTATGTGGAATAACATGTAACAAGCAAGATAGTCATGTCGTGCCGTGAATTTTCACTTCACGAGTCGTGGATATTTCACTTATTTATAGAGAAAGTACTCCCAATGCAATGCGACGTAAAAGTAGTATCATACTCTATGGTTTATAATAGTATGTTTCCGACAATCGGCCGAGGGGACTAGCATAGAGCCCTTGAACATAATCAGTGCTCGATCCGCATCTTCAAGTATAAATCAAGCTACCTCCACACATGTAAACAATATGGCCAAGAATGTACAATTTCAACAATAAGTTCATGATAAAGTAATCAATCATAAGAATGCTTCTATTTGGAACAAGGAATTTCAATAAACATATTAGAACTATGTTATGCCATGGGAATAAATAGGTAGTGATGTGGGACGAGACCACAGACACGATAAGCTCGCGATTGTCCCTTAACGAGGGAAGTGTCAAACGTGCACGGTTGAGAAACCGGCAGTGAGCTAGGGTGGTTGGCTCTCTCTTGTGCCCGGATCGGGTCACGGGACAGTCACGCTCTTTCTCGCAGCAGCGGTGATATGAAAATATATAGCAAGCTAGGTCCTAAAATATGCTCTCTAGTAGCGGCATATAAAGCATATATGAAAATAAGCAAAATGCCAAGCAAGGAGCGAATACGATACCTCCACGCGCTCGGCGCGGGGAAGACGGTCCCGGCCGAAACTCGTACTCCCGGAACAATACTACACAATATTACAGCAATACAAGTCGCTACCCACTCCATGCAGGGAGGTAAAGGGCTACACAATGGGGTCTGGGAGGACCGAATTCGGGTTGACGGGCGGCTTCTCGCGTTGATTCGGCAACACCCGAACTAGTGACGGTGGGGCCCACATGCTGTCCGGAGGGGCCGTGTGGGACCCGATGGCACCGATGTAGTGGAGGATGCCTGGAAGGGTGCTCCCTGGAGTGGAGGCGCGCTGGTTCACCAGCCGGAGGCTGGGCGGCTCCGATCGGCACCGGTCGGAACAGTCGGCCACAGATCTGTAGCTTCTGGGTTTCAACGCGCGTCTCGGCGAGAACGGACGCGGCGATCAGCCTCGATGTCAGATCGACACGAAACTAGCGCCTTTAGAAAGCTAACTTCAAATCCTTCAATCTAGGGCTGGCGATCTGGTCAAGATCTGCATGGATCTTGGCCTTAATGAATTTTTGAGTTGCTGTTGTACAGTGACCAGATTCTCAGATCTGCAGAGAACTTGTCTGAGAACTGCCTTTAACTGATATGTGAACGTCTGAATCTGAAGTGGTGGTCTTCAGAAAAGTTGTAGAAAATCAAGCTACGAAAACGGACATAGTTTTTATGAAAGGTTTGGAGATGGCTGTGATTTGTTATGATTTGTGAACTGGAAGGTGGTCGGATCTGGAACTTGGCTGAAAGCACTGTAGCAGAGATAGAACACGAATTTTGAAAAATGGATAGAGGGTGGACCAAAAATCAAGAAAAATGGTGGATGTAGGGGATGATGAAGAGAACTGCTAGTAAAATTTGTAGCCCTAAAAAAAATGAAAAGAAGGTCGGAGATGGGAAACTCAGAGCTATTGTCACTGTAGACAGAGACAGGACAGATCTTGGTGTGATTGAAGACCAAAATTGCAAAAATATCAAACGATGGATTTTCGACCTGAATTTTTTTGTGAATTATAAGATGGAAGATTGGAACACACCATAAAAATTACAAACTAATAAGAGGCTGTGGATGGTATCAGGAATTTCGGGAAGACACCTCTATCTAGCAGGACAGAAAACCGAAGACGGATTCGCGGCGGCTCGAAGGCGGCACGAACGGCGGCGGCGGCGGCACCAATGAAGATCAGAGGTTGAGAGGGGGAGATAGAAGATTGAAACACTCTAGAATGGGGGGTTTGAGGAGAGGAAACAAGGGGGAGAGGGCTGGGGCGCAAGAGCCTTCTTGGCTTACACACAAAATTTTCTGATTTTTCCTTAATTTTCACATGAAAATACAAGCTTATATATGATTTCAACCAAATCCAACCTTAACCCTTGGATCTAGGGGTGGGGATTGAAGGGCTGGGATGAGGTGTGAATAACACACAAAAACTAATAAAAAAATCAAGGGGAAGGGGGTGGCCTATTGACCATGTGTAAGGTTGAATGGGGTAGGTGGCCAACCTATTAGAATGTTGACCCCTTTAACCCCATGTGTCCATATGACCAGCCCACCCTTCTAGATGTCCACCTAGGAAGGTTGACCAGGCCCACAAGGTGACATGGACCAATGGGAAAGGGCTGAGGGCCCCCTTGCTGGTCCTACTGCATAATTGCATAGAAACCCACACAATTCATGGGAATGACTCCTTGGCTTATAAAGCCTTACATTTGCGTACATACTTTCCTAAGGATACAAACACAAACTAAAAGGACATAAATGTAAAAGAAAAAGTACAGGCTCCGTGTCGATTCCCATCAACTCTCCCCGGGTGGGAGGAACTCGACCCCGTCGAGTAGGGGTAGGGATGCTCGGGTACTCCGGCGGATCCGTCACCGTGCCAAGTAACGCGGGTACGCTCCACTCCAAGTGATCGTCACCTGCTCATTCCATATATACTCGATATGCGCAGACTGCTATGGACTAAAGGTGTACACTCCGGGTGGGGCACTCTCAAAAGGGAAGGGAGCAGCTCGAAGACTCACTAGGAATCACTGCTGAGTCCCTGTAGGTGACTGATCCGGGTAGATGTAGAACCGATCCCATACTCATCAAGTGAGTCCACTCGCCTCTTACTCATAAGAGAATGACAACGAGCTTGCACAAGGCACATGCAGACTCTCAAACTACACACAAACCATGCAAATAAACCACACAAGACAAACCACACAAGGAAAACACACCGACTCATATATGACCCTAGACATACCTAATGTTAGTCCGACACGTACACGGGTGACGGCGGACCAGGACACCCGAATGTGTGCCATACATGCATTTGACGTAACCGGAGGTTGACGTCATGGGGAACTCCTAGACATACTACGATGCACCAATCATGGACATTGGGCTTGGATGCGGGAAGTCCGGGAGGTGCGGGTGGTTTAGAGGGATCAGGGAAACCAAAGTCTTCTTTACCCCCGAATGATGGTTCGGACCTATGGCTATGTGGAGGTTGTTTGGCCCGAGTGGAAAAGGCATGATAGTGAACTCCGCGGAGGAAGTGGAGTGAAGATGGTAGCTCGGGAGGTTCACTAGAAAAAGGGTCGAAGAAGGTATGACCCCGTGATATGGGTTCCAACATGACATGGTCCCAAGTTTGGAATTCATAGTCACCGCCATACATTATGATCGGTGGGACGACGGACATGTGTAGAAAATAGGATTCCTCCCTTGGGAAAAAAGGAACGAAGCCGGACTCGGCCTGCATCGGGAGGAGTAGAAGAATCTCCGTGGTGACACACCCCACAGTGCACACGGAGGTAATGGATCCTAAGGCCGGATGGGTGAAGCTAAGACTAGCGGGTTGGTCAAAGCCTCGGGCCCAAAGATGCGTCAACTTCCATTGTGAATCTAATCCCATAATAAGGTCATCCAAAGTATCGACATGGTGACTAGACCGAAAAGTTGTGTGGTAGGAGTTGACGGGCACTAGAGATAGGATGGGGTCCATGTATGGGAAGGGAGGTGGGACCAAGCCATCCTTGAGCCAACGACGAAGCGGCTCAGCTATGAAAAGTGTACCCGTTAGAAATATGGGTGGCTCGGGCCTTGGTGGTTCCAAATGAGAGGATTCCGAATCAAATCCGGAAATAGAGGGGGATGACATTGGAACTATCTCGAGTGGTGAAGGCCATGGTGTAGGCGGCTGGGAGGTGGATGCTTGTCGAAAGCCACCATACCGAGAAAAGTGTGACTCAAATGGCTCGACCACTAGAGCGACCGTATAGGATTCCGCTAGAGAGAATGCATTGCGGATAAGACATTCTAACTGGAAGTGAAGGCGCAAACCTCTCCGGAACTGAAATGCGGCCGTGTTGCTCTCCTCTCCCAAGCCATGTTCCAACCAATACGTATGATATGCCCGAATGTACTCAGACACGGACCTATCGCCTTGGACGGGTCGACATGGGTTGGCCATAGTTGCCAAAATACGGGAATGGATCCCTAGGAATGGATATGCAAGGCCATTTGGACATGACACTAGACCGACTATGCAAGGTTGGGATGCATGCACACTAAGGACAAGACACCAAGACTCGGTATGGGGTGGAGTTAATCGATCCGAAGATCACTCGTGCAAGTGTGCGACCTTCTCGATAGGCATAGCCTAACGTTCGGACAACACCTTTTTATATACCGACTAATGGTATGCAAATGCAACTCCTAAGACCGACTTACACACTTACACTTAAATGACACACTTTTTTTTTTGGACACCCTAGACTCAACCTGGCTCTGATACCAAATTGATGCGGGACGAGACCACGGACACGACAAGCTCGCGATTGTCCCTTAACGAGGGAAGCGTTGGATGTGCACGGTTGAGAAACCGGTAGTGAGCTAGGGTGGTTGGCTCTCTCGTGTGCCCGGATCAGGTCACGGGACGGTCACGCTCTCTCTCGCAGCAGCGGTGATATGAAAATATATAGCAAGCTAGGTCCTAAAATATGCTCTCTAGCAGCGGCATATAAAGCATATATGAAAATAAGCGAAATGCCAAGCAAGGAGCGAATACGATACCTCCACGCGCTCGGCGTGGGGAAGATGGTCCCAGCCGAAACTCGTACTCCCGGAACAGTACTACACAATATTACAGCAATACAAGTCGCTGCCCACTCCACGCAAGGAGGTAAAGGGCTACACAATGGGGTCCGGGAGGACCGAATTCGGGTTGACGGGTGGCTTCTCGCGTTGATTCGGCAACACCCGAACTAGTGACGGTGGGGCCCACGTGCTGTCCGGAGGGGCCGTGTGGGACCCGATGGCACCGCTGTAGTAGAGGATGCCTGGAAGGGCGCTCCCTGGAGTGGAGGCGTGCTGGTTCACCGGCCGGAGGCCGGGCGGCTCCGATCGGCACCGGTCGGAACAACCGGCCACGGATTTACAGCTTCTGGGTTTCAGCCCGCGTCCCGGCGAGAACGGATGCGGCGATCAGCCTCGATGTCGGATCGACAAGAAACTGGCGCCTTTGGAAAGCTAGCTTCAAATCCTTCAATCTAGGCCTGGAGATTTGGTTTGGATCTGCACGGATCTTGGCCTTAATGAATTTTTGAGTTGCTGTTGTACAGTGACCGGATTCTCAGATCTGCAGAGAACTTGTCTGAGAACTGCCTTTGACCGATATGTGAACGTCCGAATATGAAGTGGTGGTCTTCATCAACGTTGTAGGAAATCAAGCTAGGAAAACGGACATTGTTTTTATGAATGGTTTGGAGGTGTCTGTGATTTGTTTTGATTTTTGAACTGGAAGGTGGTCGGATCTGGAACTTCGCTGAAAGCACTATAGCAGAGATAGAACACGAATTTTTAAAAATGGATATAGGGTGGATCAAAAATCAAGAAAAATGGTGGACGTAGGGAATGATGGAGAGAACTGGCAGTAAAATTGGTAGCCCTAAAAAAAATAAAAAAGAAGGTCGGAGATGGGAAACACAGAGCTGCTGTCACTGTAGACAGAGACAAGACAGATCCGGGAGTGATTTGTTTTGATTTTTGAACTGGAAGGTGGTCGGATCTGGAACTTCGCTGAAAGCACTATAGCAGAGATAGAACACGAATTTTTAAAAATGGATATAGGGTGGATCAAAAATCAAGAAAAATGGTGGACGTAGGGAATGATGGAGAGAACTGGCAGTAAAATTGGTAGCCCTAAAAAAAATAAAAAAGAAGGTCGGAGATGGGAAACACAGAGCTGCTGTCACTGTAGACAGAGACAAGACAGATCCGGGAGTGATTGAAGATCGAAATTGCAAAAATATCAAACGAAGGATTTTCGACTTGAATTGTTTTGTGGATGATGGGATGGAAGATTGGAACACACCATAAAAATTACAAACCACGAAGAGGCCGTGGCTGGTATTAGGAATTTCGGGAAGACACCTCTGTCTAGCAGGATAGAAAATCGAAGACTGATTCGCGGCGGCTCGAAGGCGGCACGAACGGCGGCGGCACCAATGAAGATCAGAGGTTGAGAGGGGGAGATAGAAGATTGAGACACTCTAGAATGGGGGGTTTGAGGAGAGGAAACCAGGGGGAGAGGGCTGGGGCGCTAGAGCCTTCTTGGCTTACACATAAAATTTTCGGATTTTTCCTTAATTTTCACATGAAAATACAAGCTTATATATGATTTCAACCAAATCCAACCTCAACCCTTGGATCTAGGGGTGGGGATTGAAGGGCTGGGATGAGGTGTGAATAACACACAAAAACTAATAAAAAAATCAAGGGGAAGGGGGCGGCCTATTGACCATGTGTAAGGTTGAATGGGGTAGGTGGCCAACCTATTAGAATGTTGACCCCTTTAACCCCATGTGTCCATATGACCAGCCTACCTTTCTAGATGTCCACCTAGGAAGGTTGACCAGGCCCACAAGGTGACATGGACCAATGGGAAAGGGCTGAGGGCCCCCTTGCTGGTCCTACTGCATAATTGCATAAAAACCCACACAATCCATAGGAATGACTCTTTGGCTTATAAAGCCTTACATTTGCGTACATACTTTCCCAAGGATATAAACACAAACTAAAAGGACATAAATGCAAACGAAAAATTACAGGCTTGGTGTTGATTCCCATCAGGAAGCATAATGGTACATTCCTTATCTTTCATAATTTAAAATTAAGTATCTTGAGCAATATGACAAGTCCTAGACCATCAATAATCCTTCTAGGAACTTTAAAATATCAACCCTTGGGTTATAACCTTGGGTTAACTAGACGTGACGGTCTATAATTGGCCGTTACATGAATGTGACGGTAAATTAATTAAGCCGTTAGAATGGGCTGAATCCAGAAAGAATCAGTTGGACTCAGTTAATGTGACGGTCAAATACTGGACCGTTAGATCTGCCTGACGGTAGAGTAATAAGCCGTTACATAGTCAAAACCAGACAACATCGATAGTGCTTTCTAAATAATTGCGATTTAATGGTACAACCAGCTCGCCGTCCTAGTGAGAATCCCAGGCTCGCAGAGAATTACGGAGGCCTTGAAATAATATTTCCTAATCTATTGGAAGGAATATCCAATAGAGAGGTCCTCAAGTTCAAGAATATGTTTCTATTGTACAAAAGTGTGAACTAATGGTCATATACCGGAATATATGCCATGTAATTAGAGAAATTGACTCTATAGTGATGAGAAAAGAGTGAAACAGTGATAAATCAACGTTTAAAATCTCACCAATATAACTTTGAAACCATGGATTTAATACAAAATATAAGATCTTGGCTTGAAACTAGCATATGCAAAAAAATAGGTTTAAGTACTCACATCCACGCATTTAGGATCATGAAACAGTAAACAACTCCGAATCATGAAAATAGGTTAAAATCTAGCTAACTAGGCTTATATATATAAGTTAATTGGACTGATGCCAATCCTGTCTCGAGTTGACAGAACACAGACTCTGACGGACTAGTATGGGCGCGTCATATGTCTGTGATGGTTTATCGTGGAGCCGTCAGAGTGTTGTAACGCTCTGCTTCTGGTCCGTCAGAGATAACAGAGAAGCTTAAGTATAATAGGGAGTGTGACGACTTATCGTAGGGCCGTTACGTCCCTCTGACGGTCTAACTATAGGCCGTTAGAGTCCTGTTGACAGGAAAGTAAAAATAACTATGGTTTGAAACATCTTATACAAGAAAAATCAATGTAAATAACTACTCTAGTCATGACAAAGCGAAGCAAAACGGCATCTAGATGCATAGGTTGTAGTGAATGAACAAGAGAATATCTTTTATCTTCAATTAAGGCTAAAGATATGCATGTATGCATGATTCTACTAAAACATGAAATTCATGGTCTATAGTGCATGAAATCAGACAAAACCATAGGGCTTTTACTCCTATTATGATGTTCTTGCCGTTCATGAGATGACCTACCTTTTTCCTGGGCTTTCAACTTCCAATTTGAGACTGCAAGACACACCCTAGTTCTTCCCTTCCTGTGATTTTTCAACAAATTCACGTCGCTCTAACTCCTCAGTCTCTTGACCTAAAGACGTGGAATTTTGAGGGTAAGAAGGTGAAACTAAGGGGAACAAAAAGTTCTAGAGATACTTAGGCTAATTACCTCGATTTGGTGTTCTAATCTCCTGATCTTCAGTAGACTTTTGCTCAGATTCCTAGGTTGCTATGGTCGGACCAACAACTTTGGGTGCTTCTAACTCCTTGTGTAGTTGATCTCCTAGCATGAAATTTTGAGGAAGATTAGTCCTATATATATGGAATAAATAGTTCTAAAGGACTTACCCAAAATGCTATCTCCTTTGTTGTGCCCCTGTAGTCATTTGAGTCATCATGTGATCAATTAGGTCATTCGACATCAATCTATGATCATATGAGTCATTTGGTATTCTTGGTTTTGATAATAGCTAAACACTATAAGTCATTGTTCTTTTCCACTATCTTATGACTGACATATGTGATGTTTTGTTCATGACAGATATGCACATGAAAGCTCAATGTTGCGCCCTCGCACGCGGATCGACCTACGCGGTCAGGTCGCGGGGATCGACTCAGTAATAAAACTTCAAGACAATCAAGGTCGATGCCACAGACATGAACGGGCGGCTAACGGACTCAAGCGACGGAGCTGGTGCGGCCAACGGATCGACCCGGGGTGACCCGGGCTCTGCCCAGCTGGCGGTCGACCGCCCCAGCCAGGGACTGCCAAGGCTGCACGTTTTTCAGTGGCGGTCGACCGCCAGCCAGTGGCGGTCGACCGGATTTCCCAGGGATCGCCCAGTTGCAGGTGTTTCAGTGGCGGTCGACCGCCAGGAGCTGCAGGTCGACCGCCAGCCCCGAGCCTTCATTTTTGACTTTGTTTCCAACTTCGAAAAGGGCCATTCTACATGGATTTCTTTAATCCAAAAGTCACCTAATCACCCACAAATTGTGGATCTGGTCTAAGGCTTGTCCATAGACCATTCAAGGTCTTTAAAACCAATACAAGAGGGTTGGAAACCCTAATGCTTAAAGGGGTTACAAGGGTGGCTGCAAGGGAGGTTGCAAGAGAGCTTGGAGACGAGCTACTGTTCACGTGAACAGTAGTTCGTGAAGGTGTTCTTCATCCAATCAAAGGGGAATCAAGCTCAAATCAAAGCCAGCAATCTTCAAGGAAGATTACATCAAAGCAAGGCTATCAAAGTGATCCAAGGAAGCCGGTTTGATTCAAGTTCTTCAAGGGAAATCATCTTCATCCATTCAAGTTCTTTCAAGTTCATTCAAGGTGATATTTCAAGCATTCAAACTCCTAGAAGCTAAAGAAGCAATCAAGATTCAAGGTAGCTTCATCATCTCCTTCATTCATTCAAAGAAGTTCAAAGAGAAGATCAAGAGAGAAGAATTGAAGGAAGATGTACTGTTCACGTGAACAGTACTCCGTGAAGAACATTCATCCAATCAAGGGTGAATCAAGAAGATTGAGTTGAAGCCAAGAGGAGCCTTGTTGCTGATCAACATTTCATACAAGGGCCAATTCATTTTCACTCATAACTCAATCTCTTGTTTTAGTTCCTTCACATTTGTTTCATTTTCATTATTGTTAAACATTGAAAGTGTGATTCATCCCTACCGGTGGTTAGTAGGAAGGCAATTGGAGGGTGTTCCAATTTACAGTTGACGTCCCTACCAGGTGGTGAGTAGGAAGGCAATCGGTAGTTTCCGATTTGCGGTTTGGTGCGCTGCACAAGTGAAGCCTCACCGGGTTTTGGTGAGGGGTGGACGTAGGGCTGAGGATTCAGTCCGAACCACCTTAAAAATCCAATCTAGCGTGGTTTGCTTGTGTGATTGAATCGTTCTAGCTGCATGCTTAGGATCAAATTATTATATATCTTGCTTATCTTGCTAAGTGAATCATAGCATACTTGGAAGCTAGTTTCTATTCCGCTGTAATTCATTTTAACTAGCTGGTTAGAGGGCCGCATTACGAAAAGTGGGGCTGATCTATTCACCCCTCCCCTCTAGATCCGCTGTCCACTACACAACATCCTTACCTTAGTTCCACACGAGCCAATGTAGGGGTCGCGCAGGTCAAAACTAGGGTCTATTTATAGGGTTTTGTTGGGGTTTTGTAGATTAGATCGATTCTAGAGTCCTTGTTAAAGCTTAGATCGACTTCTGAGAGTCCTTAACACGTTTACTAGTTCTCCCATCTCGATCCCTAAGAGATAGACTAGCAAAAATCTAATCTTTTTACTTGTTCTTCCATTCACGGAACTAACAGAGCGCAACGGTCCACTATTGGTGCGTTACATGCATATAGCAGTCGCACGATAGACTGTTACAGTCACCGTTCGTAGAATTCAACTTAATTCAAACTCGTTTATTTGTTTTATCCACATAATTATCTAATAAATGAGTATTTATCCTTAAAATTCGTGAATAAGCTAAATATCCTTCTAGAATATGGGCCAAACTTAATGGGGTTGGTCCTTAAACCTTTTGGGCTTTCTTTATCAAAGCTAAATTAATATTTTCACATAATTGGGCCTTATATGCTTTATAAATTCCTAATAAATTTTAGAAAATTCTTAAAATAATCCAAAAATTATTTATATAAAATTTTGGGGCACTACTATTTGAAAGGGAAGCTGGGGATAGGTATAGAGATTTTTAGGACTTGAGTTCTTCTCATGACAACTCCTTTTCAGAGATTCGGTTTGTTGCGCTGGGGCTTTGTGTCCGTCATCGAACCTTCATCCGCTCTAGGCACGCGTACGATCGGGTTCATGACGTCTCGCGGGAAACTATACTGCCACTCTTGCCATGCCTAGTTTCATGCTTTGGAGCATTTGAACTTTCGAGCTTCGAGCTTTTGGGTGAGCTTTTAGCTTTTGCCTTGATTTTTGCCCCTTTTCTTTTCTTCCCTTTTTTTGATTACTTTATGCGGAATTAGGTCATAACAGACTGCCCCTATTTGAGACCTCCTTTCTATTGGGTTGTTTAGATTGGTCCTCGCCCCCTTATTCACCACTTGCCCCTATATTCGGTCAAAGAGAGGAAAAGAACAAGGACCTTTACTTTTCCCAAATATGGCCAAAGGAGAAATGATGTCGCGCAGAAGAGGAAAACCCAACCAAGGATGTCGTGTAGTGTGTGAGTGTTGTGCTAGGGATCTTCCTTCACGATCAAGGAGAGAACACCTCACCACCGGGCCATCACTAGCTTGACTTTAAGGATAAAAATGTTTGAGATACAACCCGTTCCACGCATGAGATAATTCTTCATCCTCCGCGTTGATTAGACGGTATGCGTTCCCCAGATAAACTTCTTTTACCACGAACGGACCTTCCCAGTTAGGTTGCAATTTAGACCTGGGACCTCCTGATCTAATAAATTTGTGTTTCAAAATCATGTTACCCACTTGAAATTTTCTTTCAATAACCTTCTTTTGAAAATGAAGCGAGACCCGCTTTTGATAGACACAAACGTTATTGGCCACATTAAGCCTCTTCTCATCTAAGAGTTCCAATTGGACTAGTAATGCCTCTCGACGTTCATTGAGATTAAGTTCCTTATCAAGATGCACTCTCAGGGAAGGGATCAAAATATCATATGGAACTACCGCCTCCATCTCATAAGTGAGAGAAAAAGGGGTTTGCCCCGTGGGAGTGCGGACGGAGGTGCGATAAGCCCATAGAGCTTCTACTAATTTTTCAGGCCAATCAGAAAATTTATGTGACTCGCATGTTTTCTTGATAATTTTCAGAAGTGTTTTATTGGTGGCCTCGGCTTGACCGTTGCTTTGGAGATAATATGGAGATGAATGATGCAATGAAATATTAAACTTCTTACAGAGGTCCTGGAGCTCTTGTGATATGAACTGAGGTCCGTTGTTGGTGACGATGTCACTTGGCACTCCGAACCGCCAGATGATGTTCTTCAAGATGAAGCGGAAAACTATGGTAGCTTTTATTTCTGCGTATGCTTTAGCTTCGGCCCACTTGGTGAAATACTCAATAGCGGTAAGGATAAAGGATTTCTGCTTCATATGAGAATTGGGATCACCTAGCGGGCCTACAATGTCAAAGGCCCACATGGAGAATGGCCAAGGAGTAGAAAGAGGATGGAGGGATGAAGCAGGGGCATGAATCTTGTCAACATTGAGCTGGCATTGAACTCACCTACGAACATAGGTGGAACAGTCTTCTTCTAGGGTTGGCCAGTAATAGCCCTGCCTAAGAATTTTCTTCGCTAAGGCTTGACCATTAACATGCCCTCCACACGCACTTGAATGAGCTGCTTCAACGACCTTCCAGGCCTGATCGTCGTCTAAACATCTCATCCGAACTCCATTAAGGGCACACCTATATAGTTCTCCAGCCACGATTGTGTATCTAGAGGCGACTCTTCTAATGGCCTTTCGCTGCTCGGCGTTAGCTGACTCGGGGAACGACCCGTCCCTGCAGTATTGCTTGATTTCGTAGTACAAGGGCAATTCCTCTTATACCAAGATCTCTTCCTATTCTGCTAATGACACTTCTTTCAAATCTTCCTCCTGAGCCTTCTTCTCTATGGACTTCCTAAGGTTATCAAACCAGGGATCCTGAGGGGAAGGGGCGTCTAACCGCTGGACCACAGTGGTCTCAGTGGGGAGACTGAGGGTGAAGGAGAGGGAAGAAGCAAGCAATGCAAGTGCATCAGCAAGAATATTTTGAGAGCGAGGGGTATGAATGCATATCAATTTGTGGAATTGCCTAGCCAAGAGAGTAAAAAGATCTTGATAAGGTTTGAGTTTGGGGTCACGGGTGCGATAGGTAGAGAGAACCAGGCGCAACACCAACTGAGAGTCTCTTATAACGTTCAAATAACGTGCGCCCATGATATAGGCGTGATTCAATCCAGCAAGGAGAGCCTCATACTCGGCTATATTGTTGGTAGTAGGGAAAGAGAGCTGATAGGTAAAGGGGATAGTCACTCCTTTCGGAGTGAGGAGGACAGCACCGATCCCTCGACCCTAAGAATTAAGCGTGCCATCAAAATGTAAGGACCAGAAAGGATGATGAGTAAGTACGCCAATGTGTTCATCGGGGAATTCATCCTAGATGGAATCAGTACAAGGAATAGGAAAATGGGCAAGATGTTCAGCGATAGCATAGCCCTTGATTGTCTTTTGGGTGACAAAGATGATATCAAATTGGGAGAGGAAGCTCTGCCAGCGAGCTAACCTACTAGAGAGGATAGGCTTTTCTAAGAGATAGCGAATCGGGTTCATTCAAGAGATCAGCCTACTTTCATGGGCAAGGAAGTAATGTTTCAATTTTTGTGCTACCCAAACTAATGCTACACAGGTCTTCTCCATGGTAGTGTACTTAGCTTCTACGGGGTTGAACAACCTAGAGAGGTAATATGCTGCCCTTTCTCTACCTTCATCATCCACTTGTGCGAGGACAGCTCCTAGGGAGTCCTCAATGATAAAGATGTATAACATTAGGGGTTTCCCAGGGACAGGAAGTTGAAGAACCGTGGGGTTAGACAGATTGACCTTCAGATCCTCATAAGCCTTATGACATTCTTCATTCCATTCAAATTTTGCCCCTGCCTTCAATAATTCGTAGAATGGACGGCACCTCTGAGAGTGCTGGGATATAAATCTTCGAATGAACTACAGACGTCCAATTAACCCACGAAGTTCAGTAATGTTCTTCGGCGGGGGCATATCCATGACAGATTTTGCTTTATTTGGATCAATCTGAATCCCCCTTTTGCTAAGAATGAATCCTAATAACTTCCCTGAGGACACTCCGAATATACAATTCTTCGGATTCATCTTTATTTTTTACTCCCTAGCTCTCTGCAACACCTTGGCCAAAATAGCGGGGTGCTCTTCTTTTGACCTCGATTTCACCAAAATATCATCCACGTAAGCTTCCATATACACGTGCATCATATCGTGGAATATTGCCATCATTGCCCTTTGATAAGTAGCACCCGCATTCTTCAGCCTAAATGGCATGACCATGTAACAATAAGTGCCCCATGGCGTGGTGAACGAGGTTTTCTCTTGGTCCTCTGGAGTTAGACGGATTTGGTTATACCCTGAATAACCATCCATAAACGTGAGAGCTTCGTACCCGGCTATGTTATCTACCAACACATCGATATGAGTCAGTGAAAAATCATCTTTGGGACATGCCTTGTTTAAATCCCTGAAGTCAATGCAAATCCTTACATTTCCATCTTTCTTCATAATAATGACTATATGGGCCACCCACTGAGGATATAAGACAACTCTAATAAATCTGGCCTTATGTAACTTATTGACTTCCTCTTTCATTTTAAAGGCCATATGAAGGTGGAATCTTCTTAATTTCTACTTCACGGGTGTTGCCCCTGGTTTAAGTACAAGTCTATGTTCTACCAAGGCAGGGTCAAGACCAGGCATGTCCTCATAGGACCAGGCAAAGGAATCGCTATACTCCCTCAAAACCTTGACCAATTCTTCTTTAACCTGAGGAGGGAGATTAGTAGAAATAATAATGATTTTGGGATCCTCTTCAGTTCCAAGATTTATTTCCTTTGTAGATTCATCCACTGCTGACGACGGCTCATCGAATCTCTTCAAACCTTGTGCGTACAAGTTGGCAGTGTCATCTATGCCGCTAACCTCAAAATCTACTAGGTCTTTCTCATCCATAATCTCATAAACTCCTAGTCCGTCATCACTCCACACCCCATCTTGCTCCTCATCATCTTCTAAGACGACGGCCGTTTCTACGAACTCCGGACATCTAAGGAGCGTGTGACAACGTTGAGCGAGATCCTAGAGTAACCTATCAGGGATGGCTTTAGAATGACGCGTCATTGGGCGCGTAGCAAGCGTGGAAGGGTTGGGGACACTAGAACAAGATCCTACTTCGCTAGACCTGACTGACTCTACTTCCCTAGACTCAACAAACCCTACATCTAACCTAGGAGATAGAAGATCTAATGGAATAGAAACAGGGGCCTCATGCCCCTAGGAAGAGGACTGACAGAACACAGCATAATCCTCCACTGAAATCTCCGTTTTAAAATTGGCATTTTTTTTTCTTCTTGGAGGTTAGTGGAGAGCACGCAGCAAGATGGAGAGGAAGGTGGAGGAGGGAGCATGAGGGGATAGATGGACGGACAGAAGATGTTAAAGAAAGGATCGGAGGAGGAGAAGAAAGGAGTAGAAAGATCAACAGGTGGACAGCAAGTGCATGTCCTGACAATGAGGAAATCAATGGGCATCTCAAACAGGAAAGGATCCATTAGGAGAGGAGGTGAATGAGGTACAGAGTCCAGCTCTTTGAAAAGAGACTCCAAACGGGAAGGAGGCCAAGAAAAGGCAATCAGTGAGCTCCCTTCCTCTCGCGGATGGTAGGCTGGCTCTGCCGGTGTGTACTTCACGAGCCACATCTCAGAGTTTCTTGGACAATCTTCTCCATAAAATAGCTTTGCAAAATCCTCGCTGAGATCACTCATGTCATCTACTAGCCCCTTTGGTGGCGACGGCGGGCCAGAAACTGAACAGGTAACATCTTCTTTCTTGTCAAAATGGGGCGGTGTCTTCAAGGTACTAGGCTGTAACGGCCCCTTCACAAAATGTTGGCGGTAGTCCCAGGTCAACGGCCCTGAGTCTCCCAAGACTGATAATGAGGACTCTCGGTATCCAAGACCCCTTATGTTCATCTTTCTACCCCTAGGGATTGGTTTAGTCCGCCCTTGTAATTGAGCACCGAGACCCATGCCTGGCTTATAGCCTAATTTCAATATCATATTCCAACCCTTAGGGTCTCTCATTGTTGGCTTCATCTTGATGTCGATTGCCGCGACGACCGGCTTGCGATGTGCATAAGCCCATGGAAAATTGAGGTCCATTATAGAAATGACCAGTTTGTTGCTCGGCCAGAGCGTTGGCAATACTTTGTTGGAAATGGCCTCCACTATTTGGACCGTGGATTTGCTCTTGACTTTTACTACCCGCCCCTAGAATGGGAATTTAAGGCACTAGTGGGTGGTACATGGCACTGCGTAGAGGTTGTCAATCCACAGACGACCCAGAATAGCCTTGAACATCGGGTCAATGTCTAGCACATAAAATTCCACAGGCATTGTTAATGGCTTGAGTTATGCTTGGATGGTAATCACCCCGTGGCAGGACCTCCTTGAGTTGTCGTAAGATGCTATTGTTGTTGGAGTGGGCCTCAACATGTCTTCAGAGATATTGCATGCCCGGAGGGGGTGCTAAGGGGACAAACATTAATGGAGGCTCCAGTGTCTACCAAAGCCGCATCAATAAACACCTTATTCAAGGTGATGGAGATGTAGAGCGGCATTTGGCGTGCGTCGGGGGGTGCTAATTCAGACTCAGAGAAGGAAATGGCTGGCCCCTTAGTGATCGTGGCCAAAGCCATTGGCAAGATGTCTACCGCCATATCCTCATTTACCAGGACCTTCTGTAAGAATTCCTTCAAAGCATCTAGGTGTAATTTGGACCTCTTAATTAATTCAAGCACTGGTATCTTGGCGGCATCCGATCCAAGTGGTGCAATAAATCATACTGCGTGCCGGGTAAAGGGTCCACTTCTTCCTGCTCAATCACCTGCGACGGGAACTGGGGATTGGGTGCGATGCACCGATAGTGGGATAGTTTTGATAAAGTAGATGCCCGCTCCGGAGGGCAAGGTTTTATGCGGGCACAGCATCGGATGGTTTGATGGGCCCAACGGGGTGGACGAGAGGGGTGAAAGTAGAGGTTGCGGGCAAAATGGCGGTGATGACTAGAGAGGTAGGCTTAATGGGTCCCGCTGGAAGAGTGACGGGTGAAGGATTAGGCGTAGGGGTGACAATGGAGGGTGCAGTGAGTGTTGGCGTGGAGACAGGTGAGATGTTGGGCAATGCGGAGGGTATGATGAGGGGTTTAGCAAGCGTGATGGGGGTTATAGTGGCGGGTTGGAGGATAACGGGGATGGATGGCGAAGGGGAGTTGCGGTAGGTATGGTGGAGGGCCATCAGCTGGGCTGACGAGTCATCATCATAAGACCACCCAGCGTTAGGAGCTGGGCGGTGGACAATATTAACCTGCGCCGGTGCCGGCGGCTAAGGTTGCAGAGCAGGCGGATGGTTGGGCATCAGATTCTGATGAATCCCCAATTCCTGTGCAGGCTACTGCTACTGTTGCTAAGGTGGTGGCTATGGTGCTGGCTGTTGTTGCTGCCATGGCTGCTGTCTTCTCTCTTTTATATCTGTAATCACCTTGCGCATCTCAGCCCAGTCGATGCGCTGCCCTTCGTGCAGGTCATATACATGATCTCTAAACTGGAAGCATCTCTCGATTGTGTGCCCGGGCTGCCGGTGATAAATGCGGTATCTGTATTGGTCAATGGCCAGGTTCCCATTCGACCGTTCCGGAGAAAGCTGTAAAGCCCCAATGGACATAAGGGTAGAGAAGATGTCGGGAAGGGTTTCAGGCAGTGTGGGGTACTGGACTCTCTTAGGACCCGGACGTGTGGGTGCATAGCCGTTTGGTGGCGGGACGTTGTGGTATTGCGACAACTGTTGTGGTTATTGGGGAGCGGGGAAAGACGGTTGTGTATTTGGTGGAGTGGTGAACTGAGGGTTGCGTGGAGGCTACTGGAAATGAGGTGGAGCAGGTTGGTTAGTGGATTGGAAATTGATGGCCTGCACCTGTTCATTTGTCTGGACCCCTTCGGTGACTGGACCTTGGTGCGTTTTGGTGTACTTGGGCTTCTGGGGTTCGAAGAGGGTGTGAATAGGAGAATCCTTGAATTGGGTCTGGATGAACTTGGCCCTACTGTACAACTGGTGCATATTAGCAATATCATTAATGGCCAAAATGTTTCTGAAGGTAGGGGTGGCGTTGGAAATAAGGAGCTTAACCTTCTCCTCCTCCGAGATATGACCCGACACATGGGCAGCCATCTGCCTCCATCTATCAGCATATGTTGAAAAATCTTCATCAGTCTTCATCTTTTCGACCACAAGATCGGTAAATGAATATTCCGGGCCGACCCGGTCTTGAAATCTCTGGATAAATTTCTCCTTCACAACCTTAAAGCTTTCCGCATCCTCTAGTGGTAATGCATAGAACCACTCCAAGGCGACCCCATCTAATGAGCGGTGGCAAAGATACGCCATGAGGCGATCGTCGTACTGAAACTGCGTTGAATCATATAGAAAGTCCCTCACATGGATGTAGGGGTTGCTATTCCCATCGTATTTTTGGTACGTGGGGAGCTCTGATTGAGAGGGAAAATGAAAGTTATAGAAACTAGGAACTGGGACATCAGCCAAAGACTGTGGGCCGACCTGCTTTTGGAGGAGGTCAAGCTGTTGCTGCATGGCAGCCCACTTGTCGAGGAGCTCCCGCTCTCGGGATGGGGGGGTAAAGCAAGGGGAGCGGACCCGGTGTGAGGGGCGGAAGGGTAAGTAGATGTAGATGGAATCCCATAAGAGGGATATTGGGCCAAGGAAGAACCCATACCCGGGTAAGTCAAGTGGGCGGCCTCAACCTGAGGGCGCAGGAGATCAACCGGGCCCGTAAGGGCCTGTGGCATTGATGGAATGGACCCATAAGGGTCAACCTGAGAAGATGGAAGGAGTCCAACCTTCCCTCTGTCAAGAGCCTGATGGGCCGACTTAGAAGACTGGCCCGCCTCTAGATTTGGAAAATGAAGAACCCTGGGCTGGACCGGGGTTAGATAAATTGGGACGACAGAGGAGGCTCCAAGCCCATTAACCATGGACTGGGAAGCAGAGGTGGCAGCAAGACCCTTCAGAATAGAAGATGATGGGGCATCTGACCCCTGTAAAGCTTGCCGAAGGACCTGAAGCTGGGCCGGATCCAGCTTGGCCATCATCTGGAGGATCTGACCGGCAAAATCTTGAGTAGGAGGATGGAAAAGGGAGGGTTGACTACCCTCAACGACAGCAGATAATGGAGGGGCAGACCCCTGACCAATGACCCTGGGTGGGTCCTCAAGGAGGCCCTTGTTGACACCCATTTTATAACCAATAAGTTGGGTCATCTCCTTGTTTATCCATATGATGCTCCGAGTTGTTCACTCTTCATCGAGTCTCCTTGATCAGTTTGAAGCCTGTTTCTTGGGTCTTCTCCTTGGTTGGAGTGTGGTTTATTGTGGCCTTTTATTCGATGAGCTTAGCAAGCTTTGCACCTTTTTTATCCTCATTGTTAATAACGGTCCTCCCTGGGTGCGTTACTTCCATATAACGCATGATCCCTTGGCCGTTACTTATTGAAGAGTCCTAAAGTTTGAGGCCTTTGTTCTAAAGCTTATCCTCTTGCTTATCCATTGAATCTAACGGTCTGTCGTGCAGCCATTATTTATTCCAACGCGTCCAGCCTTGGCCGTTACTTTCCTACGAGAGTCCAACTTGTTTGATCTTCTTCCCGTTGATCTTATCTCTTTTGAGATAAGGTTGAATGTAACGGACGTTCCCTGGCGCATTATTTTCATGTAGCGGTCTGTCGACCAGCCGTTACATCCAACAGAGAGTCCTGGCAGTTCAGGCCTTTTCTATGCTACTCCGTGGTCGAGATAAGAGCTTGAATTGTTGATTTCTCTTTCAAATCTGATCCTCAGAACCTTCTGTTTGTTTCTATGGACTCTTGGTGATATTATCTTCAAGGATTTGCTAAGAGTTATCCTTTTATCTTGCTGGATTATCCTCTGCTCGACCGGAGAGTTTGAGGGTCTATAAATAGCACCCTTAACTTCATGGCCCGAAGGGGGAAGATCTGGAGTTCGCGTCGAAGTGCTGCCGCATTCTGGAGTCACATCTGACCAAGGAGAATTGTCTTTCACGTTCATCTGCTTCACGGTGAAGGGAGTATTCGTTCCATTGGTTTTCAAAGTTCATCATTACATATTGTGTTCTTCCTCATCTCCCTTTCATCAAAAGCATTGTCCCTCTTCTTTTTCCACGTTCTCCCTGGTTTTTCATCATCTAAACATCCTCCTATCTTTTTAAAACGCCCAGAGGGGTTAAAAAACCAAAACTTCCCCGGTACTTTTCTTTCCTTTTGCATGCTATTGAGTTTATTGAAGAATTGATGCTATATTGTTTAAAGGGCTAATCTGGGTTTGTTCTCTTGTGTTTTCACGTTCTTTGGCAGGTTTACAGGTTCACCACACGAGGCCCAAATCTTCTGGCCAGCTGGAAGAGTTGGAGTTAAAAGAATCTACAAGCTATTACTGTAGGTTATTTGATGGTCCTGTGCAGGCGCGTCAGATTCTTATAGCGGTTCATCGAGAGACCGTCACTTCCCAGTGACGCGTTGGCTTTCGACCGTTACATTCTGTTGATCTACAGATTTCCCTGATTTTCTCTCTCCCATGGGCGGGTGCTTCATCCACCTATTTTCAAGGTATTTTCAAGTCTTTGGCTTGTTTCTACTTTGGTGGCGATCACATTTTTTCTTGGTATTGGGCATTAGCTTTCTCTCCATCTCATATCTCTTATCCTCTTTGCTTGCTCCACCCTTGCGGTGTGTTTTTATTTGCTTTTGCTCCACGCCCTGGCGTGTGTTTTTCTTTATTTCCTTAGTTTAGTTTGATGATTGAGATAGCATGCCTATGCTAGAGCTTGTTCTGGTTGCCTAGGTTCATGGTTCACATGTCCTTGGGTTGATTGAGATCTTTGATTTTTGCTTATCATCTTTATTGCACATAAAACAAAAAAGAAGAACAGAAGCAAAACAAATCAACAGATAATTTTTTGGCGATCACGGTGGGACAACTTGTGCCAATCGTGTCTTGATCTCTATTTAAACCTGCCATCATTCCATTGTTTGATTGTCCTCGGATCTCCTTCTTACTTCATCTTATTTCTGGTCCTTTGGGTGTTCTGACGGCCCTCTATCCCTACGTTACTCCACTCTGACGCAGGGGTATTGGACCGTTATACGCCTGATCCTATGTGCGGGCTTTTCATGGATTTCACTTTTATTTCTGGTTGTTTTTGGCTCTCTGGCTCATCCGACGGTCCTCGTGCTCTGCGTTATATTACTTCTGGCGGTCTGGCCTTCGACCGTTATCATCTTCTGATGCAAGGTCTATAGACCGTTATACTCCAGATAGGTACGCATCTGGAGGTGCATTACTTTCCGCAGTTTCTGCTGTGATTTCCTTGCTTGGGTGATATCTGACTTCCTCCCTGATTGTTCTACATACTTACATCATTGTGTGCATAGTTGTTTGCTAGATTCTGGGCTAGATTTTGCATGCACTCCGGTGCACATAGGTTCATTCATACTTTCATACATTAGATTGCATTTTCCTACCTTGGTGTGCGGACCTCTCGTCTCCATATTCCTTGGGGCCGACTAGGAAATCACACCAGGGACCTCCATAAGTCCCCACGAGCCGTGGATTCCCACACAGACGCCGGGCCGATTGTACCTTTTCCACCCCATGTCTAGGGTTGCATAAGTGAAGGAGTGGTCACACTTAGAGTCAAACCAAGCTTTACGTCCATCTCCCGTCAGGAACCTATTGTTGAGAGCTCATATTAATCCATCCACTAAAGTTCCAAAGGAGAAATCATAAGAATCTTGAAGCATCATATTAAACAACTTGGTTGACTTTGAGTGTCTTGCTACTTACATCTTTGTGATAAATCATCTAAGTTTGGTTGCTCATTGTGTGTTTGTGTTGTGTTGTTTGCATCTTGTTAAGGTTGTTCGTTGCATGTGGAGTTGTTTTCGTCAGTTGGAAGCACCTCCTACGGTCGACTCATTCTCCAAGTGCTACTCCAATCCGCTCTTCGAATCCACCATGACTTCTTTCAATCCTCCCCGTTCTCAAGAAGATTCTCTTCCTCAAGGGCTTCTTGAAAACCCTGTTAGGGTTACCTCATTCTCTTCTGGAGAGGGGACGGCCCCTCTTCCATCCTCTACCTCCATGGAAGGTGGTCAGGCTACCCCTTCCTTCTCTACTCCTTCTGCGGGCTCCATTCTCCACATGATGGCCTAATTGGATCCAGCCCCACTCCAAACTGTCTATCAGGCCATGCAAGGATCCAATATCTCCCCTCCCATGATTATGCAGGGTCAATCCAATCCTCTCATTCAACCCGCTCCAATTTATCTCACTCCGGTCCAACCCCGGACCATCACATTCACCGGCATGGAGACGGGCCAATCTTCCGCTTCAGCCCCGCAAACTTTTGACAAAGGGAAGTCTCCTATCCCTTCTTTCACTTAGATGGATCATCACTTGTCTAGCCCACTGGTTCCACAAGTCCTGCTGGGTCCCTCCGATTTTCTGCACCCTCAGTCAGGGGTGGTCCAAGCCCACTCCAATCTGGGTCAATCTCGAGCCCAATATCCTTCTTATGAACCCCCTACGTCGGCCGCTTATCCTTTGGCTCCTTCTTATGGGCTCCCGCCTCCTACTACAATTCACCCCTCTGCTCCGCAACTTCAAGCATCATCTCTTGCTACCCCTACTCCATCCAGAGAGCAGGAATTACTTGATAAATGGGCCACCATGCAACAACAACTCGATTTCCTCCAGAAGTGGGTCGGCCCACAATCCTTGGCAGATGTTCCAGTTCCCAGCTTCCAGAACATCCGGTTCCCTCCCCAGTCCGAGCTCCCCAATTATAGAAAATATGATGGGAACGGCAATCCCTTTATTCACGTGAGGGATTTCTTATATGAATCGGCCCAATTCCAATATGATGATCGTATTATGGCGTATTTATTCCGCCGATCATTGGATGGTGTTGCACTAGAATGGTTTTATTCTCTGCCATTGGAAGAAGCTGAGAGCTTTAAGGTAGTAAAAGACAAGTTTATTCAGCGGTTTCAAGACCGGGTCGACCCAGAATATTCTTTTACAGATCTGGTGGCCGAAAAGATGAAAAGAGATGAGGAGTTTGCCACTTATGCATATAGGTGGTGGCAGATGGCCGCTAGAGTGCCCGGACATATTCCGGAGGAAGAGAAGGTCAAGCTACTTATTTCAAATGCTACTCCAACCTTCCGAAACATCCTGGCAATGAACGACATAGCCAACATGCACCAACTATATAGCCGGGTGCACTTTATTCAGACTCCCCTATCCATTCTCTGTTCGAAAACCAAAAGCCCAAGTACCATAAGAAGCCACAAGGGCCGGTTACAGAAGGGGTCCAAATGAATGAGCAGGTTCAAGCCGTTGCTTTTCCATTCCAAAACGTACCTTTCCGCTTCCCTCAAAACCCCCGCACTCCACAAAATCCCGCTCCACAGAACTTCCAAATCACTCCGCAAAACCCTCCGCCCACCTTCACCATTCCACAAAACACCTTTGCCGCACCACAGCAACCACCACCACCCCCGCAATACCACAACGTCCCTCCACCCAACGGCTATAACAACAACCCAAACAACAAATGCCCGGCTCCCAAGAGGGCACAATATCCTCCACTGCTAGAAACCCTCACGGATATTTTCCCGGCTCTTATGTCGGTTAATGCTATACAGCTTCCTCCGGAACGGCCCAACTGGAATCCGGCCGTTGATCAGACGAAGTATTGTATGTTCCACAGGCAACCGGGACATACCATTGAAGGATGTTTTCAATTTCGGGACCTAGTATATGATCTTCATGAAGGACAAAGGATAGATTGGGCCGAAATGCACAGGGCCATTGTTGAGATTAAAGAAAAGAGAAGGCAGCCGCACAGGCAGCAAGTGCAGCAGCATCAAGCACCACAGCCGCAGCAGCCGCCACAACAGCAGCAACCATAGCAGGTTAAGGATCTGGGGATCCATCAAAATCTAATGCCAAACCATCCGCCCGCTCCACAACCTCAGCCGCCGGCGCCGGCGCAAGTCAATGTAGTCCAACCCCTGGCTCCTAATGCCGAGTGGTCTTTTGATGATGATGGTACTGCACCACAAGTAATGGCCCTCCACCATAACCACCGCAACCCCCTCACTCCTTCATTTATCCTCCCTACACACCCAACACCCTCTCCGCTTGTCCTTCCATTCACACCCGCACCAGCAAATCCACCACCACCCACAACACCATCATACCCACCATTAGTTACCCCCGCTACGGTCATAACCATCCCCTCATCCAATCCTCCGCCCGTCACCCTGCCTACACTCGTCCTCCTAGTTAGGTTGATCTCTAGAATGGACCCGATTCGCTATCTCTTAGAAAAGCCTGTCCTTTCTAGTAGGTTAGCTCGCTGGCAGAGCTTCCTCTCACAATTCGAGATCACATTTGTCGTTCAGAAGGCGGTCAAAGGATACGCCATCGCTGAGCATCTTGCCCATCTTCCTATTCCTCACACTAATTCTACTCAGGACGATTTCCCTGATGAGCATCTCTCAGTTCTCTCTCACCATCCCTTCTGGTCTCTGCACTTTGATGGTGCACTTAATTCTCAAGGCCGAGGGATCGGCGCTGTTCTGCTTACTCCCGAAGGAGTAACTATTCCCTGTGCTTATCAACTTCGATTTCCTACTACCAACAACATCGCTGAGTACGAAGCTCTCCTGGCTGGACTGAAGCACGCCTATCTCCTAGGTGCGCGTTATTTAAACATCATCGGAGACTCTCAGCTCGTCTTACGGCAAGTTCTGTCTACTTACCGTACTCGCGACCCCAAACTCAAGCCATATCAAGATTTGGTCACACTTCTTGCTCGTAAGCTAATCTACATCCATACTCCCCGTTCTCAGAACATCCTAGCTGACGCTCTAGCATCTCTTGCTTCCTCTCTATCTTTTCCTCTCAGTCGGAACACTGAGACTATCGTCGTTCAGAGATTGGACGCACCCTCTCTTCAGGACCCTTGGTTCATCAACCTTAGGAAAGCTGTAGAGGCGAGGGCTGAGAAGGAAGATCTCAAGGAAGTATCTCTAATGGAGTTAGAAGAGATTCTGGATGAAGAAGAATTGCCTTGGTATCACGAAATCGAGTTGTTTTGCAAGGAAGGATCATTCCCAGAAGGGGCAAACGCCGAGCAGCGCAAGTCAATAAGGAGAGCCGCCTCAAGGTATACTATTGTTGCAGGAGAACTATACAGGCGCGCTACTAATGGAATGCTCATGAGATGCTTGGATGATAATGAGGCTTGGAAAGTGGCTGAAGCAGCCCATTCTAGTGAGTGTGGAGGTCATGTCAATGGCCAGGCTCTAGCGAAGAAAATCCTTAGGCAGGGCTACTACTGGCCCACTCTAGAGGAAGATTGCTCCCTCTATGTCCGGAGGTGTCTTAAGTGCCAACTCCATGCTGATAAAATCCATGCTCCAGCTTCATCTCTCCACCCTCTCTCTGCTCCTTGGCCATTCTCTATGTGGGCTTTCGACGTTGTCGGCCCGCTCGGTGATCCTAATTCTCAGACCAAGCAGAAATCCTTTATCCTTACCGCCACTGAGTACTTCACCAAATGGGCCGAAGCCGAGGCGTACGCAGAGATCAAAGCTTCAACGGTGTGCCGCTTTATCATGAAGAATATCATCTCGCGGTTCGGAGTGCCAAGCAGCATCATCACCGACAACGGACCCCAGTTTGTATCTCAAGAGCTCAAGGACCTATGTAAGAAGTTCAACATTGCATTGCATCATTCATCTCCATATTATCCTCAAGGCAACGGTCAAGCCGAGGCCACTAATAAAACCCTTCTTAAAATCATAAAGAAAACATGCGAATCTCATAAGTTTTCCGATTGGCCAGAAAAATTAGTGGAAGCTCTGTGGGCTTACCGCACCTCCGTCCGTACTCCCACAGGACAAACTCCCTATGCTCTTACCTACGGGATGGAGGCGGTGCTCCCATATGAGATCTTGATCCCTTCCCTTAGAGTACAGCTCGATAAAGAACTTAACCTCGATGAACGTCGAGAGGCGTTGCATGTCCAGTTGGAACTCTTAGATGAGAAGAGGATGAACGCGGCCGATCACGTATCCGTTTATCAAAAGAGAGTTTCGCGTTATTTTCAAAAGAAGGTAATCGAACGTAAATTTCAAACATGTGATATGGTTTTGAAACGCAAATTCATTCGGTCTGCAGGTCCTAGGTCTAAATTGCAACCTAACTGGGAAGGGCCGTTTGTCGTAAAGAAGCTTATCCAGGGAATGCTTATCACTTAGTAAATGCGGAAGGTGAGGAGCTCTCTCACCCGTGGAATGGGTTGTACCTTAAGTGGTTCTTTCCTTAGAGTCTAATCAGTGCCACCCCGGGCAACAAGATGTTCCTCCTATTACTCTGAAAAAGGGTCCCGAGTAAAGGCAATCACACACTACACGACATCCCTGGTCAGGTTTCCCGCTTTAAAAGACACCGTTTCTCCTTGGCCATGCTTTGGGGGAAAGTTGAAGTCCCTGTTCGTTCCTTCCATCGGCTGAATCCAGGGGCAAGAAGTGAATAAGGAGGCGATAACCAATCCAGGCACCCTGACGAGAGGAGGTCTCAAATAGGGGCAGTCCGTTATGACCTAACGCCACAAGCAAAAGAGCAAGAAAAAGAAAGCAAAGGATTAATCTCTACGACAAAAATCAAAAGTATCATCTCGAAGGTCTATTGAATATGATTCCAAAGCTCCAAAAAGCAAGAAAGAAAAAGAAATCTAGGCATGACAAGAGTGGCAGTACAGTTCCCCGCGGGACGAATGAGCCCGGTCGCACGCATGCCTAGAGTGGACTAAGGTTCGATGACGGACACAAAGCCCCGGCGCAACAGACCAAATTTCTAATGGGTTGTCTGGAGAGGAACTCAAGTCCTAAAAACTTCTAAGTCTGGCCTAAGCTTACCCCCGTGTTCTATTTTCCTTTTTCAGGATTGAAACTAGTACCCTGGGTATGGCCCTGGTAGAAACACCGTCATGAAAATCTGGGCCTTGGTCAGGGGTTGTCACCTCATTGCACGCCAACCTCGGGACTCTCAATACGATGCGGAGGGCTCGCGTTGCTAAGGGAAAGCCCTGGTTTTCAAAATCCAAAAACATCATATATTTCAAAATCCAAAAACATCATATATTTCAAAATCCAAAAACAACATATATTTCAAAATCCAAAAACACATATATTTCAAAATCCAAAAACATCATATATTTCAAAATCCAAAAACATCATATATTTCAAAATCCAAAAACATCATATATATTTCAAAAATCCAAAAAACCACATATTTCAAAAATCCAAAAACATCAAATATTTCCAAAACACACAAAAAAAAATTTCGAATATATTTTCCAAAATCCAAAAAAAATACCATCATATGCATCGCATGCATCGCATTATTTCTATTATGTTTTTCCCGCCTATTTAATAAGGCTCCACCCCTTGACCAAATATCAAGAAACGGTCATTATCTAACTCGCTTCGAGGCAAGGGGTTGAGTCTAAGAACAGATCTAACTTGCTCCATGTTTAAGTATGTGCAGAACGCAGGACCAAGAACAAAGCTGAAATCTCACAACTATGCAGGTTCAAGGCTGTGACGCGCCAGGTACAGGCCGTCGCATTCATTTAACGGTCCATGCTAGCCCGTTACATCTCTTCAGGCCTTCACTTTGACTCTCTCAGCATCTCTCTCTCTAACGGCCTGGGGCACGACTGTTACTACTCCTAACGGTCCATCGTTGGACCGTTACTTCCTCCAGAGGATTTAGTTCTCAGAGCATACACTATAACGGCCTATCTCCCCACCGTTATCTCCTTGTAACGGCCCTGCTTAGATCCGTTACATTCTCCAGAAGCCCAGCTCTGCTGGTCGTTCTAACCAAATCAAGCCACAAATTCATGTCCATTCAACTGAGGCAATCTTATCTTATTCACATGAATTTAATGAAACATGAGATTGATAAAAATTCCAACTCTGATTGTCAAATCACATCATTCATGAAAGAAAATCAAACTACATTTAGCCTCTTATCCGCAAAAGGGCGGATCTTCCTCAACTCTTTCAGGTAGCCACGGCGTGCTTCGTCGTTCTCTTCTACTTCTTCTTGCCACGGGCGCACCTTGCTGATCTCCCACATGGTCAGCGCGTTCCGGACTGCTCTCTCATCGTCCTCGGTCCCCATCTTCCTAGGTAGAAGGGGAGGGTAGTGTGATAGTGCAGGAGCTTCAATCCGAGGTAGCCCGATCTGAAGATGGCACCGGTGTGGGTTGTAGATCGCCATGGTAGTATTTCCCACTAGCTGGAGGTCCAGGCCTTGACGCCGCGGTATTCTAAGAAGAGCGCTCCGAAGGATCCTTGGTCGCATGATGAATTTCTCCATTGGAAGGGTGTTGAAGAAGAGGCGCCATTCATCCCGAGTTTTCTTGTCCGCCGTCTTACATTCAACCTGTGAAGAAAATCCAGATGCCCCTCCAATGAAGAAGAGAGGGTGGCTCCCGAAGATCCGGCTAGCAGAACTAATATCTTCCTTTGGTTGGAACTTGATTCTCACTCCCATCCAACACTCAAGGAGTATCATGGAGCCGAACAAAGGTCCTCCTAAGCAAGCCGAGCTGAGTCCTTCATAGAGGTATGAGAGGATCGCTTGAGAGATGGACATTCCCCGCCACAACCCACTAATAATGCTGAGATTTTGGGTATCTAAAAGGTGGTCGGTTGTAGTGAAAAGGAAAACTCCACATAAGCAAACCGCCACCGCCTTGGCTATTGCTTCATGTCTCTCCCACTTGTTTTTACAATGAGACACTATCCATTGTGCTAAGGGTATCAAGTGAATGTGGTGTGGGCTGATCATGGTCCTCACGTCCTTTGGATTAAGGATGAAATCACTCAAGATCAAGGACGGGTCGATAGGCTCAATCATGTAGCAAACTCGGTCTTCATCCCCCACCTTAGTCTTAGGAAGGGCTAGATAGGTTTCTACCTCCTCCAATAGGACTGTTGCTTCGAAGGAAGGGAAGATGAAGGTGTGTGTTTGTGGATGCCACAACTCTATGAGGGCTGAAATACTAGGCCAATCTAATGTCAATTTCTGGAAATTCTTGCCTAAAACCAAGAGAGGTTGGAGGTGCCATGCTTTGAGAATCGATGTAACCTCTAAAGGGAGTGCCTTTACCATGGGAGCCACCCACTTCAGATTAGAATAGCATCTTGGACCGGGGAGGGGCTAAGAAAAGAAGAAGATCATGAGGAAGAAGATGAAGTGCAGGAATTTCTGAACTTGGTTAGGTCATGGAAGCTTACCACTCTTTGAGCATTGGAGCTTAGGTGCTTGGGAATTGAGGTCAGCCTTTGTAGCTCTCCGTACTCCTTTCTTGCAGCTTTGGGTCCGGTGTAGACTTTCTCCTCCATAGCTATCACCTCGAAGCTTCTCTTCATCTTATTTCCTGCCCTTAGGAGGGTTTTTCAGCCTTCTAGCAGAGAATTCAGAAAGATACGATTTTGGCTAAGTTTCCAAGTTTTAAAGGTTTGGTTTCGGCTTTAAAGAGATAAGATTCGGATTGGAAGGCTTTATCTTAAGTCTGGGAGGAGTCTAGAATGGATTTGAGGCTTCCTATCTCGGGTTTTGCCCCTTGCGGCTCAATCCGTCTCGGAGTACAATTCATTATCTAACGGTCTGTCGCTAGACCGTCACTTTCCTCTGACGCGCCAGAGCTGGGCCGTCACATTTTCTGTGGGTTTAATTTGATCAAACCTGTTCTGTCAAGCTTAACGGTCTAGCATTAGACCGTTATATTCTTGTGACGCGTTCTCTCTGAGCCGTTACATTCTCTGCTGATCAGTTTTGGCCTCTGCTTGGTCAATCATTCTCAACGGTCTTGCTCATGGCCGTTATCTGCCTCCGACGCACTGCGCCTGAACCGTCACATTTCCTGCATATTTGGTTAAGTCTATACATCCCCTTCATCATCCCAATTTGCATGCATCTATCATGTTGAAGTCTGTACATTCGTTCAAGTCCATGCATTTTTGAAGTCCATACACCGTTGATGAAGTCTGTACATTTGTTGAAGTCTGTACATCAGCTTCAAGTCCATACATCAGCTTCAAGTCTGTACATCAGCTTCAAGTTCATACATCATTTTCGAAGTCTATACATTCTCACATCTTCCCAAGTCTATACATTCCACATCTTCACCCAAGTCTATACATCCCACATTCTTTGAAGTCTATACATCCCATTTGATTGAAGTCTATACGTCACATTTGTTGAAGTCTATACATCCCACATTCGTTGAAGTCTATACATCCCATTCACTTTGAAGTCCATACATCAGGTGCAAGTCTATACATTCGTTGAAGTCCATACATTTGTTGAAGTCTATACATTCCCGTACCTTCCCCCAAGTCTGTACAGCCTTCGTCCAAAGTCTACACGTCATTCAAGTCTGTACATTCTTCATCCAAGTGTGTACATTCCCCAAGTCTGTACATTCTTCATCCAAGTGTGTACGTTCCCCAAGTCTACACATTCCATGTCTCCCAAGTCTGTACAGTCTTCATTCAAAGTCCATACACTCTCCAAGTCTGTACAGTCTTCATCCCAAGTCTATACGTCTACACCGCTTCAAGTCTGTACATTCTTGATTCAAGTCTATACATTGCCCAACGTGAGCACAAGCCGTAAGTCTGTACATCCCTTGTCCAAGTCAATACATCCTTGCTGCTGTGTTCATGAAGTCTATACATCATCTGGACGTCTGCACTCGAAGTCTACACATCGCTTTGGCAAGGTCTATACACACTGAGTACAGTCAGTACGTTCGTAGTTCAACATTGCTCTGCCATCTCTAACGGTCTAGCATTTGGCCGTTACTTGTATATAACGCACCATCTCTGATCCGTTACTCTTCCTGCTGCTCAGTTCTGCAAATTGGGCTCTGTCCTCTTTAACGGCCTTCACTTGACGCGTTACTTGGTCCTGACGGTCTGGGCATAGACCGTTACATTGTCTGCTGCTGTGACTTGAGCTATTTCGATCTGCCTCTGTTTAGACCTGGCGGTCTGACATGTTTTTCATTTTCCTGTCCATCCACACATAGTCTCATCCCCATCGTTCACATTTCATCTCATGCAAACATCCATTCTTAACATACACTCATTCTCATCTGTTCTTTAGCACATCCACAAGCATTTCCTGCATTCCAATCATACTCTCACAATACATTTTTTTGCATTCATTCCCATTCATTTTCACATGATCACCTGTTTGCATACACATCCATTCATTCACATAAAAGTTATAACAAAACACAAAAAAGATTTGCATTTCCATTTTTCATCTCCCATACAAGTTATGTACAAGTAATAAGAATAAGAAAACCAAAAAAAAATGCATCACTCGGCCGGCTTATCCGCCGGGCCGCCATCATCATCTCCTCCCTCAGGTCTCCTCGCAGGTGGTGCTATGGAGGCGCTCTCCTCCTGCTGTCCTCTCTCTGCCCTCTCATTCCTCCGCTGGCCAGAGGAGCTGGCAAGGAAATCCCCTATCGAGCCGCTCGGGGCAGCACTCCTCCGTACTCCACTCTGGGAGGCACTCCGCTCTGGTCCCCGGCCCATCATTCTCACCGTCCGCTCCATCGTCCGCAGCTCGATCTTCAGCTCGAAGATCTGACGCCGCGTGTCCCGTGCCTCGGTCCGGTAACGATCCAAGTCCGCCGTCCCGGCTCGGAGTCTCTCCACCTCAGCTTGTGACCGAGCTAGCTCTGTCCGGAGTTGCTCCGCCTCCGATCGTCCTCGCTCCATCTCTACCTGGAGACGCTCTGCCTCCGTTCGAGCCAGCCTTGCCTCGGCCACTGCTGCGGCTAGCTCTCTCGCCTGTAGTTTGCGTTGCATATAGTTAGTCACATGAGCATTTCATTTTTTCCATAAGCATAGGCATGTAAGCATAAGCATTTAGCATCTTACCCGCTCCGCGAGGGTGGCCTCCGCCTCCTCGGCCCGAGCAACTGCTCGAGCAAACTCGGCGTCTCGCTCAGCCCTGCCTCCGGCAGGCTGTGAGGATGACGATGGGGCATCCGGTCCCGCTCTTTGGGCTCCCTCGGCCCGCTGCATTTAGAAGTCATGGTCAGTCAATTGCATTTGCATCATTAGCATCATAAAGCATAATTATTTTAAGTCCAAGGTTCTGGGAATCTTACCAGGAGCTCCAAGGCAGTCCGGTACTCGTCCCGCTGCTGGACAGTGGCATGAAGAAGCCCCTCGAGCTCGGCTATCCTTCCCTCAGGGTCTAGCTGCATTTTTAGAAGCATGTGAGTCAGTGCATATAGGATAAATTTTTTATAAAAGGCATTCAGAGTTTTGAGTTTAGAATTGCATACCGGTCGTCGGGTACCTCGGTACACCCGGTCCCCGTACAGTCGAGCGAAGGCCTTCAAATACGCCTCATCGCTTTCATCCCGCTCTTTCACTGCTCTGCCCCGCTTATTCCAGTCATGGACGTACTTTGCTTTCCGGGCGCACCAGTCTATGTCGCCGCTGATTCCCTTCGCTGATTTCCCCGGGTGGTCGTCACTGCGGCGTGGGAAAGTCACCTCAGGCTGGTGTAGTCCCCGAGTCCTCAGAATCAGCCGATAATGAAGAGGCTCGATGATATGGATGCAGTGCAACCATATGTCCCGTCCCCGGTACGAGAGGGCTGCCTCCACCCATGGCTGTCCCTCGTAACTCTCGCCTCTGTACGGGGTCCACCTCACCTAGAAGCATGATAGTCCATTCATCAGCATGTTAGTCCGGTTATCATCATTTAAGAAGCATATAAAAGCATTTAAATCATTTAGAAAGCATTTTGAGTTCGGGCTTACCGCCGTGTGCGGGAAGGAATCCAAGTCGTCCTGGATCGCCCGGGTCAATCTAATGATCGACCCCGGGTCCCTCGCGACCACCCATCGCCTGGCGATCGGGATGCGATCGGCGTGGAGTAGTGTGCCCCGTCCGATGCCCGGGAGGTACATGTAGCTCCAGAACTGCATTTAGTTAAGTCAGTCAACTGCATAATCATAAACATTTGCATAAATCATATAGAAAGCATTTAAATTGCATTTACCTGTAGAAAAGGTGAGAAGCCGCCCAGCATCGTCTGTCGGTCCGTCGTGCTGAGGGACTCGAACAGGAAGGCTAGCACTGCCGCTCCCCAGGCGTACTTTCCAACTCTGCCCAGATCCTCGATCATCGGTAGCAGCCTGCAGCTGATCACATCTGCTCGAGTCGCGAACAAGAGCTTCCCGAATAATAGCATCAGAAACTGCCTCAGGGTGCGATCTCCCTCCGGTCCCGCCTCTGCCGCCACTCGTGGGTGCACCTGGTCTATCACTCTACCCAGATGCTCCTCTGGTAACTCACCCACAGCAATCGCTGCTCCTCTCAGTCCTAAGCTCTCCTGTAGTACTGATCTCGAGAGCTGGGATGACGTCTGCCCCGGTCTGATCAAATCCAGCCCCAGCAGCTCCTGGGCCATCTCCGGTAGTTCCTGTAAGTCCATCCTGTCACTGCGGCTCCATGGACTCGCAGCCCGGCAATCCTCGCCATGTCTTCCAGCGTGGGGATCATGTGACCCCACGGGAAGATGAACGCCCTGCTAATCGGATCCCATCTCTCGTGCAGGACGTACAGCAGAGGCGTGTCCATCCTGGTCACCTCGATGCTCAGCACCTCGGTGAATCCCATCCCAGCCAGCCTCTCTCTCTGGTAATCGGGCAGTGCCTGGTACACCGCCCGGATCTGAAGCCAAGATATCCTTGTCCGTCTTTTTCCCTGCATCCATTTAGATCATAAGTTAGTCAAATGCATCATAAAATTATTGCATAGCATTTATAAAATGAAAACAAAACAAAAATTGAATAATTAAAGACCTAAAAAATAGTTCTGGCCTCTGGTGACTGTAACGGCCCTGGTATGGGGCGTCACATGGCTCTAACGCACCTATGGTGATGCGTTAGGCCTGTGACGGTCACTGGAAGGACCGTCACATTCCCTGCTAGAGGGTGTTTTTCCCTTTGCATTCCATCGCTCTCCCTCTTTGGCCAAAAGGCCTACACATGATCCTAATGGGTTCATGGACCCATTTTCTACCCCCCATTCCCACATGCATTCATACTAAAACACAAAAAAATTGAAAATTTGAAAATTTAGGGCGGAGGCCTACCTCATGGTCTTGGCACCTCTTCCTCTTTTTCTCCTGTTCCTTGGGTTCTCCCTCGTCCAGGGGAGCTTCTCCTTGGTCTTCCTCGGCCATTGGAGCCTCTTCTTCTACCCTTGGAGGTCTCCTCCTCGATTCTTCTTCCTCCGGCCGTCGTGCCACTTCGCGTTCTATACGGCGGTGGAACCGCCGGATCGCCTTCTTCTTCCCTCTCTCCCTCTTCTTCATTGGCTGTGGGGCCTCGTCGCCGGCCATCCTTTTTGGGCGGAAGACAGTGGTCGTCGGTGGCTCTCGATTGGGGTTTCTTCTGGGCGTTTGATGGATTGAATGTGACGAATGAATGAGGCCGTGGGCCGTCCGGTTTGTTTTTTTTAAACGCTCAGGAAATGTGACGGTCTGTCGTCTGACCGTTACACTCTCTGACGCGTACTATTCTGACCGTTACATGAATTTGAACTGTTTCATTGGAGAATGTGAACCGCTTAGTTTATGACGGCTCTTCCCTGGCCGTTACTTTATGTGACGCCCTCTAAGTAGACCGTTACAAACTTGCAAGTTTCTTGATGAATGAAATAGTCTATTTGATGTTTAAATGATTGCATTTTCTGCCATAATGTTCATTGTTGATGATTGTCACACGTACAAATGGTTATGCCTTGTTTCATGCTCATATTATTATTGGCTAACCTCTTTCTCATGAATGAAGCATCACGCTTTGTCGTTCATCAGGCAGGTAAGTCAGGTATTGTATCTCTTTCCCTTATCCATTAATGCATTACTATATATCTATGATATATTATCTCGAGAACCGGCTGGTCATTCGTGTGTTCCAGGATCTGATGTTCCCCTTAAACAAAAATGATGATGATCTAAGTTCACATGTTTAATCGTTGGATAGGCCGTTAGGTTGGAAAAATTTGGGGACGATGGTTCTGTCTTGCACGCCGTGGTTGCAGATGGTGTCCTGACCCTGGTTTCTCCAGCTTAGCAATATTATTCTCGAGTATCTTGATATTTTATCTTTCTTTGCATTCGTTTTAAAGATTTCTTTTTCTTTAGCCCAGCATGCATCATACGCATCTTTTGAGCATTCATGTGCTTCATCTGTTCAAGATATCTCGATGTTGGTGAATAGCTGTATTCTTGATCTCGAATGAGGAGAATTATTCCACTCTGAATTAGAAGGTTTCCTTTGATCTCGTCGCTCGATTTGGTTGGCTGAAGATTCCTGTCTGGAGTTTAGTCAGTTCTCTTTCCTTTCCGTTGCCTCCGGCGGCTAGCCGTGTTTCCTTTCCTTAGTTGTTAGTTCCTCCAGACATGCGTCCTTTGGTTGGCTTTTTCCTTGTGATCAGTTCGAAGTTTTCCAGAAAGTTCCTATCGCTTGTTGGTAAAGAACGGGTGTCGTTTACCTTAACGCCCACTTTTTCGCTTCACTCCGCTTCATTTCCGCTTCATCTCCATGTTCCATTTCATTTCCGCTTCACCTCCACTCGCTCCCCTGCAAAGAGGGCGTTAAGGAGGGGCATCTGTTGACACCCGTTTTATGACCAATAAGTTGGGTCATCTCCTTGTTTATCCATATGATGCTCCGAGTTGTTCACTCTTCATCGAGTCTCCTTGATCAGTTTGAAGCCTGTTTCTTGGGTCTTCTCCTTGGTTGGAGTGTGGTTTATTGTGGCCTTTTATTCGATGAGCTTAGCAAGCTTTGCACCTTTTTTTATCCTCATTGTTAATAACGGTCCTCCCTGGGGGCGTTACTTCCATATAACGCATGATCCCTGGGCCGTTACTTATTGAAGAGTCCTAAAGTTTGAGGCCTTTGTTCTAAAGCTTATCCTCTTGCTTATCCATTGAATCTAACGGTCTGTCGTGCAGCCGTTATTTATTCCAACGCGTCCAGCCTTGGCCGTTACTTTCCTACGAGAGTCCAACTTGTTTGATCTTCTTCCGTTGATCTTATCTCTTTTGAGATAAGGTTGAATGTAACGGACGTTCCCTGGCGCGTTATTTTCATGTAGCGGTCTGTCGACCAGCCGTTACATCCAACAGAGAGTCCTGGCAGTTCAGGCCTTTTCTATGCTACTCCGTGGTCGAGATAAGAGCTTGAATTGTTGATTTCTCTTCCAAATCTGATCCTCAGAACCTTCTGTTTGTTTCTATGGACTCTTGGTGATATTATCTTCAAGGATTTGCTAAGAGTTATCCTTTTATCTTGCTGGATTATCCTCTGCTCGACCGGAGAGTTTGAGGGTCTATAAATAGCACCCTTAACTTCATGGCCCGAGGGGGAAGATCTGGAGTTCGTGTCGAAGTGCTGCCGCATTCTGGAGTCACATCTGACCAAGGAGAATTGTCTTTCACGTTCATCTGCTTCACGGTGAAGGGAGTATTCGTTCCATTGGTTTTCAAAGTTCATCATTACATATTGTGTTCTTCCTCATCTCCCTTTCATCAAAAGCATTGTCCCTCTTCTTTTTCCACGTTCTCCCTGGTTTTTCATCATCTAAACATCCTCCTATCTTTTTAAAACGCCCAGAGGGGTTAAAAAACCAAAACTCCCCGGTACTTTCCTTTCCTTTTGCATGCTATTGAGTTTATTGAAGAATTGATGCTATATTGTTTAAAGGGCTAATCTGGGTTTGTTCTCTTGTGTTTTCACGTTCTTTGGCAGGTTTACAGGTTCACCACACGAGGCCCAAGTCTTCTGGCCGGCTGGAGAGTTGGAGTTAAAAGAATCCACAAGCTATTACTGCAGGTTATTTGACGGTCTTGTGCAGGCGCGTCAGATTCTTATAGCGGTTCATCGAGCGACCGTCACTTCCCAGTGACGCGTGGCTTTCGGCCGTTACATTCCGTTGATCTGCAGATTTCCCTGATTTTCTCTCTCCCGTGGGCGGGTGCTTCATCCACCTATTTCCAAGGTATTTTCAAGTCTTTGGCTTGTTTCTACTTTGGTGGCGATCACATTCTTTCTTGGTATTGGGCATTAGCTTTCTCTCCATCTCATATCTCTTATCCTCTTTGCTTGCTCCACCCTTGCGGTGTGTTTTTATTTGCTTTTGCTCCACGCCCCGGCGTGTGTTTTTCTTTATTCCTTAGTTTAGTTTGATGATTGAGATAGCATGCCCATGCTAGAGCTTGTTCTGGTTGCCTAGGTTCATGGTTCACATGTCCTTGGGTTGATTGAGATCTTTGATTTTTGCCTATCATCTTTATTGCACATAAAACAAAAAGAAGAAGAGAAGCAAAACAGATCAACAGCCCTAAGGAAGAGAGTCCTCACGGGGCTGGGAAAAGTCATAAGATGACATGGTGGAGTCAAATATTGGATTGAAATAGGAAATGAAGGAAGGATTGCCCCTAGGAGAAGATTCTATGAACGGGAAACAACTCCACATGCAACGTGGTACCTAATCACAAAAATGATAACACAAAATAATAAACACACTTAATAGGATAAAAAATAAAAAGCACACACAAGAGAAGGGATGAGAGGCAACCAAAATCAACCATGTGAGAGTGATGCACGAAAATTTTATACCTATTTCATCTTTTGGAACTTTAATGATTTGGATTAGATCAAAGTTCTCTCCAAAAAGTGAGATCCTTACTAGGGGTGGATCAGTGGACTTGGTTGACTCTAAGTGTAAACTCTCTCTCACGGATGCAACCTAGACACGGGGTGGCGAAGGTACAACTTGCCCGGCGTCCATGTGGGAATCCATGGCTCACGGGGGCTTACAGAGGTCCTGGATAGGATCACCTAGTCGACTGCAAGGAATATGGAGGTGAGAGGATATCCTACCAAGGTAGGTATGCAACTAATATGATAACAATGTATGATCATATATGCACCGGAGTGCATGCAAATTCTAGCCTAAAGGCTAACAAACAATGATGAAACAATGATATAAATATGGCAGCAATGATATAGACATGAATGATAACCAGGGGGAGATAAATCAGCACCCAAAATAAGTAGCAAGATGATGGAGAACAAAGCACAAGTGTAAATCTCGGGGTGCACTTTTAATGAAATTGTAATCTGATGGGAGACCACACAGGGAGTGAGACGGTCCAGGGAGGACCGCAACTAACTAGGGAACAACGAGCACAGATAATAGAGACTAAAATGAACAGTAATAGGGATGGTCAAGCGCGTACCTGAGTGACAGAAGCGGTCTGATGAACGACCGTCACCTGCATAAAACGGCCCTGACAAGACCGCAACAAGTAACAGACATAAAAACAAACGACAGGAACTAAGCGGGGACAGACGTACCTAAGACAGAAAGAGGCTGTCTATCGACCAACCACTGGATACTAGAAACGGCCCACAGAGGATCACAATCAACCTAGAGAACAGAAAATGGTAGGCAATGAAAATGGAAAATCCGTGGGGACCCAAAATGACTCAAACAATGACAGAGGAGTAGGTCAGCAATGTCAGAAGCACGATGGGCATAAGGTGTCCCACCGTGATTGCCAAAAAAGGGATGTAGATAGATTTTTCTAATCTAAAAGGGAATTGGGTGCGTGGATGTGTGTGAATGTAACTAACATAGCATCAAGTTAAGCATGGGAAGAAACAAATAAAGCAATAAACTCATGTATCCACACACTATCAGGTTGTGATCACCACCAAGATGAATAGTGAAAAGAAAGATGCACTACGTACCTTGGAAAAGGGAGAGGATGAAGACACTCGCCAAAATGATGCAGCGCCGATATAGAATGAAGACGGTCTTGAGACAACCGCTGAACGGTGAGACAGTCGGACGATAGGCCGCTGCTCGCGCTGGAGAAGTACGCGGGAAGAAGACACGGGCGCCGGAGTCAAACGGTTCCCAACTGGCCGCATGCACAGGAGAGACGATCTGTGGAAGACCACTATCCTAGGTAAACGGTCAGAGGTAGACCACAACAGCTTCCAGCTCCCAAGCTGGGGAACTCGATCCTCCACCCCTTCCTACCAGCCAGGAGGGATGGGTCTCGCACTGAAGCACTTGCTGACCTGCAAAACCACACAAATGACAGATGAAATAAACCCAGAATAGTTTATGAAAGTGTAGCATCTATAAGTAGGAACTATGAAGAAAGCCCATAATTAAAAGGGGAAATACCTGGGGGTTGGGTTTTTTTAACCCATATGGGGCGTCAAAAACAATAGGAGGCTGTGAAAATGCTAGAATGCCAGTGAAAAATGTAGAGAAGATGGAGGAAAATGATGATGAAATGACTAAAAGCAATGGCCAAAAAAGACTTAAGTTGTGACTCAAAACATGAAGGGAAATGGACTACTCCCTGAACCAAAGGCCTAGAGGTCGTAGAAAGCCTTTCTCCCTGGCTGGATTTCGCTCATGAAAGCGACAGCACTTCGACGTCGACTTCAATTCCCCCCCCCCCCCCCCCCCCCCGCGCGGCCATGACTCAAGGGTTCTATTTATAGACCCTTGAAACCCTAGCTCGATTGGAGGGCTGTTGGGCGGGAATTAGACTTGGATTATGTTGAATGAAATAGAGATAATACTCCCAAGTTTTTTCAGGATCAAACGACGCTCAATTTGGTTGAGAATCTGTGGAGAAATCCGTGGATCAAGCAAAAGGGTTTGACCACGAATGGAGAGAGAAACTGCCCGTCGATGCAGGAATCTCGGTTGAGAGAAACGGTCCATCGATAGACCGCCCAGGGTGCTAAGCGGCCCATCCAATGACCGTTATGCATCTGGCGAGTAGTAAATAAAAATAAGATAACCGCGCCCATTTATCCAAAGACCAAGTCAAAAGGAATTCTTGCCAAGTAAAAAAGGTCTTTTGACAGACAGCCAGTTGGCTCAACAGTCTATCGCTTGACCATTTTTTACCCTAGTCGTTGAAAGATAAAAACAAGATAAATACGCTCGATTATCCACTGACCAAGTCAAACGGGAATTCCCTCCAAGTAGAAACGGCTCTCGGAAGACCGCCATACTCATGGGACGGTCTATCGTGAGACCGTTTACAAAAGCAACGAAAAATGACAGGTCGACGCAGGGAGGGCATCCAGACAAGCGGTCATTCAATGGACCGCCCCATCTTGAAAATGGCCTATCACGAGACCGTTACTGGGGTGGTCGTTTTGAAAATGGAAACAATGCGTTTGTTTATCCAACGACCAAGTTAAATGAAACTAGTTAGGCCCAAAACTCGAGAAATTTATGCGAACAAACCCAGCCAGGGAGAAAGTATACAAAAGATGGGCCCAAAACCATTTGAAAATTGCCCAATGAATGATGGACAACTTGGGACATCATAAATAAAGGTAAGAAAATAGCCCAACTCAAAGGTATAAAACGGGTGTCAACAGGGAGCTCGTGAGAGAAGAAATTCAGAGATCTGAAGATCTATTTGTGTAGTGACTTGTGGATCAAATCCAGAGTCCTTTTGCTCATGCGTAAGCTACATCTGTTCGTGTTTTTCTTTTTAGTTTCGCTTCTTATGTTTCTTTATCACTTCCAGCAAGCTGTGCTGCTCAGCGGGTGAGGTGTGATCCTCAGACAACAAGTTGTGTTGCTCAGCAGATAGCAAAGTTGTAAGGATCAGCGGATACCAAGCTGTGTTGCTCAGTGGTGTAAGTAAGCTATGATGCTCAGCGGTTCAAGCTGTGAGTCAGTAGAAGCCTCACTCGGGTTTGAGTGAGAGATGGACGTAGGTCTGTGGGTAGCAGACCAAACCATCTAAAACTCTTTTTGCCGTGGTTTGTGATTGTAAAATTGTCCAACTTCATATCTTCTATCACCTTCACAGGATGTGTTAACTTGTTTAATTGAGCACTATTTGTTTGATATATGTTTTCCTTGACTCATTGATCTGAGATAAGACTTTTGTTATTCACTAGCATATAAATCTGTCTGCACACCAAATAATCGATATTGGTTTTCAGTGAAGAGTTCACTTTGTAAGTATAATCTCAGAATGCATGTGTGCGATTAAGTGTTTCAATTCTCTGTTGTGAAATCTACTGAGTACCAATATCTAAGTGTCTAACGCTACTTCTACTTGAGGAAGTATTTGTGCTCTGCATCTCCACCTCGCTGCTAGTCTGTTCCTCTTTAATTCGACCAAGTATTAATTCCATAATTTGTTTTTAACAGAGATACATTCACCTCCCTCTAGATCAGTGCCTTGCACCATAACAATTGGTATCAGAGCTGTCTCTGATTCATCAGATCCAACGATCTATAGAGCATCCTACTATTTCTTCAGGGTGTTTTTCTTGGCTGTGTATTATTGCATTGAGTCTATTTATTTGAATTGGTTTTGATTTGTGTTAATGGCTCATCCTCTCGTATTTGATGGTTCTAACTTCAAAAAATGGCTGGGATGCCTGTGTGTTTTCATGAACTCCATCGATTCCAATTTATGGAGTCTTATATCTAGCGGCCCATATCAACTGCCTTATGATCAGACCAAGTGGTCTAATGAGGATAATTTGAATAACCGTGATAATGTCACAGTTCTAGATATTTTAACTGTTGTAGTTGATATTCACATGTTTCCTTTTATCCGCAGATGCGCATCTAGAAAGGAAATTCTAGACAAAGTGATTGCCATCCATGAAAAGAAGGAAGAAGAATACCTAATGGCAAACAAGAGTGATCAGAGCAGTAATCTAAATGAGGACTCAACGTCTCATGTAAGCTCTGGATCCGAAAAACTTTCTTTTGATGAATTAGTGAGCATGCATGAAGAACTGTCTGATAGATATAAGAAAATAAAAACTAAAAATAAAAAATTGAAAAAGAAACTTGAGTAAAACAATTCTAATTCTCTTTGTAGAAAGTGTTCTCAATTAGAAGAGTTAGATACATTTTGTGAGTCTGATGTTCGAATGTATAAAGAATAAATTTGTCTGTTAAAAAATGAAAATCAAGAATGTCTGAACAAAATTTCTTAATTGGAAGACAAGCTGAAGTCAATTAATGATGATTAACTCTTAATAAATGAACTTGTTCAGAATGGAGAATAAATAAAAGAAAATGAAAAGTTGAAGCTGTTAAACAATGCCATGTCTGAACCGCTTCTTATTATAGAAAAAGAAAAGTCTGTCTGTGCGAATGAGTCGGAAGGGGTACAGAATCTTGAAAAGCAACTTGAAGACTACAAGTCTGTAAATGAAGTCCAAAAAGTTCAAATTGCTGAATTTGAAGAAGAGCCCTTACATTCTGAACTGCTAATAGCCTCTATGGAAAATGAAATTGAGGATTTAAAAGGGTCATTATCTAAATTTGTGAGTGGGCAAGAAAATTTGGACAAACTGTTAGGAACAAAGATAAATGTTCAAAAGGAAGGGCTGGGCTACAATAATGTTAACAAGAAAGCTTTTAAAGATAAGCTAATGACATCGTTTGTAAAAGCTTCAAATGTAGCCACCACATCTCAAATGAAACAGTTTGGAAATTAGAAAATGTAAGAATAAAAGAAAATTTAGAAACAGAGTAATAACACTCAGAAAAAGACTTTCAGCAAGTCTAACATGCATACCAAGAACTCCCATGCAAAATCCCATGCTTCAAAACAAAACCATGTCTCATGTTTCTGGGAAGTATGGACATCTGATGTATAACTGCCCAATAATGAAAAATGATGAACAAAATGTTGGTATGATGCATGCTAGAAATTTTCATGCTAGGAAACCTCCTACATTCCAGAATAGGAAAATTCATTGCTATTGTTGTGGTAAGATAGGCCATATTACTGCTAACTGTTGGCATGTCCAAGGAAGAAAATTTAATTCTAAACCTGATAAATTCCCTACAAATATGAAATGATTTTGATAGAAATAAATTTACTTTTAAAGAAAAATCACTTGCTTGATTTAAATGTGGATAGCCAGGCCACTGAGCCTCTAACTGCTAGTTTAGAAAGGGTCTTCATCCAAATTCTGTTAAATTCCAACTTAAGAAAAATACCCTTGACAGAAATGTGTTTGATCCGAGACATAAGCACAATGTATGCTCTCATTGTGGTAAGAATGGCGATACAGTTAACGGCTGTTGGCATGTGAAAGGAAAGAGAGTTTCTCATAATAGATATGATAATACGGTTGGTTATAATCAAAAATCCCATACTCATGTTTACATTCATAAGAAGAATATAAAACCAACTGTTTCATGTCATTATTATGGACAGTTCAGGCATTCCATGTCTAAATGTTATTTGATGTTATCTAATGACCTTCTAGCTCAAAAAATGTGGAGAGCACTCTACAAAGGTGCCACTAACATTTTAGGACACAAGAATTCTTGGGTACCTAAATTTGCAAAATGAAAATATATTTTGCAGGAATGCCTTGGACGAAGGAAATAAAAGGGGTTCAATAAGCCAAGGCACCTGAGTATGGTAAAACCCCATTTCTGCACTTTTATAGGTTTGGTTATTTGAGTTTCAATAACCTCCTTCAGATAGATACAAATCATGCTTTATCTGTTAGTTAAAATCTCATGCATACATGGTTACAAATGCATCTGTCATTTTATTTTTGTCTCTCAATGCATATGTTGAATAAATTGTGCATATATCAGATTGTGATTGGATTGCATATCATGCATAACTGTCATATCGTTGTATGACTCATTGGTATATCAAATGGTAATTGTCCAAGGGTAGATAAAGTCTTCCTAGAAGCTCTGATCATGCGTGAGGTGGTCCTTTGGACCTAAGTGCTCCGCCAAGTACCATGGGTTAACTGTGTGTCTAGGATTGTGTATTGTTTCATATATCTTAATCTGAATACATGTGCCTCTGGCAAAATGACATCAAAAATTTGAGATGCATATAGGACTGCATTTGCACTGCATCATCATGCATGACCCAGAGGTATATAAAATAGTACTCTAGGAGAAGGGCAGATTATGTCTGTCTAGAAACCCACATCATGCGTAGAGGCCGGACCTCTGCCAAGTACCATGGGTCAAAATTGCACATAGAGCAGTCTAATTGTTTATGAGCATAATTCATTAAACTCTCTGTATAGACTTCATTGCTGGTGTTGCACTCAGATCTTAGTCATATAGTGCAGAAAGTCAAGGGGAGTCTGTCAAGGTAGCTCTTACGCTTCATGCATAGTTGATGAAAACAATGCCCCTGCATGGTCTTCATGTCACATATGATGGTTCAATGCATTTAGTTAGGGGGAGTTAATACATATGCACACATGTGTTAATTGCATATCATTTATGTGTCAGCAAGATTGTTTGACATAAATGCACATACATAGGGGGAGCTCTTGCAGTTCATAGTTTCATCATTTGCATTTGTCATCTTGCATATATTGACTTCAGAATTGATTGCATATCATTTATATTAAAAATACCAAAAAGATTGATTGAGTGCATACAGTCAGGGGGGAGTATATGCCATGTATTGGATCGGTTGGTTGAATATTTGCTTATCCGGTTCTTATTTCATTACTGTCTATTTCGGTCGACCAAACCACTCATTTTGGCCAACCGCTATTCACATCTTTGGATTAAGCTATTTTCTTCTTCAATATGAACCTCTCTTGATTGTGTTCGTTAAACCTTGATGTTTCTTGATGCAAGTGAAGTAAAATTCACTTTACTCTTGATTGACTCTTTATTCAAGCCTCATCTGATTTCCATTCTTATCTGTTATGGAATTTACTGTCTGCTGCTCCTATATTTGCTGAGGGGGAGATTGCTATATTTTTTACCTGCTTGATTTTCACTGCTAAACCATTAATCTAGCTGCTACCTGATTAGGCTTCAATCGTTGTATTCCTTGAATTCCTATCTGACTGAAGCACTCTTGGTCATCTCTATTACATGTCTAAACTTCAAGTTTATTGCACTTAGTGCATATTCTTGTTGCTGCTTCTATTGATAAACTGACTATTTCTGAAAATTTCTTGGTCTGCTTGAAATTTGGGAAGATTTCAATTTGTATAACTTGATCATAAATCTGAAATCTATTTGAAAGAAGAATCTTCTATTATACAGGTTTATGACTGTTTAAAGCATTCAGCTGGTTTATGTTTAATGTGTTCATTGTGTTTGGATATGAATATCTTGAAAATATCTGAATCATCGTTTTTAATAAACTTTAACTAGCTGCTTCATGTAATGTCATGTAAAATCTTTTGATTTCTAAAAACCTTGAAATCATGACTCTCTTTGGTTGAGATACATGTAGTAAGTATTGTCTTTAAACATCTAAATTTTCTGAAATGTCTAAGGATAAATTTAGTCAGAGCAATGACTTTGGTTACTAAGAAACCATGTCCAAAGGACTGTGTCATGAAGTGCCATAGTTAACTCTGCTGAAAAATCATTGAAAGTTCATGGCAGAGCAATGACTAGGTTGCACTGATAAACTGGATCCTTCATCTGAGAAATGGAGTTAACCTATGTCATGAAATGCCCTAATTATCTATGTTCAATATGAGGCATGACTGTTAGTCACACTAAGTGATTAGAGATATTGGCATCTAAACAACGTATATCCTCTAGTTACAAGGTGTGTACTGAACTAGATTGCTCTTAAAATTTTTGCATGAAAATTATTATTAAACAAATGAAATATCTGAAAAATGTTGCAAAAGATAAATTGCTGCAACCCTGAGCAAAATCAAATGGTTTCTTGTTTGTTTAACCTCAATATTACTTCTTGTAACTCCTAAAGGGGTCATTACACTTTGAGTGAGTAAGATGAAGGAAGGTTAAACAAGACTGTTAATATGAGGGCTTGATTCATTTTTATTAAGATTTGATTTCAGATGTGAGTATAGAACTTTATTGACGAACCTTGGATGCATCATATTTAAACCATGGTATTCCATAAAGTTCCTTCATAAGCTTTATAATGGAAGACTCTGAAACATTTTGTTCCTGCATTTATGAAATTGGTATCTCATTGAAAACCTTCTTGAATTATCTAATCATTTGAAACTTCAGCCAAAATTCTTGTGTTCAGTTTCTATGTCTACTGAAACTATTGAATTGAGATTACTAATGTCATCTCCTTCTACTTCACTGCAATTCAATTCAATATCAGTTTCTGCTCACTGTTCTTGATGTAATCTGTAATGACCTGAACTCATCGATGATTGTTCTTGTGACTTTGCTGATACTATCATTGAACTTGTGTATGTTTAACTCTCTATGTCTGATGATTGACTTCCATTCCAATCCCTCTGTACTGTCAAAGAGGGAGATTACTTCATCAGCATCTTATTAGTCAGCATGATCTGCTTAAACTTGATTGTCATACCTGATACTCACTGTCTTACCCCTATCCTCACTTCAATTCCCTTCTGTCGGATTTGTCCTAGGGGGAGATCACTTCTCATTTTCAGGGGGAGTAGGGTTACATGATTTGCATTATCTAGGAGTTTCGATTCCTTTGGAAAGGGGTAGAATAGTTTTTATCTCAATCATATCAATGCATGCTTTACATTTATCTCCACTGATTTTACCAAAGTATTACTTTCTTTTTGATGAAGTCAAAGGGGGAGAAGAGTTTGAGATATAAATCATTATGTTGTTTTATGACTCATAGTGTTGCCATCATCAAAAAGGGGGAGATTGTTGTACCCTGTACCCCTGTGATTTTGATGATGCCAAACACTATTACTCATTTGTGTGTGTTGTCATATGTGTTTATGTTGCATTGATCCATTGTGGTCTGCTGATGTCAAACATTGTAAGTTATCTTGAGTATGCATGAGAATTGAATGATGATATTATATGTGTTAATATTGCATTGTGTTGATGTTGCATTGGTCATAATGTTGCAATGTGCATAATGTTTGCATATTGGTTTTGAAGGGCATAATGTCTACATTGTACATATCTGTTGAATGATCGACATCAGTCTTTGCTACATAAGGTCGATTTGCTACATAAGGTCGATGCACATGTAGAGTCTGGGTCATAACAGGTCGATGCATGTGCACTCACGTAGCTAAGTAGGTCGATGCACATTCAAGTTTTCTATCTATCAGGGCGGTGCATCATTATTCTTCATGACAGTCAGGTTGATGCATCTCCTAGTGTAATGAGTAGATAGGTCGATGCACCTTCATACATTTAGGCTCTCAGGTCAATGCATATGTACACCTGAAGTCTTCATGTTAGCAAGGTCGATGCATTCATGCATATTGGGTCATGCATTGAGTTAGACAAGTCAATGCACATGTTGTGGCATGTTCAATAGGTCGATGCACATCAACGCTTCAAGAACAATCAGGTCAGTGCACATATGCAGTCTAGTCCAGAAGGTCGGTGCACATGCTAAAGTCTTGCACTATAAAGTCTGTGCACTACGTAACTAGGTCAATGATGCTCGGCTCTATAGTCTAAAAGCTATAACAACAGGTCGATGCACCTTTAGGCATGTCGATGCTTATGAAGCCAACAATAGCTATACAAGGTAGGTGCGATAGAGGTTATCTGTCTTAAGGTCGGTGCACCATATGAAACCGCCTTGAAGTAAGGTCGATGCAGTAGAAGAAACTGATGGGCTCCAATGATAATTCAGTTAGCTCTATGCAAGCATAATCTAATCAAGCTAGATGAAGCCAGACATTATCTTACATGCTGAATTAGCCTGAGTAGGACTATGTGAAGCCATGATCAGTGGTCCATGCACAAATAAGTCAAATTCCATAAAGAAAGAAGAAGTGTTTGATGAAATGCCTCAGTGAGTACAATCCTATTGCATCATCCTCAATATCAGAAGATCATAGGCTGTCTTTAATAGAAACTCAAGGGATCCAGTAGCCAAGTCCTATGATCAGCTGCAGCAACAAGATCATATTCAAAAGTAGTTCAACAAAACATCAGTAGTATCCTTGGTCTTAGCAGTTGAAGATTGAATCTCTAAATGAAGTCAACTTCTACAGCTAAGGTTGGTATATGAGTGAACATTGGGCTGGCAATAGCGTCACCTTGATGCAATCAAGTGAGGTCGAACTAAAGCACTGCCTTAAGCCAGAAGGTCAGAGCATCAGAACAGTGCCTAGTTGCATTAAGTCAAAGGTTGATGTAGCTGTTGCCAATGAGGATGAAGCTTCAGTCAATCCAACTCCAAATTCCTTAAACTCATGTCCAGATCGGATAAGGGAGCTCGAACTTGCTGACAGTAATTCAGGGGTATGTGAACCTATGAAGCAAATGATGGACACATAATCCAAGTTGAATCAGCCCAGTAGAAAGGTTCTGCCACGTGGAAAGCAATCTCACCTCAAGTTGACACGTAGAGTCTCAAATAAGCGCATTCCAGCAGTATTCTCTTGGCGGGAGTGTTCCCTCCACATGATCTTGATGGAATCCTGTGGGACCACAAGAAATGCACCAATGGAAAGAAGATGGAATCAAATCTCATTATTTAAAAAGGCTTTTCCGGTTCCCGTGTTCTTGTATAAATAGGAAGCATCCTCCTTAGAGGAGTGTTGCGACTAAAGGGAGCTGTAACAGAAGGCTGCCAATAGAGGAGTGCTGCGAAGAGAAGAATTGAGTGTTGTCTAGGGAAGGAGTGCAGCCATCTGAGAAAGAGAGACCACCAGAGAAGTGGAAGGCGAGCGAGTGAGCGTGAAATTTGAAGAAAGAGAGAAGATCAGTGAGAGAGGAGTGAGCTGTTAAGAAAGAGGAGAGTTCGTGAGAAAAAGTAGAAAGAGAAGAGAAAGAGGGAGCTCGTAGGAGAAGAAATTCAGAGATCTGAAGATCTATTTGTGTAGTGACTTGTGGATCAAATCGAGAGTCCTTTTGCTCCTACGTGAGCTACATCTGTTCATGTTTTTCTTTTTAGTTTTGCTTCTTATGTTTCATTATCACTTCTAGCAAGCTGTGCTGCTCAGCGGGTGAGGTGTGATCCTCGGACAGCAAGCTGTGTTGCTCAGCAGATAGCGAAGCTGTAAGGCTCAACAGATAGCAAGCTATGTTGCTCAGCGGTGTAAGCAAGTTGTGATGCTCAGCAGTTCAAGTTGTGAGTCAGCAGAAGCCTCACTCAGGTTTGAGTGAGGGATGGACGTAGGTCTATGGGTAGTAGACCGAACCATCTAAAACTCTCTGTGCCGTGGTTTGTGATTGTGAAATTGTCCAAGTCCATATCTTCTATCACCTTCACATGATGTGTTAGCTTGTTTAATTGAGCGCTATTTCTTTGATATATGTTTACCTTGACTCATTGATCTGAGATAAGACTTCTGTTCTTGACTAGCATATAAATCTGTCTGCACACCAAATAATCGATATTGGTTTTTAGTGAAGAGTTCACTTTGTAAGTAGAATCTCAGATTGCCTGTGTACGATTAAGTGTTTCAATTCTCTGTTGTGAAATCTGCTGAGTACCAGTCTGGTATCTAAGTGTCTAACGCTACTTCTACTTAAGGAAGTATTTGTGCTCTGCATCTCTACCTCGCTGGTAGTCTGTTCCTCTTTAATTCAGCCAAGTATTAATTTTACAATTTTTTTTAACAGAGATCCATTCACCCCCCTCTGGATCCATGCCTTGCACCCCAATAGTCTCTCTCTCAGGTGTAGCTCTCCACCTACTCCCAAGTGGGTAAGCACACGCGTGCCCAGGCAAGCTATGACTAGTGGGGGGCCACTAAGCAGATGACTCTCGACGGAAACCACCGAAATACGGATCGGCTACATGATAGCCCATCATATCTTGCTCGGAACATGGGTGGCACGATGCCATCGGACTCTGGGTAGTCCACTAGACCTATTAAACCTAACGGCCCTTTAGTCAACAAGACTCGGATCAAGGCCATTGCACAGGACAGCTCCATGCCATCAATCTGGCCTATCCCTAAGTCAGAAACCATGATCAAATGTAGCTTTGAAAGCGGCACATAACCACCAAATGTTAATCCCTTCCAAAGGGAGACTAAGAAACCTCCAGCCCCAGGCTTGGTCACTGAACCTACAATTCATCGGCCATATGCATGGCCCACACGAAAACTTCATTCTGGAGAATCTCACGACGTGCGAGAATATCCTTCTACACTCATGCCGGTATACGGCGACTCGATCTAGCGTAACACGAAAGCCCAAAATATAAGAGGGTCACCCGGACCCTTAAAACCCATGGGCATGCTAACCGAGGTAACACGGTACCTCCGTACAACCAAAAAAATGGTCACGGTCCCCACAGGGTGTTCGAAACATCCATGAGGTTAAGGGTCGACCATTGGGTCTCAACCGGGTCCACTGGGGCCCAAAACAGGCAAGCCCACTGCATTTCAGTCGAACAAACCCCTGGGGTTGGTCGACCAACAGGGGTCGGTCGACCGGCCCACACTGGGTGGTCGACTGGCCCACAGCACGGGGTGGCTCTGCCCTGGTCGGTCAACCGGCCCAGGTAGGTTGGTGGAACGAATTGGGCAGAATGCCCAGTCCGTGGGGAAGCCTGATCGGTCTGCCGAACTGCCCACATCGATCGACCAAAATCGATAGAAAATCATCGGAGCCTTACCTAGGGGTCCAATTCCATGCCCCAATCACCCCCAGGTGATGGGGAAAACATTGAGGACCATTCCCCGGGTCCCAAGACAGAAAAATGAAAGGAAATAAATGGCAAAACGTCAATCGATTCGACTAAATCATCACACCTGGCATGAAATAAACCCTCTCGGATCACCTCGGGCTACCAAAACTGTGGGAAAGGAAGTAGAAGGGTTAAGGAACCATCCCCCTACCTCCACCGAAGATTTCCCGTGCTGAGGACGTCATTTCCACACGAAACGGCTCACGAACCACCGCCGGGTACCCGAACGTGTGAACGAGCCATTGCCCCTCCACCGCCTCGCTCCTCGCCCCATCCTCGCGCTCCTCGCCCTCACGCCATCTCCACCTCGCCCGCCTCTGCCTCCATCAGCCGCCTGGAGAAGAGGGGGAGAGAAAGAGAAGAGAGAGAGTGAGAAAGAGAGAATGAGAGAAAGAGAGAGGGTGGGGGGTTTAAATAGGAAAATCTGGGATTTAGAAAATCTAGAAAATACAAAATTAGGGAAAAATACTCCCCATAATCCTCGAAAAACTCACAATGTGCCTGCAACGTCCCGGAGCCCAAAAATGCATCGGTTCACCATACACAGGGTTCCGAAGGCTCGACAGGCAAAAACCTCAGTAAAGCACAAAACACCTTTCGGGACTCACAAAGGCGCTCCGAAACCCACAGATTCAGATCTAAAAACTCGGGACATTATAGTCCTACCCACCTTACAGAAATTTCATCATCGAAATTGAGGCAACCACAATCTCAAGGGGAAGAACAACACTCCCAGCTGGCAACGCTCCCAAAGCTCCAACTAAACCTCGATACACACGAAAACACGGATCCTGAGGGACACAGCCAGACCTTGATAATGAACAAATGCCTCGCTCCACATACAACACACATCGATCATCAGAGGAGGCATAACACAAAAGAGGATACAAGTCTAGCATCATCTCAGCCACAACGGGAATTCCAATCATGGCGCCACTGCCACGATCTCATTCACCGAGTAGATGCAATCCTCGTTACGAGAAACCACCACCAATCAAATCCCATGCTAGGTGGACCAATCAAACATTAGCTTCGCTACCAGCTGACTGATCTCACGCTGTGCACAAGGGACAACCATCATTGAGCCTCGACCAGCTCACACAGTCATTCCAACTGAATGCCACAAATCCATCGGCTCCACGCCATGGACCATCTCACACCTGGCAAGCCGAACGCCAATATAGCACAAGACCAGCTCTGCCAGAACACAAACTTCCATCAGATCCCAGATCCAATCTAGCAAAAGGGATACCTCAGAATCGGCCACTAAAGGCCTCGCTGGCACATGGTTCTCGCCATTCTCTATCCGCTACAACCAGCATCTTCTATCTGTGAAAGACCATTCGCTGGTCATCAATTATTCATCAATGGGAAACCTTGCTTCCTCAACTTCCTCTGGCCCAATAAGCACCTTCTAGATCTTAACAGGCCATTCGTTGACTCTTGCACTGATTATCACTCTATCACAAGCCAATCCTCACTCGGACACCACATCTGATCATGATCCTCGTGCCAACTCTACCTTCTCAGGGGAGCACGGCGAAACTAAATGACAAGATCTCAAAATCCTCGGCCCACAGCAGCACTATACTCAAGCTTACATGGAAATCCTCCCACGCTGGTCACAAGACCAAGGTTCTGCATTCAACGACAACGTCCCTCCAGGGACCTCCATACATAGGCATCATCCATTACACAATCTAATCTCATCTCATCTCAATTATTCCAAGTGGATGCATGCCAATCCTCGGCTCTGCTCGCTCTACAGAGCCATGGAACACAACCTGAACATCTCACGACACACATCTCTCAGATGGACACGTGACGCCTGCTATTACAACATCCTGGTCGACGACGCCGTGACCAATGTAGACGAATCTCCAGACAACACAGACCTTGACTTGGTCGACTACTCGGGTAGCCTTACCAGTCGCTCACGGCTACCAACCGAGACCCATAATCATCTCTCAGAGATCATACCTCGGGAACCATGATATCATCTGAGGGCATAGCTTCCAACACGAGTCGAGCACATGGCTTACCCGACTCTGACCATTACGTACTCATCCTCTGTCAGACGACTTCCTTAGCAACCTCATCCGGTCTTAGATCCAGACACTTGACATGGCTTCCAACACAGAAATAGGGTACTCATGCGGCATGCTCGCCGACATATTTCCCCAACTCTCCATCTTGCCAGTGCCACAAACCATGATGCCTTATGCAACGGCACGACAATTAACATGGCTCACATAGCCTGAGACATTCTCACATCAAGGAACCAATCCTCTGATGCTCTTCTCATCCTCAAAAATCTACACGTAGTAACGAATGCTATGATCTTGGCCCTATGGGTTATGGGCCCACTAGGCTTCCCCTGCGCACTCTAGTCCATACGCACGCGATTATCACAGATGACTCGGGATCTGCCATCCCGACAATCCTCAACTCGGCTGGCTAACTTCGGGAAATAGGGTGAAGAAAGCTCAATTACCTCGAAACCAGAGCATAGATTTTCTCTCTTAATCTGGCAATCCTCCTGCAACTCCGCAGGCTCCGATTCACAATGCACCGAGAATCACGACACCTACCACGCATCTTCACAAGCACAACACAACTGGCACACATCCTTCTGGAATAGTGCTAATGCACACTTACGCATCAAGGAAATGGGCATCGCTTCTCACAGGCAGCCACACTGCCAACATATGTCTCGCACAAACTTCGTGGCACACATGAGAGGAGGCCAATCAATTCGAACTCAAGATGCAAGATGACGAAACTTCGCGACAACGCAACCCTCTCTCACCCAAGGAGAAACCAGCATACCTCCGACAAATCGGGAGATCTCCACGCTTGACCTAACCTTGAACCTCACGCACATGCTAGGAACTACACCTTCCAGCACCAAGAAACAATCATGCTTTTATCAGGTCGACTCCTCCGACAACACTCGCCAAATGTTCCGTCGGACCATACTCATAGCATCTCCCAATGCACCATCAATGCAATGAACCGAAATGCAACTCACCACGCCTCGAGCACTGGCTCTGCTGGCCTACAGCCATGCTCTGCCACAGCGGTTGAGCTAGCCACTGGCACACGCTCCCTACCTACGCCTTCCTCTGATCTTGAAACCATTAACACACCAAAATGCTTACCGAGGAGTGAAGAAACCACCAAAGATGCTAGGCTCGAAGGCTAGAACACCTCTAGCCATCGGACATCATTCCCTTGAATTTGTCCTTGCTACACTGATCTGCTCTTGATTCTCAGGCCCTCAAAATATCCATCTCTTGAGCTACTGCCACGCGGCTCACCACGCCAAGAGCCGCAACAAGAACTAGGATTGACATCAGCCAATGCTTATCCTCAAATCCTGAATCTATTGTGGAACCTTCACATCTCATTTGCTACCTCGCACAGTGCATCCAAGGAGGTAAACAATGGCCCCAAATTCCACAATCTGGGCCACAAACCAAGCCACCGCCACACAATCTCGAACCAAGTCAAGGGTGAACAAAGCCCATTCACACGTAGAAGCGCAGGACTTAGAGCTCACTGGGACAACTCTGCCAAATCCTGCCACAAACTCTGTGAAAAAAATCGGGACATGCACGTTATTTTTGATGCCATAGAGCACGATGAGAATATCAGGCTTGACAATTAGGAGCTCACCTAGAAGATCCTTTGCTCGTCCGAGCACACCTCTTGACCAAAACATCCATTTTGCTACCTCAAACCATGATCTTGACACCACAGGGGCTGGCTAAAATGACATTAACTCCCTCAGAGCACGCTCATGGCCACCTAACCACAAGCAATCCTCACCAGCCACCTGACCTCGCTGCAAATCCCTCGAACATAGCACTGAGAACTCACACCTACCGACAAACTCTGCCCAATGCAACATAACTGGGGCCACCACCAATGGGCAAGACAAGTCTCTATCTCATTCCTCAGGCCCCATGCCGACACTCCGACGAAAACAGAAGCCACCTTCACAGTGCCAACGCCGCGCACTCTAGCTTTCATGCGAGAAACAAGCGGTAATTATATACAAAACCCTGTGCCAACTGCCGATTGTACTAGACCTTATGGACTTTGATCACTGCAACATCTCAAATTTCCATGTACATCCACACCACTCGCGCTGATACCAGCTGTAACGACCCAAGATCCGGATACCGGGAACAGCCCGATACCATTCGAATCCTGGCCCGCCGCCCTCGCGCCGGAGGGCTCGGAAGGGCTAAAAGGTGTGTGTGGAGGTACATAGAAATAAGAAATAAAGTAGGAACAATAATATAATAACAATTAAACAATCTGACTACAGAGTCCAGTCTATAGTGAAGGAAACGTACCCAACATCGAGTGAACACTCAGCTCTGGCAAGCTGGCAGCTAAGAACCTCCGCGCCGCACCTCCAAGCCTCCAGGAGGAATCGCTACACCTGAAAAGTAGGGGGTGAGCCTCGTCTCACTGGCTCAGTAGGGGTCCCGCAGAACCCCAACCGTAAAATAATGGCGATAGCAAGCAACGCTAAAGAAAACAACAACAACAGTAGGAACAACTAACACGGTGGTCTGTAAAACCTCGGCTCTACTGCTACTCCTACTGTACCGGGAAACACACCCCGATCGCACAGTCGGGGGACCACCGGACTGACGATAAAAACCCTAGCTACATCGCTAGAAGAAACGTCACGACAACGCTGTCCTGGAGGCCCGTCCTCGCTGACTAAGGCCCAACCCAAGACCACGCAGTCTGGGAACACGGTCACGACCTCGCCACCATGAACCATACACTGTCTAGGGAAAACCCTCGATAACGCTTACCGGAAACCCTAGACCTCTACATTGGGAAATGCTCGAAAATCACCCGAAGAACTATGAAGGAACCCGTCTCGTGTGACAGGAGTACTGCCCACTAGAAGCAAGGCCGGATGCATCCACTGACGACTTAGTTTGCGCCTCAGGTGTCTCCCTCGCCCCAGGCGAAAATTGAGACACTGTACTAGTAACCACAGAATAAGGGTCTAGTCGGGGTCGTGCTCGTCAGCACGCGTGCGTAGTCCCCGACCATCTGTGCACACACTGACTGACTGCATAACGTCAGGCCCTCTAGATGGTTTTCCTCTCGCCCCGGACTCGAGCCGCTTCAGGGGAGGCCCTACGGAAACCAGCCTAAGAACCGTCTCTCTCTCGGGTGTAGCTCTCCACATAGTCCCAAGTGGGTAAGCACATGCGTGCCCAGGCAAGCTACGGCTAGTGGGGGGCCACTGAGCAGATGACTCTCGACGAAAACCATCAAAATATGGATAGGCTACGCGCTTGCCCATCATATCTTGCTCGGAACTCAGGTGGCATGATGCCATCGGAGTCTGGGCTGTTCACTAGACCTATTAAACCCAACGGCCCTTGAGTCAACAAGACTCGGGTCAAGGCCATTGCACAGGACAGCTCCATGCCGTCAATTTGGCCTATCCCTTGGTCAGAAACCGTGATCGAATGTATCTTTTAAGGCGGCACATAACCGCCAAGCTTAGTCTCTTCCAAAGAGAAACTAAGAAACCTCCAGCCCCAGGCTGGGTCACTGAACCTACAGTTCATAGGCCATACGCATGGCCCACACGGAAACCACTTTTCGGAGAAGCTCACGACGTGTGGGAATAGCCCTCCGCACTCATGCCAATATACGGTGACTCGATCAAGCGTAACACGAAAGTCCGGCACAAGAGGGTCACTCGGACCTTTAAAATCCACGTGCACATTAATCGAGATAATATGGTACCTTTGGACACCAAAAAATACGGTCACGGTCCCCATGGGGTGTTCGGGACATCCACGGGGTCAAGGGTCGACCATTGGATCTCAACCGGGTCGACCGGAGACCAAAACGGGCAAGCCGACTACATTTCGGTCGACCACACCACTGGGGTCGGTCGACCAACAGGGGTCGGTCGACCGGCCCAGACTGGGCGGTTGACCGGCCCACAGCAAGGGGGCTCTGCCCTAGTTGGTCGACCGGCCTAGGTGTTGACACCCGTTTTAAGCTTGCAAGTTAAGTTATTTCTCTTATTTACCCTTCATAATGCATTGAATTAACCATGGTTTTGGAGTCTTCTTTGAACCTATTTCAAGCTCGTTTCTTGACCATTTTTTAAGCCCATTGAGCTTTGGAAGCTTTTATCTTCAATCCCCCTACTTTTGGGTCCATTTTGGGTCGTTCGGAGGGTCGATCGGGAGTCCAGAAGAAACCCGTGCAGCTTCTCTGAATGCGGTCTCCTATGAGACCGCGTTCACCATTTTCATTTTTTATATTAGTCAATAAATTTGCCCTAGATGTGGTCTGATAGGAGACCACGTTCTTATGAACGCGGTCCCCTACCCGACCGCGTTCAGGCCATTTATTTTTATTAATTTTCTTTTATTTTTATTATATTATTTAATGATGGCCTTGACGCGGTTTGAATGAAACTGCGCCCATATGGCCGCAGTTTCAAACAAACCGCATTCATAAATCTTCCTCCTAGGCACCCATTTTGCGTGCATCGACCCCACGGGCCTCCCGCGTCGACTCCAGTTGGATCCTTCCTTGCCGCGGTTCTAGACTAACCGCGTTCATGCAGACGCGGTTGATCGACAAACTACGTTCTCGAACAGAGTCCAGAAAGTCGGTGGCTCTGTTTTCTTCACCTGAGGACTCTCTAGGAGCCCTATCTTGCACCGATTTCGTTGAGGATAGCCCTCCACTTCGATTCTAATAATTCCAGGGCTCTTGTCCTACTATTATCTCACAGAATAATCAAGCAATGTCCATTATTTGGGTCATTATCTCCTATTTTTGACCTAGGATTTCCTGCTCTCTATAAATAGAACCTGGTTCGCAGTGCGTGACGGGGGGCTCTTCTTCAGTTCGGGACGAAGCCATGCTGCGTCATCTACCTACTTCTTCGACCCCAACCTGCAGAGGGGAGTATTAGGTTCAAATTTCATGCTCAAGGGCTTGTTTTCTCCATCCCTACTCTTAGTTCTATGCTTTCTCTTTTCTAAAATCATCACATATTCATGTTTTCTACACTTTCTGCATTTTTCTCCATTTTGCATGACATATTCCTACAGTTGTGCTGCGTGATTTTTCAATCTTTTTATTTCATTCTCATCACAATACACACACCTACGTTTTCCACCCTTCCATAGGGGTTAAAAACCTCCCCGCAGTGCGCTCTTCCCCCTTTTGTACCACTCTTTTATCACTTCGGGATTGATGCTACACTTCATATTCGAATGGGTTTTTCCTCTTGTGTTTGCCTTTGTTTTACAGAAAAAGCATGATTGAAGGTGAGGCCCTCTTCTTCTAGCCAGCTAGAAGGCGAAAAGGTGTCATCCCACAAAGTTCCCGCATCCCTATGTCAAGCGCGATCATATCTTCATCCTTTTCAAAGGTACACGGCGTCGTTGCATCCTTTTCTTGTACTTTTGGCGTTGTCAACCTTTGGTGGCGATCACGGTTAGTTTTCTTATCTCTTATCACCGATTTCCCTTTGTTCACGTCCATGCTTATATGCATATATTTGTTTAGTTTGGGGGCAAGGTAGATAGTTTATTTACAACCTTGTTTTATTGGCGATCACGGTGGGACACTTAGTGCCCATCGCATTTTTCTTATTCTTCTGCAACTTGGGTGTGTGTAGGTCTCTATTTGGATAGCATTTTCTTGGGTTTTTTGCATTTCTACGTTTCTGGGTTCTGAACGCGGTTGCCAGGTAACCACTTCTATGAGAACGTGGTTCCCAGGGAACCACCTTCTGATTCTGGCAGATTCTGCGTACAGCCCCACAGGCGCGTCTTGCCTTGACAATTTAATTGACTTCACGGGGTCAGATCGCTCTATTTTTGGTCCCATTTTGTAGCCCTTTGTATTGTCTTTCACTGCATATGTCATTTGCATTATTTGGGCCACGTTTTCATAATTTAATCCTATCTTGAACTTTGAGTTTTCTGCAAGAAATCTATAGGCAGACCCGCGGTAGAACCTCAGGTACGTTTTGTGTTGATGATTTAATTCACTTCTAGAGGTCTGATCTATAACACCCCGGGTAAATAATAAAATACAAAAGTAAAATTTTAAAATATATATTGGAATTAAAGCTATTAACTTGTTATTTAATGACTTTAATGATTTCTCTTAATTAAAGAATATTATTTATTTTGAAAGTGGCCAAATTATATCAATAGAAAGGAATAATTATTTTTATATAATTAACATAAAATAAATTTCATATTTCAAGAGATAATTGAATTTTTCATGATAATCTGAATTTAATATGTATATAGATTAAATTAATTGAATTTCACCCGTAGGCCAAAGTTTCGACTAATTTCTAAAAATATGAAAAAATCATATTCTTATAGGGAACGAAGTGTTTAACAATAATGTCAACTGGGCCGACCCCTAATAAAAATTTGATTAGGCTGAATTAAGGAATTAATGGCTAAATTTGTTATTTTAATAGGTTAATCTTTAACGATCAAATTGGAGCCCAATTCTTAACCAATCGAGCCCAAACTAGGCCCAATCAAAAGGTTAAACCTAGAAGCCCTTTTTCCCTTCGAAACCCTAGACACTAGAGTCTTCCATCGGCAGCGGCGGCGGCGCGGATTTGGTCATTGGACTGATGTTTTAGGCGCTTTTCCTTCCTTAGACTCTTGAGTCCAATTCGATCCCTAGAACGACCTATAGGCTCAATAAATAGAAGACTTTCGTAGTCCTAGACCTCCTTTTATTTTTCTAATAGGTGGCGCAAGCAATCATGGTCAATCGAGGGTGAATTAGGGCGAGGACAGTGACGTGTTTGCGATTAGGGTTTTAGCGTGTCTTCCCTTTCTTCTTCCAAATTGGTACGTTTCTCTCAGGCCCAATCAAATTAATTAACATGGATAGATAGATCTCATCCTTAGCTTTCTTTTGAACCTATGTTGCCCAATTTTGGCTGTATATATATCTTGGGCGTATTCCTAGTTTTATGTGAGCATTCTATTAGGTTTTTTTTAACTCTTTTCATTTCCGTTCGATTTACATAGATCAATCATAGTGGAATCTTTAAATTGATCATGTCTTGGTGTGCATTTTTAAGTTACCTACATTTTGATAGTAAATAGCCCAATTTTCATGCTACATCCAGGTTTTAATCTTGCTTTCATTGGACCGAGGTCTTGGGTTTTTATGTTCTAGGTTCGGACTTTAATAAACGCCCTTCCAGAGATCGCCTGGTTTTTAGCGGTCGCGCAATAGACCACTTTCATGGTCTAGCGGCCGAGGGACAACCGTTTCTTCTTATTAGGGCTACGCTAGGCCTTAACGGTCTGCCAATAGACCACTTATGAGTCTAGCGGTCGCCCGATAGACCCGTTTATGGCAGTGGGTTTTAAATAGAGAAAGGGGGATTTGCACTAGTTCTTAGTAGTCATCCTCTGACCGTATGAGAAACTGAGCAGTCCACCTTTAGACCGTTTTAGTTTCTGTAAGTGGCCCTGGACAGACCGTCTGGGAATAGTGACGGCCTTCTGCCAGACTGCTACCCTATGTTGTTCCAATTTCATCGATTACTCGGAGGTGTACCCGAAGGGTTAATTTCCATATTAATCCATTTTATGTTTAGTTAAATGACTTTAAACTTTAATCAAAGCATGTTACCTTATGCGTATTTTAATGCCCTTTCCAATGGTATCTATTTACCCAATTATTATTCACCCTATCGCTTGCAATCGGAGTTCTAATCATGGTGTGTCGAGGTTCTTCGTGATTTGGGACTCGGTTAGTGAAACGTCCTAACAGGGACCACGCAGCCAAGAGCAGCGGCGCGATAGACCACCTTTTTAGCGACATTTGAAAGGTGAGACGGCCCTCCAATGACCCTCTATAACTTACACGGCCCCTCGATAGACCACTTCATGGCGGTGGATTTTCAAAAGAAAAGATGATTGCGTTGTTTCTGAGCAGTTCCCTTCTGACTGTCTCAGATACTAGGAGGTCCATCTCTAGACCGTGTTTATTCCTGTTACAGTAAAAGTATTGTTTTGTTTCCAGTCTGATATGTTAGTTTAACAGCATGATACTAGGGCTAATTTCGTGGTAAAAACCCACTAAATGATTAGGTTTATGAAATAATTTATCTAAGTATAATCCTCTTCTAAATTATTATCCTTTCATGATTATGTTTCCTGTATCGTCACTTGATTGAAAATGAGTAGAGTAATTAATGTTAGTCTCATTTGTTCCATTATCACCTTGTTATCTTATTAGTTCTGTTTTAAGGTCGTGCCACTCTGGTGTTGACGGCTGGAGCGAATATCCAGTTTTTCGTTGATTGTGAGCCCTTAATTCTTGGACATCGAGTGCCTCTCCGTCGGATATTCCTTCCGCCGGACTAGGTGTTCATGTTCCGAGGCCTCCGTAAGCCCCTGCGAGACTGAGATTCCCACTAGGATGCCGGGTAGGTTATACCCACAAGCCTGAACCTTTTTGACTCAATCGAATTTCATATTTTTGCTAAATCCTGGAATCGGGACTGTCCGTTTGATCGCGGCCCTTATGAGATCGTTCTGTCATTAAGCGGTTCAGTCATGATCGCCCGATTTCTTGAACGGCCCTCCTATGACCGTGTTTAAACGGCTGTGCGTCGACCGTAGTCCTATGGACTCTATAATGTACGCGGTTTTTATTAGACCATTTATATCTTCCAGCGGCCCAACTTGGACCGTCTAGTCCTGATAATGGTCCACTTTGGACCGTTTATGTTGTATGCAGTCCTGATTAGACCGTGTTATTATCTGAGCGGTCCTTTCCTGACCGTTTCACTTTCCAACTTTCCGAAAATTGTTATTCTCATGGTTTTGATATGTGTAAGCTACTCTAGCCTAACTAGGCTATTGTACCTCGAGTTTTGACCTATTGTTAGGTCTATTGTCAACATTTATCCATTCATGAGTCATTATTTAATGACTATTCTTCTCGATTAATGAGCTTATTATTTGGAATCTCAAGAAAATCAATATTCTTACGCATTCTATCTTGATTACATGAGCTTGATCTTGTAACTCTTGGCCATCATTATTCGTGGATGTCTAGATTCGTGGGATCTATGATCCAAACAAATCAATGCCAAGGTAAACACATTAAAGGGCCCAGTCTGGTCCTGAGAGGAGCACCTGAAAAGTACTTGATCTCCGGGGACGTGAATGACTAGATGTGGCATTTGGCACCGGTACTATCTAGCATGTTGGGTCTATGACATTCCACTCTATTGTGATAGTTACTATTCATGCTTGAATGCGTGAAGTACTTGCTTGCATGACTTGACATGACATGACTTGACTTAAAATGGCCAATCATGGAAAAGTTCTTGATAGTGGTGCTTGATATCTAGACTTGCAAGATCCCTTTTCGTTTATCTATCGTTTACCTTCTGATCGTGCTGGTTACTTAGTCTATTTTAATTGAGTTTCTCGCATTATTATACATTCCTGAAATTCATTAATTACTTAAATTTGTCTGATGATAGAGTATAATTCCTACTGAGCTTTTCGCTCACCCCCCCTTATTTCCATCCTTTTCAGGTAACTCGGTAGATCGAACGTTTGCAAATTGGGATCGGGTGAGCATGATCGAGTGAACTTGGAACTTAAAGACCGAAGTCTTTTTATTTTAGTCTAGTTAGTATAGTGGTCTTGCTATTTTCTCTTCTTTCTTTCTTTCATTGAGTCTATTATTGTAAAAATTGAGTCAAATTTGTAATTCAATTTCCAAATATCAATAAAATTATATTTTTCTCAAATCAATGGTCTCCATGTGTTTGAATATTATTTATTATGTTTATTTTTTTTCTACTCTAATTATCATGATTGTTTTGCTGCCACATTGCTAGTATCGCTTCCCGCTGCTATCGGTTCGGGATGTGACAGAAGTGGTATCAGAGCCTCAGTTGTTTGAGTCTCAGGTTCTTGCCCATAAGTATAGATTACCCTAAGTAATAGGTCATGTAATCTATATTATCCATTCATGCCACCTCGTGAGATTGGGTAGTGCCTCGGGTTAAGTAATAAAATATGTATAAGATTGTGTAGCACGGCGCGTAAGGATAATAAAATTTTTAACCTTATAATTATTTTGCATGTAATTATGCTCCTTTTGACATGAAAGCGAGAGGGTCTGCGAGTAAGTTGAGGTCTGGTTCCGTTAAAAGGTGGCTAGTCTGTCGTAAAGAAGTCTGGAGTAATAAGAAGAAAAAGAATAACCTTTCGTAAATGAAATGTTTTTACTGTCACAAAATTGGTCATCTAATCAAGGAGTGCTGGCGAAGGAGCGGAGCGTGTCTTCATTGCGGAAATAAAGATCATATAATGGCTAATTGTCCCAAGGTACTTTCACAAGAAAAAACACAAGGAGAATTGGAACCGATTTCTATCAAATGAGGAATTATATAAGGTATCGTTCTCTCTTATCCTTAACTATAGTTAAAATTCTTTTGCATTCCATTAGTTGTACGATTACCATGTTATTTTATGAATAGTTAATGGCGATCGACGAATTTGGGGACCAAATTCCTTAAAGTGGGGGAGGATGTAACATCCCAGGAAAATAATAAAATATAAAAGTAAAATTTTGAAATATATATTGAAATTAAAGCTATTAACTTGTTATTTAATGACTTCAATGATTTCTCTTAATTAAAGAATATTATTTATTTTGAAAGTGGCCAAATTATATCAATAAAAAAGAATAATTATTTTTCTACAATTACCATAAAAGAAATTTCATTTTTCAAGAGATAATTGAAATTTTCATGATAATCTAAATATAATATGTATATAGATTAAATTAATTGAATTTCACTCGTAGGCCAAAGTTTCGACTAATTTCTAAAAATACAAAAAAATTATATTCTTATAGAGAACGAAGTGTTTAACAATAATGTCAACTAGGCTGACCCCTAATAAAAATTTGATTAGGCTGAATTAAGGAATTAATGGCTAAATTCTTTATTTTAATAGGTTAATCTTCAACGATCAAATTGGAGCCCAATTCTTAACCAATCGAGCCTAAACCAGGCTCAATCGAAAGGTTAACCCTAGAAGCCCTTTTTCCCTTCGAAAACCTAGACTCTAGAGCCTTCCAACGGCGGCGGCGGCGCGGATTTGGTCATTGGACCTAAGTTTTAGGCGCTTTTCCTTCCTCTGACTCTTGAGTCCAATTCGATCCCTAAAACCACCTATAGGCTCAATAAATAGAGGGCTTTCGCAACCCTAGACCTCCTTTTATTTTTCTAACAGGTGGCGCAAGCAATCGTGGTCGATCGAGGGTGAATTAGGGCAAGGACGGTGACGTGTTCACAATTAGGGTTTTAGCGCATCTTCCCTTTCTTCTTCCAAATTGGTAAGTTTCTCTCAGGCCCAATCAAATTAATTAACATGGATAGATAGATCTCGTCCTTAGCTTTCTTTTGAGCCTATTTTGCCCAATTTTGGCTGTCTATCTTAGGCGTATTCCTAGTTTTATGTGAGCATGCAATTAAGTATTTTTTTACTCTTTTCATTTCCGTTCGATTTACATAGATCAATCATAGTGGAATCTTTAAATTGATCATGCCTTTGTGTGCGTTTTTAAGTTACCTACATTTTGATAGTAAATAGCCCATTTTCATGCTACATCCAGGTTTTAATCTTGCTTTCATTGGACCGAGGTCTTGTGTTTTTATGTTCTAGGTTCGGACTTGAATAAACGCCCTTCCAGAGACTGCCTATTTTTTAGCGGTCGCGCGATAGACCACTTTCATGGTCTAGCGGCCCAGGGACAACCATTTCTTCTTATTAGGGCTACGCTGGGCCTTAACAGTCTGCCAATAGACCGCTTATGAGTCTAGTGGTCGCCCGATAGACCGCTTTATGGCGGTGGGTTTTAAATAGAGAAAGGGGGATTTGTGCTGCTTCTTAGCGGTCATCCTCTGACCGTCTGAGATACTGAGCGGTCCACCTTTAGATCGTTTTAGTTCCTGTAAGTGGCCCTGGACAGACTGTCTGGGAACAGTGACGGCCTTTGCCAGACCGCTACCCTATGTTGTTACAATTTCATCGATTACTCGGAGGTGTACCCGAAGGGTTAATTTCCATATTAATGCATTTTATGTTTAGTTAAATCACTTTAAACTAATCAAAGCATGTGGCCTTATGCGTATTTTAATGCTCTTTCCAATGGTATCTATTTGCCCAATTATTATTCACCCCATCGCTTGCAATCGGAGTTCTAATCATGGTGTGTCGAGGTTCTTCGTGATTTGGGACTCGGTTAGTGAAACGTCCTAACATGGACCGCGCAGCCAAGAGCGGCCGCGCGATAGACCGCCTTTTGAGCGGGGTTTGAAAGGTGAGATGACCCTCCAATGACCCTCTATAACTTAAACGGCCCCTCGATAGACCACTTCATAGTGGTGGATTTTCAAAAGAAAAGATGATTGAAGTGGTTCTGAGCGGTTCCCTTCTGACCGTCTCAGATACTGGGCAGTCCATCTCTAGACCGTGTTTATTCATGTTATAGTAAAAGTATTGTTTTGTTTTCGGTCTGATATGTTAGTTTAACAGCATGATACTAGGGCTAATTTCGTGCTAAAAACCCACTAAATGATTAGGTTTGTGAAATAATTGATCTAAGTATAATCCTCTTCTAAATTATTGTCCTTTCATGATTATCTTTCATGTATCGTCACTTGATTGAAAATGAGTAGAGTAATTAATGTTAGTCTCATTTCTTTCATTATCACCTTGTTATCTTATTAGTTTTGTTTTAAGGTCGTGCCACTCCGGTGGTGACGGCTGGACCGAATATCTGATTTTCTGTTGATTGTGAGCCCTTAATTCTTGGACATCGAGTGCCTCTCCATCGGATATTCCTTCCGCCGGACTAGGTGTTCATGTTCCGAGGCCTCCGTAAGCCCCTACGAGCCTAGGATGCCCACTAGGATGCCGGGCAGGTTATACCCACAAGCCTGAACCTTTTTGACTCAATGGAATTGCATATTTTTGCTAAATCCCAGAATCGGGACTGTCCGTTTGATTGCGGCCCTTCTGAGACCGTTATGTCATTAAGCGGTTACGTCATGACTGCCTGATTTCTTGAACGGCCCTCCTATGACCGTGTTTAACTGGCTGTGCGTCGACCATAGTCCTCTGGATAATGTAATGTACGCGGTTTTTATTAGACCGTTTATATCTTCCAGCGGCCCAACTAGGACCGTCTAGTCCTGATCACGGCCCACTTTGGACTGTTTATGTTGTACGCGGTCCTGATTAGACCGTGTTATTATTTGAGCGGTCCTTTACTGACCGTTTCACTTTCCAGCTTTTCGAAAATTGTTGTTCTCATAGTTTTGATATGTGTAAGCTACTCTAGCCTAACTAGGCTATTGTACCTCAAGTTTTGACCTATAGTTAGGTCTATTGTCAACATTTATTCATTCAAGAGTCATTCTTTAATGACTATTCTTCTCGATTAATGAGCTTATTATTTGGAATCTCAAGAAAATCAATATTCTAACGCATTCTACCTTGATTACATGAGCTTGATCTTGGAACTCTTGGCCATCATTATTCGTGGATGTCTAGATTCGTGAGATCTCTAATCCAAATAAATCAATGCCAAGGCAAACACATTAAAGGGCCCAGTCTGGTCCTGGGAGGAGCACTCGAAAAGTACTTGATCCTCGGGGAGTTGAATGACTAGGTCTGGCATTTGACACCGGTACTATCTAGCGTGTTGGGTCTACGACATTCCACTCTCTCGTGATACTTGATGTTCATGCTTGAATGCGTGAAGTACTTGCTTGCATAACTTTACATGACATGACTTGACTTGAAATGGCCAATCATGGAAAAGTTCTTGATAATGGTGCTTGATATCTAGACTTGCAAGATCCCTTTTCGTTTATCTATCGTTTACCTTTTGATCGTGCTGGTTACTTAGTCTGTTTTAATTGAGTTTCTCACATTATTATACATTCTTGAAATTGATTAATTACTTAAATTTGCCCGATGATACAATATAATTCCTACTGAGCTTTTCGCTCACCCTCTCTTATTTCCATCCTTTTCAGGTAACTCATTAGATCAAACGTTTGCAAATTGGGATCGGATCAGCGTGATCGAGTGAACCTGAAACTTAGAGACCGAAGTCTTTTTATTTTAGTCTAGTTAGTATAGTGGTCTTGCTATTTTCTCTTCTTTCTTTCTTTCATTGAGTCTATTATTGTAAAAATTGAGTCAAATTTGTAATTCAATTTCCAAATATCAATAAAATTATATTTTTCTCAAATCAATGGTCCCCATGTGTTTGAATATTATTTATTATGTTTATTTATTTTCTGCTCTAATTATCATGACTGTTTCACTGCCACGTTCCGAGCATCGCTTCCCACTACTATCGGTTCGGGGCATGACATGATCGCTCTGTTTTTGGTCCTATCCTGTAGCCCTTTGTGTTGTCTTCATTTTCATATATCATATGCATTCATTTTGTGATGTTTTCATATTTTAAAAGTGTCTTTATTTTTGAGTTTTATGCTGGAAATCTGCACATAGACTCATAAGTGCGTTTTCTTTGCGGATTTAATATACCTCCCGGGGTCTAATTGTGCCATTTTTTTCACTCTATCCTTTAGTCCTTTATAACTCTGCCATGGCCGGTCCCAAGCCCGGATGAGAAAAGAGGAGGGTTTGCGTTAGGTCGACAGCCAGCAGTAAAATTTTGTCACATCTCCAACATGAATTCTGATCCAAATACATTATGTGCTAATGCTAGGGCGTTCCCCGTAAGCGACGCGTTACATCGGAACCCGGATGGAATGACAAGTGAGCAAGGGCCAGCTAGGGCGTTCCCCGTAAGCGACGCGTTACATCGGAACCCGGATGGAATGACAAGTGAGCAAGGGTTAGCTAGGGCGTTCCCCATAAGCGACGCGCCGCAATGGCGCCCGATTGCGGTGTCAAATAGGCAAGGGTTCTCGTGTGGGGTTGGACGCACACGGGTAAAGAAGCAAGTCCAAACACATAGGATCCGTCTAGCTACTTGGAATATAGGAACTTTAACGGGTAAGAGTTTAGAATTAGTTAAGTTAATGAAGGACAGGAGGATTAACATAGCTTGCCTACAAGAAACTAGGTGGAAAGGACATAAAGCTAAAGACATTGATGGATATAAAATTTGGTATACGGGTAATAATAATTCTAGAAATGGTGTTGCTATAATAATAGATAAAAACTTAAAAGACAGAGTTGTGGAAGTAAATAGATTGGGGGATAGACTAATGTTAATTAAACTTATCTTAGGTGAGGATACTTTGAATATAATTAGTACATATGCACCTCAAGTAGGATTAGAAGAGAGTATTAAAAAGCAATTTTGGGAGGCTATTGATAGTTTGATCCAAAATATCCCTAGTGAAGAGAGAATCTTTATTGGAGGGGATCTTAATGGTCATGTGGGTAAAGATAATAGAGGCTATGAGAGGATTCATGGAGGGCTTGGTTTTGGCAATAGAAATGATATGGGTAACACTATTCTTGATTTTGCTATGGCCTATGATCTAGCAATTACTAATACCTTCTTTAAGAAGAGGGACGAACACTTAATAACGTACAAGAGTGGAACACATATAAGTCAAATTGATTATTTTCTCATTAGGAAGGCCGATAGAGTTTTATGTAAAGATTGCAAAGTTATTCCTGGTGAGAGTCTAGCCCCTCAACATAGGTTGTTAGTAATGGATGTCACTATCCCTAAATTCAAAAGAAAGATCATTATAAATAATTATTCCAAGATTAAATGGTGGAATTTAAAAGGTAAAAGTTTGGAAACATTTAAAAATCATCTATTAAAGGAAAATATTTAGAATTTAGAACAAGAAACTAATGTAATGTGGAATAATGTTACAAATTGTATAACGAGGGTTGCAAAACAACTCTTAGGCGAATCTAAAGGTAAAAAGAATTTAGAAAAAGAGACTTGGTGGTGGAGTGAGGAAATCCAAAATATCATTAGAGTAAAAAAGGAATGCTTTAAAGTTTGGCAAACTAACAAAAATGATCAAACCCTAGAAGCCTATAAAATCGCTAAAAAGAGAGCTAAGAGAATAGTTAGCGAAGCTAAATCAAAGGCATTTGAAGATTTATATAATAAATTAGGAACCCGAGAGGGTGAAAAGGACATATTTAAACTTGCTAAATTAAGAGAAAGGAAAACTAGAGATTTAGATCATGTTCGGTACATCAAAGGTGAAGATCAAAGGGTTTTAACTAAGGATCTTGAGATTAAAGGGAGGTGGCATAGCTATTTTCAGCAGTTACTTAATGGAGATTCCGTCAATGATTTATCTTTAGAAGGTACCCAAGAGTCCACAATATTTGATAAATATCAATATTTCAGGCGTATTAAGATGTTAGAAGTGGAGGATGCTTTAAGAAAAATGAAAGTGGGTAAGGCCTTAGGACTAGATGGCTTACCTATTGAAGTTTGGAAAGGCCTAGGAGATATTGGTATTCAGTGGCTAACTAAATTTTTTAATAAAATTTTAAAGGAACGGAGAATACCAGAAGTTTGGAGAAAAAGTGTTGTAGTTCCTTTCTATAAAAACAAAGGAGATATTCAAAGTTGTAACAATTATCGTGGAATTAAGCTTATGAGTCATACTATGAAACTTTGGGAAAGAGTAATTGAAAAACGCCTCCGATGTATGACTACTGTATCGGAAAATCAGTTTGGTTTTATGCCAAATAGATCTACTACAGAAGCTATTTTCTTACTACGGTAACTAATGGAGAAGTATAGAGAGATGAGAAAAGATTTGTATATAGTTTTTCTTGATTTAGAGAAGGCGTACGATCGAGTACCGAGAGAATTGATTTGGTGGACATTAAGAAAGAAAGGAATCTCTCAAGGATATGTTGATTTGATTAAGGATATGTACGACGGCGCTATTACTAGTGTTCGAACTATTGCTGGGGAGACTGGTGAATTTCCCGTTTCTATAGGTTTGCATCAAGGTTCTGCACTAAGTCCGTATCTCTTTGCCTTAGTTATGGATGAAGTAACTAAACAATTGCATGAGGATATCCCTTGGTGTATGCTTTTTGCAGATGATATTGTTTTAATTGATAAGAGTATTGATGCTCTAAATGCTAAGTTAGAGCGTTGGAGACTTGCCTTGGAGTCTAAAGGTTTTAAAATTAGTAGGAGTAAGTCAGAGTTTATGCACTGTAATTTTAGTCATGGGAGAGTGGTTCAGGAAGACATGGTTCTAATTGATGGACATAACATTCAGAAGAATAGTAGCTTTCGATACTTAGGGTCTATCATAGAAGAGAATGGGGAGATTTATGATGATGTTTCACATAGGATTAAGGCAGGCTGGTTAAGATGGAGAAGTGCATCAGGTGTCCTTTGTGATCGTCGTATGCCTGTGAAACTCAAAGGGAGATTTTATAGAACGGCTGTGAGACCTGCTTTGTTATATGGTACCGAGTGCTGGGCAGTACGAAAGGAACACATACACAAAATGTGTGTAGTAGAGATGAGGATGTTGAGATGGATGTGTGACAAGACTAAGAAAGACAAGATTAGGAATGAGCGTATCCGTAAGGACTTAGGGATAGCTCCAATTGATAGTAAAATGATAGAAAATAGACTCAGGTGGTTTGGGCATGTGTGTCGTCGCCCTAACTCAGCGCCGGTTAAAAGATGTGACCAAATCTTAGTGGATGCTAGTAAAAGAGCTCGGGGAAGGCCTAAAATGAGATGGTGCGATATTATTAGGAAGGACATTAGTTTCTTGGGTTTAAATCCGAATATTGCACTTGATAGAAATCTTTGGCGGAACAGGATTCATGTAGCCGACCCCAATTAATTGGGATAAGGCTCTGATGATGATGATGATGATGATGATCCTTTAGTCCTTTATATTATCTTCGTTCTTATATATCATTTGCACCCATTTGATTGTGTTTTCATAATTTAATCTTGCCTTACTTTTTCAATTTTATGCTAGAATTCTGCATGCACTCCGGTGCACATAGGATCATTCATATCATACCATAGTTACATTCCTACCTTGGTATGTGATCCTCTCGCCTCCATATTCCTTGGGGTCGACTAGGTGATCTTATACGGGACCTCCGTAAGTCCCCGTGAGGCGTAGATTCCCACAAGGACGTCGGTCCGGTTGTACCTTTCCACCCCTTAGACTTGCATTTTACATAAGTGTGAGAGAGTTAACCTTAGTCAACCCAAAGTTTGGACCTTTTCCCTATAGGATTCCTATCTTGAGGGAAGTGTGCTTAATTTAAAACATTAAAAGGCCCACCGAAACTTTGGAGAATAAAAAAATTTCTCATCATATTAACTTGTTTAACTTGGGTGAAATCCTTCACATTGTTTGTGTTGTTTGGGCTTGTCCAAGCCCATTTGTGGTTTTTTGTGTTGCATCCCCCTTCATCCATATAGGCTTTTGTTGATAGGCTCATTTAGGTTAGCCCATTTTGTGTGTTCATTGTCCAGTTCCACTGTCCTGGGTCGATCTTGCATTGGTCCTAGTGAGTCAGCCCTCTCCTTTCTTTAGTCATTCTAGCCCTTGCTTCCCTGGATGTATTCCCCTTGATATCCCTGTAGAAAGTCTCCATTTGCCCTCATGGAGCATTACTGTCATCCCTTGTATCCTTCTCCTTCCCAATCCTCCTACTCCAGCGTGGAATCTTCTTCCCACGTGGGCCCATCTTCCCGTGGTCCCCTTGACCCATCTGAGGAACATGCCATCTTATGGCCCACCTCTCATCACTTGTTCATCAAATGGACACGGCCCAGGCCCAAAAGCTCATTGCAAATCACCTTAATGGGCCTTCTTCCCATAATGGGCTTTCTTCCCTTAATGGGCTTTATTCTCCTAATGGGCCTCATTCTCTTAATGGGCCTTCTCCTTCCTATGCTGCTGGCCCAGATGATAATGGTCAATTTTGTCTTAATGGGCCTCATTCCTCTTACCATGTTGCTAGCCCAATGGGTCCATATTCCCATGTTTCTTCCAGGCCAGTGTACCCCTCCACTCCCGGAATGGGCCTTTATTCTTCTTCTCAGTCCGGATCTTTTTATCCGGCCCATTATGCAACTCCTGGTCTAAATTCACAATCTCTTTCTCAAGCTGGGCCACATTTCTCTCGATCTCTCCCAACCTCGGAGATGATTTCTCAAGCCTAGCGCCAGCTTGATGACCTACAACGTCGAATTGATCCCTAGTCCTCCTTAATTGTCCCCTCTGCATTCTAAAATCTTCGACTTCCACCTCCTTCACAAATCCCCGCATATCGCCGTTATGGTGGAGCCGGCGACCCCTATGTGCACTTAAAGGGGTTCGTTTATGAGTAGGCCCAATTTTGACATGACCAATGCTTGATGGCTTATCTATTTGGCTTGTCTTTCGAAGGCCCGGCTCGGGATTGGTTCTTTTTCTTGTCGCAAGATCTGATTGTGAATTTCCAAGTCGTTCAGGAGAAGTTCATTCAGCAGTATCAAGACCATGTTGGGCCCAAGTAGTCTGTCGTGGATCTGGCCCATGAGAAGATGAAGCCCGACAAGGAGTTCTCTACCTTTGCCGACTGTTGGCGTCGCCTCGCTGTGCAAGTCCTGAGGCACATTCCAGAGCAGGAGCAAATCAAGATGCTTATATCCAATGCAACACCCGAGTATCGGTTCATTTTAGCCCTGAATGATGTAACTTCCTGGCAACAATTGTATAGCCAAGCCTGCTTCATTCGCCAACAAATCTACAATTCTTTTGACCCCGAGTCTCCTTCGCCTTCTACTCCCACATACACCCCATCGTCCACATACCCTTCCATAAGTCAGCCTTCCACTTACACCTCACCCTCCACAAGCCAACCCTACGCTCCCATGAGTCAGCCCTCCATGAGCTAGCCTTATGTTGAGTCTCTCCAAGTGATTTTGATAATAACAAAGCCCCGAACTTGGTTTCCGCCTCGTGCCTTGCCTAAGCACTCTAAAGCTAGCATTGTATGTTGGAGAGGGGAAATCTCAGCGCCCGTACGGAGAGGCCGAACGAGATCCAACCCTGACCGAACGAGGCCCAACTTCTTAAAGTGGCAGCCCCCGGGCCCACTTACTGTAAAGCCCAAAAACTCACTCGGAACAAGTGCTTCCTAGGCGGCCTTCGGGTTGGGAAGTTCGAGCATCAGTCGACCGGGAAAGCTCCCCCGGAGCCCCCTATTCTTTGTCCCAACCCAGCACTTACAACTCGGGAGGCCACTCCTGAACAAGTGCCGTTCGCTCGGGCTCGCTGATGGAAGCTTATTGATACGGCCGTTGTGAATCCCTTAATGGCAGGAAGCTCAATGGGACAGGGGAAACTAAGAGTCCGCGTGTCGTAAGGAGCCCGCATGAAGGACGTAACCCCCCTAGAACTCCTCCGCTTACAGGGATCAATTCGCACAACATGCCATTATTTAAATAGGACATGCCCTACTACGAGAAGGTAAGCCTAAGCAAGGCAAGAGCCAACAACCCTAAGTAGGAACCACTTCACCTTTCGGTGGAGAGGGATCTCGCGCTCCCATTTTCCTCCCAACTCTTCTCTCTGCACTAGTGCTCTACTACCTATGCTGACTTAAGCATCGGAGGGTCTTCCCCGGGGATCTATCCCTGGGCACCTCTGACTTGTTTCCCTTCTTGCAGTTCTTACTTCAAGGATACATGGTCATCTTCCTCCCCGCTCAGGAGCAGCGTGAGGTCGCCCCTCTTCATCTGGCGCTGTCTGTGGGAAACGAACCCACGACCACATGGTGCGAAGAAGTTCTGATAGGAGGACTGTCGGTGACACGGGAAAAGCTCTGGTAACGGAGGAAGGCGCACCTTCCCTCCCCATGGAGCATTCCCCGTCCGACAACCAAGCCAACGAGCTACCTCCATCAGTGGCGGGGGAACAGCTTCCCGACGGGAGCACCGACGCCCTCTAAACCCTCAACGTAAAACTGGATTTCCTCGTGGATCTCATGAGGGCCCAGGCGGCCAGGGAGGAGAAGTCACAGCTCCCCTGTGTTGTGCCCCTGTGGTCATTTGAGTCATCTTGTAGTCACTTGGGTCATTCGACATCATCTTGTGGTCATTTGAGTTATTTGATATTCTTGATTTTGATAATGGCTAAATACTATAAGTCATTGATGTTTTACCACTCTTATATGACTAAACTACTTGATGTTCTTTCATGACAGATATGCCAAGGAATGGAGTGGAGATGGAAAAAGTGAAAGCTCAATGATTGCGCCCTCGCACGTGGATCGACTTGCGCGGTCAGGTCACAGGGATCGACCTGCCCGGTCAGGTCACAGGGGTCAAGGGGGCAGCGCCCCTTGTGGCGGTTTCCGGGGGCGAAGCCCCCGGAACAAAAATTTGATTATAGGAGCGATATAATCAATAGAAATCTTCAAGACTGTCAAGGTTGATACTACAGATGAGAACGGGCTGCTAAAGGACTCAAGCGACGGAGCTAAAGGGGTTAACAAACTGACCTGGAATAACCCAGGGTCTACCTAGCTGGCGATCGACCGCCAACATAGGGGCGGTCGACCGCCCATGCCAGCAACTCCCTGTCTGCACGACTCTCAGTGGCGATCGACTGCCAACCAAGTAGCGGTCCACCGAAAATTCTAGGGACTAAATTTCTACAGCGTTTCTTAGTAGCGGTCGACCGCCAGCTCCTTCTGGTCGACTGCCAGCCCCGAGCCAACAATGTTCACTTTGTTTTCCACTTCGAGAAGAGCCACTTTCCTTGTATTTGTTTAACCCCAAATTCACCCAATCCCCCATGGATTGTGGATCTGGTCTGGGGGATGTCCAAGGACCATTCGAAGTCTATAAAACCAACACATGAGGGGTTAGAAACCCTAATGCTTCCATTGGAACAAGAGAGATCAAGGGAGGCTAGAGGAGGTGATTCGCGGGTACTATAGCACCTCCGTGAACAGTGCTTCGGGCTGGAGTTCTTCATCCATCCAAGGTGATTCAAGCTTATTTCTAAAGCCATCAACCTCCAAGAAGGTGTAGAAGCAATCAAGGTTCAAGGCTGCATCCATTATCTCCTCCATCAACTCAAAGGAGATTCAAAGAAAAAGGGATCAAGGGAGATCAAAGGAGGCTTGGAAGAAGAGGTATTGTAGCCGTGAACAGTACTTCGTGAAGAAGTTCTTCATCCATTTCAAGGAGTTTCAAGCTCATATCAAAGCAAGCAATCTCGAAGGAAGTGCAGAAGCAAGCAAGGCTATTAAGGTGATCTAAGGAAGCTGATTTCACAAGGTTTTCAAGGGAGATCAAATCTGCATCTTTATCTTCTTCATCAACTCAAGGTGATCTAAGGAAGATCATTTCACAAGGAAGAAGATACCATTGAAGCATCAGATTCAAGCTCCAGCAATCTCAGACAAGGTCTTTTCTCCTTGAGCATATTCCATATCTTGTTTGAGTGTTTTTATATCTTGTTCTTTTCCATTTCATTCAAAAATTTGAAACTAAAGATCGTCCCTACTGGTGGTTAGTAGCAAGGCAATCGGAAGTTGTCTGATCTGCGATGATTGACGTCCCTACCGGTGGTTAGTAGGAAGGCAATCAGAGGTCTTTCCGATTTGTGATTCAGTGCGTGGCACTAGTGGAGCCTCACCGGATTTGGTGAGGGGTGGACGTAGGACTGGGATTCAGTCCGAACCACCTTAAAATCTCATGTGTTGTGGTTTGATTGTGCGACTGCTTTGTGTTAGATGCATGCTTAGGTTCAATCTCTATATTGCATAATCATCTTGCTAAGCAAATCGTTGTGTTTTTCATTTAGCTAGTTATATTCCGCTGCTATTATCATTATCTAGCTTTAAAGAGGGTTGCATTGCGAAAAGAGGGGCAGATCTATTCACCCCTCCCCTCTAGATCCGCTATCCACTACTCAACAAGTGGTATCAGAGCCTAATCTCTCATTATGGGGTCCAACGACCTTGAGGGAAATGGTGGATTAGCGTCCAAAGGTTTCTTACCTGAAGGACATTCTGTGAATAGGCCTCCTTACTTTACTGGAACTAATTATCCTTATTGTAAACATCGCATGATGGTGTTCATTTGCGCCCAAGACTACGAACTTGGGCGAGTGATCAGCAAAGGTCCGTATGAGCTTACGGATAATGAGGACTTGTGGACCAAAGAACAAATAAGACAATCGACTGTCAACTAGAGTGCTAAACACATCATGCAATGCTCACTCCATCCAGTAGAATTCTCAAGAGTGGCTACCTGCGCAACGGCAAAACAAATGTGGGACAAGTTAGAGGTAATTTATGAAGGAACCTCTCAGGTACGAGAAACAAAAGCCAACATTTTAGTTTCTGAATATGAAATGTTCCGCATGAAGCCTGATGAGTCAATTCAAAATATGTATGCTCGGTTAACTGTGCTTACTAATAGTCTGACTGATTTGGGAAAGAAATACTCAGAACAGGAAATTGTGAGAAAGATTCTCAGATCATTGACTCCCGCATGGCACACAAAGGCTACCGTGGTTGAAGAATCGAGAGATCTCGCAACTACTAAGGTAGATGAACTCATTGGGTCATTGATGACCTATGAGATCAACCTTAAGAATAAAGAGGCTGAGTGCCTAAGAAAAAGCCCTAGCTCTTAAAGTAGGACCCAGCGATCAAGGCACTTCTGATGAAGGTGAGGATTCGGCAAGTGAGCGAGATGAGGATGACGTAGCCATGCTCACACGTAAGTTCAGAAAATTTCTGAGAAAGGAAGGTAAGAGCTTCATGAGAGGAAGGTCAAAGGTAAGAAATGGTTTCAAATCTAATTCTGAAAACTTTAAGAAATCTGACAAAATCATTTGTTATTCTTGCAACAAACCAGGGTATTTCAAGACTGATTGTCCTGACAGATTCAAAAAGGCTGACAAATGGAAGGGCAAGAAGAAGAACAAGGCTATGGTGTCCACCTTGAGTGACGAGAAAGAAAGTGATGGTGGAACTAGCTCCTCGGATAAGGAAAAAGAAGATCTTTGTCTCATGGCCAGAGGTGATGAAGAAACTGAGGTAAACTCTCCGTTTGAAAATTATACACTTGATGATTGGGAGGAAGCATATATACAGCTCATGGAAAAATATGACATGTACAAAAAGGAGAATAAATCATTGAAAAAAAAATTAACTTCTTCGTACATGATCATGATATGAATGATAAGAATGCTCTACTTGAAACTAAAATTGAAGATCTTACGAAAATGATTGAGGATTTGGAAGAGGGAAGAAAAGAAATAGCTAACTTGGAAATTAAAAATAAAGATTTAAGAAATGAGATTGATAGCATAAAGCTAAAAATGCAAAGCTATGAAAAGGACAACAAATTGAGTAATGAGAAGTATAAAGCTGTCAAACAAGTCAACATTCAACTTCTTCAAAATATTGAAAACCTACAAAAAGAGTTGAAGGATAAACAACAATCTTTAGAAAAGTTTGTGGATGGAAGACAAAACCTAGATGCATTGCTAGGAACTAGAATGAACCACAACAGAGATGGGTTGGGTTTTGATCCAACAAACAAAAGGCCATTTGGGATAAAAACTGTCACATTTGTTTCATCTTTCGAAGCTTCCACCTCAAACACAACTCCCACACAAAACCAGCAAAAATAAAAGGAGAAAGGGAAAGAAAAGATTGAAGAGGTAGTCACTGAAATTCCTAAAAAGTCTGTCCAAAAGTCTAAGAAAGGTCGACCTTCCCCGCAGCATAGGTCAACACTTCCTTGGCCATTACATGCTTAATCTTCCAGATATCACCATAACTGGATTGCACATTCATATAGGCCAACACCACCCTACTTTTGAGAAAATTACGATTCATGTGTTCACCAATCTTATAAGTCTCAATCCCTTAAGTGGCAAAATAATCACTTTCAACCCAAAACCAACCAATGGCCACAATGGGTTAAGAAGCAAACTTCCTCAAACTCTCACAAAATCCAACAACGAGCCTCTAAACAAAAAGTGAATGTCAAGGTTGAAAAGAAGAACCAAATACCTACTCTAAGCAAATAAAATATGAATGTTACGAAGGTTTGGATTCCAAAAGAAATGGTTTCATGTTTTGAAAATCTGAAGAGTTTGATGGGACCCAAATTTGGTTGGGTTCCAAACACCATTGCTTGATTGTTTGTGCAGGAATGTCTTACAGCCATGCATAATAGGTGGTACCTTGATAGTGGCTGTTCAAGACATATGACTGGAGACAAATCAAAATTTTGTCTCTTGGAAGAAAAGGAAGGAGGATACGTCACATTTGGAGGGAACAACAAGGGAAAAATCATTGGAACAGGTAATGTAGGTAAGAACCTCTCTAACTCCATTTGTAACGTGCTGCTAGTTGAAGGTTTGAAATACAATCTGCTTAGTATAAGTCAATTGTGTGATAAAGGTCACAAAGTGCTATTTGACTCTCATGAATGTAGAATCCTTGAACCAAAATCTGACAAGGTAAAATTTTCTGGTAAGAGAGTCAACAATGTTTACATGATTGACTTAGATGATCCTGCTCATTTAAATCTTTGTCTTGCTGCACCAAAATCTGAACTTTTATGGTTATGGCATCGTAGACTAGGTCATGCTAGCTACAATGTCTTACATAAACTGTTAAAGTATTCAATGGTGAATGGGTTGCTTGAACTTTCTTTTAAACAAGAAAACAAATTGTGTGATGCATGTGCCCTAGGTAAACAAACAAGAAAATCCTTCAAGGCTAGATCTGCAAACATGTCATCTAAACCACTTGAGCTTATTCATATGGATTTATTTGGTCCAACTAGAACTGCTGGTTTAAGTGGTAGAAAATATGGATATGTCTTGGTAGATGATTACTCTAGGTTCACATGGGTCTTCTTTCTCACACATAAAAATGATGCTTTTGATGAGTTTCAGGCACTCTATATGAAGATAAAGCAAGACGGTGAGTTTAAGATTTCTAACATTCAATCTGATCATGGTGGTGAATTTGAAAATGTTGACTTATATAATCTTTGCAGGGCTGAAGGTATTTCGCACCGATTTTCTTCACCAAGAACCCCGGAACAAAATGGTGTAGTTGAAAGAAGGAATCGAACACTCATAGAGATGGCAAGAACAATGCTTGTCGAACGGCAACTCCCAAGGAAATTTTAGGCTGAAGCGGTAAACTCGGCATGTTAACCGCTCTATGGTAAGGCCACACACCAAAAAGACTCCTTATGAGTTACTGAAAGGTAAAAAATCTTCTCTCACACACATGAAAGTATTTGGATCTAAATGATTCATCCACAATAATGATAAAAGAGACTTAGATAAATTCGAGCCCAAGAGCGATGAATGTATATTTCTTGGATATTCTGATAGATCTAGGGCTTATAAAAATTATAATGTCAAGAGTCAAACTGTGGAAGAGTCACCCCATGTTTCCTTTGATGAATATCACGATGATTCTAACAATGATAACTCTTACAGGAAAAATGATGAAGATGGGGACTTCCTAAGCATGAAGGAAAAGAATGATCCTCCACAAGAAGAAACAAGAGAAGATGGTGACCTAGTTGAATCAAGCAATGCAAGGGATCAAGCTCCAGGAGAAGATAATGATTCTACAAACATTAGAATTCTTAAGGATCATCATTTGGAAAATGTCATTGGTAGCTTGAATGACCCACCTAGAACAAGGTCACATTTTAGAATTGTGGAAGAATTAAATCAACTTGCTCTTATCTCTCAGCTTGAACCCAAGAACATTGAAGAAGTATTAAAAGATGAAAACTAGATAAATTCAATGCAAGACGAGTTAAACTAGTTTGAAAGAAATAAAGTTTGACATCTTATTCCTAGACCTTTATCACAATCTATCATAGGCACTAAGTGGGTTTTTAGGAACAAACTAAGTGAGGATGACAAGATAATAAGAAACAAGGCTAGATTGGTGGCTCAAGGGTATAATCAAGAGTTTGGGGTAGACTTTGATGAATCTTCTGCCCCAGTTGCTGGACTCGAAGCCATCAGAATTTTACTTACCTTTGCATGCTCCCTTAGAATAAAGCAGTATCAAATGGATGTAAAAAGTACTTTCTTGAATGGCTTGATTGAAGAAGAAGTCTATGTTGAGCAGCCCCCTGGCTTTGAGAACACTAACCATGCAGATCTTGTATACAAGCAAGACAGGACCCTTTATAGACTTAAGTAAGCACTAAGAGCTTGGTATGAGAGACTAAGCTCGTTCCTCATTGAAAAAGGGTACACACGAGGTAAGGTAGATCAAACACTTTTCACCAAGAAGCAAGGTAAGAACATCTGGATTGTTCAAATTTATGTTGATGATATTGTGTTTGGTTCTACTAAATCTGAAATGTGTGAGGAATTTGCTAACTTCATGACTAGCGAATTTGAGATGAGCCTAATGGGAGAACTCTAATTCTTTCTCGATTTACAGGTCAACCAAGGAGAAGATGAGTGCTTCATAAGTCAAGCCAAATACATCAAGGAGCTGTTGAAAATATTTGACATGACAAATAGCAAGATAATTGCAACTCCTATGAGCACCTCAACTTCACTAGATTCGGATGAAAATGGTAAATTAGTGGATGCAAAGATCTATAAAGGTATGATTGGCTCTTTGCTTTATTTGACTGCATCCCGACCAGATATCCCGTTTAATGTTTGCCTCTGTGCTAGATTTCAAGCTAGTCCTAGAGAATCCCACTTGACTACCGTCAAACGTATCCTTAGATATCTTGCCGGCACTCAAGATTTGGGATTGTGGTATCCGTCATCATGTGACTTATCTTTTATATCTCATTCTAATGCGGACTATGCTGGATGCAAGCTGGATCGCAAAAGTACTAGTGGCTACTACCAGTTTCTGGACGAGTGTTTAGTTTCTTGGGCCTCCAAGAAATAACACTAGGTTGCCCTCTCAACCGTAGAGGCAGAATATGTTGCTGCAGGGAGCTGTGGCACCCAAGTGTTGTAGATTAAACACCAACTCCAAGACTACTTAGTGGATCTTAGTTGTATCCCGATTCTGTGTGATAACACTAGTGCTATCAACCTTGCCAAAAATTCAGTCCAGCACTCTAGGACTAAGCATATTGAGATTAGGCATCACTTCATTAGAGATGAGGTCGTTAAGAAAAATTTTGAACTGCATTTTGTTGATACTCTAAATCAAATTACTGATATTTTCACCAAGCCCTTGTGTAATGACAGGTTTTCAACACTCAGAAGGGAGCTTGGTCTTTGCCGACCTAAGGCCAATAAAAATTGAAATGATGATCTTGTTCAATTTAGTGTGTGTTTTTACGGATTGGTGTTCCATGTATTGTTTATATGTAATTATGTCATTTTGCATATGGTATAGCATTGCATGTAGTCATAATGCATAATAAAGTTGAATTCATGTTCACGATGCATTGCATGGTTTGTGTAGCATCATACTTACATCGCCATGGTATATTGAATGTTGACGTATGGAAAGGCAGGTTATGCTTATCTAAAAGTACTCAATATGCGTGAGGTTTCACCTCCGTCAAGTACCATGTGTCACTGTCGCATATAGGCCATATAGTAAGGGGGAGTTGTCTCTTTGCAGCATTCATGCATTTGTTTAATCTTCATTCTATTGTATTTAATAAGTGTACAACTATGTGTTAGGTCATGCATTTCATGTCTGCCAAATTCATGTTTGATCAGGTCAACCCCTGCATGGTTCTAGTCAACCTCTCCTTGACATTCATCATTCCACTTGATTACCAACATAACTCCTTGAGTGCATTCACTGCATATCCTTAGGGGGAGTACTGCTGCTATTCTTAATCTCTTGCAATCTGAACTTCATGGCTTCCAGTTTGAAATTGAGATCATGAGACCGAAGGAACTATGGTGTAAGAGCTTTCTATTATATGCACTGATGATTAAACATAAAATAAAAATGGTTCAGATTTAATGATTTCCCTGAAGTTCTAAAATATTTGTTCTGAAATCATCTATGTTTTGTGTTTTTAATAGACCTTAATTAGAGATTGCATATTGTGCATTGAATGACTATCCCAAAATTTGAAAACTCCAAACTTCATGACAATCTTGGTGATACTCTAGAGCTAAGTATTGTTTCTAAACATCTTGATGAGTTGGAATTTCTAAAAATCAATTTGACAGAGTATTGATATTATTGCACGGAGAAACATGTCATGTCATCAAATAAAGTGACAAATGATATGTCATGATGTGCCCCTGTTATCTCTATCGTCATTATATTTGGACTCTAGGCAGAGCACTGGCATAATTGCTGAGAAATATATCTTCTCATCAAAGAAATAAGTTTCGATATGTCATGACGTGACTTTGCTATCTTTGTTCATTCTGAAGTATAACTGTCAGTATTACCAAATACCTAGAGATACTGGCGTCTAAACAATGTGTATTCTTACGGCTAGGAGGCATGTACTATACTTGATTGCTCGAAAATTTGAGTCCTGTGCATAAAACTGTAAAAGATCATGCAAAACAGTGCTGAAATCATAAAATTCAATGCTTTAGTCATGCTTGTTTAGCCTCAATACTAGTTTTTGCGCTATTTCCTTTGTAGTTATTGAATATGGATGTATAAGACAAGGGACAGTTAAACACTGCCATGATATGCACATTGTTGTGCCCCTGGCCCCTGTGGCTTGTGGTTTTGATGATTGGCTTTAGGGGTTTGTGTTGATTGATTTTAATGTGAGTTAATCACTGTGAGTCACCATGTTTTTATTCAGTCATTCTATATTCCGTCATTCTTATATTCAGTCTGTCATTCAAATGTTCATTCAGTCTTTCATATGTTCAGTCAGTTTATCTGCTTACACTGTGAGTCATTGCATTTGAAGTTCAGACTGTTTATCTGCTGCATAAAGCATTCATATGCATTTATAGAGTCTGCACATTTGCATCAGGTAGCAAGTGTGTACAGCGCCCTGTGTAGGCACGACAAGTCCATACACTGGTTGCACATTGCACAGCTGTAGGCTCTTCTAAGTCTACACATCGTGTAGCTTGCTAGCATAGTCTGTACACTCATCTGTCTGCATGTGTCACCAAGTCCACACATTGCATCATGTGTTTCTTCATGAAGTCTATACATTGGCATGCTGCATCTCTTGAAGTATGTACATCCTCTTCAAGCATTTCATAGTCTATACATCGCTTGGAGTTCTTTCAAGTCTATACATTGCTGAGCGTCTCACTGACTGTCTCATGCAAGTCTATACATCCTGCACCGTCTCATGCAGCATCTCAAGCAAGGTCCATACATAGTTCATCAGCACTTAGAAGTCTGTACATCGGTCCGGCTTGTTCAGCGTCTTAGTGCATTTAAAGTCTGTACAGCGTCCGTCTCAGCCAGCGTCTCATGCTGCGTCTTAGGCAAGTCTGTACATCGCCTTCGAGGCATCAAGCCTATACACTGGACAATGCTCATAAAGTCTGTACATCATGCCTTGTTGTTCACACCCTTTAAAGTCTGTACATTGGCTTCGCATCTGCAAGTCTGTACATCGGTTTGATATCAACAAGTCTGTACATTGGCTTCAACTCTCCAAGTCTGTACAGCCACACTTAATAGGTAAAGTCTATACATTCTTCAGCTGGAACTGTGCAAGTCTGTACATCGTTACTTGCCAAAGTTTATACATTGGCATCTGTTCCTACGTTGCACTTCCAAGTCTGCACATTGGGTTCTTTACCTACGTTCATCTTTAAAGTCTGCACATTGGCAGTTTTACCAACGTTACCTTGCCAAAGTCTATACACTCGCTGTCTTCCATTGTTTCAAGTCTGTACAGCCTTTCCATTGGAAATTCTATACATTGGTCGCTAAATGATCTTCAAGTCTATACAGACCTTGACTCGTTCTAGTCTGTACATCGACTAGCTATAATTGGTAAGTCTACACATCGTGATTTCATCGCTTCAAGTCTGTACAGTCTCTCCCTCAGCAAGTCTATACACTAGGGTCGTTCAGCTGCAAGGACAGGATATCTGTACTTTGGGTGCTCATGCATTGCTCTCATGAAGTCTACACATCCGATAGGCTTGTTACAAGTCTGTACACCGAGGAAGCTTGGAGGTTCTCAAGTGTGTACACTCTACACACTTGGTTAACTAATGCACCTAACTGCAAGTCTATACACTAAGCTCACATGAAGATATCCAAGTCTATACACTCTCTCTGTGTACACACTTACTCACTTGCTGTTCTCATCTGACCTCGTGTCATTCTCTCTTTATTTCGTACTGTAATAATCTTGTGTATTTCGTGTCGTTACTTGTTCCATCGCATGCTGAACACTGCAGCACCTCGTGCTGCTTTCTGTGCCACCTCGTGTCGCTCCATCTGTGTCACCCCTATGTCTTCGAGTCTTATGTTCTGGCCAAGTCTATACAGCCTCATCTTTACCTTTGTTCTAAGCTGAAGTCTACACAGTGCCTCAGGCTGAGCAAGTCCATACATTGGCTGTTGTCCTTCAGAGTCTGTACATCGCAGTGAGTTGAAGGTTGCCTAAGTCTGTACAGCCGTTGGCTTCTTATGTGAAGTCCATACATTAAATATAGTCTGTACAGAGTTTGCATTGCATCTCATGAAGTTTACACATTGGTAAAGCTAGTGCATGCATTGTTCATCACCTGCCTTGTTCACTGCGTCGACGCTGACACTGGATGCGTTGACGCATTGGCCAGTTGCCAAGGGCGTGAGCATCTCATTTGAGGAGCTGAGGCGACGCTGCACGTTGGAAGCGTTGACGCCTTGGGCTGATGTCCAAAGGTGTCTTGATCATCATCAAGTCTGTACAGCATGAAGTCTGTACATTGGCTTTTCTCTTGAACAGAAGGCCTTAGTCTACACACTCTTCTGTTATGATAATACACTCTTCAGCAAGTATATACACTGAGCACGCATGAAGACTGCTAAGTCTATACACTCCCTCACTCTGTACACACTTGCTATAATGATTTCTGAAGTCTATACAATGCTTTGCATTCATAGAGTCTGTACAGGTTGTTCAGACTTAAACTGATGACTTATCCGATGCTATCTCTGATAGGGATTCTTACCGAGATTGATGACCTGGCTCGTGATCCCAGGAGGACGAGGTATGCAGATGCTGACACGTGGATGAAGCTGCCTTGGTTCTGGCGAATTCCTTGGGCGGGAAAACGTGGAAGCCACGAGCCCAGGGGCTGCTGCTGCTGCTGCTATATATATATGAGCCTTCTTCCTGCTGTAGAGTGCTGATCGAAAGAAAAGGAGCAAAGTATATACATCCAGTCTGAGAGCAGCAGAGAGTATTCGATCCAGAGAAGAGAAGTGATAGAGAGAGCCTGCGAAAGAAGAAGAAAAGAAAGAGAAGAAGAGCAGAAGGAGAAGAAGAGTAAGAGAGAGTTAGAGAGCTCGTGAGGGTTAAGAGAAAAAGAAAGTGAGAGAGAAGAGAAGAGGAAGAAGAAGCTTCATCTGAAGACTAGTTCCTACTGGACCGTGGATCAGATCCAGGCCAGTCAGCTCCGTTGAGAGCCACATCTGTGTTTTCATCTTTACAGCCTTCTGATTGCTGTGTTATTTTCGTTTATTATTTTCCTTTGTTTTCTGATTACCTTTGTACTTCCGATCCTCTGGACTGAGGTCGGGTCCCTCCTGGTCTGGAGGAAGAGAGGTCTGCGACCTCTAGTTTCCAAGTGGCTGGGAGTCACTTGGGTGTCCCTCCGGTTGGGAGGAAGAGGGGAGGCTGTTCCCCTGGTCAAGCTGTGTGGCAGCAACTGTTTGCAGACTGAGTCTGCTTGGTTCTAGCGTTTGCTAGTGAAGCCTCACTCCGGTTGGGAGTGAGGGGTGGATGTAGGTCTGTGGACCGAACCACCTAAAAATCTCTTGTGCAGTGATCTGACTGTTTGCTTTGCTTCCACTAGATGCTTGAATAGGCGCGCTCAAGTGTTTGTATTTGAGTTGAATCGAATTGGTTCTATTCTGTGTCTATCTCTAGCATCCAAGTTTTTATTTGGCCACTTTTCATAGAGGGATACATTCACCCCCCCCTCTGTATCCGGGCCTTGCACCGTAACAGTTGGTATCAGAGCAGGTGTCTGCATACAAGGTCTAGCGACCTGCAGATTGATCTTGCAGTCTTAGGTGCTAATTTGTTTTAGTGCATCAATATTCTTGTTGCATTGAATCTATCGGCTATCTGGTTCAATGGCTTGTCCACCCGTCTTTAGTGGTTCTGATTTCAACCAGTGGCACAGTGCTTTACGTAGTTATGTTAAATCTGTTGATCCGGACCTGTGGAAAGTGATTTCACATGGTCCTCATGAATTACCAAAGAAAAGGTCCAAATGGACTGACAGTCACGAATCAATGTATGAGGAGAATCAGACAGCTATAAATCTGATGAAAGTAGCCACTGACAAAGCCTTTCACTCATGTTTCCTTGATTACAGATCTGCAAGGGATATGTTGGAGATGATGAAGAGAGCCGGGAAAGGAAATCAAACAAGCTGCATGATGGCTAACAGAAGTAATCAAGGTGGCAGCGATCAAGGCAGCAATCAAACTGAAGAAGATGATGATGATGAGGTAAATCTCTTCGAGAATTTTTCTCTAGAAGATTGGGAGAATGTATATGCTGAATTATTTGAGTCTCATGAACTGTTAAGAAACAGTATAAAAAATTGAAGAAGGGTACTGGTTTAGATAGTTCAAGCTCTCCTTGTAGAAATTGTGTTGAATTGAAAAATATTCATGATGCCTGTATGTCTGATTTTCAAATACTGAAGAAACAAGTCTCATTATTGAAAATTGAAAATCAAGATCATATAAATGTGATATCTGAACTCAAAGAAAAATTCAACTCAGATAATGATAATAAGACTCTTGTTGACTATCATGACCAGTATGAAAAATTGCTGAAAAACCTTGAAAGTGTGAACTCAATTTAAACAAGCTGAAATCTGAAAATGATTCTCTGAGAATATCTGTCAATAAAAATGATAAAAAATTTGAGAAACTTGAGCAGGAGAAAAACTTGCTTGCTGAAAAACTTGAAGCCATCAAATCTGTGAATGTGGAATTACAGAAAAATATTGAAAAGAAGGAAAAAGATTTGAAGGAATTCAAGGCTGGAAGAAAACTTGAAACTAATTCAGAAGATCAGCTTCTAATAAATGAATTGGTTCAGAATGACAAACTTAAGGAAGAAAATGAGAAGTTAAAATTGCTGAACTCTTCAATATCTGAAAGACTTCTTACTTTGGAGAAAGGGAAAGTCATCTGTACAAACGAGACTGAAGAGGTAGATGAGGTGAGAAAGGAAATTGAAGAATACAAAACAGCTAACAAGGTTTTGAATGAAGCTGTCAATTGTAGTGAACAAGAGATCGCTAGTTATGAAATACACATTGCATCTCTTAAAAATGAAATTCAGGATTTGAATGTTTCCATGTCTAAATTTGTTGATGGACAGAAAAACCTAGACAAGCTACTAGGTATAAAAATCAACCCTAGGAAGGAAGGGCTGGGCTACAATAAGATAAACAAGAAGGAACTTCAGAACAAAGTTATGACATCTTTTGTAAGTGGTTCTGATGTAGCCACAACTTCTAAAGACAAACAGCCCATTGCTCAGAAAATGTTGGGAGCAAAGGATAATTTTAAGAAAGAGGGACTGGGCTACAGTCCAGTCATGACGAAGGTCGATGGATCCAAGCTGAAAACTATTTTCATTAAAACCTCTGAACAGGAAAAGCTTTCTACTTCATCTCCCATTCAGTACAAGGCTAAGAAAACAGAAAAAGAGGATAAAAATCAGAAAAGGACTGTAAATCAGAAAATAAATGAAAAGGGTCATCAGTGTTTGCTGATCACAGTCCTCACACACACTCACATGCATCTAAAAAGAAGATTATCTGTCATTACTGTCATAAAGCTGGACATCTGATGCATGAGTGTAAGTTGATGGAGAAGGATGATAAGAATGCTAGGAGATATCATGATAAAAATCTTCATCTCAGAAAAGGAGAATTGAGTGCTTTCATTGTGGTAAACTAGGACACAAAATTTCACAATGCTGGTTTGTTAGTGATAAGAATAAATTTCATGCAAACGATCATGCTCTTAACAAGAACAAGTCTGTTCCAATAAACCAGCATATGACATGCTTTAATTGTGGAAAATTGGGTCATAAGAGAATTGAATGCTGGCTGAATGCTGGTAAGAAAAGTTCTAATTCATGCTTTCACTGTGGCAAGATGGGCCACATTGCAGCCCACTGTTGGCATGCTCAGGGTAGACAATTCAATTCTAAAACTGTTAAACTCCCTGCAAATGGAAATGTTTTTGGAAGTAACGTTTTTAGAGGCAAGTAAAATGAGTGCTTCAAATGTGGGAAGTATGGCCATACAGTCAAGGACTGTTGGCATATTCAGGGTAGAAATATGAATCTCAAACATGCTAAATTCGCTGTAAGACAATTTGCAAAACTTTCATGTTATAACTGTGGGAAGCCAGGTCACAGGGCTGCAACCTGTTGGCTGGTAGGATATCAAAACCAAACTGGTTTTGGCAAACAGAATTTTTATTCTGTTAACAAGAAATCTCATGCTTATGCACATACAATTCATGCTAACAAGAATGTGCATAAATCAGATCTGAAAACTGCTCCTAGAAATGTGCTGAGAAAACCTGCTAGGAGTAATACTGTTTTGTCAGGACCCAAGACTTCTTGGGCACCTGTTTGTGCAAAATAACATTGCTATGCAGGTGTGCCTTGGGACTGGAATAAAAAGGGGTAATGATCCAAGGCACTCAAGAAGAAAACCCTATACTGAACTTTTCAGGTAAACTTCCTGCTCCTCTTGCTTTTAGTTTTAATGCATAGCAAGTTAAATCTGTTTTTACATTTTCATTCATCATCTGCCATGTGCATTATTTTCTGATCATGCATTTGCTGAGAGTTCTGTGCAAATATCAGATTAAAAAGGATTGTCTGTATCTGATGCATACATAGGCTAATTGCAATTGCTTGATAATTGTGTTATGCATAGACTCTGAAAACAAATTGCATTTCGAATTTTCTGAAAAATCTGAACTGCTTATGAGTGTGACTTGAAACTTGTGTGTTGCAATAGCTCACTGAAATTCTGAATTGCATATAGGACTGCATGTTGAATAAATTTGCATGACCTCAATGGTATATAAATGGTAAGGTACCAAAAGGCAGGGAGGCATGTCTGGAGGTTCTTACTATGTGTGAGCTGGTCTCTTAGACCAAGTGCTCCGCCTATTACCATAGGTCACTTTGCTGGTTAGGGAAGTCTGAATGAGCATGAATCAAAATCATATCTTCAGTTTCTCATGGCAAACATTGCATGTCTTCAGGGGGAGTTAATTGCATGTTTTTGCATACATATAGTGCATTGCATTTCCTTATATTGAATATGCCAAAAAGAGAGTTTGAATGCATATTGTGAGGGGGAGTCAATGCATGGCATATAGGTTGTCAAATGCATACATGTGTCAGAACTCATTGCATATCCTTTCTTACTGATTTTGTTGACAAACCTTAATCATATTCTGAAAACTTTGAGCTTCACAATCTCTCTTAACAATTGGTATTCCTCCTATCAATTGGTATGATTTGGGTTCAGAATTCCATCAGTCCTTCATGAAGATTTCAATGAGCTATCTCGATCATAAATCTGAAAATTTTGAACTAGAAATCTTCTATTATACAGCTTTATGAATGTCTGAAATAACTCATGTGGTTTAAGTTTAATGTTCATGGAGTTTAACTTTAAAATCTCTTAAAAATATCTGAAGCATGTTTAATAAACCTTAACCATTTGTTTCATGCTGTGTCTTGTAAAAAATTTCTGAAATCTACACTTTTGAATACATGACTTTAATTGGTTAAGTACATGAAACTATTATTGATTTGAAGCAAATGAATGTCTCTGAAATGTCTAAAGGGTTATAACTGTCAGAGCAATGACATTGGTCACTGAGAAACACAAGTCCAAAGGACTGTGTCATGAGGTGCCTTAGTTAACTCTGCATAAAATTCATTGAAAATCAGGCAGAGCAATGGCATGCACACTGAGAAATACAACTCACTCATTAAAAAATGATTTGTAGTGTGTCATGATGTATAAATGCTAACTCTGTTCACATAAAGCATGATAGTTAGTCACACTAAGAGCTTAGGGATATTGGCCTCTAATCAAGGTATATCCTCTAGTTACAATGTGTGCACTGAACTAGAGTGCTCGTAAAATTTGTAGCAAGAAAATTGTTGAACAAATTGAAATATCTGAATATTGATGCAAAAATCAAATTGCTACAACCCTAGACAAAATCATATGACTTCATAATTGCTTGATTTCAATACTGATGCATGTAATTCTGAAAGAAGTCAATAAATTTGATTGTGTAAGAGAAAGGGAGTTTTATCAAGATAAATATGAGGGTTTAGTTCATCTTTATTAAACCATAGTTTTAGATATCAATACAGAATTTTATTGATAAACTCTGCATACATTAAGTTTAAACCATGCTGTTCAATAAAGCTCATTCATAATCCCTTATAACAGAAGACTTTGAAAACTTATGTTTTAGATTTATGAGATTGCTATCTCTCTGAAAATCTGACTGAAGTTATTGAGATTGGAGCTTCTTTGAAAATCTGCTACTTGAAACTCTTCTGATCAATATCATTGATTCATTGACCTGAACCTCTCCTTGTTATCCATCTCATAAGATTCCACTTATTGAGGGGGAGCTTCCATGTCATATGCAACATGCTGCATAGAAACTCTTAAAGGGGGAGCATTGTGTTCTTGCATTTTGGTATCTCCTTCTGCATCTGCATTCATATTGATTATATCAAAGGGGGAGATCTTTACCAAAGGGGGAGTATTTTATTCAATCATTGCATGCTGGTTTGCTTTCACTTCTCAAACTATTTTCTTTTTTATGAAGTCAAAGGGGGAGAATAGTTTGAGTCATCAGAATGACTTTCATAAGAATGTATTACATCATCAGAATGACTCACTGTGTATTGTTGCCATCATCAAAAAGGGGGAGATTGTTGTGCCCCTGGCCCTTGTGGCTTGTGGTTTTGATGATTGGCTTTAGGGGTTTGTGTTGATTGGTTTTAATGTGACTTAATCACTGTGAGTCACCATATTTTTATTCAGTCATTCTATATTCCGTCATTCTTATATTCAGTCTGTCATTCAAATGTTCATTCAGTCTTTCATATGTTCAGTCGGTTTATCTGCTTACACTGTGAGTCATTGCATTTGAAGTTCAGACTATTTATCTGCTGCATAAAGTATTCATATGCATTTATAGAGTCTGCACATTTGCATCAGACAGCAAGTGTGTACAACGCCCTGTGTAGGCACGACAAGTCCATACACTGGTTGCACATTGCACAGCTGCAGGCTCTTCTAAGTCTACACATCGTGTAGCTTGCTGGCATAGTCTGTACACTCATCTGTCTGCATGTGTCACCAAGTCCACACATTGCATCATGTGTTTCTTCATGAAGTCTATACATTGGCATGCTGCATCTCTTGAAGTATGTACATCCTCTTCAAGCATTTCATAGTCTATACATCGCTTGGAGTTCTTTCAAGTCTATACATTGCTGAGCGTCTCACTGACTGTCTCATGCAAGTCTATACATCCTGCACCGTCTCATGCAGCATCTCAAGCCAAGTCCATACATAGTTCATCAGCACTTAGAAGTCTGTACATCGGTCCGTCTTGTTCAGCGTCTTAGTGCATTTAAAGTCTGTACAGCGTCCGTCTCAGCCAGCGTCTCATGCTGCGTCTTAGGCAAGTCTATACATCACCTTCGAGGCATCAAGCCTATACACTGGACAGTGCTCATAAAGTCTGTACAGCATGCCTTGTTGTTCACACCCTTTAAAGTCTGTACATTGGCTTCGCATCTGCAAGTCTGTACATCGGTTTGATATCAACAAGTGTGTACATTGGCTTCAACTCTCCAAGTCTGTACAGCCACACTTAATAGGTAAAGTCTATACATTCTTCAGCTGGAACTGTGCAAGTCTGTACATCGTTACTTGCCAAAGTTTATACATTGGCATCTGTTCCTACGTTGCACTTCCAAGTCTGCACATTAGGTTCTTTACCTACGTCCATCTTTGAAGTCTGCACATTGGCAGTTTTACCAACGTTACCTTGCCAAAGTCTATACACTCGCTGTCTTCCATTGTTTCAAGTCTGTACAGCGTTTCCATTGGAAAGTCTATACATTGGTCGCTGAATGATCTTCAAGTCTATACAGACCTTGACTCGTTCTAGTCTGTACATCGACCAGCTATAATTGGCAAGTCTACACGTCGTGATTTCATCGCTTCAAGTCTGTATAGTCTCTCCCTCAGCAAGTCTATACACTAGGGTCGTTCAGCTGCAAGGACAGGATGTCTGTACTTTGGGTGCTCATGCATTGCTCTCATGAAGTCTACACATCCGATAGGCTTGTTACAAGTCTGTACACCGAGGAAGCTTGAAGGTTCTCAAGTGTATACACTCTACACACTTGGTTAACTAATGCACCTAACTGCAAGTCTATACACTAAGCTTGCATGAAGATATCCAAGTCTATACACTCTCTCTGTGTACACACTTACTCACTTGCTGTTCTCATCTGACCTCGTGTCATTCTCTCTTTATTTCGTACTGTAATAATCCTATGTATTTCGTGTCGTTACTTGTTCCATCGCGTGCTGAACACTGCAGCACCTCGTGCTGCTTTCTGTGCCACCTCGTGTCGCTCCATCTGTGTCACCCCTATGTCTTCGAGTCTTATGTTCTGGCCAAGTCTATACAACCTCATCTTTACCTTCGTTCTAAGCTGAAGTCTACACAGTGCCTCAGGCTGAGCAAGTCCATACATTGGCTGTTGTCCTTCAGAGTCTGTACATCGCAGTGAGTTGAAGGTTGCCTAAGTCTATACAGCCGTTGGCTTATTATGTGAAGTCCATACATTGAGTATAGTCTGTACAGAGTTTGCATTGCATCTCATGAAGTTTACACATTGGTAAAGCTAGTGCATGCATTGTTCATCACCTGCCTTGTTCACTGCGTCGATGTTGACACTGGATGCGTTGACGCATTGGCCAGTTGCCAAGGGCGTGAGCATCTCGTTTGAGGAGCTGAGGCGACGCTGCACGTTGGAAGCGTTGATGCCTTGGGCTGATGTCCAAAGGTGTCTTGATCATCATCAAGTCTGTACAGCATGAAGTCTGTACATTGGCTTTTGTCTTGAACAGAATGCCTTAGTCTACACACTCTTCTGTTATGATAATACACTCTTCAGCAAGTATATACACTGAGCACGCATGAAGACTGCTAAGTCTATACACTCCCTCACTCTGTACACACTTGCTATATTGATTTCTGAAGTCTATACAATGCTTTGCATTCATAGAGTCTGTACAGGTTGTTCAGACTTAAACTGATGACTTATCCGATGCTATCTCTGATAGGGATTCTTACCGAGATTGATGACCTGGCTCGTGATCCCAGGAGGACGAGGTATGCAGATGCTGACACGTGGATGAAGCTGCCTCGGTTCTGGTGAATTCCTTGGGCGGGAAAATGTGGAAGCCACGCGCCTAGGGGCTGCTGCTGCTGCTGCTGCTATATATATATATGAGCCTTCTTCTTGCTGTAGAGTGCTGATCGAAAGAAAAGGAGCAAAGTATATACATCTAGTCTGAGAGCAGCAGAGAGTATTCAATCCAGAGAAGAGAAGAGATAGAGAGAGCCTGCGAAAGAAGAAGAAAAGAAAGAGAAGAAGAGCAGAAGGACAAGAAGAGTAAGAGAGAGTTAGAGAGCTCGTGAGGGTTAAGAGAAAAAGAAAGTGAGAGAGAAGAGAAGAGGAAGAAAAAGCTTCATCTGAAGACTAGTTCCTACTGGACCGTGGATCAGATCCAGGCCAGTCAGCTCCGTTGAGAGCCACATCTGTGTTTTCATCTTTACAGCCTTCTGATTGCTGTGTTATTTTCGGTCATTGTTTTCCTTTTTTTTATTACTTTTGTACTTCCTATCCTCTGGACTGAGGTCGGATCCCTCCTGGTCTGGAGGAAGAGAGGTCTGCGACCTCTAGTTTCCAAGTGGCTGGGAGTCACTTGGGTGTCCCTCCGGTTGGGAGGAAGAGGGGAGGATGTTCCCCTGGTCAAGCTGTGTGGCAGCAACTGTTTGCAGACTGAGTCTGCTTGGTTCTAGCGTTTGCTAGTGAAGCCTCACTCCGGTTGGGAGTGAGGGGTGGATGTAGGTCTGTCGACCGAATCACCTAAAAATCTCTTGTGCAGTGATCTGACTGTTTGCTTTGCTTCCGCTAGATGCTTGAATAGGCGCGCTTCAAGTGTTTGTATTTGAGTTGAATCGAATTGGTTCTATTCTGTGTCTATCTCTAGCATCCAAGTTTTTATTTGGCCACTTTTCATAGAGGGATACATTCACCCCCCCTCTGTATCCGGGCCTTGCACCCTAGCACACATTTGGTTCATTTCTATTAAAACATGGATGTAGATGCTTTTCGAATTCTATTGATGATCTTGAATTTCATTAGCTTTGAACCATCTATGTTGCTCACGGTCCATTTTAGGTTTGCATATAATGGCTTGCTCTCCACTCTCATTCAGCTCTGGTCTCTCAGACATTAGTCACCTTCTCTATCTTATCCCTCCTTTTTGCTGCTGTCAAAGGGGGAGAAAATGTCTTGTTGTGAGTCTTTTGTGCTAATACCTTTGTCCGCCCTTTGTACGGCCTTTGTGAGTTGTCACAGGGGGAGAGTGAATTGTGGACGGGGGAGAGTCCACGGGGGAGAGAACCTTGTGAGCTTTGAGTCTTCATATGTGATGGGGGATTGTGCATAGCATTCACATAAACTTTACCATCTTGGATATTACTGCCACATAATGACTCACAGTGTTGCCATCATCAAAAAGGGGGAGAATGTTATGCCCCTGTGGTCATTTGAGTCATCTTGTGGTCACTTGGGTCATTCGACATCATCCTGTGGTCATTTGAGTTATTTGATATTTTTGGCTTTGATAATGGCTAAACACTATAAGTCATTGATGTTTTACCACTCTTATATGACTAAACTACTTGATGTTCTTTCATGGCAGATATGCCAAGGAATGGAGTGGAGATGGCAAAAGTGAAAGCTCAATGATTGCACCCTCGCACGTCGATCGACTTGCGCGGTCAAGTCGCAGGGATCGACTTCCCCGGTCAGGTCGCGGGGGTCAAGGGGGCAGCACCCCTTGCGGGGGTTTCTGAGGGCGAAGCCCCCGGAACAAAATTTTGATTATGGGAGCGATATAATCAATAGAATTCTTCAAGACTATCAAGGTTGATGCTACAGATGAGAACGGACTGCTAAAGGACTCAAGCGACGGAGCTAAAGGGGTTAACATACTGACCCAGAATAACCCGGGGTCTGCCCAGCTGGCGGTCGACCGCCAACACATGGGCGGTCGACCGCCCCTGCCAGCAACTCCCTGTCTGCACGACTCTCAGTGGCGGTCGATCGCCAGCCCAGTAGCCGTCGGTCGAAAATTCCAGGTACTAAATTTCTACAGCGTTTCTCAGTAGAGGTCGACCGCCAGCTTCTGCAGGTCGACCACAAGCCCCAAGCCAACAATGTTGACTTTGTTTTCCACTTCGAGAAGAGCCCCTTTCCTTGTATTTGTTTAACCCCAAAGTCACCCAATCCCCCATGGATTGTGGATCTGGTCTGGGGGATGTTCAAGGACCATTCAAAGTCTATAAAACCAACACATGAGGGGTTAGAAACCCCAATGCTTCAATTGGAACAAGAGAGATCAAGGGAGGCTAGAGGAGGTGATTCGCGGGTACTATAGCACCTCCGTGAACAGTGCTTTGGGCTAGAGTTCTTCATCCATCCAAGGTGATTCAAGCTTATTTCTGAAGCCATCAACCTCCAAGAAGGTGTCGAAGCAATCAAGGTTCAAGGCTACATCCATTATCTCCTCCATCAACTCAAAGGGGATTCAAAGAAAGAGGGATCAAGGGAGATCAAAGGAGACTTGGAAGAAGAGGTACTGTAGCCATGAACAGTACTTCATGAAGAAGTTCTTCATCCATTTCAAGGAGTTTCAAGCTCATATCAAAGCAAGCAATCTCGAAGGAAGTGCAGAAGCAAGCAAGGCTATCAAGGTGATCTAAGGAAGCTGATTTCACAAAGTTTTCAAGGGAGATCAAATCTGCATCTTTTATCTTCTTCATCAACTCAAGGTGATCTAAGGAAGATCATTTCACAAGGAAGAAGATACCATTGAAGCATCAGATTCAAGCTCCAACAATCTCAGATAAGATATTTTCTCCTTGAGCATATTCTATATCTTGTTTGAGTGTTTTTATATCTTGTTCCTTTTCCATTTCATTCAAACATTTGAAACTAAAGATCATCCCTACCGGTGGTTAGTAGCACGGTAATCGGAAGTTGTCTGATCTACGGTGATTGACGTCCCAACCGGTGGTTAGTAGGAAGGCAATCGGAGGTCTTTCCGATTTGCGATTCAGTGCGTGGCACTAGTGGAGCCTCACCGGATTTGGTAAGGGGTGGACGTAGGACTAGGGATTCAGTCCGAACCACCTTAAAATCTCATGTGTTGTGGTTTGATTGTGCGACTGCTTTGTGTTAGATGCATGCTTAGTTTCAATCTCTATATTGCATAATCATCTTGCCAAGCAAATCGTTGTATTTTTCGTTTAGCTAGTTATATTCCACTGCTATTATCATTATCTAACTTTAAATAGGGTTGCATTGCAAAAAGAGGGGCAGATCTATTCACCCCTCCCCTCTAGATCCGCTATCCACTACTCAACACCCTGGAAAAGCCCCCCACGTGGAGATGTCTCCTAGCAAACTGCTGGAGGCCGTTTCATCCTCCGGGGGCAACGGCTCATTCGCAACCCGTCAGGAGGACCGTCGCACACCCCTCCCTTGGAGCAAGAAGCCTCCTCAACCCCAAGGAGGGAGAAGACCGGAGCACGCAGACCGTTCCCAGACGCCGAGGCCCCTGAGGAGCGTCGGGGCAGCATGCAAGTACACCCCCCCAGCCCCTCGGGACAGTGACAACCGGAACTCTCTCTCTGGCTGCGAGACTTCAAGAGGAGTTTCGCAGAGCAAGAGTGCGCTCTCCGCGCCTTGTAGAAGACCTCTCGTTTGGAGGACTTGGAGCGATCCCCGTTCTTCGACTACATCCTGAAGGCAGAGATATCTCCCAGAATCTCATTTCTGACCTTCAAGTCGTACGACGGCCAGGGTGACCCGGCCGACCATTACGACAGCTTCGATGCCCTGATGGCCTTGCATGGGGCGTCCGATGTGATCAAGTGCCGAGCGTTCGTGACCACTCTAGTTCAGGGTGCTCAGGCTTGGTTTAGAGCCCTCGCCCCCGATAGCATCCACAACTTCAAGCAATTCAGGCGAATATTCAAGGAAAGCTTCACCGGCAGCGGTCCACCCCAGTCAGTGGCGGGATTACTGGCCCTCAAGTAGGAACATGGGGAGAAATTATGGGCTTACATCAATCGATTTAAATCGGAAGCCTTGCGCATCCCCCGCCTGGATGTGGCCTCTGTCATCAGTGCCTTGACCGGGGGTACCCGCGACGAGAACCTGCAGCGCAAGCTAGTGCTTCATCCCCCTACCTCCCTCGCCGAGCTAGTGACCTTGGCCCTGCGCCACGTCGAGTGCGAGGAAGTCCTCAGCGCCTGCCGAGGCACAACCGGCTCGGGTCGGGAGGGGGACAAGAAGAGACCGTCCGAGCAAGGAAAGAGGCGGAACCAGGAGGGAGATCGAAAAGATCCATCCCGGAAGTACGAGCGGTATACCCCACTTACCGCCCCTGTCTATGAAATCTACGAAGACATCAAAGGCTCGGGTCTTCTCAACCAACCCTAGCCCATGAAGACCAAGCATCGCAATCACCGCAAGCATTGCCTGTTCCACAGCGACCACGGGCATTACACCAGCGATTGCCATCAACTTCAAGATGAGATCGAGCGCCTCATCCGCCAGGGACACCTATCTCGGTACATGTCCGGGCAAAAGGAAGACCGTGGCGCCGCTGAAGAGATTGATAATGCCCCCCGCAGAGTCCACATCAACGTCATCGCAGGCGGGATGACATCAGGCTGAGATAGCAGCCGAGGAAGAAAGCATCAGGCAGAGCGGGCGAGCCGAGCCTCTGCTGAGGCACCTGCGGCCCCGCAGGCTAGCGAACCGTAGGCCCTGGTATTCTCTAACCAGGACCTGGAAGGGCTAACCACCCCGCACGATGACGCTCTCATTGTATCGGCTACAATAAACCATTGTAACGTGGACAAGATCTTAGTCGACAATGGTAGTGCCCCTAATGTATTGTCCTATCAATGTTTCCTCAAGATGGGAGAGAATCCATCTAAACTCCACCCGATCCGAACACCCCTCTGTGGGTTCAACGGCCAGGCTAGTTATCCCGAGGAAGCACTGAGCCTACCGGTTACTATCGGCACCCCGCCCAAAACCATTATGGTTATGGTAGACTTCATCGTGATCAAGGGGATAACGGCATACAACGCCATCTTCGGCCGAGGCATTCTCAGCCGAATGAAAGTAGTGCCCTCTACCTTTCACCAAAAGATGAAGTTCCCAACCAAGTATGGCGTGGGCGAAGTTCGAGGTAACCAGGCATTGGCTAGATGGTGCTATATAGTCTCGATTGATGCCACTAGGCCAGAAGGAAAGAATAAAGGGGTAAAGGGAGCCGAAGAGGGACCCGCAACATCTGAGCCTGGCGGAGAGTTGCTAATGGTCTTTCTTAATGGTGACCCGACCCTAGGAGTAAAGATTGGAGCCGAGCTACCACTTGAGGAACAGGAGAAATATAAAGATTTCCTTACGCAGTACATCTGAGTCTTTGCATGGTCTGATGAGCACCTTCCCGGGATCCCGGGAGACGTGGTGATGCACAAGCTCAACCTCGACCAGACAGCAAAGCCAGTACAATAGCGTAGGAGAAAGTACGCCCCAGAGAAGCAAGCGGTCATCAAAGAGCATGTCATCAAGGGGCAGAAGACTGGCCTCTTTCGTCCGGTTCGGTACCCTACATGGCTCACCAACGTCGTCCTGCAGCCAAAAGCTTCTGGGAAATGACGGATGTGCGTGGACTTCATCGACCTCAACCAGGATACCCCGAAGGATTGCTACCCGTTGCCGAGCATCGATCAACTGGTCGATTCAACCTCTGGCAACGAGCTGCTCAGCTTCTTGGATGCCTACTCCGGCTACCATCAGATCAGGATAGACCCATAGGACATCGAGAAGACCGCTTTCATCCCCGACTTTGGCGTACATTGCTACACCTGGATGCTGTTCGGGTTAAAGAACGCTGGAGCAACATATCAGAGACTGATCAACCACATTTTCGAAGGACAGCTCGGTCAAAACGTCGAGGCCTATATTGATGATATGCTTGTCAAGACACCGAAGGCCGAAGACCACCTCGCTGACTTAGTCGAGACCTTCGACACCTTCCTGAAGTGCAACATGAAGCTCAACCCCGCCAAGTGTGCCTTCGAAGTCAGATCCGGGAAGTTCCTAGGCTTCCTGGTCACTCAGCGTGGAATTGAGGCCAACCCCGACAAGGTCCAGGCCATCCTGGACATGCGGCCACCCACCTGCATCAAGGACGTCCAACGCCTAACGGGGCGCATTACTGCACTCATCTGTTTCCTATCTCAGGCGACCGAACGATGCTTACCTGTCATGCCCCGAGCCTTTAATACAGCGGAAGACTAGCTCGAGGAACATGAATAGCCGGCAAGGTAAGCCTCTTGCAAGCAAGAATGATCAGAGCGCAAGACAATCACACATGAGATGCAATTACATAATAAATTTATTCAAACTCCAACTGAATTTCATTAATAATCAAAATATTCTAATACAATAACTTTTTAACATTCTTTAATCCATCAGACTCAAGGAAAAAGAAAATTACAAAGACTCGATCTAAACAAGATTTACTTCCTAAGTCTTCACTCTCATTTTGATAAGACTTTCATTCGCTCTCAGACCCGCTACTTGTATAACTCGAATCCGAATTTGTATCACTTCCTTCTCATGAAAAAGATTACAAATAGGTAATGAGCATGATGGGGACATCAAAGCAAGAGCCCTAACATTTTAATTTACATTTGTGTCCTTTAGTTTATTTTTATATCCTTGGGAAAGTATGCGAACAATTGTAAGGCTTTATAAGCCAATGTGTCATTCCCTAAGGATCTTTGGGTTTTTGTGCAAAAGTCAAGTAGGACCAGCAAGGGGCCCCCATCTCCTTTCCAATTGGTCCACTTAAGCATTAGGGCCCATGTGGGGCCAGTCAAAGGTCCAAGATGGGCTTCTAGATGGCTTGACCATTCAAGGGGACAATTAGATTAAAAAGTCCAATATTCCAACCCTTAAAGTCCAAGATGCTTCCCCCTTATAATATAGTTTATCCCATGTTGTATTTTTATTTAATTTGGTCATTTGACCACATGGGGAAGAAAATCCCCTCTCTCCCACAAAATTCCCAGCCCCCCACCCCTATAGTGTCATTAGAGATATTAATGAAGAATTAAGTATTTTTGCGAAGAGCAAGCCCAAGGGCACCCCTTGTGTCTCTCCTCTCCCCCTTGTAGCAGTGATTACTGCCCATTCTAGAGTGTGAAGCGCTCATCTTGGTGTGACTCCAAGATCTCCAACCTCTGCTGGATGCGACTTCCGGTCGCCGCCTTCCGTTCGTGCCGCCAACGCGCCGCCACCGCCATCGTCGGAGTTCTGTCTCCATCAGGACAGAACCTCACCTCCAGATTTTTATCTTTTCTTCTTGTTGTCTGATCGATCCCTACTTTTGAGAGTTTGTTCTGTCCATCATCCTTAACCTCCAATTCAAATGTCGTGTCATTTGGAAGTCATTAGGTATTTTTACCATATTTTTGTTTGTCATCTCAGTAATATGCCCTTTTACAGATCTACGGGACAGAGTCACCTTGTCACATTTTCCCTACCCCAAATTTTCAAAAAATCCCAAATAATTACTCAGTGTTCCACACACATATCCCCTTCCACCATAATTTTCTTGGAGTCTAGAAAAATCATCTTCTATTCGGTCAAAGGTTAGTTTCAGGCAGATCCCTTGCTGCCCTGTGTGTCTGTCAGTCCGAGTCAGAAACAAAAACAGTGTTACAGTCATATTCATTTTCAATCCGTTCGGTGGATGGAGCTGTCAAAATTATATGTTGTAGATCTATGAGTGCTCTTTCCAACGGTACCAGCCACGCCTCGATCGGCCTCCGGATCTGAGCATCTTAATTCGTGTCGCTGAGGCCTACAGATATGTTCCCTGTGCAGGTCCGAAATTGCAGTCCAGAAGATATTCAGAAATAAATATCAAAAATCAAGTTCAGGAGCTGCCCCTTCAGGGAGTCGTTCAGGGATGCCCTGCCATCGTCCCAGCCAGGCGGTGCCTCCGGAAGATCTTAGGAAGGTGACGTTCCTTTGGAAACTATTGCTTGCTATCCAGTGAGTCAGCAACCAAGTTGGCGCAGCACCGAGTTGGAATAGTGCCGAGTCGGACCAGCAGGTCGAGTTCGTGCCATACACACCTCCAGATTGTTGCCCGTCAACCTAGGGTCGGTCCTCCCGGGCCCCACTTGTAGCCCTTTACCTCCCTGCGTGGAGTGGGCAATAAAATTCACTGTTGTAATTAACTTTTACTGTTGTACCAGGAGTTACCGTACTTGGCCGGGAACGTCTTCCCCACGCTCGGAGCGTGGAGGTACACTCGCTACCCTCCTCGTAGGCATTTCTTTACTCGTATATTTTTGTATATGCCGCTGCATGAGTGATAGATTATCTAGCTTGTTATCATTTTATCATCGCTGCGAGAGCGAGAGTGAGTGGCCGTCCCGTGACTTAATCCGAGTTAACGCGGAAAGGCCGATACCCGAGACTCACTGCCGATTTCTCAACCGCGCACGGTCTACGTCTTCCCTCGCTTAGGGGTGATCGCAAGCTTGCTTAGAGTCCAAGGATTGCATATCCAATTAGAGTCGAGTCGCGTGTCCGTCCCGCATCAGTTTGGTATCAGAGCGGCAGTTGAGTCTAGGGTAGTCATTTGTAAAACTCCAAACAAAAAAAAGAGTCGTTTAAGTCTAGTCGTTGTTTAAGTCGAGTCTAAGTTTAAGTCGGTCCGAGGTTGCATCGCATTCCATTAATCGGTATATCAAAAGGTGTTGTCCAAACGTTAGGCTACGCCTATCGGGAAGGTCGCACACTTGCGCGAGTGATCTTCGGATCGATTGTCTCCGCCACGTACCGAGTCTTGGTTTAAGTCTAGGGTCCTTAGTGTGCATGCATGCCAACCTTGCATAGTCGATCTAGTGTCTTGTCCAAGTGTCGGCATGTCTAGCATGTAGTTCCCCCAAATTCCCATGGATTCCCCATCACCCGGGCAATATGGCCGTTGGTCAACCCATGGGCTTGGCAACCACCCTCTCCACTTCCGTAGGCCCGAAGCCTCGGATTTTTATGGCTCCAATGACCCGGGTGACTACCTCAAGTGGGAGGCCGCCATGGACAAATATTTTGAATGTTACACCATGTCCGATGCCATGCAAGTCAGTTTTGCCAAAGAGAGACTTTTCCACAAAGTCGCCTGGAAATGGGAGAGTATTGAGCGCATGAGAGAGGTTAAGAGGCAAAGGCCCATCGAGTCATGGCATAAGATGAAGGGCGAACTTAAGAAGGTCTACCTATCTGGCCCAGTCACCTCCAACCGACCCCACCCAACCACCTCCACTCAAGTGGGCCATAATCGGAGGCAAAGCGCCGTGCATGTAGAAGGGCCTAGGTCCACGACTAAGCCGAGTTCATATGGGAGAGTCCATCACATCGCTCCTACTCCAAACCCCACCATTGTCGAACTCTTCCAATCATTTCGGATAGAGTGGATAGGAGGTGTGCTTATATCGAGTCACTGGTTTCCCCTTGCCTACCTCCTAGACAGAATGGAACCAAGCACGAGCCTAAGGAGGTAGCAACCGGTATCCCCAACCCGATGCCATCTAAGGTGCCACCCCAAGGCCCTCTCCCCATCATGAAGGCCCCTCCTTCACCACCCACGAGAGCTCTAATGCCACCACTTTCTACTTCTGAACTTTATTCGGAATCGTCTTATTTGGAGCCACCAAAGCCCGAGCCACCTGTATTTCTAATGGGCACGGTTTTCATCACCGAGCCACTACTTAGCTAGCTCAAGAATGGCTTGGCCCCACCTCCCTTCCCATCCATGGACCCTATCCTACATCTAGTGCCAATCAATTCATTTCACACCACTTTCCGGTCTAGTCACTATGTGGATACATTGGATGACCTTCTTAAAGGGTTAGACCTGCAATTGACTTTTACGCACTTGTTGGCTCCAGGCTTCGACCGACCCACAGGTCGTGGCTTCACTCATCCCGCTTTAGGGTCCATCACCTCCGTGTACACCGTGGGTCATGTTACCACAGAGGTTCTCCTACTCCTCCCATTGCCGGCCGAGCCTAACTTCATACCATTTACCCCGAGGGAGGAACCCTACCTCCTAAATGAGATCACCATCCCCTATACCCCTATACATGAAGGTGACCACCTACACCTTCTAGATTTCCAAATGTGGGACCGTGATTTGTGGGAGCCCAGTTCGAGGGCTCATACTTTCTTTGATCCCTTCGATCCATTCTCTTGTGGACCCCTTGACCCACCACCTTTACTCCACCTTCTCGAGGGAGTCCACTATCACACCCCTTCCCCAAGGGCCGGTCCATCTGCACCCACCAAGCCGCTTCACGATACACCTACATATCGGGATGATGTAGAAGATGGCCCACCCAAACATCCCAAATCTAACAGGCCGTCCGTGCATGAATAGATCACTGTAGGATGCCTTCCACATTCCATCAACCTCCAGTTGCATCTAGTGTATGCATGGCACACATTCGGGTGTCCTAGTCTACCTTTGCATGTGTCTGGGTCGGACTAACATTAGGTTTGTTTAGGGTCTTTTTGAGTCTTTATTTCATCTATCTGCCGCGTGTCTGTGCATACATTGCGTCGAGTCAGTCTTTTGTACGCTCGCGTTGTTAGTCCCTTTCGAGTTCGAGACTTGTCAGACTTTGGGATAGGTTCTACCTCACATATCGAATCTAGTCACTTAAGGGACCCGCGGTGATTCCTAGTGAGTCTTTAAGCCGCCTCCCTCCTTTGAGAGTGACCCCACCCCGGAGTGTCCACCTCTAGCCTCTTCCCCAGCAGCGTGTGCATATCGAATCTATACGGGATGAGCAGGTGTTGATTACTTGGAGTGGAGCGTATTCCGCGCTTCCAGGTACGATGACGGATCCGCATGCGTCACGAGCAGCCGCACCCCTTACTCGACGGGGTCAAGTTCTTCCCACCCGGGGAGAATTGATGGGGACATCAAAGCAAGAGCCCTAATATTTTAATTTGCATTTGTGTCCTTTAGTTTATTTTTATATCCTTGGGAAAGTATGTGAACAATTGTAAGGCTTTATAAGCTAATGTGTCATTCCCTAAGGATCTTTGGGTTTTTGTGCAAAAGTCCAGTAGGACCAGCAATGGGCCCCCATCTCCTTTCCTATTGGTCCACCAAAGCCTTAGGGCCTATGTGGGGCCAGTCAAAGGTCCAAGGTGGGCTTCTAGATGGCTTGACCATTCAAGGGGACAATTGGATTAAAAAGTCCAATATTCCAACCCTTAAAGTCCAAGATGCTTCCCCCTTATAATATAGTTTATCCCATGTTGTATTTTTTATTTAATTTGGTTATTTGACCACATGGGGAAGAAAATCCCCTCTCTCCCACAAAATTCCCAGCCCCCCACCCCTTGCCATTCTCTATATAAGCCTATGTATAGTGTCATTAGAGATATTAATGAAGAATTAAGTATTTTTGCTAAGAGCAAGCCCAAGGGCACCCCTTGTGTCTCTCCTCTCCCCCTTGCAGCAGTGATTGCTGCCCATTCTAGGGTGTGAAGCCCTCATCTTGGTATGACTCCAAGATCTCCAACCTCTGCAGGATGCGACTTCCGGCCGCCACCTTCTGTTCGTATCGTCAACGCGCTGCCACCGCCTTCGTCGGAGTTCTATCTCCATCAGGACAGAACCTCACCTCAAGATTTTTATCTTTTCTTCTTGTTGTCTGATTGGCCCCTAATTTTGAGAGTTTTTTCTGTCCATCTCCCTTAACCTCCAGTTCAAATTTCGTGTCATTTGGAAGTCATTAGGTATTTTTCCCATATTTTTGTTTGTCCTCTCAGTAATCTGCCCTTTTACAGATCTACGGGACAGAGTCACCTTGTCGTATTTTCCCAACCCCTTACAAATTTTCAGAAAATCCCAAAACATTACTCAATGTTCCACACATATATCCCCTTCTACCATAATTTTCGTGGAGTCTAGAAAAATCATCTTCCATTCGGTCAAAGGTTAGTTTTAGGCAGATCCCTTGCTGCCCTGTGTGTCTGTCAGTCTGAGTCAGAAATAAAAACAGTGTTACAGTCATATTCATTTTCAATCCGTTCGGTGGATGGAGCTGTCAAAAGTACATGTTGTATGTCAATGAGTGCTCTTTCCAACGGTACCAGTAACGCCTCGATCAGCCTCCGGATCTTAGCATCGTAATTCGTGTCGCCAAGGCCTGCAGATCTGTTCCCTGTGCAGGTCCGAAATTGCAGTCTAGAAGATATTCAGAAATAAATATCAAAAATCAACTTCAGGAGCCGCCCCTTCAGGGAGTCGTTCAGGGATGCCCTGCCATCGTCCCAGCTGAGCGGCACCTCCGGAAGATCTTAGGAAGGCGACGTTCCTTTGGAAACCGTTGTTTGCTGTCCAGTGAGTCAGCAACCGAGTTGGAATAGTGCCGAGTCGGACCAGCAGGCCGAGTTCGTGCCGTACTCACTTCCAGATTGCTGCCCGTCAACCCAGGGTCGGTCCTCCCGGGCCCCACTTGTAGGCCTTTACCTCCCTGCGTGGAGTGGGCAATAAAATTCACTGTTGTAATTAACTTTTACCGTTGTACTGGGAGTTACCGTACTTGGCCGGGAACGTCTTCCCCACACCCGGAGCGTGGAGGTACACTCTCTACCCTCCTCGTAGGCATTGCTTTACCCGTATATTTTTGTATATGCCGCTGCATGAGTGATAGATTATCTAGCTTGTTATCATTTTATCACTGCTGCGAGAGCGAGAGTGAGTGACCGTCTCGTGACTCAATCAGAGTTAACACGGAAAGGCCGATAGCCGAGACTCACTACCGGTTTCTCAACCGCGCATGGTCCACGTCTTCCCTCGCTTAGGGGCGATCGCGAACTTGCTTAGAGTCCAAGGATCGCATATCCAATTGGAGTCGAGTCGCGTGTCCGTCCCGCATCAGAGCACACTTGCCCAGTAGGTATCTTCGCATCAACATGATTAGTAATGTTTAAGTAATTAGCATTTTAGCTCTAGAGAATAAGGTAAAATCGTGCAAATGCGATCAATCATGCGATTAAAACAAAGTAACAAAGATAATCATGCAAGATAGAATGAGCAAGTATGAACTAGCAAGAATGTATCAAGAACATGATATGGCCTTTCATAAACAAGAATGTACTAGAGAGATAGCTTCATTCGAACTCTCTCGCTAGATTCTAGAGAGAGAAACTCCAGTTCGTTTCCTTCCCGCCAGGGTTCCTCTGTTCCTCTGCGGCTTGTCCCCCTCCCCACCGATAATGGCCGATGCGGTGGGGGTTCCCCCAACGCCGGCGGGGGGTCCGCGAGTGTCACCGGAGATAGCATCCTCATCCACCTTAGCTGCTGCTCCTTGACGGTCTTTTACACAGGCTCTTATGGAGTCCAACAAAAGACCATCTACTGTTATATCGATCAAGAAGCCGGCGTTTACAGATCTTGGCGAGCCGACGGTTTTCTTCTCCAAGGCCAACCTCCAGGCATCTATGTAGTTCCTGTCGTTTGCAATAGTGGCCAAATGTTCCTATGGTCGACCTGCAATCCCTGACATCAAGAACTGTCTAGTGCAGAGGTTAGCGATTTCCCCGAGCTTCATCATCAGTAAATTGAACCCGCGACATCTTCTTTTTTGCTTTGACAGTGAGGCTAATTTTATGAAGCTCCTCATTCAAAAAAATTTATATATAAAAGGGTTTTTGTTTCTATTCTTTCGGTGGACTCCTGAATTTAATTTTGATGCTGATCCGCTGATGGTACCTGTTTGGATTGGTTTCCCTGCACTGCCGGCGAATCTTTACCATGAGGATTGCTTGCGATCCATTGCTGGAAATTTTGGGACTGTTCTTCGCATTCATGAGAGGTCCTCAGCTATGATTGATATGTCGGAAGCTCTGGTTTGTATAGAGATGGACCTGTCAACACATCACAGGGAGCGATTATGGATAGATTTGGACGGAGTGGGATATTGGCAGTCTGTCAATTATCACCATGTTCCTCTCCTATGCTCTCATTGCCATAAACTTGGTAACTTTGTAGATGATTGCAAAAGGAAATCTGGAAGGTCAGGTCGAACTCAAGCTGCTCAGGTTCCAACACCCAAGATGCAACCGGTAATAAAGCCCCAGCAAGAAGGCCCTCCGGCTGCTCGATCTAATGTGGCTATGGAAAATCAGTTTGAGGTTCTGCTTCCGGCAGGAGATTTACAGGAATTGGGCGAAGCCAATTCAGAAGTCCATCTGCAATCTGAGTCTGCTTAGGGTCCAATGCTTCCGGCAGGGAGTAGTTTTGACGATCAAGAAGTGAGAACTTTGCCTCTTCCAGTCGATCCAGTGACCACTGAAATGACAAAGAAATGTTGTATAAAGAAGATACAAGTTATTGGAAATAATCTCCAATCAGAAGAAAAATATATTCCCAAGATTCCCAGTCCAATAGATGTAGTTGGAAAACTTTCTCGAGCTGCTACATCTCATAATGTCAAGAATTTAGGAGTGCTCTTGCTGGATTCTGAGCCTTTTCAGCATGCAATTGAGGAGCATATGCCGAGTCATAATGAAGTTATGCCTTCTACCAATGGTCTGATAGAACAACCTTGTGGTACTAAATGCCATAGTAATCAGGATTGTGATATATCTGCGCCAATTGTTAAAGTTATGCAAAATCTACCTTTAGTGGCCAAAGCTAAAGTTGATCTGCTTAAGATACATGAAGCAGCTAGAATTGTGACTGATAAGGTGGAAATGGACAATACTCTGATGCTGACAAGTGATATAGGAAGGAGGAATGTTATCTGGCGGGAGGACAAAAAAGGATACATGGAGACAAGATCTAGAGCTAGATCTGCAGATGATCAAAGACATCCTTCTCAATGATCAGTCCCATAATGGTATGGAATATTAGAGGAGTTGGAAACTCTGGCTCTCGGGAAAGTCTTAAGAGACTAGTAAACAGCCATAAGCCATTTCTTGTGGCTATTAGTGAGCCTATGATAGCCTCCAATAAAGCTTTGAAGCTTGGTAGATACATTCGTTTGCCTAAATGTGCAGTCAGTTCTGTAGAAGATTCTAAAATTTGGTTATTCTGGAATGACAACTGTAATCTGGAGTTAATTTTTTCTTCAACCCAGCAAATCACTCTTGGCCTGAGAACTGGAACAGTCATCACTGCTTACTTTTCCTTTGTATATGCTTCATGTAATCCACACCTCAGAATGGACCTGTTTAATGAGCTTCTTTCTTTTGCTACTGCAGTTTCTGTTCCTTGGATAATAGGTGGTGATTTCAACTGTGTAATGAGGCCTTCAGAAAATATTGGTGGGACTGTCCCAGCTTTAACTCCAATGTCTGAGTTTAATGCTTTTGTTAGCTCGGCTGGCCTGTTGGATGTTGGGTTCTCAGGGTTGGGCATGACATGGTCCAATAATAGAACATGTTCAGCAAACATCAGAGCTAGATTAGATAGGTTCTTTATCAACAATCAGTGCCTGTCTATACTGCCTCACCTACAAGTCAAGCATCTCCCAAGGGGTCCATCTGACCACAGTCCACTGCTACTGTCTAATTGTAACTACTCTTCTGGACCTTCCAGATTTACTTTCCAAAAAATGTGGACGTCCCATAATTACTTTAGGCAAGTTGTTTCTCAAGGATGGGAACAGGTTCATGATGATCATCCGAATGCTGTGGTCAGGCTTTCTAGTAAGCTAAAGTCTGTTAAAATTCAGCTTCGTAAATGGAATAAAGAGGTTTTTGGTGATGTTACACAGAATGTCAGACTAGCAGAATCAGCTGTAGAGATTAAACAACTTGCCTTCGATCAAAATCCCACATTAGAGAACAAGACTAGTTTGAATGCAGCCAATGCCAATCTGCGGCAAGCTCTCCATAGGGAAGAAATTTTTTGGAATCAAAAGTCCCGAATGGAATGGATTGAAAGTGGAGACAGGAATACCACCTTTTATCATACTGTTGCTCAATATAATAGAAAAGGGGGATTTATTGGCAAACTTAAGTTGAACGATCCAGATCAATGGTGCGAAGATCATAATATCCTCAGGGTTCATGTTGTTAAATACTTTCAAGAAATTTTTTCCACTAAGGAGCACCCGGTGGATCTTTCACTCCTGGATTGCATCCCACAAACTATCACTGAAGAGCAGAACTCACTTCTCAGTTCTATCCCGGATAAAGAGGAAATCAAGGCAGCAGTGTGGTCCCTTAAGAGTTTAAGCTCCCCAGGACCAGATGGACTTTCTAGAGAATTCTACACTACAGCTTGCGACATTGTTGGTGAAGATGTTATAGCAGCAACCCAAAGTTTTTTCATGGGTTTTCCAATTCCTAAAGGTATCTCTTCTTCTATTATTGTCCTTATGCCAAAGGTGCAGGAGCCCAAGACTTTTAGTGACTTCCGTCCTATAAGTCTATGCAATTTCTCTTATAAAATAATCTCTCATATCATTTCCAAGCGGCTTGCATCTATCCTACCAGACATTATCTCAATTGAACAAGGAGCCTTTGTAAAGGGCCGCTCCATTCTGGATAATATTGCTCTGGCTAGACAGATGATGTCGGATATTGATAGGAAAGTAAGAGGTCATAATGCCATCTTCAAACTAGATATGGCAAAGGCTTATGACAGAATGGAATGGGACTTTATCCATGTAGCCCTGAGGAAATTTGGTTTTATCAATAGATTAAATTCTCTTATTGGGATGATTCTTTCAAATTTCTGGTTTTCAATCAATTTCAATGGGACCATGGTAGGTTTCTTTAAGTCTAGTAGAGGAATAAGGCAGGGTGATCCTTTATCCCCATACCTCTTCATTTTAGCTTCGGAAGTGTTAAGTAGAGGCCTTAAAGCCAGATTTCAGTCAGGAGAACTGAAAGGTTTTAGTGGGCCTAGAAATGTGGTGCAAGCCTCCCATCTTCTTTATGTTGATGATACCCTAATTTTCTTGAATGGTAATAAACACAATATAAGTGTCTTACAGTAGTTTATCAACAAATATAAACTTGCTTCTGGCCAAAAAGTCAATAAGGAAAAAAGTAGTTTTGCAGTTTCTGCTAAAGCACCAACTGCTTTCAAGCAATCCATTCATTCCATGACTGGCTATAAATTTCTGGGTTCTAGCTTTAACTACCTTGGTGTTCCTATTAAGAAAGGTAGATACAAAAGCTCAGATTTCAAGTTTCTATTGGACAAAGTTCAGAAGAAGTTGGAGGGCTGGCAATCCAAATTTCTGTCTCAGGCTAGGAGAGTCATACTTATCAATTCAGTCCTCCGAAGTATGCCTATTTACTTGCCTTCGGCTTGCTTCATTCCGAAAATAATAATTAAAGCTATCGATAGAATGTGTGCCAATTTTTTCTGGCAGGGCTCTGAAGGGCAGAGGCACCATTATTGGGTTAATTGGCAACACATTCTCAAGCCGAGGTTTGAAGGAGGCCTCTCTATTAGGGACCTAAATCATGTTCAGGTCTCATTGGCTGCGAAAAATTTGTGGAACATCATTCATGGCTCATCTATGTGGGCTATATATGCTAGGAGCAGATTCATCAAAACCAATATTTTTGATTGTATGAAACCTTTCCCTGCAGGCATGCCTTCCAATATTTTTCAGCATGTGAAGAAACTAATTATACATAATTCCAGATGGATCATTGGAAATGGGATAGAAACAGATTTCTGGAAGGACAATTGGACAAGACAAGGGCCGCTCATTAATAAGGTCCAGCAGCCTGAGCTTAGTAGTATCCAAAATAAACCCAAGCTAACTGTCAGAGAGGTACTTCTTAATCCCTTTCATGAAGCTAGGGCCCTGCTCAACAATAGCCAATGCTTCCCAACTCTTCAATTAAATGATGAGAGGGACAAATGCATATGGATGGCCACTGCTGGAGGCTCATTTACAGTCAAATCTTCAAACAAACTCCTGAGGACTTCAGGTATTGCAAGAGGACATTGGGCCAAACTTTGGCATCCGAGGATAGCTCCGAGGGCTGCCAATTTCTTCTGGAAAATCATCCACCGTGCAGTGCCGTAGACAGCAGGGTGACTGATTGTGGCATTTCTATGGCTTCCAAATGCAGCTGATGTACCACACCTGAAGTTGAAGACCTCAACCATCTTTTCATCAAAGGGGAATTAGCAGCTGATCTATGGGCCAGGATCACACCTCTCATCAATGTAAAGGTACATCTCAGTGAACATATTACCATTCGATGCTGGAATATATTGGCTGGTACCAGTTTATCCTCGGCCTACAGCTATATTGGACTGAATGCAGTAATTTTAATGCTCTGGGAATTATGGAAGACTAGATGCATAGCAAGATTTGACTGTATCAGGCCAAACATTAGTGGCATAAAGAAGAGAGTTTGTGAAGCTATCAACATCTCCCTAGACAAAATCCACTTCCCTGGATTCCTCTCCAATATGCAAAAACATAACCTGGCTTTGTTTCACTTTTATCCGAGGATAGTCCAAAACCTGCCAATCCTTGTGCAATGCAAATTATCTCCCTCCAATTTTACTCTTCATGTCGATGGGGCCTCCAAAGGAAATCCTGGAATGAGTGGTGGAGGAGGATGTATCCGTCACCCTACGGGCAACCTGATAGTAGGTTTTGCTTTTCACTATGGCTTTGGATGCAGCATTCTAGCCGAGGCAAGGGCTTTACATGATGGTCTAGCTCTAATTTTACACAGTGACATTCAGGTGGGTGCTATTTACTGCGACTGTGCTTTGCTTGTTAATGCTATTCAAAAAGGAGTGGCCCCAAATTAGACCATCCTCCCTTGGTGGAAGGCAATTCTTGATCAAGTAACCATATGTGGTTGCTCCGTTCAGCACATCTTTAGGGAGGGAGGGTAATCAAGTTGCTGACGCACTATGTAATGCCCCGGATTTTTTGGATCCTTGTTCATGGGTCTCAGATCTGGTTTCTTGGAGTGTCCGACTCCGTTGTGTCCGAAATTTCGTTTCGGACATCTTTCGTGTTCGGATCGGCGCGATCCAGAGTTGTTTCGGAGGCCCGGAAGCGTTCCGCGGCTTTTCCGCGTGTGTTTTCTGATTCCCGGTGTGTGTTTCGGTAATTCCTTCGGAACCTCGTTACGGGTGAACCGGGCCGTTCACCAGGGCGCGAGTGGTACCGTTGCGATCGGTGTGTTCCGAGGATCGCAGAAACGTGATTTTCTATTTTTCGGTATTTTTGAGAATTTCCGGATTTTCTATATAATAACCTCCTTTTTCTCTCTCTCCCCTCTCATTTCTCTCTTCCCTCCCTCTCTCTTCTCTCACGCTCCCTCTCTCCTCTCTCTTCTCCGGCGGCCGACGGAGCGGGACGGGGGCGAGCTAGTGGTGGCGCGGGCGAGGATGCGGGCGGGGACGGGTCGAGGATCGAGCGGTGGAGGCGTGGTGGAGGCGGTTCGTGGGATCGTGAACCGGCGAGGGTTTAAATGGCGTTTCTTCGTGGATCGGCGTCCATGGCACGTCGAATCTTCGGTGGAGGTAGGGAGATGGACCCTCAACCCGTGTACTTCAATTCCCGCGAGTTTCGTAGGCCGTGGTGAGCCGAGCGGGCTAAACGGGGTGATTTCGGAAAAATGCATGTTTTTGGGGTGTGAGCCGAATCTTGTGTTTTGATCGTGTTTTTGGGGTTTAAATGGGTCCTCTCGGTGCCAGAGGGGTTGGGGAATGTTTCCCCCTTTGTTTCCCCATCACCCGGGGGTGATCGGGGCGTGGAATGGGTTTTCCCGCCGTTTCTACCATTTTCGGGCGCGGACTGAGAACGCGCTAGCTTCTAGTAGCGCGTTCTTGAGTGTCGCGCTGCCCCGACGGGGCGCGTTCATCGGAGAAGATGAACAGTAAGGCGGTTCTTGTCGCGCTATGGGGTCCTAGCGCATTTTTGGTTGTCGCGCTATAGGATCATAGCGCGACCTGGTCTGGTCGCGCTATGGACCTATAGCGCATTCTTGCTGAACGCGCTAGGTTTTCATAGCGCGTTCTTGCTTAACGCGCTATGCATGTGTAGCGCGTTCTTGGGGTGGCCTGCCGGACTGCCCGAGGCGCACGGTCTGCGGCTGATCGTGCTCCCCTTGGGCCGTGTGTGTCCTGGACACCCCGTGGAGTTTCGTGACCATGTCTTTGGGTGTCTAGAGGTTTGGTTTACCTCGATTAGCATTCCCGTGAGTTTAAGGGTCCGAGTGACCTTCTAGTGTTCCGATTGTGTTGTGTTGGTCTCCGGTCGACCCGGTTGTGACCCAGTGGTCGACCTTTGGCCTTGTGAATGTCCCGGGCATCCCGTGGTTTTTGTTACCATGTTTTGGGGTGTCTGGAGGTACCGTGCTACCTCGATAAGTATGCCCGTGGGCTTAGTGGGTCCAGGCGACCCCAGGTATTCCGAGCTTCCGTGTTCGTGCCAGATCGTGTCACCGTGTGTCGGTGTGAGTGCGGTGAGGTTTCCCCGCAAGTCGCGGCTTCTCTGGAAGGTGGCTTCCTAGTGGGCCAAGCGTGTGGCCTTGGACGGTGAGTCCAGCTTCCCAGCCTGAGGCTGGGGGTTTCTTAAGTTCCCTCCTCAAGGGATGGGTCTCGACAGTGATGAACTGCCTCGTGAGTTGTCGCATTGTGGTTTTGGACCTAGGGATTAGGCCAGATTGACGGCTCAGTGCTGTCATGTGCAACGGTCTTGACCTCGAGTCTTGTGACTCAAAGGCCATTGAGTTGTAGGTCTAGTGGGCTGTCCAGAGTCTGGTGGCGTCGTGCCACCTGTTACTCCGTGTTACTCGTAATGAGTGCGTGCGTGGTTTCTGTGTCCACGTTCTGTGATCCACCACTAGTCGTAGCTTCCTGCGCACGCGTGTGCGGACCCACCTGGGAGTGGTGGAGAGCGCGACCCGGTGAGACGTAGTTTTCAGGCTGGTTTTCATCGGCCCCTTGCCTTTGCCACAAGAGTCTGGTGGGGGGGAAAACCAGCTAGAGGACCCGACCTAGAGCAGATGGTCTGTGTGTGCACACGTAGTTGGGGGCTTAGGACACGTGCTGACGAGCGCGACCCCAGCTAGTCCTTGTTGTGATACTTGTTGCGTGTCTGAGTCTCACGCCCGGGGCGTTGTAGCTAGACACTTGTGACGCGGTGTAAGACGTCAGGGGACGCATCCGATCGTTCTTCTAGTGGGTGGTACTCCTGTCAAGTACGGAGTGTCAGACTGTCAGTCTCTGTGTCTTTGACCTTCGGGTTTTTGGTCATGTTGACCGGTGAGTTCGGTTGTTTCACCTTGGCACGTGTGTCGGTTCTTGCATCGTGAGATTAGTGCTAGTGGCTTTACCGAGGTTGGGTCTTGTTGTGCGGTACCCACGATCGGATGGTCGGGGTTGCACCTTGGACAGCGTGTCCAGGTCGGCTGTGTCCGGGGGACAGGCCTCTACGGCGTGGTTGCTGTGTGTTCTTACTTCGGTAGGTGGTGCTAGCGTGGTTCGGTAGCTTCGACTGCGTGATCGAGGTGTGCCTTCTGGCAGTAGGAGTAGCTGTAGTGCCGAGTTTTTGACCGGCCACCGGTTTGCTGTTCCTGCTGTAGTTGTAGCTTCCTTTCCGCTACCGCCGTTGTTTCCGGTTGGGGTTCCGCGGGATCCCTGCTGAGTCTCTGTTTTGGAGACTCATTCCCTGCTTTTCAGGTGTGGCAGTTCTTCCTCGAGGTTCGAGAGTGCGGAGCGGAGGTTCTCTGTTGCCAGCTTGCCAGGCCGAGTGTTCACTTGGCATGTGGTACGCTTTACTGCTTTAGACTGTACTTTCTATTGGACTGGACTCTGTTGTAGTTGTTTATTTATTTCTGTTAATTGTTGAGTTGTCCTGCTTTATTTCCTATTTCTTTGTGCCTCCACACTCCTTTTAGCCCTTCCGAGCCCTCCCGGCTCGTGGGCGACGGTGCGAGTCTCGGGTTATCGGGCCTTCCCGGTAATCGGATTCTCGGGCCGTCACAGTTGGTATCAGAGCGTGGTTGTGGACGTACATGGGAATTCGAGATATTGCAGTGATCAGAGTCCGTAAGGTCCAATATAGTCGGCAGTTGGCATAGGGTTTCGTGCATGTTTTCCGCTTTATTTCTCGCTTGAGAGTTTGAGTGCGATGTGCGGCGCTGTGAAGGTGGTTGTTGTTCACGGCTTTCGTGCCGGCGCGGGGTCTGCGGATCGAGGTCGAGAGCCTTCTCCCTCATCGGTGGTGGCCCTAGTTGTGTTGCGTTGGGCAGAGGTTGCCGGCGGGCGCGTTGCAGTTTGAGGAATTGCAGCGATGGTGCATCGAGAGATGTTGTGATCATGGTCCGACGTGACACTTGCTGAGTGTGTCGGAGGCGCTGACCTGACGTGGTGATGGTTTTCTTGGTGCTGGAAGGTGCTATTCCCAGCATGCGCGAGGCTCGAGGTCAAGTCGAGTGCGGAGTTTTCCTTCCGTTGGTCGGAGGTGTGATTGGTCTCTCCTCTGGTTGGAGAGATTGCATTTGGCCAAGGTTCGCCGTCTTGCACTGTGCGTCCGGATTGGTTGGCCTTTGTGCGCCGTGAAATCCGTGCGAGACACGTTCCGCGTTTTGGCAAGGCAGTTGTCTGTGAGAAGCGTTGCCCGTTCCCTGATGTGTAAGGGTGTTGGCGCTGTTCCAGAAGGACGAGTGCCGGCTGGGCGGTGTTTTGAGATTTGCGGTTGGTGTTGTGGTTCCCGAGGTGCGAAGGATCGGAGTCTGCGGGGTTGCAGATGGTTGTCGAGTTGGTGGATCCCGAGTTGGCGTTGTGGTGAATGTGCGTTTGCATCAGAGTGCGCGGATCATAGCATTGGTTGCTGCGGGTGGGTTTCTGAGAAGGGTAGAGTAGCGGAGGATTGGTTCTTTGATGTGCGTTGTATCCGGCGGCGTGAGATGTGTTGTTGCCGTGCCGTTGCTTGAGATATTGTGGTTCATGGCACTGGCAGGTGGAGAGTTGGGGAAATGTGCTGGCGAGGTTGCCGCATGAGTACCCTGTTCTTGCGTTGGAGGTTGCGTTCGTGGATGAGATCGTGTTTTGGAGAAGTGTGCCGTGGATTGTAAGAGGTTGTGTGTCCCGTGGCTCTGTGATAAGGGCGGGAGTCGGGATTGGCAGGTGTCCATTTGGATTGATCGAAGGATTTGGTGAGACCAGATGGAAGAGCGACGCCTGTGGGCGGAGGCCTTTTTCGTGAGATTGGCGTCGGAGAGTAGTCTCTGATGAGACGTTGGCGTGGGATGGTGATCCTCAGTCTGCGGCTAGCAAGGGAGGATTCCCTGTAAGTCTGAGTCGAGTGACGTGAAGATTGAGAGGAGATGGAGTCATTGGATCCCGCTGTGCTCCCCCGAAGGGTAGAGTTGGCGCAGGGGTCCATCTGGATGTAGTGGTGGTCTGTGCGAAGAGTCAACGGATGGCCTGTCATGAGTTGGATCGTGCCTGCTGGGGCGGTGGAGGTTTCCCGTTGACGAATGTCTGGTGACCAGTGGATGGTCTTTTCATAGACAGAAGATGCTGGTGGTTGTGCATCGAGAATGGCGAGAGCCGTGTGCAATCGAGGCCTTTTGGTGGTCGTTTCTGAGGTGTGAGCTGGTGGAAGCTCAGTGATTGGTCACCCCTGGTGCAGGGTGTGAGACCGGTCAGCGGGTTGTGTAGCTGGCTTTTGGTTGGTCCGTCGAGCATGGGCGTTGACCGGTGGATTGGTTTTCTGGCGAGGGTTGCGTTCCCCCGGTGAGCGAGAGGGTGGCAGCGATGCCGTGAGTGGTTTCCATTGTGTCTGAGGTGATACCAGACTTTTGCTCTTGTGTTATGCATGCTCTGATGGTCGGTGTGTGCGCGGTGTGCGGAGTGTGGCATTGTTTGTGATTATGGTCTGGCTGTATCCCTCATGATCGGTGCTTTTTCGATAATTGAGGTTTTGCTATGTTGGGGCCCTGGCAGCGTTGTCAGTTAGTGGAGGCATTCTTCCCCTGTGACTTGGTGCTAGTCCTGAATTTCGAGGATGAAATTCCTTTAAGGGGGGAGGGTTGTAATGCCCCGGATTTTTCAGATCCTTGTTCATGGGTCCCAGATCTGGTTTCTTGGAGTGTCCGACTCCGTTGTGTCCAAAATTTCATTTCGGACATCTTTCGTGTTCGGATCGGCGCGATCCAGAGTTGTTTCGGAGGCCCGGAAGCGTTCCGCGACTTTTCCGCGTGTGTTTTCCGATTCCCGGTGTGTGTTTCGGTAATTCCTTCGGAACCTCGTTACGGGTGAACCGGGCCGTTCACCAGGGCGCGAGTGGTACCGTTGCGATCGGTGTGTTCCGAGGATCGCAGAAACGTGATTTTCTATTTTTCGGTATTTTTGAGAATTTCCGGATTTTCTATATAATAACCTCCTTTTTCTCTCTCTCCCCTCTCATTTCTCTCTTCCCTCCCTCTCTCCCCTCTCTTCTCTGGCGGCCGATGGAGCGGGACGGGGGCGAGCTAGTGGCGGCGCGGGCGAGGATGCGGGCGGGGACGGGTCGAGGATCGAGCGGTGGAGGCGTGGTGGAGGCGGTTCGTGGGATCGTGAACCGGCGAGGGTTTAAATGGCGTTTCTTCGTGGATCGGCGTCCATGGCACGTCGAATCTTCGGTGGAGGTAGGGAGATGGACCCTTAACCTGTGTACTTCAATTCCCGCGAGTTTCGTAGGCCGTGGTGAGCCGAGCGGGCTAAACGGGGTGATTTGGGAAAAATGCATGTTTTTGGGGTGTGAGCCGAATCTTGTGTTTTGATCATGTTTTTGGGGTTTAAATGGGTCCTCTCGGTGCCAGAGGGGTTGGGGAATGTTTCCCCCTTTGTTTCCCCATCACCCGGGGGTGATCGGGGCGTGGAATGGGTTTTCCCGCCGTTTCTACTGTTTTCGGGCGCGGACTGAGAACGTGCTAGCTTCCAGTAGCGCGTTCTTGAGTGTCGCGCTGCCCCGACGGGGCACGTTCATCGGAGAAGATGAACAGTAAGACAGTTCTTGTCGCGCTATGGGGTCCTAGCGCATTTTTGGTTGTCGCGCTATAGGATCATAGCGCGACCTGGTCTGGTCGCGCTATGGACCTATAGCGCGTTCTTGCTGAACGCGCTAGGTTTGCATAGCGCGTTCTTGCTTAACGCGCTATGCATATGTAGCGCGTTCTTGGGGTGGCCTACCGGGCTGCCCGAGGCGCACGGTCTGCGGCTGATCGTGCTCCCCTTGGGCCGTGTGTGTCCTGGACACCCCGTGGAGTTTCGTGACCGTGTCTTTGGGTGTCCAGAGGTTTGGTTTACCTCGATTAGCGTTCCCGTGAGTTTAAGGGTCCGAGTGACCTTCTAGTGTTCCGATTGTGTTGTGTTGGTCTCCGGTCGACCCGGTTGTGAACCAGTGGTCGACCTTTGGCCTTGTGAATGTCCCGGGCACCCCGTGGGTTTTGTTACCGTGTTTTGGGGTGTCTGGAGGTACCGTGCTACCTCGATAAGTATGCCCGTGGGCTTGGTGGGTCCAGGCGACCCCAGGTATTCCAAGCTTCCGTGTTCGTGCCAGATCGTATCACCGTGTGTCGGTGTGAGTGGGCCAAGCGTGGGCCAAGCGTGTGGCCTTGGACGGTGAGTCCAGCTTCCCAGCCTGAGGCTGGGGGTTTCTTAAATTCCCTCCTCAAGGGATGGGTCTCGGCAGTGATGAACTACCTCGTGAGTTGTCGCATTGTGGTTTTGGACCTAGGGATTAGGCCAGATTGACGGCTCAGTGCTGTCATGTGCAACGGTCTTGACCTCGAGTCTTATGACTCAAAGGCCGTTGAGTTGTAGGTCTAGTGGGCTGTCCAGAGTCTGGTGGCGTCGTGCCACCTGTTACTCCGTGTTACTCGTAATGAGTGCGTGCGTGGTTTCTGTGTCCACGTTCTGTGATCCTCCACTAGTCGTAGCTTCCTGCGCACGCGTGTGCGGACCCACCTGGGAGTGGTGGTGAGCGCGACCCGGTGAGATGCGGTTTTTAGGGTGGTTTTCGTCGGCCCCTTGCCTTTGGCACCAGAGTCCGGTGGGGGGGAAAACCAGCTAGAGGACCCGACCTAGAGTAGTTGGTCTGTGTGTGCACACGTAGTTGGGGGCTTAGGACACGTGCTGACGAGCGCGACCCCAGCTAGTCCTTGTTGTGATACTTGTTGCGTGTCTGAGTCTCACGCCCGGGGCGTTGTAGCTAGACACTTGTGACGCGGTGTAAGACGTCAGGGGATGCATCCGGTCGTTCTTCTAGTGGGTGGTACTCCTGTCGAGTACGGAGTGTCAGACTGTCAGTCTCTGTGTCTTTGACCTTCGGGTTTTTGGTCATGTTGACCGGTGAGTTCGGTTGTTTCACCTTGGCGCGTGTGTCGGTTCTTGCGTCGTGAGATTAGTGCTAGTGGCTTTACCGAGGTTGGGTCTTGTTGTGCGGTACCCGCGATCTGATGGTCGGGGTTGCAGGACAGCGTGTCCAGGTCGACTGTGTCCGGGGGACAGGCCTCTACGGCGTGGTTGCTGTGTGTTCTTACTTCGGTAGGTGGTGCTAGCGTGGTTCGGTAGCTTCGACTGCGTGATCGAGGTGTGCCTTCTGGCAGTAGGAGTAGCTGTAGTGCCGAGTTTTTGACCGGCCACCGGTTTGCTGTTCCTGCTGTAGTTGTAGCTTCCTTTCCGCTACCGCCGTTGTTTCCGGTTGGGGTTCCGCGGGATCCCTGCTGAGTCTCTGTTTTGGAGACTCATTCCCTGCTTTTCAGGTGTGGCAGTTCTTCCTCGAGGTTCGAGAGTGCGGAGCGGAGGTTCTCTGTTGCCAGCTTGCCGGGCCGAGTGTTCACTTGTCATGTGGTACGCTTTACTACTTTAGACTGTACTTTCTGTTGGACTGGACTCTGTTGTAGTTGTTTATTTATTTCTGTTAATTGTTGAGTTGTCCTGCTTTATTTCCTATTTCCTTGTGCCTCCACACTCCTTTTAGCCCTTCCGAGCCCTCCCGGCTCGTGGGCGGCGGTGCGAGTCTCGGGTTATCGGGCCTTCCCGGTAATCGGATTCTCAGGCCGTCACACACTAGCTTCCTTTGCTTGTAACACTCACAGCAACAACATATACACTCGAACTAGTGGGCTCCCTCGGCTGGCTAGGGGTGCTCTCCGAGTGGATAAAATAGGTCTTCCTGCTGTTCGAACCTGTAACAGATGACCTTTGGGTTTGTAGATCTGGCAGGGTTCGAGTATATACCAGCACAATGTACAGACTTCACTAGTTCGAGTGTATACCAGTACAATGTACAGACTTCACTAGTTCGAGTGTATACCAGCACAATGTACAGACTTCACAATGTATAGACTTCACAAACTCTGCACCGTCTTCAGCAGCGAACGGACTTCACAATGTACAGACTTCATAATGTACAGACTTCAGCAGCGAAAGGGAGTGCAGTGTATAGACTTCAGACTTTGTATGCACCACAATGTACAGACTTCATAATGTACAAACTTCACAAACTCTGCACCGTCTTCAGCAGCGAACGGACTTCACATTGTACAGACTTCACAATGTACAGACTTCACATTGGTCTTCAGCAGTGAAAGGGAGTGCTGTATATACTTCCACAATGTGTAGACCTCACAAAGCTCAGACCAATGCACCGACTTCAGCAGCGAAAGGCATGCAATGCATGGACTTCACAAAGCTCAGACTTTGAATGCAGTTCACAATGTACAGACTTCACAAACTCTGCACCGTCTTCAGCAGCGAACGGACTTCACAATGTACAGACCTCATAATGTACAGACTTCAGCAGCGAAAGGGAGTGTTGTATAGACTTCCACAATGAATAGACCTCACAAAGCTCAGACCAATGCACCGACTTCAGCAGCGAAAGGGGTGCAGTGCATGGACTTCACAAAGCTCAGACTTTAAATGTAGTTCACAATGTACAGACTTCACAAAGCTCCAGTCTTTAGAGGACTTCATACCTTTCTTTACACTTTATACCTCCTTGTATTTTTAGAGGCTTGGCCTCTTATGAATTTGTTCATATTTGGAAAATCAATAAAATAAAGCATCAAGTGGTGATTTGGTGGAGTGAGAACATTCCCTTCCTCTGGAATGGGGGTGCACTCTCCCTTCTTCCTGCTTGATGACTTGGCTTATAAAAAAAATAAGAATGTACTAGAAAATCATGTAACAAGCAAGCAAGTACTCTTCGCTTAATAGCAAGTACTTCGTGAATTTCTGTGGAATACCATCTTGTCGATAATTCCTATGAATTTTTGAGATTTTTGTGATGTCGTGGATTTTCACTTCACGAGTCGTGGATATTTCACTTATTTATAGAGAAAGTACTCCCAGTGTAATGCGATGCCAGTAGCATCATACCCCATGGTTTATAATAGTATGTTTTCGGTAATCAGCCAAGGGGACTAGCATAGATCCCTTGAACACAATCAGTGCTCGATCAGCATCTTCAAGTATAAATCAAGCTACTTCCACGCATGTAAACAATATGGCCAAGAATGTACAATTTCAACAATAAGTTCATGATAAAGTAATCAATCATAAGAATGCTTCTATTTGGAACAAGGAATTTGAATAAACATATTAGAACTATGTTATGCCAGGGAAATAAATTGGTAGCATAATGGTACATTCCTTATCTTACATAATTTAAAATTAAGTATCTTGAGCAATATGACAAGTCCTAGACCATCAATAATCCATCTAGGAATTTTGGAATATCAACCCTTAGGTCAAACCTCGGGTTAAAGTACTCAGGAATTGTGGCGGTCAATTAATGGGCCGCTACATGAACGTGACGGTCTAGTATTGGACCGTTAGAACAGCTGAATCCAGAAGAAATCGGTATGGACTCTGATAACGTGACGGTCGAATATTGGACCGTTACTGGGCCTGAACAGTCTAGTAGTGATCTATTACATAGCCAGAACCAGAAAACTTTGATAGTGCTTTCTAAACAATTGGGTTTTAATGGTACAACCAACTCGACGTCCTAGTGGGAATCCTAGGCTCGCAGAATTTTACGGAGGCCTTGAAACAAGATCTCCTAGTCCATTGGAAGGAATATGTAATAGTGAGGTCCTCAAGTTCAAGAATATGTTCTTATTGTGCAAAAGTGTGAACTAATGGTCATATACTAGAATATATGCTACATACTTAGAGAAATTGACTCTATAGATAGAAAAGAATGTGTAACGAGGTGAAACCATAATAAACTCCGTCAATACAATCATTTAAAATCATGGTTTTAATACAAACTATAGAGTTTTTAGCCAATGAAATTAGCATATACTTAAAATAACTAGAGGTACTTTTGAACATGCAATTCCTATCATGAATCGATTTATAAACTCAAGGTCATGAAATTAGGTCAAAACTTATTTATAAGCCAAGTCGACTGGTTTCAATTCGGTCTCGGGTTGATAGAACATAGTATTCTGACCGTCTAGTATGGGCGCGTCATATGTCTGTGACTGTTTATCGTGGAGCCGTCACAGTGTTGTAACGCTCCGCTTCTGGTCCGTCAGAGATAACAGAGAAGCTTAAGTAGAACAGGGAGTGTGACGGCTTATTGTAGGGCCATTACGTCCATGTGACAGTCTACCTATAATCCGTTAGAGTCCTGTTGACAGGAAAGTAAAAAGAACTATGGTTTGAAACATCTTATACAATAAGAATCAAAGTAAATAACCACTCTAGTCATGACAAAGTGAAGTAAAAAGCCATCTAGATGCATAGGTTGTAGTGAATGAACAAGAGAATATCTTTTATCTTCAATTAAGGCTAAAGATATTCATGTATGCATGATTCTACTAAAACATGAAATTCATGGTCTATAGTGCATGAAATCAGATAAAACCAGAGGGCTTTTACTCCTATCATGATGTTCTTTCCGTTCATGAGATGACCTACCTCTTTCCTGGACTTTCAACTTCAAATTTGGGACTACAAGACACGCCCTAGTTCTTCCCTTCCAGTGCTTTTTCAGTAACTTCACGTCGCTCTAATTCCGCAATCTCTTGACCTAAAGACGTGAAACTTTGAGGGTAAGAAGGTGAAACTAAGGGGACGAAAAAGTTCTAAAGATACTTAGGCTAATTACCTCGATTTGGTGTTCTAATCTACTGATCTTCAGTAGACTTTTGCTCAGATTCCTGGGTTGCTATGGTCGGACCATCAACTTTGGGCGCTTCTAACTCCTTGTGTAGTTGATCTCCTAGCACGAAATTTTGAGGAAGATTAGTCCTATATATATGGAATAAAAAGTTCTAAAGAACTTACCGGAAATACTATCTACTTACTTTAGTTCCACGCGAGCCAATGTAGGGGTCGCGCAGGTCAAAACTAGGGTCTATTTATAGGGTTTTGCTAGGGTTTTATGGATTAGATCAATTCTAGAGTCCTTGTTAAAGCTTAGATCGACGTCTGAGAGTCCTTAACATGTTTACTAATCCTCCCATCTCGATCCCTAAGAGATAGACTAGTAAAAATCTAATCTTTTTGCTTGTTCTTCCATTCATAGAACTAACAGAGCGTAACGGTCCGCTATTGGTGCGTTACATGCCTGTGGCGGTCGCACGATAGACCGTTACAGTCATCATTCACAGATTTCAATTTAATTCAAAATCTTTTATTTATTTTATCCACATAAGTTTATAATAAATGAGTATTTATCCTTAAAATTCATGAATAAGCTAAATATCCTTCTAGAATATGGGCCAAACTTAATTGGCTTGGTCCTTAAACCTTTTGGGCTCTCTTTATCAAAGCTAGATTAATATTTTCAGATAATTGGGCCTTATATGCTTTATAAATTCCTAATAAATTTCAAAAAATTCTTTAAATAATCCAAAAATTATTTATGTAAAATTTTGGGCCACTACATTACCCTTCTTTAAATTGTTGAGGGGACCCAAAATGGCATCTTCTACGTTCGCCTGGCACGAGGAATGTCAGTAGGCGTTCGCTGAACTCAAGGAATTCTTGGCCTCGCCCCCGGTGCTGTCAAAACCAGTCCAAGGCGAAGCTCTACACCTCTACCTCTCGGTGACCCCTTCTACTGTAAGCTCGGTCCTGGTCAGGAATGACACAGGGGTCGAGAGACTAGTTTACTATGCCAGCAAGGTGCTTAATGAGGCCGAAAGAAGGTACCCCATAATTGAGAAACTCGTGCTAGCGTTGGTTACCTCGGACAAGCGCCTCCGACCCTACTTCCAAGGGCACTCCATCATCGTATTGACCGGCGAACCCCTGAAGAAGATTTTATTTCATCGTGAAGCCTCGGGAAGCCTCGTCAAATGGGCCATCATGCTTAGGGCCTACGATATTTTGTATCGCCCCCGTTCGGCTATTAAAGGACAGGCTCTCGCGGACTTCATCGCTGAAAGCACGGTCCCGATTGAAGAAGCACTTCCACCAGTGTCTGGGCCTACCTGGGATCTATTCGTCGATGGATCCTCTAATTCAACAAGAAGCAGTGCCGGTATTCTCCTTAAATCCCCCGAAGGAGCGGAGCTACGGTACGCTCTGAAGTTCAACTTCCAAGCATCCAACAACGCCTCCGAGTATGAAGTCGTTATCTTGGGAGCCAGGATGGCTCGACGACTGGGGGCCGAACGAGTCATGATCCACACTGACTCCCAATTGGTCGCTAGCCAGGACAACGGTGAATACAAAGCTCGGGAAGGACAAATGGTCAAGTACCTCCAGGCTGTTAAGAGGATGGCCCAACTCTTTGAGAGCTTTGAGGTAGTCCGAATAGCCTGGGAGGAAAACTCCCGAGTGAACACCCTCTCTCGACTGGCCTCCTCGCCCGACCCCGCTAGTACATGATCGGTCTTCCTCGAAGAGCTCGGGCAACCGAGCATCGAATCTGAGCTTATGACTGTTGACCCAGCACCCTCAAGCGACTGGCGGACCCCCTACATATCCTGGCTCCGGGATTCTCAAGAGCCCACCGACCCTCGGAAGGCTCGGAAGCTCAAGTACCAAGCTCGGCGTTTTGTCATGCTGGACGATGCCTTGTACCGCAGATCTTTCTTCGATCCCCTCCTCAAGTGCATCAGCACCGACGAAGCCAGCCAAGCGGTTCATGAAGTACACGAAGGCATCTATGGAGCGCACCAAGGAGGAAGATCACTCGCCAAGATCTTGCTACGGCAGGGTTACTAGTGGCCCACTCTCCAGCGTGACTGCTCGACCTTCGTGCAGAAGTAAGATTGATGTCAGTGCTTCGACCACCTGATTCATCAGCCTGCAGTAGAGCTCATCACCCTTGCCGAGCCATACCCTTTCACTCGGTGGGGGATCGACATTTTGGGGCCATTCCCTACGGCTTAAGATCATCATCGTCACCATCGACTATTTCACCAAATGGATCGAGGCCGAAGCCACCACCAGGATCACCGAATCAGTCGTATGGAGTTTTGTTTGGAAGTCGATCATCTGTCGCTATGGTGTCCCCCGAGTGATCGTGAGCGATAACGGTCGGCAGTTTGATTCTCATTATTTCAGAGACAGATGTGCCGACCTAAACATTCGCAACCACTTCACTTCGGTAGCCCACCCTCAGGCTAACGGACTGGTCGAAAATGCCAATAAGACTATCTTAAAAGGCATCAAAATCAGGCTCGACAAAGCCAAGGGATGTTGGCTCGAGAAATTGTCGAGCGTACTATGATCGCACAGAACTACTCCGAGAACGGCTACTGGTGAAACACCTTTTCAGCTAGTGTATGGCACGGAAGCCGTGATTCCGTTGGAGGTCGGCAATCCCTCTCTCCGCGTCGTCCACTTCGAGCCCGAGGTAAAAAAGAAGAAATTATGAGAGAACCTCGACTAAGCGGATAAGATCCGAGAGATTGCAAGCATCCAAGCAACGGAATACCAGCGGCGCATCACTCGATACTACAACACCATAGTCTGAGACAGACACTTCCAGCCACGAGACTTCATCCTGAGGAAGGCCGAAGCATCTCGACCACTAGAGGCGATAGTGAAGCTGGCCCCTACCTGGGAAGGTCCCTACCGAGTGGTCGAGAAGCTTGGGAAAAGAGCATACCGATTGTCCACCATGGAAGGAACACCCGTCCCTCAGACGTGGAACACGACAAATCTTCGCAAGTTCTACTTTTGAACATTTGGCAAGCATACACATGTAAGCAAAATAGAATAATCGCCATTCTTCACTTCTTATTAAACTTTGATGTAAATCAAGAAGGCCATAGCCGGTATAGTATACATGTACAAAAAATTACATCCCCTGGTACTATAACGAGAGTAGAACGCTCGGCCAACCCAGTAGGCGCTCCCACGTCCAGCCACTGACTCTGCCTCGTGCAGAAACTGGCTCAGATAAGGGATCATAGGTTTCATTGGTTTCAGAAAGCTCGGAGGAACAGTGCCAAAGGGATTGGAAGGACAACAAAAAAGAAAAAGTGGTCGACCCGAAAGGTGAGGAATCTTGAGAGAGCTCCCTCCCTAGGCAACGGGATCGACGGTGGAAAGAGGGGCGGGGTGATAGTGAAAGAATGAAGCTGGACGAGCTTCATTCTCCCCTCAGGAGGGCGTTGGCGGGTCAGGGATAGGAGTGCGACATGCTCCGGCATGACGAACCCTCTTCCAGAGTGACCCCAGACTGACGAACCCTCTTCCAAACTGAAACGACATGAGCTTCCCTCCTGTCGCCATCTGCATCATCATCTTCTGAAGTGCCCTCCATGCCCCACCGAGACTAACAGCACAATGCTTCGAGGAAGGGAAAGAAGGAGAAAACCGCCAGGGATGGCCTTAAGCGACGAAAGGAAAAGGAGACGCCCCGCGGACCTTTTATAGGTCGAAGGGGGAGCTGATCGCCTTAAATGACTCTCCTTTTTACAAAACACGCTAAAAAGACTTTCGCTGAGATGGTTACCTCAATTCCTGACACCCCCCCAGCGGGATGCGCGAAGCGGCAAGTCATTAAGGGCGGTATGGAAAAATGGAAAGGTGCCAGTGCCATGTCAGTTATTTGACAGATCGGAGCTCGTAAGATCTACAGAAAATCGATGCCTTCTTCAAACGAGTACGGATACGATAGTCAAATCACACCAAAAGCGATAAGAAACAGTCAATTCAGCATTCAATACTGCCACTATTATAGCTTCCAAAAAAGCCTTACTCGGCTACATATGAAAAAGAAAGAAAAAAGAAAAGAGCTATTAGCAGGCCTCAGGCCCATCTCCAAGCTCGGCAAACAAGGCTTCTTAGGCACCAGACGATCTGCCCCCAGTGTTCTCAGCGACAGTCGGCCCAGACACTGACCCCACTTGTGTGGGAACTGTCTCGGCCGTGTGCCCTACCAAGGATGCTGGAGTTGGCGGTCGCTCAGACGGGACTTAACTCACCTCTTCACTCGACGAGTAGTGGGAAGAGTCAGTAGAGCCCCAATCCGAGTCATAGCGCTGAACGGAAGGAAAAACGAGCGTAGACGACTGGGCCTCTGCCTCCAGGACAGCCTGATCATAGCCTTGAGAGAAGCCCTTCCGGAGTCCCCATCGGTAGCCTGACTCGTAGTAGGGAAAGGCCGCCCGTTGTAGAGCTTCCTGGTAAGTCTCTGAGCACCTATGTTGCTCGAGCACTTCCTTCCCAGCCAGCTCTGCTATCTGCTGCTCTGACTCGGACATCCTTCTCTCGACCTCGGATAGCCTTCGCTCGGCCTCGGTCCGTGAATCCTCGACCGCCCGAACTCGATCTTTGAGCCCCCCTCGCTCGGCCCTCCATTGGTCGTCGTACTGGACCTGGTTTCTACGCTCCAACTCCAAAAGCTTACTCTTTCAGTCGACCATGCGACGAGCCAGCTGCTCCGCCAAAGATCGAGCCTCCGCTTGGCTCGACTGCGCCAGCCCTCGGAGCGGGGCCATCTCCCGATGAAGGTCTCCAAGATTGAGGGTCAGACGCTCGACCTTCCAATCAAGTGCACCGCGGGTCCATGAGAGAGTCTCCCGCTCAGACTCCACTCGAGCGTACGCGTCCACTGCTTCATCCCCCAGCTGGGCCAAGACCAGCCCTCCCTCCATAATCTGCTCAAACTGCGAAGAGGGGGGATCCTTTCGGACTTTTTCCCGCAAGTCTCGAGAAGCTAAGGAATGGCACGACCGGTATAGAGGAGTCCGGACACTGAAGGTGCTGGTAGAGTGAGGGGAAGCTCTCACCGGAGCGGCCGGGATCGGGGCATCTCCCTCGGGCAATCCCGTCCCGGGGACCCCATCGGTTGGCTCGGCGTAAGTGGCCCCATCGCGTATCTCCCAAGTTTCGGTCGGCTGAGATCGAGTCGCTCCCCCCTGTGACCCTCCATCCTCGACCGGCTCAAACCGGACCCCCTCGTCTTACAACCCCTCCGCTACGTTCGGCGCCTCAGCATCAGCAGTGATCCCTCCTTCATTGGCCCCCTCTTGCTCAGTGGAGGAGAGAGCCGGCAGGGAGTCTCCTCCGGATGGACGGGCGACCTCCTCTTTTCTCGCCCGCTTCTTCTCAGTAGACTGAGCCTGCATTGAAGACCGCAACAACTTGGCCATGGGATCCTTGCGCTTGACCCCCTGGCGCTTGGAAACATCATCCCAGGCCACCCGCTTGCCCTTGTCCCGGGAGAGGGACGAGAGCTCTGAAGCTTGAAGATCGTTAGGAGCCGATGCCTCATCCAAATCGATGATCACCAATTCGGACAACGGTGCCTCCTCCTCAACCGCTCGCCTCGTGTCCGAACCACAGAAAGAAGACTAAGAGAAGGAAGGTTCTTACTCTGCAAGAAGGAAGACCAAGTTCCCAAAATCCTTACGTGTCGGCGACAGCACTCGAGCGAGGTAGCCCTCAATGTTGGAAGAAGTCACCAAATGAGCAGTCTCTTGGCGATTCTGCTGCAGGATGGCAGCCTCCTCTTCCACCTCCAGAGAAAACACGGTCTGCTTAGGAGGAATGTTTGGGTGAAAATTGGGTGCCATCGAGAAATTACAGACTACACCGACTGCCGCCGGGCCCACCCATAAATATTGGCTCTTCCACCCTTTATGAGAAGAGTCCTTCGCAGAGAGGGACACGCGGCTCCTCCCCCACTTCGCCTGAATATTGAAGAAGCCTTTCCCCGCATGAGGATGCTCCTTCAACTCAAAGAAATAATGGAAAAGATCCAGCGAAGCACGCACCCCATACTGGACGCAGAGGAAAATAAAGAAGAAAATGAAGGTATAAGAGTTAGAGACCAGCTGGACAGGAGCCAGTCGGTAGAACCGAAGTAACTTGGCAACAAAGGGATGAAGGGGCAGACGAAAGCCGCATTTCCAGGCCAGGAGAAAGGAGCAAAAGAGGCCAGAACGAGTGGACAGGCTAGACTCATGAGGCTCAGGCGCCAGGAACTGGAACCGCCAAGGCATCCCGTATCGACTCTCTAGCCGCTTCACCTCAGCCTCCCCCAGCTCACTGCAGAGCAGCTCCGGCGGCGTCAAGAAAACCCTTGGAGCCCATTCTCTCTGCCGCCTCTCGGCCTCAAGATGATGGTCCACCATGAGACAGAGAAAAGAAGAAGGGGAAAGCTCTAAGCCCGAGAACATCGGAGGAGAAAGGGAGCTGACGAATCGCCGCCCCAGGAAGCACCTCTTGCTCTGGTGGCCGCAACGATTCTCCCCTCTTCTGAAACTGCTCTCACCGCGCAGGAGCCCCCCCTCCTCAAATATAACTACAAAGAGAGGTAAAACCCTAAAACCCTAGAGATAAAGGGACGCAAAACGCACAATGCCTAAAAACCCTGACGGGAGGTGTCGCTGCGTCCGATCTCTCGAGGAGGGGCCTTCTCTTATTCATCATAACGGGTGTATTTTCAGAGTGAGCCGCGTCATGTGGCCTCTACCAGAGAGATATCTTTACCCAACCAGTGCCACAAACAGTCCAGCCCAAATGCTACTCGTCCGAGCCTAATCTTGGCTCGGGAGTAGGAGGGGGATAAGTGGAGAAGGGAAATCCCACCGCCCGTATGGAGAGGCCGAACGAGGTCCAACCCTGATCGAACGAGACCAAACTCCTCAAAGTGGCAGCCCCCAGGCCCACTTACTATAAAGCCCAAAAACTCACTCGGAACAAGCACTTCCTAGGTGACCTTCGGGTTGGGAAGTCCGTGCATCAGTCGATCGGGAAAGCTCCTCCGGAGCCTCCTATTCTTTATCCCGACCCAGCACTTACCGCTCGGGAGGCCACACCTGAACAAGTGCCGTTCGCTCAGACTCGCTGATGGAAGCTTATTGATACGACAGTTACGAATCCCTTAATGGCAGGAAGCTTAATGGGATAGGGAAAACTAAGAGTCCGTGCACCGTAAGGAGCCCACATGAAGGACGTAACCCCCCTGGAACTCCTCCGCTTATAGGGATCAATTTGCACAATAGGCCATTATTTAAACATGACATGCCCTAGTACGAGAAGGTAAGCCTAAGCAAGGCAAGAGCCAGCAACCCTGAGCAGGAACCACTTCACCTTTCGGTGGAGAGGGATCTCGCGCTCCCATTTTCCTCTCAACTCTTCTCTCCGCACCAGTGCTCTACAACCTATGCTGAATTAAGCATCGGAGGGTCTTCCCTGGGGATCTATCCCTGGGCACCTCTGACTTGTTTCCCTTCTTGCAGTTCTTACTTCAAGGGTACGTGGTCATCTTCCTCCCCGCTCAGGAGCAGCACGAGATCGCCCCTCTTCATATGTGATTAAGGCAATTGTGCATAATGACAATGCTCATTTGTTAAAAGCCTTCCAAATGCATAAACTGAGTTAATTGAATTCTAAAATGAATGGTTAAGTTGTTGGAACTCATGAATGTGACTGAAGCAAACATTTGGTCAATTCTGTGAGTATATCAAACCTCGTATGGGCAATGGTTCAGTACCTTCATAATTGCAAGTGCATGTGTAAGTCATTTCCAACTCAAGCTAAAGCACAAATTGTTCATGTTTCAAATATCCCCAGAATAACTCAAACAACCTCAATTTGTGTGTTACAAAATGTGGACTCTAAAGTTCTTGCCTCATGGATATTTTTCACAAGGCTAGCAATTCATCTTAGTAGGTTTTTCCAGGCGCGGTCGACCGTCGGACAGGGACCGGTCGACCGGTTTTCCCAATGTTGAAAGCCTCATTCCTCTAAAATTTTGGTCGATCGCCTCCCTATTCTCGGTCGACCGCCAGCTTCACAGCCCCTATGTTTGACTTTATTTTCACCAACGTGTTCAAGCCTCTCTTGTGGACTTTTCAGTCCTCTAGCCTCCAAATTTGCCAGAAAATATGGATCTATGTCTTGGGATGTTCCTTGACCAACCCAAGACATATAAAAACACCTCTTAGGGCAAAGAAACCCAAGGGGGATCCAAGGATTGAAGGAGAGGCTGCCAAAAGAGAAAGAAGGTTACTGTAGCTCCATGAACAGTAACTCGTGCAAGATTTCTTCGTCCATCTTCAAGCTCTTCAGGCTCCATCTGAAGCCAATCAATCTCCATTCAAGTGAAGAAGTAAGCCTTGTTGAAGATCCGCATCATACACTCAAGGGGAGCCTAAATCAAGAGTTCTTTCTTTTGTGCTTCATCTGTTTTTGTGTTTTGAGCTTCAAGTATGTGTTCCTTGTATCCTGTAAACATTCGTGTGTGTGTGGATCGGTTCAGATCCGTGGTCGTGCGTGTTGTCTTGTTTAGATCCGTGTGTGTGTGTGGATCTTCTTAGATCTGCGTGTGTGTGGGGATCTATCAAGATCCGGTTGTACCAGTGTGTAGAGTACTACATCTATTGTAGTGTGTGTGGGTGTTGATTGATCCGGCCGTTGGATCGTGTTGGAGACTCCGTGTGTGTGTGTGTGTGTGTGTGTGTGTGTGTGTGTGTGTGTGTGTGTGTGTGTGTGTGTGTGTGTGTGTGTGTGTGTGTGTGTGTGTTGGGGTGCATCCCCGTGTGTATGTTGGAGTGTTGCTCTGTGTTGGGATTTATTCCCGTGTGTGTTGGAGCTTTGCTCCGTGTTGGGGAGTCTTCCCCGTGCTGGTTCTCTAGCAGTGAAGCCTCATCGGGTTTTGGTGAGGGGTGGATGTAGGTTACCGTCGTTGCATCCGAACCACCTTAAAATTCTTTGTGTCTTGTGGTTTGAGCTGTGTGGTTTGATTCAATTTTTCTACCCCCATTCTGTGTGATTGATATTGCATATTATCCTTTCCGCATTTGTCTCTTCAGATCTAGCATAAAATGATCTGTTCTATAAGTAGATCTTTGGTATATTGAAAAGTGTTTTTGAATTGACAATGCCAGTCTTGTCAAGACGATAGCACCTTGCGTCAGTAGAATCCTTGGATTCATACCTCCGTCTAGTACCAAAGAACTATCATGGCGATAGATTTTGATAGATCTAATTTGTAGTTAAACAGATTTGAAATTCCTAGTTGATGTTTCATCATATTCCTTTAAATCGGGTAAAAGTTTTTTAAAAGTTGTAATCACCAAATTCACCCCCCCTCTTGGGTGTCATTGATCGCGGGACTTCAATTGGTATCAGAGCTAAGGCTCTATTTTTCATAGATCTAATGATCTAGAGCAAGATCCAGATCAATGGCTACCAAATTGTTTTCGATGAATTCTGCACCTGTGTTTGATGGTTTTAACTTCGAGTTGTGGTTAGGAAGAATGTGCAATCTTGTCAACTCATATGACCCTAAGTTATAGAAGCTTATATCACTTGGTCCTTACGAGTTGCCTAAAGACAAATCAGTCTAGACTGCAGATTATGAGTATAAACATGATCAAAATTATTTAGTTCTAAGTTTGCTCACTGCTGCAGTTAATGCTAACAATTTTCCTTTTGCTTCCAGCTGCAGCTCCGCAAAGGACATACTAGATGGATTGGTTAGATTCCACGAAAGGAATGAAGAGAAATGTCTTATGGCAGGTATGACTGATCACGGCAGTGATCAGCAGAATGGATCACCCTCGGAGGTAAATTCAGATTCTGAGAATATATCTCTTGATGAGCTATTGGATGCATACCGTGCTCTTGAAAGTAAATATAAGAAGCTAAAATCTGAGAATAAAAAATTAAAAAAGAAGGTTGAACAAAACAACTGTGATTCCTCTTGTAAAAAATGCTCACATCTAGAGGAAATGATTGAGGCTCAAGTGTTTGACATTGAATTTCATAAAGATCAAATTCGTTCTTTAAGAAATGAAAACAAAGAGCTGAAAGAGAAAGCAAATTCAATGGGAAATGATCAAATCCTGATAAATGAACTTGTTCATGATGAAAAGCTTGCAAAAGAAAATGAGAAACTGAAGGAATTGAACACGGTCATTTATGAAAGATTGTTGATTTTAGAAAAAGGAAAGCTTGTGGCTAAAAGTGAATGTGAAAACGTGGATGGACTACAACAGGAAGTAGACAGCCTCAAGACCACTAATGTCTTGTTGAATGTCAGGCTTGCTACCTTTGAAGAAGAATTTGCCAATGCAGAATTGTGCATTTCATCTCTGCAATCTGAAATTCTTGACTTGAATAATTCGTTGTCCAAATTTGTAGATGGCAAAGAAAATCTAGATAAATTATTGGGAATGAAAGTGAATTTTTAAAGTGAAGGACAAGGATATAATCCTATGAACAAAAAGAAATTTGAAAACAAGTTATACATTTCATTTGTTCACAGCACATCTATACCTAGCACCTCCAAATCAAACTCCCATAAACACACTATGCCAAGAACTCAACAAAATTCAAAAAATAGTGTGAATGTCCCAAATGTGCATGCTAGAAACATTCATGTAAAACCCCATGCATCTATGAAAAGAAATCTTTCTTATCTCTACTATGGAAAGCTTGGACACATGATGCATGATCGTTTCATTATGAAAAATGATGACTTGAAAGCTTGCAGGAACAGAACTGGCTTCAAAAATTCAAAGCAATCGTTTACCACAAAACCTTTCATGCATTGCAATCAATGTGGTAAAAGAGGTCATACAACTTCACACTGCTGGCTACTGATGAAGAAAATGAATTTTTACGATGGCCAAAATAAAGTTTCTTCATCCACATGGAAGCATGCTACTAATCTGAATAAAAACTCTCTCATGTCATATGTCAATGGTGACTACTGTGGTAAAGTAGGTCACAAGTTGAATGATTGCTTCATGATAAAGTATGATGACAAGTTTGCCTTCAGTAAACCTGTTAATCCATCAATAATCAGGAAAAGAAGTTTTCATTCAACATATCATGTCAACACACACAAAATGGTCGAGCCAATGAGAAGAAGAAATGTGATGTCACATGCTTCAAATGATCTTCATGCTTTTAAGTTTTCAAAGTCATGTTGTCATTACTGTAGCAAATCAAGGCATAACATGCATGATTGTTTTCTGAAGAAAAATGATGAATTGAATGTTGTCAAGAAGTGGAAGCCACGTGCCAAGAGTGCTGCTAACCCACAAGGACCTAAGATGGTTTGGGTACCTAAGAATGGAAAATGAGAAATGTATTTTGTAGGTGTGCCTTGGGAATATGAAGCTTGAAATATATTTTCAGTCAAGAAGGTAAGGCACACGGGCCAAGCGGCATAAGTCAGGTTAAAAGAAAAATCAAAAACTGAAATCTGAACATTCAGATCACACTCCGAAAATCAAAGTGATGTTGGGCCAGCCATGGCCAAGTTTGAATCAACTAAAGGAATATCTTGAGAGGATAAAGATGATAAGAACTCTCTCAATTGCTACCAGGAGATGGGTAGTGATTTTGATGAGTCTCTTGTGTCGTTTGCTAGATCAGAAGCAGTCTGGATTCTCCTGTCCTATGTTTGCTCACCAAAACTATCTTAAAATGGATGTTAAATCTGTCATTCTTGATAGGGACATCAAGAGGATGTTTTTGGAAAACAACCTCCAAGATCCAAAACATCCACACAGGTGTACAAGCTACAAAAAGACTTGTAAGGACTGAAGCATGCACCAAGGGCATGGTATGAGAGGCTCACCTCACTCTTACCTGAAAATTGACTCACGAGAGGCAAGGTAGATCAGACCCTATTCACAAGAAATCCAGCTAAAAGACATGTTAGTGGTTCAAGTTCATGTATACGATGTCATTTTTATAATCACTAACAATGCTTTATGTGTTGAATGTGAAGAAATCACACAGGGTGAACTTGAAATGAGCATAATCGGTGAATTGACATTCCCTCTTGGCTTGCATGTTAACTTCCAAAGGAATCTTCATAAACCAAGCCAAATACACTATGGAGCTCTTGAAGAAATATGGGATGGAAGAAGCAAAGCCATTGTCAACTCCGATGGCCACAACCATGAAGTTAGACAAAGATGAAAATGGTAAAACAGTGGATCCTACACTGTTTCGAGGTATGATCGGATCACTACTGTATCTCACAGCATGCCGCCCTGACATTCAATTCAGTGTATGTCTATGTGCTCATTTTTAGTCATGTCATAAAGAGTCTCATTTAGTGGCTATTTAAACGGATTTTTTGATACTTAATTGGCTAATAGACTTTGGCTTGTGCTTTTTCATCGGTAGCTCATTTGATTTGATTGCATATACCAATGCGGAATATGTAGGATGCATTGTTGATCGTAAAAGTACCAGTGGGCACTGTCAATTTCTTGGTGGGTGCCTAGCTTCATGGGCCTTCCAAGAAACAACATTCAGTAGTTCTCTCAACGGCCGAGGATGAATAAGTAGCCGCCAAAAGTTGTGGAGCACAAGTACTTTGGAGCAAAAATCAATTGCTTGATTTAGATGTTGAAATGAAAAATGCTCCAATATTGTGTGATAATACCAGTGCAATCAATCTGTCAAAATCATGTTCAACACTCTAGGTCAAAACATATTGTTTTTCAACATCATTTTCTGAGAGATCATGTAGGAAAAGGGGTCTTTGAATTGAATTTCATTGACACACATAATAAACTAACTGATATTTTCACAAAACCCCTAAACCAGGATCAATTCAGCCACATAAAAAGAGAACTTGGGATGTGCAAGGGTGAGAGCATACATACATAGGTCTGCACTTAGGATAAGAATTCCACTTGTAGAAACTCATATGCATAAAGGTTAGATTAACATGCATATTGTATGTATTTACTTTCAATGCCTTGTGTGTTCATATACGCTCCTGCATGCTTGAATATACTTATACATATAGCCCTCCTTGAAAATATTCCTAAGGCCAGATATTCCTTGGTTATATAAATGTGAACCCAATGATGCCAAACCTAAGGCACTATCTGAGGGGGAGTTAGAGAACTTTCCTCAAATCCCATCTTTTCTCCTTCTCTCTACTTCTTGATGTTGGTTCCAATCAGAAGGTCAAATGATGGTCCCCATATATATAAAAGAAAAAATAAAAAGAAGAAAAATAAAAATAAAAAAATAGGAATTTTGGGGGTAACGGTCGACCGCCGCTCCCGCACCGCCACCGGTCAACCGGTGGCGGCAACCGATCCGACCGAACCACCCACCGAACCCTTTTTTAAGGGGTCCTAAAACCCCATTCTCTAATTCTAACACTCCCATTCTCTCTCCAACATATTTACCTAACCATAGAACACCCAAACTCCACCTTTGAAACCCCAAAACCACATCCCCCTTCAATCCGCACAAGATCTGGTCGGTTCGTCACCATTTTGAGATGAAATCTTCGCGGTCATTCGTGCGAGTGTGAAGCTCTTCCCAGGGTTCCAGGGAGTGGAGAAGGTCATTGCAAGCCCTTGGAGTGTCTTTTGGTCCATCTTCATCCCCCAGGATCAGAGTCTTCTCTTCAAGGGTTTCCACCGGGTTTTCTAGTTCAGGATGCCACCTAGAAGGAGCTCTCGACATTCTGCCCAAGGGGAAGCTAGTGGTCAGAGACGAGAGGCCCCGGCTCCTCCACCTCAGCGAGAACCTGCACCTCGTCGTGCACCTCGGTTGCCTCCACGTCCTATTATCGACCCTCGACTGGTCGACTTTAATGAGGTGAATGAGCTTCTGCCTGATTTATGTGCTCTTTTTGAGATTTAAGAGGGTTGGATAGATTTTGTCACTAGGTATACCAGATACTATCCCAATCTAGTGCAGTAATTTTTTGGAAATCTGGTTGAAAGGAATGAAGAACGATATACTGTTGTTCAAGGTGTTGAGATTCACATCACTCTAGATCTTTTTCAGCGAGCCTTAGGAGTGTCAGCCATGGGTGCTGATCGGACCTTTGGTCATGGTGAAGTTGAGGCTACTTTCATTGCCATGACAAACTGTGATTATGTGTGTGGTGTGAGTGATTTAATCACATTGAATGCAAATTGTTTTCCACCACTGCAAAGGATTTTGCACCATATGTTCACTTCACTAATTTATCCCAAAGTTGGCAGTCGAAATGAAGTGATAGAGGTTCACAAGTTTCTGTTCTATAATGTCATGAATGGGATTGAAATCAACATGGGTCAGCTCATGACAGATCTGATTGGGACTTTCCGTACCTATCTCCGACAATCTTTGTCATATGCTTCACAATTGACAGGTGTCTTCATATATGCTGGGATCAATTTGGCAAATGAGCAATTCATTTATGTTCGACAAGATGATATATATAATAAGCATAAGATCTTTATAGATTTTGGGTATTACTATGGTCCCGATGGGGAGCTATGCCGAGATATACCGGTTTATGGGGAAGAAGCTGACAGTGAGGATGAACAAGAACAAGAGCAGCAACAAGGTCAAGGGGATGTCTCCCCTCCAGCTCAGGCTGAGGAGCAGCCTCCTCCACCTTCACCTCATCACATGGATCCCGAGATGCCTCCTCCTCCATAGTTCTATCATGGAGAGTCTTCTACTCATGGGGCCTCACAGCACTCTTGGGCAAGCTATGAGACTCTTGACAGGCGTCTTACTAGGATAGAAACTCGATTGGATACCTTTGGGGATCGACTTTCTACTTTTAGGGATCGCATAGACACTATGGATAATGTGATTGACACTATGTCTGGTCGCACAAATTCCTTCTCCACGGTTCTGGACACTGTCTCCACTCAGATGACCACACTCTCCACCAATATGACCACCCTCGCCCAGAGCCATGAAGATTCGTGATTATGATAGGGATCAAACCCTTGCCCATATCTAGCACCACCTTCAGCATCAAGACCACCTACTTGCATATATTCGGCAGCACCTTGGCTATGTGCCTCCTCCTCCACCAGATGCCCAACCACCTACAGATGGCCATTGAGGCTATTCTTTGCTTTCCTACCTCCAGTCTGTGTCCTTGGGTCTTTTATCTTTTGGGTCTCCTGTTCGATTATCCTATCCCCTCTTTTGATGATGCCAAAGGGGGAGAAGTAGATGTATGCAGGTCTTATATATTTTATGTCGGTATGTTTGTATGTTTGTATGCATGATCATTGGTGAGGATCATTGTGTTAGTTCTGCATTTATTTTGTCGCATGTGTCTAGAGTCTTGCATTCATTCTCTCTAGCATCAATGTACCTTGTAATGAAATGATGAAATGAATGCACTTGGTTTTTGATATAAAGTGGTTGTGTAATACCCTGGATTCTTATCGGATCTTTCGGATCCTTATCGGAGTGTTTTCGGATCGCTTTTGTGGGTCCTGAGTTGAGTTTTACGATCCACGTGGGTTTTTCTCTCGTACAAGTTACGGAACCCTGTGGTGAGTTTATTTCTTAGTTCATCGACTCGAGGATGCTACAGTTGCGATGTACTCTTTGAAAAGATCATTTCGGCTATTTTTGCGTATTTTTCTGAATTAGTTCATTTTCGGTACAAAAATCAAAATTTCAAAAATTAGGAAAATTCCTAATTTCTTTTCTATTTCTCCTTCTTTCACCCTCTCTCCTCCCTCATTTCTCACCCTCACTTTCTCTCTCTCATTCTCTCTCCTCTCTGGTCCTCTCGACGTGGGGTGAGCGACCGTGGCGAGCTGGCTGAGGTGGGAGCGCGATGGAGTGAACCTGGAGCCTGATGGAGTGGCGGATTGAGCATGGCGCGGCGCGATCCCTCGGTGGATTCAAAGCCGGCGTGATTCGTTGGTTTGGTAGTTTTCGGCGTGGTTTAGTCGCTTCGGTGTGCAGAATCATCGGTGGAGGTAGGGAAATGGATCACCTACTTCTCGTCTACGTGCCCTCGCAGTTTCACGTCGAAAGGTGCGCATACGAGTGGGTTTTGTTCAGTTTCGAGAAAAGCATGCTCGAGAGGTGTGCGTCTGGTTCGCCAAAAAATGGTGACAGTTTTTGACTATATTAGTTTCATTGTGACCTCCAACATGTTAGCATTCCAGATCTGCTATTTTTATCGCGATTGGTCATCATTTGGGGCTGGTACAAGTCCGGGAACCCCGGTGACCCAATTAGGGTCGATTCGATGGAATCGCCCGTTTCGTACGATTTAGATGTTGCATGGACCCCTTCCGGCCTGTGGAAGGTTATTTTTGTCGATTAGGACTATTTCCCCTTTGTTTAGACGCGAATGGGGCGTGGAACGGCCGGATCCGGCCATTCCCCTGGTTTTCCGGCGGTAACGTGTTCGCGGTCGTTCCAGAGATCGCCTCTTGCTGTGGCGGACCTATGGGGGACCACTAAGCTCTGTGGTTCCTCGATATTAGTGTATGTCGGTTCGAGTCTTAGCAGTCTTACGATAAATCACCACTTGCTCTAGCGGCCCTTTCTTAGACCACTATGGGTCGTTGACGTTAGTCAACGGGTTAGGTCGGTTTGGGCTGGCGGCCCAAGCTTTGACCGGCAACGTGCTGTAGCGCTCCTTCCTTAGGCCGCTACGGTGTGTTTGACCGGGTCCAGGATCTAAGATGGTTGGCCTTGGCAGCCCAACCTTTGTGCGTCCCTTTGTTGTAGCGCGCCTTTCTTTGGCCGCTACAGTCCGTTTGTCTTAGGTTAATAGGTTAAGGTGGTTAGTGTGGCGGTTTACTCTTAGACCGCCTAGTCCGTGTATCGCGTCTATATTTGACCGCTTGGGTGGTTTGACCGAATAGGTCGGTTTAGGGTTGACTATGTTTAGCAACCTAATCCTTGACCGCTACAGTCCCCTAGCGGCCCATTCTATGACCGCCAGCGTATGTTCCTCCGCTTAATTCCTGAGTGTCGTTTCCCGATGTGTTGGTTCCCAAGTGCCTCGACTTGACCTCGTGGTTTGCCCATTGTCCCGTGGACGTCTTTTGATGTCCTATGAGGGCTATAACCACGTTATAAGGTAGCCAGGCGTACTTTGCTATTGGATAGATTTTTGTACTACTTCAGAGTCATTGTTAGGTTTTGGTCAACCTGGTGAGCCCCAGTGGTTAACAAGTAACCTTGTGTGTGTCTCGACTATTCTGGATATCTCGAGACAGTGGTTCTGGACACCTAGAGGTACTATCTTACATCAGTCTGCGTGTCCAGATGCGTTGAGGGTCTTGGTGAATCCTCAGGTCTCCGTGAGTCGTTTTATACGATTATGTGGATCTGATGATCCAGTGTCCTTTTCCTCGGCTTAGGATTAGGTTGATTGGCGACTTTTCACCGCCGTTGTGCGACGATCTTGACTCCGAGTCATGAGACTCAAGGATTATTACGTTGGTAGGTCTAGTTGCCCTGTCCTGAGTCTGTTGGCAGTTGGTGTACTGCCTTTGTGCTTTGTAGTACGGGTGACAGTGCGTGCTTACCCTGTCCGTACTTCAGCACTCGTGTTTCAGAGTCTCTGTGTCTAGTGAGCCTCCACTAGTCGTAGCATGACGACCTCGAGTGTCGGCCCACCTGGGAGTGGTGGAGGGGCAGTTCCCGAGATACAGTTTTTAGGTTATTTTCTGTGGGCTCCCTTGCCTTGCAGTAGCGTCCTGCTGGGGGAGAAAACTAGCTAGAGGCCCGGCTCATGGCATTGAGCTTGTGTGTGCACACATGGTCAGGGGCATTTTGGACGAACACCGACGGGCGTGACCCTTACTAGTCACTCGTTACTGTAGTTCCTGGTTCTGTTCAGTGAGTATCTTAGTCTCCGTCATTTTCGGCGTCCGTAGCGAGATGCTTGTGGCGTAGTGTAAGACGTCAGTGGACGCATATGACTATTCTTCTAGTGAGGAGGTGCTTCCGTCACTTGACGTGTGATTTTTGTGTTTCTCAGAGTCTGTGTTCCCCTTCCGAGTTAGTCTGTTCTTGGCTTCGTCCAAGATCAGCTTCCCTTTCTGAGATTGGTTTACTTTTGGCTTCATCTAAGATCGGTTTACTGTTATGTGCATGACGATCTAGTTATGTGTACGTTAGTGTCTGTGTCTGTCTAGGTCTTTTTTGAGGTTTTGCCTAGTTTTGTAGGACCTTCACTTTGGGCCTTGTGCCAGCCGATGGATCGGTAACTCCTAACTTTGTGAGATCAGGGATCGCCCTTCTGTCGTTGTTTGGAATAGTTAGGGAGCCAAAGTTGGTTCGGCAGCCGTGTTTTGCTCAGTGCGGCTTTTCCCTTTTCTTTTAGCTGTTCTACTCCTTCTGTTGCGGCTTTCTTTTACAGCTTTTTAGTAGTAGTTTTCCTTGCTTTTCTTGCTTTACTACTACTACTGTTTTAGCTGTTGTTTTCATATTACTGCGTTGTTTTTCAGTGGGGATCCACGTGACCCCTACTGAGCCATTGACACAAGACTCACCCCTATTTTTCAGGTGTGGTTGTCTCTTCTTCCTTCACGGTTCCATGTGTGGCATGTTTGTAGTTGCCAGCCATACCTACGTCCGGCTTCCCCCGACCTCAGTGTACATTTTCTTTCTGTTGGACTGTACTTGTCTTTCCATTTAGACAGGACTCTGGTATAATTGTTGGACTTCAATGTACTACACAACAATCCTTTTATCCCTTCGGAGCTTTACAGCTCTTGGGAGGCTTCACGGGTTCCAAGTGGTATTGGGTCTACTCGGTAATCCTATCGAGTATATCCGGTATCCGGAGTCCGGGTCGTCACAGGTGGTATCAGAGCGTTGTTGTGTGAAAGTACATTGGAATCCGAGATATACAGTGTCCAGAGTCCTGAAAGTCCAGTACAGTCTTTCGCTGGCTTAGGTTTCGCGATTCCTTGTCGCTTTATTTTCCGTAAGTGGTCTTGTGCGTGCTGTGTTGGCACTGTACGAGATGGTTTTGCTCTCATCAGGATGCGACAGGACGCTCCTTTTCGTCGTGGTGTTTGTCTAGATCGTGCTGTACTTGGCAGAGTTCGCCAGTAGGCTTGAATTTGCAGTACATTGTTCGAGATCTTTCCGTGGTTTATTCAGGTGGCTGGTGACTTTTATGGTTTGTGTGATAGCCATGCACATTCTTATGTTGTTTTGGTCGTCCCAGCTTGAGTCTGTTCAGCTCCTGAGGTGTTTTGCTTCTGTTGAAGTGGTTACTTTGTTGCCTCGATTGAGAAGATGCTCAAGCGAACCTAGGATTTTCCTTCCTGGTGAGCTACTATTAGTGAGCTTGATGCTTCTCATCCCGTTTGGTGGAGTCTTTTCAAGGTAATCATTGGAATTGCTATCTTGGTGAGACCTTTGTCCTGTGTCTACTTAAGTGTGGACAATATTTATTGTGAGCCTGGTCTGCCTCTTTGTTCTGCGGTTGCTTGGCTTTGGACCTAATCTTTATGTTAAGAGCCGTTGTGCACCATGTTTGTTGTGCGGTGTCTAGCGGCCGATGTGTTATGAAGGCTCATTTATTCTTTCAGGACGTAATGATAAGCTGAGATTAGCCTTTCTTTGTGCTTTGTGCAGAAGCTGGTACTCTCCTTCATTTGCACTTAGGCGACTTGTGATCGGTTGTTAGCAGGATCAGTACTTGTGGCGTGATACATGGCGATTTTCACGAATTACGATGGCACCGAGTGTGTGCTGAGATGCAGATATCGGGATATTTCTGACGCCTGTGTGCGTTGCATGAGTGTGCAGTGGAGGCGTGTGGGCTGATAACCCACGGGTCGAGGATCATTGGTTGTAAGATTCTGGCCAGTCGAGAGAATTGTTTTTCTCGATGTGACTTCATCTTGGCTTCGTGTGCCTTGATGTTGTTGTTGCCGTGCCATTATTCTTGGAGGCTTTATGGTGTTGGCAATGGCATTTGTGAGTATTGGGGAATCTGTCGGCATTTCTGCTGGTTGAGTACCCTTCGCTTCTCTATAATTCTTTCTTGGGTGTTGTGCTCTCTGGAGGTGATTGTGGTCCTTGAGATGCGTTTCCCAAGATTATTATTCTCGTTGTCATTCTGTCGTTGTTCCTATGTGATTCTGTCTTAGCATCATGCGGAGTATGATCTTGTCGGTTAGTTGTGCTGTACTCTTCTTTCCTGGTAGAGTTACCATGCGACTCGATCAGATGTAATATCTGAGTGAGGACTGACTTGATTGTGTTTGTGGTCCAGTGCTGTCCTTGGCATCCTGTGTGCCCGGCTTTCGTTGTTACCTTTGACACTGGAGCCGATGATGTCGAGTTGTCAGCTGAGAGGACTATGCTTCCTGGTTTAAGCTGACGCTTGCTGTGTCTATCCTTTTGTGTTATCGGTTGCTGTTATCGTGGCATGAGTCGTGTCTCCTCTCCTATGAGACGTAAGCGATGTTGCCTTGTTTCGGAGTGTCAGACTTGTGTTCACTTGTGTGCCATGCTCGTTCCGTGGATCAATTTGCCTTGAGGTCCAGAGCGTGTGCTTGTGATGATGGTCTGGCGGTGTCCCTCTGAACTGTGTTTTTCGTAGAGTTGTGTCGTTCTGAGTTTTGATGTAGGGTTTGTTCTTCCCAGCTTCTCCTTGTTAGCTCTTTAAATTTCGAGGTTGAAATTTCTTGAAGGAGGGGAGGCTGTAATGCCTTGGATTCTTATCAGATCTTTCAGATCCTTATCGGACTGCTTTCAGATCACTTTTGTGAGTCCTGAGTGGAGTTTTACGATCCACGTGGGTTTTTCTCTTATACAGGTTACGGAACCCTGTGGTGAGTTTATTTCTCAGTTCATCGATTCGAGGACGCTACAGTTGCAATGTACTCTTTGAGAGGATCATTTCGACTATTTTTGCGTATTTTTCTGAATTAGTGGATTTTCGGTACAAAAATTGAAATTTCAAAAATTAGGAAAATTCCTAATTTCTTTTCTATTTATCTTTCTTTCACCCTCTCTTCTCCCTCATTTCTCACCCTCACTTTCTCTCTCTCATTCTCTCTCCTCTCTGGTCATCTCAACGCGTGGCGCGCGACCGTGGCGAGCTGGCAGAGGCGGGAACGCGATGGAGTGAACCTAGAGCGTGATGGAGTGGCGGATTGAGCGTGGCGCAGCGCGATCCCTCGGTGGATTCAAAGCCGGCGCGGTTCCTTGGTTTCACAGTTTTCAGAGCGGTTTAGTCGCTTCGATGGCCGGAATCATCGATGGAGGTAGGGAAATGGATCACCTACTTCTCCTCTACGTTCCCTCGTAGTTTCACGCCGAACGGTGCGCATACGAGTGGGTTTTGTTCAGTTTCAAAAAAAGCATGCTCGGGGGGTGTGCGTCAGGTTCGCCAAAAAATGGTGACAGTTTTTGACTAGATTAGTTTCATTGTGACCTCCAGCATGTTAGCGTTCCAGATCTGCTATTTTTATCATGATTGGTCATCATTTGGGGCCGGTACGATCTCGGGAACCCCGGTGACCCAATTAGGGTCGATTCGATGGAATCACCCATTTCTTGCGATTTAGATAATGCATGGACCCCTTCCAACCTGTGGAAGGTTATTTTTGTCGATTAGGACTGTTTCCCCTTCGTTTAGACGCGAATGGGGCGTGGAACGGCCGGATCCGGCCATTCCCCTGGTTTTCTCGCCGTAACGTGTTCGCAGTCATTCCAGAGACTACATCTAGTTGTGGCGGACCTATGGGGGACCGCCAAGCTCCGTGTTTCCTTGATATTCATGTATGTCGGTTCGAGTCTTAGCGGTCTTACGATAAAACACTACTTGCTCTAGCAGCCCTTTCTTTGACCGCTATGGGTCGTTGACGTTAGTCAACGGGTTAGGTTGGTTTGGGCTGGCGGCCCAAGATTTGACCGCCAACGTGTTGTAGCGCTCCTTCCTTAAGCTGCTACGGTGTGTTTGACCGGGTCAAGGATCTAAGATGGTTGGCCTTGGCAGCCCAACCTTTGCACATCTCTTTGTTGTAGCGCACCTTTCTTAGGCCGCTACAGTCCGTTTGTCTTAGGTCAATAGGTTAAGGCGGTTAGTATGGCGGTTTACTCTTAGACTGCCTAGTCCGTGTAGCGCATCTATATTTAACCGCTTGGGTGGTTTGATCGAATAGGTCGGTTCAGGGTTGGCTATGTTTAGCGACCTAATCCTTGACCGCTGCAGTCCCCTAGCGGCCCATTCTCTGACTGCCAGCGTATGTTCCTCCGCTTAATTCCTGAGTGTCGTTTCCCGATGTGTTGGTTCCCAAGTGCCTCGGCTTGACCTCGTGGTTTTCCCATTGTCCCGTGGACGTCTTTTGATGTCCTATGAGGGCTATAACCACGTTATAAGATAGCCAGGCGTACTTTACTATTGGATACGTTTCTGTACTACTTCAGAGTCATTGTTAGGTTCTAGTCAACTCGGTGAGACCCAGTGGTTGACAAGTAACCTTGTGTGTGTCTCAACTATTCTGGATAGCTCGAGACAGTGGTTCCAGATGCCTAGAGGTACTGTCTTACCTCGGTCTCTGTGTCTAGAGGCGTTGAGGGTCTTGGTGAATCCTCAGGTCTTCATGAGTCATTTTATATGGTTGTGTGGATCTGATGATCCAGTGTCATTTTCCTCGACTTAGGATTAGGCTGATTGGCGGCTTGTCACCGTCGTTGTGCGACGATCTTGACTCCAAGTCAGAAGACTCAAGGCTCGTTGCGTTGGTAGGTCTAGTTGCCCTGTCCTGAGTCGGTTGGTAGTTGGTGTACTGCCTTTGTGCTTCGTAGTACGGGTGACAGTGGGTGCTTAGCATGTCTATACTTCAGCACTCGTGTTTTAGAGTCTCTATGTCTAGTGAGCCTCCACTTGTCATAGCCTAACGACCTCAAGTTTCAGCCCACCTGGGAGTGGTGGAGGGGCAGTTCCCGAGATACGGTTTTTAGGCTAGTTTTCATGGGCTCCCTTGCCTTGCAGTAGCGTCCTGCTGGGGGAGAAAACTAGCTAGAGGCGTGGCTCAAGGCATTGAGCTTGTGTGTGCACACGTGGTCAGAGGCGTTTTGGACGAACGCCGACGGGCGTGACCCTGACTAGTCACTCATTACTATAGTTCCTGGTTCCGTTCAGTGAGTATCTCAGTCTCCGTCATTTTCGGCGTCCGTAGCGAGATACTTGTGATGCAGTGTAAGACGTTAGTGGACGCATCTGGCTATTTTTCTACTGAGGAGGTGCTTCCATCACTTAGAGCGTGACTTTTGTGTTTCTCGGAGTCTGTGTTCCCCTTTCAAGTTAGTCAGTTCTTGGCTTCGTCCAAGATCAGCTTCCCTTTCTGAGATTGGTCTGCTCTTGGCTTCGTCCAAGATCGATTTGCTGTTATGTCCATGACGATCTAGTCATGTGTGCGTTAGTGTTTGTGTCTGTCTAGGTCTTTTATGAGGTTTTGCCTAGTTTTGTAGGACCTTCACTTTGGGCCTTATGCCTGCCGACGGATTGGTAACTCCTGACTTCGTGAGATCAGGCTTCGCCCTTCTGTCGTTGTTTGTAATAGTTAGGGAGCCGAAGTTGGTTCGGCAGCCGTGTTTTGCTCGGTGTGGCTTTTCCTTTTTCTTTTTGCTGTTCTACTCCTTCTGTTACAGCTTTCTTTTACAGCTTTTTAGTAGTAGTTTTCCCTGCTTTTCTTACTTTACTACTACTACTACTGTTTTAGCTGTTGTTTCCATGTTACTGCGTTATTTTTCAGTGGGGATCCGCGTGACCCCTACTGAGTTAGTGACACGAGGCTCACCCCTACTTTTCAGGTGTGGTCATCTCTTCTTCCTTCGCGATTCCTGGTGTGGCGTGTTCGTAGTTGCCAGCGGTACCTGCGTCAGGCTTCCCCCGATCTCAGTGTACGTTTTCTTTCTGTTAGACTATACTTATCTTTCCTTTTGGACTGGACTCTAGTATAATTGTTAATTTTAACTGTTAATTAAAAAGGAATTTTATTTCTGCTACTTTAGCAAACCTGATTAATGAAATTTAATTGCTAACTGTTATATCTGCGACTTCAATGTACTACACAACAATCCTTTTATACCTTCGGAGCATTACAGCTCTTGGGAGGCTTCATGGGTTTCAAGTGGTATCGGGTCTACTCGGTAATCCTATCGGTTATATCCAGTATCCGGAGTCCGGGTCGTCACAGGTTGGCTCTTATTTCTCATTTCCCATCTATCTTGGCAAATAAAATTTTGAATGGTTTGCATATATTTAATGGTTTGCGTTGCCTTGTACAATGAAGAATCTTTGGTTTGATGCACTACTCGTATTCAATGTGGTTATCAAAGCATGCCATTACTCTCATAATCCAATGTTTTGTCATCATCAAAAAGGGGGAGATTGTTGAGTCTCTCCAAGTGATTTTGATGATAACAAAACCCCGAACTTGATTTCCGCCTCGTGCCTTGCCTAAGCACTCTAAAGCTAGCATTGTATGTGATTAAGGCAATTGTGCATAATGACAATGCTCATCTGTTAAAAGCCTTCCAAATGCATAAACTGAGTTAATTGAATTCTAAAATGAATGGTTAAGTTGTTGGAACTCATGAATGTGACTGAAGTAAACATTTGGTCAATTCTGTGAGTATATCAAACCTCGTATGGGCAATGGTTCAGTACCTTCATAATTACAAGTGCATGTGTAAGTCATTTCCAACTCAAGCTAAAGCACAAATTGTTCATGTTTCAAATATCCCCAGAATAACTCAAACAACCTCAATTTGTTTGGTACAAAATGTGGACTCTAAAGTTCTTGCCTCATGGATATTTTTCACAAGGCTAGCAATTCATCTCTGCAGGTTTTTCCAGGCGCGGTCGACCGTCGGACAGGGACCGGTTGACCGGTTTTCCCAGCGTTGAAAGCCTCATTCCTCTAAAATTTCGATCGACCGCCCCCCTATTCTCGGTCGACCGCCAGCTTCATAGCCCCTATGTTTGACTTTGTTTTCACCAACGTGTTCAAGCCTCTCTTGTGGACTTTTCAGTCCTCTAGCCTCCAAATTCGCCAGAAAATATGGATCTATGTCTGGGGATATTCCTTGACCAACCCAAGACATATAAAAACACCTCTTAGGGCAAAGAAACCTAAGGGGGATCCAAGGATTGAAGGAGAGGCTACCAAAGGAGAAAGAAGGCTACTGTAGCTCTATGAATAGTAATCCATCTCCAAGCTCTTAAAGCTCCATCTGAAGCCAATCAATCTCCATTCAAGTGAAGAAGAAAGCCTTGTTGAAGATCTGCATCATACACTCAGGGGGAGCCTAAATCAAGAGTTCTTTCTTTTGTGCTTCATCTATTTTTGTGTTTTAAGCTTCAAGTCTGTGTTCATTTTAATCTGCAAACATTTGTGTGTGTGTGGATCGGTTCAGATCCGTGGTCGTGCGTGTTGTCTTGTTTAGATTCGTGTGTGTGTGCGTGGATCTTCTTAGATCTGCGTTTGTGTGGGGATCTATACAGATCCGATTGTACCAGTGTGTAGAGTACTACATCTGTTGTAGTGTGTCTGGGTGTTGATTGATCCGGTCATTGGATCGTGTTGGAGACTCCGTCTCCGTGTGTGTGTGTGTGTGTGTGTGTTGGGGTGCGTCCCCATGTGTGTGTTGTAGCATTGCTCCGTGTTGGGATTTATTCCCGTGTGTGTTGGAGCTTTGCTCTGTGTTGGGGAGTCTTCCCTGTGCTGGTTCTCCAGCAGTGAAGTCTCACCGAGTTTTGGTGAGGGGTGGACGTAGTTTGTCGTCGTTGCATCCAAACCACCTTAAAATTCCTTGTGTCTTGTGGTTTGAGCTGTGTGGTTTGATTCAATTCTTCTACCCCCATTCTGTGTGATTGATATTGCATATTATCTCTTCCGCATTTGTCTCTTTAGATCTAGGATAAATCGATTTGTTCTATAAGTAGATCTTTGGTATATTGAAAAGTGTTTTTGAATTGACAAGGCCAGTCTTGTCAAGATGATAGCACCTTGCGTGAGAAGAATCCTTGGATTCATACCTCCGTCTAGTACCAAAGAACTGTCGTGGCGATAGATTTGAATAGTTCTAATTTGTAGTTAAACAGATTTGAAATTCCTAGTTGATGTTTCATCATATTCCTTTAAATCGGGTAAAAGTTTTCTAAAAGTTGTAATCACCCAATTAACCCCCCCTCTTGGGTGTCATTGATCGCGGGACTTCACTTTACACCACATGCACCTCCACGTATCAACCCTCCATGAGTCAGCCCTCTACGAGTCAGCCCTCCGCCTCCACATACCCACATGTGTCTCCGCCTGTGTTCCCACCTTCGGTCAAGGGAGCGTCGCACCCCGAGCAAGTGGATGCCGTCCACTACATACCTTCCCACTCCACCATGTGCCTTCGCCTAGTCCTTCCACTAGTTGCCATGCACCATTACCTACGCAACCTCCACTTCCCTCTCCACAACCTTTCTCTCGGCATCCACCTTGCCCGAAGCGAGCTCCTCATCCTCCATTGCCGGAGTCTTTTACCGATATTTTCTAGGCTTTGATGGCCACCGATGCATTACTACTCCCTCCGGTTGCGCCTTCTTGACCCGCGGTCGAGAATTTGCTTCAATTTTATGATTATCATCGCCTGCAGGGGCACTTGGTTGAGGATTGCAGTGAGTTCCGAGATTACATTTATGACCTAGAAGATCAAAAGAGGATTGATTGGTCAACAATTCACAAGGCTATTCTGTATCTCCGCAGCAAGCAGTAGCAGCAAGTGCCGCCCAGGCAGCCGTCTCCTTCACAATAAGACCAGGGGCACCCCTGTGATTCTTCATCTAGCGTTGTGCCCGGTCCGTCGCCTACTCCATCACCCGTTTCTTCACCTAAGCCATCTCCTACACCGTCTCCATCACCTCCACAAACCCAAGCCTCTGCTTAGGCTAGTGCCTCCACTTCTTCTACTTACATTCCTACTCTTAACGCCACCCGACGTGTCGTGTCGAGACGCGGATGATGGGCGCCGCGACCCTCCTCTTCACCCTCTCCATTTCCACCGCCATCTCCATTACCTAACCCATCACCACTGCCTTCACCGCCTCCTTTCCTGAAAACCCCTATTCTTTCTTCTCCACCATCTCCACCACCTCTGCCATCTCCTTCATCATATTTGCCCAAGCCTGAGCAAGCTACTCCTTCGCCTTCGCCTTTCACGTCTGAACCTATCATTACCACCTTGTCTTTGCCGCCATTACCCTCATCTTTACCTTCACCCGAGATTGCCATTACCACTATCCCTCTTCCACTTCCTACCGCACCTTCCAAACCTTCACCTCCACCTTCCAAACCTATTACCCACATTTCTTCTCCATCCACTTCCATCCCACGGAGTGAGTGTCCCTTGGGTCTGGTCCCCAAGGAGACAATGAGTCATGTCAAGATGATTCAGTGTCGGTTCTGCACTTCAAGATTCATGATTTTATCTACCAGATGCCGATCCGTGTCCTTGTCTCTGGCTACTTTGGGACTGATGAGCCTCCCCTTCTGGTGATAGTTGCTAGGAAGAGCTCTCTTGCCTTAGCGCCAATTCACTCTCAAGCGAGGCCGGTGACAATCTCATTGCTCGCCGGGAAGTTTACCATTGATGCCCTTATCACCTCTCGCTCTATTGCCATTAAGATGACTAGCCAAGAGGGGTTCTCTACACGCATTGTGCTAACTCATATGGCCACCAAAGGTTTGATGGATTCCATGTTCAAGGGGCAATTGGCCGTATCTTCTGTATTTTCTAAGGATATTCTGCACTTCTTATGTAATCTCCCTCGGTTCATTAGCAAGCCAGCCAAGTCAACGCCCCGCATTACTCTCCCAAAATTTCATCCTGCTCTTTTATCAAGGGAGTGGTGCTTTAAGTTTGATTACCAAGTAGAGTGGCCAGATCTCTACATCCTTGTGCCGAGGGACAAAACAATGTGGTTTCATGATGTTTGTTCACCAAAGGAGTCATTGGTCCGAGAATGTCCACCTATTGTTAGCACCAGGTATCTAGGGGCAACCCCCCCAACAAGGCTGCATGTTCATAGTTGGGCCAGGCCATCTGCTAGGTGGACCCGTTATTTGAAAAGATATCTCAAACCAAGAATCCCGAAGGTCCGAGCCCGCGCTAGGTGGGTCCACGTTCGAGAAGTTTTTGCTAAGAAGAGACAGCAGCGCAAGTTCAAAGGATGTCAGCTGTGCACTCAAGAGTCCACTTCTTCCTCTTCCTCTCATTCATTATTTCTCTTGCTCAGCTCCCACCCTTGGGTGGTATATCTTCCCTCTTCTAATCTCGCTTCTATGATCTTCTCCTCTCTTTCTGGGTCCATGAACCCTCATTCCTCTTCTGTTCATCCGGATCCTCTGGATCATCTCCTCCATCGCTCCAATACCCAATCTTCACCTAATTCTGATCCTCAGGTATTCCCGAGTTATGCCAATTCTTCTTCTCCGACCATGTTAGATGACCATCATTCTTCTTCTTCGACCCCATCGGATGACCATTATTCTCCTTCTCTGACTATGGCGGATGATCACTCCCCTCCTTTCTCACTTTCACGGCAATTTCATCATTGTTTTTCTATTCTTTCTTCCTCACCCTTTCAGGGTCGTCACCCTTTTTCTTGCTATTTTCAAGGCTTTAACCCGCCTTGACCTCAGTTGATATATGTTTATTATGTATCTTGTTCCTTGTTATCAGGGTCTATACCCCTTAACGAGGGAGTTCTAGCACTCGTCTCTCTTTCTTTTTATCCTTCTTCGTCCAGTTTGGTGTCTGTCGCTCCTTCGTGTAGGGGAATCTTTAATCCTTTATTATCCTCTACCTTTTGTCATGTCAAGCAAGGAGTACCAAGCTCGTGCTACTCAAAGCTCGATGATCAAAATTGCTTCAGGAAGCTATTTTCACGCTATGGATTTATAAGGTATCTTTATTTTGTGCAAGAATATGCTCTCATTTTCATTATCCTTATTTATTCTTGCGCATTGTTATAATGCTGGTTCCTCAACATGCTTGAGTGGCTTTAGAAAATCTTCTTAATTTAAGTCAAAATGAGTTAGCTTCTGCAGCATCTTAGGGTGGTAATAGCTCCGCATTGGGAGTCTAGTTTCTTTCCCCAATCGTTGACGGTGTCCCTTTTGTATGGATTCTTCACACACTACATAGCAAGCCATAGCCGATTCCTCTGAGGCACACCGTTGCTGCTTTGGCCATACCATGGGCATGCACAAAGGCTTTTCTTTTCTCTGCTCATCCAAGTGCAGGGGCAAGAGATTGACAAATGAGATGATCGACCTAGGCGCTCCCCAATACGAGAGAGGTCTCAAATAGGGGCAGTCTTGACCCTTGAAAATGAGCGTTCATGAGATATATAGCCAATAAGAGCTATCAAAATAAATGAAAATCAATGAATGCAAAATTTTGGAATCAAAGGCATGGCAAGAGTGGCAATACAGTCCTCTGCGGGACGTCATGAGCCCGGTCGCATGCGTGCCAGATAATATGGGTCTCAAAATCAATGACACAAAAAGCCCCGGCGTAACAAACTATATCTTTGAGAGGTAGTGCCCTAGAAGGAATTCAAGTCCTAATAACTCCCATCTTGCGTTAAGCTTATCTCCACTTTTCTTCTGTTTCTCCCTCTTAGGTTGGGTTGTATCCCGGGTATGGCCTTAGTAGGGGCACCGTTCTTTAGAGGCAGTTGGTTGTGACAAGCTACCCTCAAATGCACACCCTGCCCAAGGAAAATCTTTAATGAGAGGGGGAGGAGCGACGACCCATAGCTAGTAGTTCGAGCCCATCTTTGGGTGCTACACATTGCATTCAAAACAAAAATCTAAAAAAAATAAAATATTTCCAAATAAAAAAAATCAGATAACATTGTCAAAAATCAAAAAAAAATCAAATATTGTCAAAATCAAAAAAAAAATTCAAATATTTCAAAAATTCTAAAAATCATATATTGTCAAAAGAATCCAAAAAATGAAATATTGTTAAAAATCCAAAAAAAATAGATATTGTCAAAAATAAAAAAATTAAAAAATAACAAAAAATCCAAAAATATGTGTCTTCTGTTCCCTTTTTCAGGTGGTTTCTGTCTATTTTTTTTTAATAGAGAAACCTGACCTAGGGGTCAATGGGAGAGTGCACCCCTTACCAGAGGTAAGGAGAAAGTCACTCCACCATCAAACCACTAGGAGGCAAATTATATTCCCATTGATAAAGAATAAAAAATTACATCAATCTGATACTAGGCATGCCTAGTGAGTCCAGCCGAGCAGCACCTTTTATAATAGAAGGGAGCTCAATGTAAGAGTAAAAAGAATTACATTTTTTGTGCAAGCTAATGAAGCAAGTAAATCTGCTACTGTATTGCCTTCTCTGTAGATATGAGAGATAGAGTCATGCTGAGATATGATGCTCCTGATTTCCCTGACATAGCTGAGAATGGACCAAAGGCAGTGAATTTCCTTTTTGATAATCCGGACAAGGGTGAGGGAGTCACATTCAATAAGTGCTGGCTTGGAATCAACAGTATGCAAATATTTAATGCCATCAAGAAGGGCACGGGCTTCAGCAATTAAGCTATTAGATTGTCCATAAAAATGAGAGAAGGCAAGGATGACCTTGCCTCTAGAATCCCTGATAATGCCACCTCCTCCAGAATCTCTAGATAGTTTGAAAGCACCATCAGTGTTTAATTTTAGAAAGGGCCAAGGAGGACAGAGCCATTTCACAATCTTCAGCTGTTGTCTGCAAGGGGATTGAGATTTGATTCCCAATTGTTCCAAAGTTTTCCTATTATTGTTCTTTGGTTCCTTAAGAGCAGCAATCGAGCAAGCCATCTTCACTTGGGAAGTAATATGGTGAATGATGTTGGGGTTTGAGATTGATTTATCATCATATTTGATAGAATTTCTAGCTCTCCAAATTTCCCACATTCCAAACCCAACAGATGCAAGATTGAAGAGAGCAAAAGCCGAACCTGGTTGCTGAGTATGGGTGATAGAATTCAGAATGAATTCCCTAACAGTGTGGCCTTCAAAATGTAGACCTGTAGCTTTAAGAGCAGTCCAAATAGAAATTGCAATGTCACTATTAAGGAATAGATGGTTTTGGTCTTCCACATAAGGCACCATGCAGCAAGAACATTTAGAGTAGAGAACAACACCCACTCTCTGAATATTATCATCACTCGGTAGACAGTTATTCATAATCTTCCATAAATGGACTGAGATTTTGATTGGAATCCAATTAGACCACAGTCGAGTCCAAGGAATATCAGTCTGGAGTTGATTATTTGCCAAAGATTTATAGGTCGAGGCTACTGAACACCGACTAGATGGAGAAAGACTCCATACTCCCAAGTCCATTTCCCGATTCAATTTCACTGTTCTGATGGCTTGTTGGATACTATTGGGAAGCAATGCTTCTAGCAGGGCTGATTCTTCAGAAGATGGGTGCAGAAGAACATCTCTGACAGATGCTTTAGGATTTGGAATGAGGACATCAGAAACATAAGTATTTAAACAATGGTGTGTTGTGACTCCTCTGTGTTGATGATGTTGACAATGTGTTTTACTTCATTGGCAACAGCTTGTTTTGATTGATTGGCAACTGTTCTTATTTTGATGAAATTGTTTTTATCAAGTTTTCTGTGTATATAATGCAGTCAGAGTCTATACTGTCGTGCGCACACCCACAGGTCTACATTGCATTGTAGCATGAACATAGAGTCCATACATTTCATTGCGTAGTCTGGACAGTTGTGGGTCGACCCCCTTGTTCACATGGGTTGACTCCTCAGATTAGCATAGCCTATACACTGCATAGCATAGTCTATACACTGCACGTTCAAGTTCATAGTATATACATTACTGCATTGCCTGCACGAGGAAGTCTGTACATTGGCTGTTGGCTTGCATGCTCGCTCAAGTCCACACATCGTGAAATATGCACATTGTGGCTTGCTCATTCACTCATTCAGCCCTGTCAAGTCCATACATTGGGCTACTGTGCAAGTCCATACATTGGCCTTCAGGCTTGCAAGTCTACACATTGCCTGTCAATTGGAATGTCTGTACAGAGTTCAGAGAGTTCAAAGTGTTCATAGTCTACACATTAATTCACTGTTCATGTTGCATCAAGTTCAAAGTCCATACATTGGACTGTAGCATGCACGAAGCTAAGTCTATACATTGCTCAAGTCTGTACAGCATTCAGTGTCTAGTGTTTCATGAAGTCTATACATTCATTCTCTATAGCTTGCACGAGGTGAAGTCTAAGCATTGGCCTCAACTTTCGAAGTCTGTACATTGGCCTTAGCTTTCCAAGTCTGTACATTGGCCTCCATGTCTCAAGTCTATACATCGGAATGTTTGGCCAAGTCTGTACATCCTTCTGTTGATAGTTCGAGTCTATACATTGGACTGTTTGGCCAAGTCTATACATCGTTGCTTGCCAAAGTCTGTACATTGTCATCTGTTCCTACGTTGCAATTCCAAGTCTGCACATTGGGTTCTTTACCTACGTTCAGCTTTGAAAGTCTATACATTGGTTTTCATTTCAAGTCTGTACAGACTTTGGTTTGTGCAAGTCTATACAACCGACTGTTCAGCTTGTGACCAAGTCTGTACAGCCAGGGCGACTGTTAAGTCTATACATTAGCAGCCCTGATTTGATCAAGTCTGTATAGAGTTTCTTTTGACAAGTCCATACATTGAATGTCTATACATTCGTTTGCCTTGCATCATTCATTAAGTCTGTACAGCCCCTTCGCTTGGCAAGTCTACACATTATGGATGTCTATACACTCGATTGCCTTGCCTTGGTCAAGCCTGTACAGAGTTTCTTCAGCTAAGTATATACATTACTTCACGACGTGAAGTCTATACATGCCTTGTTCAAGTCTTCACATGATGAAGTCTATACACTCAACTCCTTCACACTTCAGGAAGTCTGTACATCCTTTAATGCATCGCATGCATCGTTCGTGAAGTATGTACATCGAGTGAAGTCTGGTGAAGTCTATACAGCGCCCATTTCTCTTAGAGTCTCATGCATATGTAAAGTCTGTACATTGCATTTGCATTCACAACGTCTTCACACTTGAAGTCCATACATCATCAGTTGTCTGTCAAGTCTTCATATTGCCTAAGTCTGTACAGCGACTGCTTCACATATGAAGTCTGTACATCGCATAGCTTCACATAGATGAAGTCTATACATTAGGTAGAGTCTGTACACTGCATTCGAGTTCACAAGTACATATAGTGAAGCCTATACAATGCAGTTCATCTTATAAGTCTGTACAGAGTTCTTCACTTAACCTGATAATCCGATACTCTGTCTGACAGGGATCTGCTACTGAGATTGCTGACATGGCTCGTGATCCCAAGACGACGAGGTGATCAGATGCTGCCACGTGGATGAAAGCACCTCGGATCTGGCGAATTCCTTGGGCGGGAAAATGTGGAAGCCACGCACCCTTATCCAATCTGCTGCTGTATATATAGAAGTCTTCATCTTCTGTTGAAGGCTGATCAAAGTGTGGCAAGTCTATACAGTGAGACAAATCTGAGACAGTAGAGAGCCATCGAGATCCAAAGAGAAGAAAAGGAGAGAAGAAGAAAGTGAGAAGAAATGAGTTGAGAGAGTGATATGAGAGCTTGTGAATCAGCGTCTTGGTCCAGATACCAGAGCTGATATTGCCCACTTTAAGCTACAGTCGTTTTGATTTTCTTCCATTCGATTGTGTTTTTCTTGCATTTCAGTCTTGTTATTTTTCCATTGAAAACTCTTGTTCGATCAAGCTGTTAGTCAGCGGTGTCAAGTTGTGAGGCAGCGGTGTGCAGAGGTGTTACCTCTGGTCGGCTAAGCTGTAGTGCCTAGTAGAGCAAGCTGTGAAGCTCAACTTTTGCAGAGGGTGTTCCTCTGGTTGGGATAAGCTGTAAGCCCCAGCCGTTGTTGGCAAGCTGTAGTGCCCAGTAGATTGAAGCTGTGTATTAGCAGTAATCCACATTCGAGTTGAATGTGGGGTGGACATAGGTCGGATTGACCGAACCACCTAAAAGTCTTTGTGCCTCTCGTGTGTTTGCTTGTCTGTTTAGCAGATCTTGTTTCCATCATTCGGTGCTTTGACTGTGGTTGTCCAGTGTTCTTTTAATTCCGCATTTGAATCTAGGCATAATTTTTAATTAGCCTGTTGATCTATTCACCCCCCCTCTAGATCCACATTGTGTGGTGAAAGAGCATTCCATCTAACTCCAACATGGTGGCCCAGCCAGTTATCATGCCAAAAGTTGGTATTGAAGCCATCCCCAATAATAACCTTCTTATATTTGAGAATATTGTCTTTAGCCTTTAGCCAGCTTCTTCTTGCAAATCCCTTCATGTTTTTAAAATGAACATCTCGAATGTGGCATTGATGCATATACTTGACTCTAAAATAAGATGCCCATAGAGAATTGGTGTGGATTGCCTGCCACAGCATTTTAACTCGAAGAGCATTATCCATGAGCCTAAGGGACATGATGCCAAGGCCACCCTTGGATATAGGCCTACACAATGCCTTCCAGGGCTTCCAATGTCTCTTTTTGCCAAGAGGAGAAGACCCCCAAAAGAAATTTGCAAAGGCCTGCTCAATTAGATGGTGAATGCCAATATGCAATGGGGTGGAAGACAGGGAATAAATTGACAAGGAAGACAGAACATGCCTTATGAGAACCAGTCTGGCACCTTGAGACAGTAGGTTAGCTTTCCACCCAGCAATACACTTTTGTATAGAGTTGATAACCCCTGCAAAATATATCTTTTTAGTTCTGCCAATCACCAAAGGGATGCCAAGATATTTATGAGGAAAAGAAAGTCTGGAAAATCCTGTGAGATTCTGAATTCACTGTGCAATAGAGTAAGTCATCTTAGGGTGGATTAAAAATCCACTCTTGCTGACATTAATAAGTTGACCTGAAGCATGTTCATACATATGAAGAAGTTTGAGTAAATTTTTGATTGAAGTTGAGGTGGCTTTACTGAAGATCAGAGTATCATCTGCAAATAATAGATGAGATATATTTGGACATCTCTGAAAACCAGTGAACCATTCTACCCGGCCACTGCTGAAAGCTTCTCTTAGCAACCTGCTCAAAGCTTCCTCAGCAATAACAAATAAAGATGGAGCAATCGGATCACCTTGACGGATACCTCTTGTGAATTTAAAAAAACCAGCAGTGTCCCCATTCAACAAAATAGAGAACCAGTAATTGTTAATCAATCTATCAATGAGATTAATGAAATTATTGCTGAACCCAAATCTGAACATAACTATGTAGAGAAAGTCCCATTCTAATCTATCATAGGCTTTAGCCATATCAAGTTTAAGCATAACATTCGAACCTCTGGTTTTTCTACCCAATTTAAGAGAGAGATCCTGAGCAAGTGCAATATTCTCAATAATCTGTCACAAAGGCAGACTGCTCAAGAGAAATGATCTTGGGAAGAATTGGAGCCAGTCTTTTATTGAGGATAGAGGAGATGATCTTGTAAAAGAAATTGCAATGGCTTATCGGCCTATAGTCTGTAATATCCACTGCATTAGATTTTTTTGGTATAAGAGCAATCAGAGTGGACGTAACACTTCTTGGTAGAGGATTCATGGACGAAAAAGCTTCTTGCACAGCACTGACAACCAGAGGAGCAATGATGTTCCATACCTTTTGGAAGAAAACTCCAGAAAAGCCATCAGGCCCAGGGGCACTATCAGCTGACAAACTAAAGATTGCATCATGAATTTCAATATCAGTAGGAATAGCACAAAGACAGTCATTTTCATCCTGGTTTACTAAGCTGGGAATGCAGTTCAAGAGATTATTCTCAATATGATGGTCTTGAGTGGAGAAGGCCTTCTGGAAATGGGAGATAGATATTCTTTTCATATCCTCATGATCTGATGACAGACTGCCAGCAGGAGTCCTCAACTGAATAATTTTGTGCTTGCGTCTGTTGGCTAATGTAGACATGTGAAAAAAAATTGTGTTTCTGTCCCCCTAAAGAAGCCACCTAATCCCATATTTTTGTCTCCAAAAACATTCTTGCTGTAGAAGTCTGTCAGATTGATTATTCTTAGCTTCTTCTAAGGAAGCTAGATTGGCATCGGTAGGTTGCATATCATAGTAATGCTCAGCTTGAAGAACAGCATCCTCAGCAGTAGTCAAATTTAAGTGAACATTGCCAAAGGTTTGTTTATTCCAAATCTGTAGCATCCTTCTCAATGATTGAAGCTTAAGATATAGGCAAGTCATGGGAGAAGAAGCAATAGGGCTAGATTGCCAGCATGCCTGGACATCCTCAAAAAACTGCTCATGCAATGTCCACATTTTCTGAAAGCAGAATCTGCTAATTCTTCGATCCTGAGAAAGCAATTTAACAAGAAGAGGGGCATGGTCAGATGCCTCCCTGGACAGATGCTCTATAGAGACTGGTAGAAGATTTAGCCAGGCTGCATTAAGGAGAACCCTATCCAACCGAGCCCAAATCCCTCTGCCTCCAGTATGATTATTATGCCAAGTATATATAGAACCAGTGTAGCCACCATCAACTAAAGCATAGTCAGAGATACAGTTATTGAAATCTGTCATAGCAGAAAGGTTGGGGGAGTTACCACCAAGCTTCTCATCCACATTTAGAATGCAATTGAAATCACCTGCTACAATCCAAGGCCCATTATACTGAGAGTGGATATTAAATAAAGAAGCCCACAGGTTTTGCCTCTCAATAGCATTGCATTTGGCATAGACAAAAGATGTTTGAAAATCTGGTAGAATAGCATTAGATTGAAGAAGTGTGATCTGCTGATCATCCCTGCAAATAACAGAAAATTTCAGAGGGTCTTTCCAAAGAACCCAGATGTGAGCCAGCCCATCAGTGTTAGCAGCAGCATTGTCCATTCCCAATCTTCTGCAGATATTGTCCAATCTGCTATTGTTTATTTTTGGTTCCAAAAGCACAATGCAGTCAATACTATGAGTCTTTATAAGGAATTTTAGGACAGATATGTAACTTGTTTGCTAAGTGTACAGGTTACAGGTACTCAAGCTTTCCTCGCTCCATATCATTTGCTCTGCCTCCTGTCCATACATTCTGATATGTTCTCCCTCTTCAATCTTATCCCTCCATCTTTCTGAAGGTCATGTCCTTCTCAGCTTTAGCTATTACCTCGCTTCATCATGTTTTCATGAGAGGACTTTGCCTCATGATTATGAACCTGGCAGTTCTGCTTCATTTGATCTTGGGCTTTGATTGAAGAGCATATTTGTCATGTCTTTTGCCCCGTCGTGTCCTTGTCACACGTGTCTATGTCCCTCCATGTAATGTCCCACATTTTTTAGACATTTTTTGGATCTGGATCTGCGGGTTTCGGATCACTTTCAGGGGTCTCGGAGCGCGTTTCGTGGTTCACGCGTGTTTTTCCCTGACAGACCTTTGGAACCCTGTGTAGGGCCAACAGTTGCGTTCTCCTACTCTAGGATGGTACCAGTGCGTTGAGCGTGTTTCGAGGATCGAGGAAATGATTTTTCCCAATTTTCTATATTTTTCACATTTTTTGGATTTTCCATAAATAACCCTTTTCTTTTCTTCTTCTTTCTTCTTCTACTTTCTCCCCCGTGAGCCGGCCGACCGTTGCCCCCTCTTCCCCATCCAAACTTCACGGCGCCCTTCCTCCTTCGGTGATGGACGGCAGACCGAGGTGGCGGCGTGGTGACGACGGTGGCTGCGAGGTGATCGAGACGGTGCCATTCTCACGGCGTAGGGAGTGGAGTTTCTGTTCGGCCAAGATTTGGAGATCGACGGTGATCTGGCGGATTTCGAGCTTCTTTGAGGTAGGGGGACGGATCCTTACCTCCTTTCCCGCTTTCCCCGTGATTTTTAGGTCATGGGGAGGTTGAGAGGGGCTTATGTCATGCCGGGAAGGGAAATTGCATGTTTGGGGCTTGAGCACCGGATCTCACGATTTGTGTGGTTTTTGGTTGGTTTTTGGGCTCCATTTAGTGCCAAAGGGATGGGGGAAGGATTCCCCTTTTGTTTCCCTTTCACCTGGGGGTGAAAGGGGCGTGCGATCAAGTTTTTCGCGCGAGGCTCGTAGCCAGGCTTGGCTTAGTATCGCGGCGGTTATAGGATTCACGTTCTTGAGGAATGCGACGTGTCGATAGGTCACGTTCATCTAGGAAGATGAATAGTTTGTCGATCGGGATCGCGCATGCCTGAGTTACCGCGATGATGGAGATCGCGCCCACTGAAGACACCGCGTTAATGACACGGTGGAGATGGGTAGCGCGTTCGTCTGAGCGTGTCTGAGGATTTGGCCAAGATCGCGCTGTGCTAGATCGCGCCCACAGTGTTGGGTGCGTTATATCAAGAATGCGCCTATCTCTTAGCACATGTTCTCCCGTGATCGCAACGAGACCCTTGGGCACATTAATGTCGCGCCCCTAGGGAAGGTCGCATTACTATTCCCTTTTGATCCGTGTTTCACTCCGACAGTTTAGCCTCCGGTTAAGCTAGTTTTTGGGTCCAATGTGGCGTATCGACCGAGGGTCGCCTAGAGCACCAAGTGAGAGCCATTGGCGCGTCCTGGGGTCCCGGAGGTGTGGTTACCTTGGTTTGCATGCCTGCGTGATCTAAGGGTTGTGGGACACTGTGTGTGCGTCCCGGGCTTTCCGATCTTGCTAGCCTTGTCACCGAGAGTCGGTGTCAGTGCGGCAGGCTGTCCCCATACCTCGTCTCAGTGTGTGGCCGGTTATTTCCATGAGTTGAGTCTTACCTCCAGTGACACGTCTACTAGTCGTAGCCTTCTTACGGCACGCGTGTGCTGACCCACCCAGGAGTGGTGGAGTGGCTTACTCGAGAGAGACGGTTGTTAGGCTGGTTACCGTTGGGCCCCTTTGCACAGCCTGAGTCTGGGCTTTGGGGAAGAACCAGCTAGAGGATCCGATCTAGGGCGCATGGTCTGTGTGTGCACACTTGGTTGGGGGCGTTGGACCCATGCTGACTAGAGCGACCCCAGGTAGTCCGTGTTCGTGTTACTGGTTACTGTTGTGTCTCTGTCTCCGCCTGTGGCGTCGCAGCGAGACACTTGAGGTGCGGTGTAAGACGTCAAGGGATACATCCGGCTTTGCTTCTAGTGGGTGGTGCTCTTATCTCTTGGCAGGTACGGACTTGTTTTCCCACCGGTTCGCGGTTGGTTCAGAGTGGTTAGTTGTAGAGAGCTTTTTCATTTATTTATTATTACTCGTTGCTACGACCGTACTCCTGCTATGAAGTGTTACCTTTCGTGCTTGTTCACGATTTACTGTATTGTTTCTCTCTTGTGAGGTGGGGGTCCGCAGGATCCCTACTAAGCCTATGAAATGAGGCTCACCCCTGTGTTTCAGGTGAGGCGGGGTCATCGAGAGGCGCGGTGGAGTTTCAGCGTGGTTCCAGTAGCCAGGGTTACTCGCTAGTTGCCAGAGTCGGGGTATGCCCCGTGTACTTGTACTTTTCTTTCTATTGATTGTACTTAATTTGGACATGAGATACATTAGACCTTGTAGCAGTTTAGTTATTTATTTAATTTCCTACATTATTATTTAGTTATTGTGCTAGCTCTGCAGTTATTTTAGTTTCTCTTGTACCCTCACACCATCCTTTAACCCTTCAAAATCTTCAGGCTCGTGGGTGGCGAGTCGAGGTTCGAGTCGCGTCGGTTCCTTTCCGGTACTCGGATCTCGGGTCGTTACACTCCATGTCGTCCCACACGTGTTGTTTTCATCCCACTATGTTTTCGTCCCACTGTGTAGTCATGCCATGTGTTGTTGTCATCCCACACATGTGTTGTCTGAATCTTTTGTCCCCCGTGATTGTCATCCCACGTGTCATTGTCCCACGTGTCTTTGTTCCACAATGTCCTTGTCCCACCGCGTGTGCTGTCCCACTGTGTTATGGTGTTTTCTTGCCCCACCGTGTTCTTCTATCCCACACACGCTTGCCATTTGTTCTTGTGGTGTTTGTTATGTTGTTATGTTCTGTTCATCCTTATTATGTTCTGTTCAATTCATTTTCACTATGTTTCATTCATCTTCGTTATATTATGTTTAGTTCATCTCCCTGCTCATTATTGTTTGTTGTCTTATTAAAAATCCATAAAAATCTAAAAAATCAAAAATCCAAAAATATGCCGTTTCGCTTGGCCGCTAAGTCAGGTATGGCTCTCTATCCCTACTTATTTTTACATTACTATATGGTATCTACGTTATTATAGCCTCTTAAAGACCGACTGGTTGTCCGTGTGTTCTACGATCTGATGTTCCCCTTTAACAAAAATAATGATGATCTAGGAGCATACGGTTAATCATTGGATAAGCCGTTAGTTTGAGTCGGGTGGGGGATGATGGACTCTGTCTCGCATACCGTGGTTGCAAGAAGACTCTTTACCCCATCCTGTTCAGTCTAGTAATATTATTCTTGAGTAGTTTCTATTTTTATCTTTCTTTGTATTCGTTTTGATGATTTCTTTATTTTAGCCCAGCATACATCATGTCATTTTGAGCACTCACGTCTCGTGACCCTTTCAAGGTTTCTCCTCAGCAATGGTTAATTGCACTTCAATTCTCTTGGATAAGAGATTTTCATTCCCCTCTGAGTTTGAACGCCTTCTCTAATCTTGCGGCTTGGTCTGGTTGGCCAGCGTGATTATTATCTGCATTTAATCTCAGTTTTACTTTCTCCTTTTCCAACTTTTCAGTTCTGTTCTTTCTGATCCCCTCATTACCCATGGATTGTGTCCCCCAATGAGGTTGGTCATGTTTCCTTTTTCTTCCTTAGTTTAATTCTCCAGACATGTCTCATCCTTGTCAATCATTCCTGGTGGTTAGATCGACGTTTTCAAGAGAATTCATGTCGCTTGTTGGTTGTGATGGGTATTTTTTACCTTGATGCCCGCTTTTCAGTTCTCTCCGCTTCATCTCTGCTTCATCTTTATTTCAAGTCACTTTCGCTCAATCTCCTTTCCATGTCACCTCCACGCCGCTTTCACTCGCTCCCTTGAAAAGCGGACATCAAGGAGGGGCATCTGTTGACACCCGTTTTAAGCCTGCAAGTCGAGTTATTTATGTTTCCCTGCATTCTTCCTATGCATTTTTCTTTCCTCTCGTTTCCCCCCCTCCCGTTCTACTCCCGTGCGAACCCCTCCCCCCCGGCGGTCTGATTCTCTCTGCGGTTGCCTGACCTCCGGCGATGGCCGACAGTGGGGGGGAGGCCCTGTGCCTCCCCCTCTCCTCTCTGGTCCGTCCCTGCCTCGGATGGCCCTTGCTGCAGGTGGTCCCTGTGCTCCCGTCACCGAGCTGCCACCTCATGTGGCTGCTCCTTGCCGTACGGACGTGGCTGCTCCCTCTCTGCCGACAGGTGTGGGTGGTCCTCCAGTCATCCCCTCCAGTGTTGGAGTTCCCCCTAGTTCTCTTCCTCCCTTGGACAGCTCGTGCGGCAGCATTCCCAATGTCCCCGACGTGCCCCGCCCGCTGGACGGGCGACATGTTGTTTCCCACTTCTGCATGCTACCGAAAACATCCGTGTCTGTGTCTTCTTACGCTCCCCGTGCTTCAGTGCCAGGGATCCCTATGTCTTCAATGAGCATGCTTGCCCAAGCCCCCCTCTTCGTCTTTCCTTGACACCGTGAGGCCCTAGTCTCTCCTCCGGCGCTGGTGGCAGTCGCCGTTGGCGCCTCTTCGGCCGTGCCTCGCTCCCTCAGTTCTTCACCTGATGTAGCAGCGGTCTCCTCCAATACTTCGGTGGAGTGCACCCATCTCGATGCCCAACCCTTTTCTCTCCCTCACCTCGATGCCACGGGTTGCTCGGTCGTGAGCGACCGTCCTCCTCCCGTCCCTAGGCTACATCGTACGGACGGCCGCCCTCCTTCTCCTACCGTGGGTGGCGTTGGAGCAGGACCTTCTGGGCTCACCCCTGACCCTCCGTCGTCCTCTGTAGCTCCCGACGGTGGCATCTCCCACGCTGCGCTGCCCTCCGTCGGCCCTTGCGGTGGAGCTCCGCTTGACTTCTCCGTGTCTCATGCATCCGCCAAGCGACATGTCATTCTCCCATCTTGTACATTAGCTTTGACTGGCCATGCCCTTGATGGGACGCCCCCGAAAAATGGTACTCTGTTTTCGATTGAGGCCGTTCGCAGGCCACCTTTTCCAGCACCGGGTGCGCTCCTCACTGCGCTGCCTTCGCCATCCGCCGTGGTGTTTGGTGGCTCTTCTGACGGTGAACCCACTCTGCCGCTATTCTCTCCCTGCCACGTCTCTCACCCGATGTCTGATTGTGCTCCTAAGCTCCCTCCCCTTGGCTTCGCTAAGCATGTTGCCGTTGCACCTCCATCCTGCCCCCTGGGGTGCTCTGGTTCTGTGCTTGTGTCAACACCCGGTCCCATCGCTAGGCATAATCCTGCCGCTCCTCCGACGAAATCTCCTTGGGATCTCGGTGGGGTGCCTGGGAGTGCCTTGGACCAACCATCGGCTGCCCTTGCTCCTTCATTCTCCCAAATAATCCTGCAATCCATCTCCCCGTCGTCTCTTCCCCTGGCGGTTCATCCCCCGGCCTTCACCGACTCGGGTGAGCCTGCCGCATTTTTCTCCCTCCATGAGGTCCAGACCTCTTGCAAGCCCCTCCAACATGCGATCGTTGCCAAAACTCCCCACGGTCGCCCACCCTTCCAGGACATCAGGGGCCATTTGGCACAACGCTTCATCCTCCGCCAGGATTTCCTCATTTGCGCCCTCGACAACCGTCACCTCCTCATCAACTTTCAGAACCGGGAAGACTTCCTTCAGGTTATACTCAAAGCGTCTCTGCTCATCCAAGGCAGGCCCTTCCACTTCACCGTCGGGTCTATGGACTTCTCGCCGGATTCTGACTCACCAGTCGTCCCCGTTTGGTTGGAGATTCCCTCCCTCCCCGCCAACTTCTTCAACTATGTCAGATCCGCTCCATCGCCGGGAGCATCGGGCCAGTCCTCAAGGTGGACAGGAACACCTCTTGTCTGCTCCGTGCCCACGCTGCTAGGGTGTGCGTCCAGCTCGACGTATCCAAGCCCCTCCCACCACGCGTTTGGGTTGGCATTGGGGGTGGTGTGTCTTGGCAGCCCATCGTCTATCCCGACCTCCCCTCTTCTGCTGTGGTTGCTCGCACCTCGGCCATCTCGCATCTGGCTGCAAGACGAAGGCCTCGTAGCAGGTCGGTGGGTCTGGAGGGTCCAGCTTTGGAGGCCAGGTCAGGTGTGTTCCCCCTCTCGCTGCCAAGGGCCCTGCTCCACCCACCACCTCGGTCTGGCATCCTACCAGTGTTATTGGTAGCTCACCTTGCCGTGCTGCCCCGATGCTGCCCCCTACTCCTTCTATGGACGGCGCTGCCATCCATACGTCTCCTGCAGAGGTGGTCTATGGGCATCTAGCCCCTTCGCCTGTGCTGCCTCTTTTCTAGTTGTGTGCCCTGCCCCTCCCCTAGCGGTGGGGATTGGCTTGGGCGCTCCTGGTTGCAGTCTCGACGACGTTCACTGTGGTGGGCTCGGTGCCGCTCAGCTGGTGGACCAGGCGTCGGCCTTGGTGGAGGGCCCTCCTGGTCCTTGTGCCGATGCGGCATTTACTCCTCTGCCACAATCTTCTCCAGCTGCCCTCTCCGACTTTGACATTGTCAGGCCAGCTGTTCTTGGTGTTGGTATTGGTGACGATGCAGCTCGCCTGGCTGACCCTCCCAGCGACTCGTCTTTCACCTTCCCCACCATTGTTCAGGTCCTCGCCGTCCCTGGGTTTGATCCCACCTCGCTGGGTCAGCACTCTGCTACTACACCCCCCCAATCTCTGTGGTTCGTGCCGTTGCCTCCCCTCCTGTCGCTACATTATGCCTTGTCCCTTTTATGGCTGTTCACTGCTCTCCTTCTCCTATGACCCTTTCTCCAAAGGGTGTCGACCCACGTCCTCCCATCATTGCTGGAGCTCCTGCGGTGCCGCGTGGGCCTACTGCCCCGGCGCCTCCCCGAACCATGGCTGTCTCATCCTCCTCGCTACTGGGTGTTGCCCCCTCCTGTTCTGTCTGTGCTATCGATGTGTTGTTCGACCAGTCCCGACCTACAGCCTCATTGGTTTTGGGTCTAGCTGCACCCGATGTTGTGCCTCCGAGTTTCACTCCCTCGCCACCTCTGATGCTAGTCTCTCCCGTTGCCTCCCCTGTAGGGCCGCCTGCTCCTGGCCTTGGTGCTGGCCTTAATGCTGCAGCCTAGTCTCCTCCTGGTGCTCTTGAGGACTCCGGTGTGCAGTGGCCTCCGTCGGGTGTCCCAGCTAAGCCCCGTCTCTCCTTCGCTCAAGCATTGAAGAGGGCGGCCAAGTCTCTTGCTCGTGGCTCGTCTCCACCGCCCGTCCGTGACTCGCATGCCAAGACTCCCTTCTGGGGGGTCCTATGGATGCGGCAGGGATCCCCATTGTTGGTGGCTATGTTCCCCCCTCTGATGGGGTCGAGGTGTCACCCTCTGCAGTCAGGGGAGATCTTCAGTTCAGCTCCCCTATTCAGATCCTATCCTTCCCGAGCCTGCAGCCTATCCTGCCTGGCTCTTTTGACCTCCAACGTGCTCATGTCGCCTTTATTGGTCCACCTCAGAAGGAGCGTTCACGGCCGACTTCTAGGCCTGAGGGCGTTGCCACCCGGAGTTCTCACCGCAGATCCAACTCGACCAATTCAACTCGGGACCGCTGACGGACTGTGTTGGTTGCTCTACCATATGATGTTTTTGCTGGGCCTTCCATTTTACACGTGTTGGCCTGGTTTGGAATGCAATCAAGGGGGGCGGGGGGTGAATTGATTGCGCCCCATTTTTTAAAAAACTAAAATGCAGAGATGATAAAGCTGGAGTAAATGTTATCCTGATAGAGAACAGGGAGATATGATAGAATGAAAATCAAGCAAGCTCTCACAACTCACCAACGGCAATACATTAAACCACTCAGACAAAATGAAACATGCGGACAGATTATATAAAACCCTCAACTCCTCGCATCACACTCGCAAATGAGAACGGACAGTATGAAGCAACAAATGCACTGATAGCATACCACAACGTAGAAATTTTTAGGTGGTTTGGACGCACCCCAGTGCAGTCCTACGTCCACCCCTCTCAACCTGAGAGGATTTCACTAAAACCGCTACTCGATGGCAGCAAAACAGACACACGGGCACAACGGCCCCACACACACACACACGTGTTCTCGCACGATGACGAGAATCCATGCAGACGGAGATGACGCTCCAAAATTGTCTATAAAGAAAAAGTATAAATAAATACAAGCCAAGTTCAGATACAAATCTATCCTCAAATAAAAATGTGGAAATGAAAGTTCAAGAGATCCCCCTTAAGATCTTCAACAAATCTCAGAGATAGGATGTAAAGGTCCGCTAAAAAAATTATCCGCGGAGAGGAAGAGTGTCGATGCCGCAGAACCGCCCAGCCTGGAGTATTCACCCAACGATCTACGCGAGGGTGGTTCAGATGTGAGAGATCAGCTCACTGAAGCTTCCTCTAAGTGGTCTTCTTCCTCCTCCAGCTTTATGGGTCGCCTTATCCTCCATTCCTGCAAGGATGCAACAATATTAGCCCAAAAAATACCTCCATCGATGGAGTTCGCAGGATATAAATACCCAAGGAAAGGAGATGCAAAAAGACATAATAGCCATGAGAAAACCCCTCCAAAATAACACCCAATCAAGTAGAGAAACCCTAAGGGTAAGTGGGTAAAAAGCCAAGCCAATCGGATCATGTAATGGGGGTTTCGAAATCAAAAACGGCAGACCCGATTCGGACACGATTGGACAAGTGTCGACTCTTAGAGTCGACACTTTGTTCAGCAAGTTTTGTCCCATTACAAAAGAACAGAACCCAGGGTGAAAGTGTCGACTCTCAGAGTCGACACTTTTTACCAGGAGTTCTATTTTCGTTAAAAAGGAACCCCAGACCTGTAAGTGTCGACTATCATAGTCGACACTTGCTGCCTACTGCAACAAGGCAGCAGGCTGCCCAACAAGTGTCGACTCTGAGAGTTGACACTTTCAGAGCAGAGACTGAAAAATGACTAATGCAGCCAATTAAACCTTAAAAACATTAAGAATGCATCAAGTCCAATCTAGCCACATTGAAATGCATTCAAACATGAATTCTTACCATGGATTCAATGGATTGAGAGCAATATAGATCCTACACTATTAGAAACACAATTATGTCATTCTTTGTTCAATGCAAATGAAGAAACCAACTTCAATGCATTTCTCCACAAGACTGCCTCCTTTAACCTGCAAGTAAGTATACTGAAATGCAACTTCACATTTGAGTGATTCAGAGTTTTTCAAACCAAATTCTTCATAAGCTCACATATCCAATATGATTCAAGCATTGCATTCATGAGTTCCAAGTTCAGTCCAAGACAAGCTCAACTCATTCACATATTGAGACCCAGTTGAAAAATCTTCCAACATTAGTAAATATCATGCGTAGCTCATTGAAAACCATTCATGGAACCTATCAAATTGACTTACACTTATCAAAGGATATGCAATGTAAATTACTAGATTGAACAATTTGTCTTCGTCAAAATACGTCGGGGCACAACAATCTCCCCCTTTATGACGAAGACAAAACTCCTTGAATTACCATAATGATTTGCATGAGTGAGACGAGTCAAATATCACCCATTGAAACAACCATTTTGAAATTTGATAACCAAAGAATTTCAAAGCATCTTTTTGTTTTTCAACAATCAAAAACCATTTTCAACTACCTATTCACAATATCACGCAACCATTTATTTCTCCCCCTTTTTGTCAGAGTCAAATAGGGGATTGATAAAGATGGAAATAAGATTGAATGCCTCATATTTACAGTTAACTCAGGGAAATGCATGTGAAGTGGAATGGATGGTCATGCAAGCACACATGCATCCATAATAAATATCCGATTAGGTTGACTCCCGCCGGCGAGCCCTTTGTCAGCCATGGTGGACCTTGGGGGGCCTTCAGTGCCCCCCCCGACATCAGCCATTGTCTCTTCTATCCCTGACCATCCTCCCTCCGTGGTGAAGCCGGCTCGTATGGAGCAGACATTTGCTGAGGTGTTGGTGTCGTCCATTTCTCCTCCGCAAGTGCCTGGCACGGTACACGCTCTTGCTTCCATGGATAGCGGGGAGCCGACATTGTTCTTCTCAAAGGAGGAGATCGCCCTTAGCCTGTGCCTATTCTCCGTTGCGATTGTCGCTCGAACCCCTCGTGGAAGACCTCCATTCCCACAGATCAGAAGCCACTTATCCAACAGATGCACATTTAAGGAGGATTTCTTGATCAATGCCCTTGACCCTCGCCATCTTCTTCTGAGGTTTCACAATTATGAAGACTACCTGCAACTTCTTCTCCGGGATTCCATGTATGTACAAGGCAGGCTTTTCAAGTTCTTTAAGTGGACTATCGAGTTTTCTCCGAATGCTGACTCCTCGATTCTTCCTATTTGGATTTCTTTCCCTGGACTACCTGTTAATCTCTTCCTGGAGCCCATGCTTCGCTCTATTACCAGTAATATTGGTCATGTATTGAAGATTGATCCATCTACTCTCAATCTTTCGAATACTACTGCGGCGCGGGTCTGCATAGAATTGGATATTTCCAAACCTCACCGGCCACAGATATGGATTGGATTTCCAGGTGGTGGGTCTGGGCAGGATGTCTGCTATCCGGAGTTGTCGACCTTTTGTTCTTCTTGTGCCCGGATTGATCACTCTGTTTCTGAATGCAAATTTCTGGGACAACAGCATAGTTTGATTGAAGCTTCTTCTCGCCCTGTTCTAAAATAATGCTGGCAACCGGTTGCAACGAAAGTGTCTGATGTTATTACTGGAAATGCTCGGGAGGGATCTTCAACTCCGTCTGGTTCTTGAAATGCTCAGGAGGGTACTTCTCATAGTTTGGATTCTAACCCAATGGATTCCACTATCGAGTTAAAGGAGCTCCTTGTGACGGAGAAGTTGCCTTCTCCATTAGCAACGAGGCTGGAGACTTCACTTTCAGCCTCCCAGTGAATTAAGGATGCTACATTATTGGAAGCCTCTCTAGAGCATGACCCCATGAGTGTGGTCTTACATTCTACTAATCTGGATCCTGGCATTGGTGTGCAATTTCCTAATTGGGAGCCCCCTTCATTCCAAATAGCTAGCTCGGCTGGAACAATTGCTCCTGTCCCTGAATTGCATATTGTGGAAGATTGTAGAGACACTAAAGGTATAGGAAAAGGCCAAGATAAAGGCCAAGTTGACATAATTCAAGTAGCTGATAAAACTCTAGTGGATGAGATTCAGCTTTGGAGACAGGAAATAGGATCTTCTGCTAATATCACAAATGCCAGCATTCTGCTGAAAGGGCAATCAGGAGTCATTACTAGATCGATGAAAAGGACTGGATCCGCGGGTACTCTTCCAAACATTTCTCAATTATAATGACTTTTATTATTTGGAATGTTAGAGGCATTGGGAATGATCTTTCCCAAGGTCGTGTTAAGCTTCTTATCAAAAATCACAATATTAAATGCATTGCTTTATTAGAGCCTAAGATTCAGGTTAGTTCCTTGAGCAAGATTTGTAGAAAATTGGTGATGGGGACATCGATTACCACTTTCCACTTCTCCAAGGGTCCGGATGCTCGCCATTATGTTCAGCCTGATTTTCTAAGATTAGCTATGTAATTTTTATATCTTTCTTGAGTCATTTTGATGTATTTGCCTTTATTTTGGGTCATGTCCCTAGGTCATCATGTTATTTACCTATGTTTGTTAGGCTAGGGGGTCATATGGGCCCAATTAGATGGGCCTGGCCCATGGGCGCCCTCTTCCTTCCCCACCCACTTTCTCCAGGGACTTTTTGTAAATGTTGGGTTTCCTATAAATAGGACCCCAACTCCACTTGAGATCAGTAATGAAGTATTGATAGAATTTTCCAAGCATTAGTGCACCTCTCTCTTTCTCTCTAGCTCTCTCTCTCTCTCTTCTTCTCTCTCTCTCTCTTACTCTCTCTCTAGGGTGCCACTTTCTCTCTCTTCCCCCCAAAATTTCAAAATTCTCTCTCTCTCCTCCTCATTCACTCCTCATTAAACCCCTCTCCCTTCCCTATACCTCACATTTACTCCCCCCCAACCTCCTAGGTGGAATACCATTCTCCTAGACACCTTTCCCCTTCCCCATTCACCCTTTCACCTTCCCAAGGGGGAATCCATTCTCCCAAACACCTCTTCCCCTCCCCAAGGCAACCCTTCCCATTCATTAGGCTACCATTAATCCATTTACATTAAACACATTCCAAATCCAAAGGAGAGAAACCATTCCCCCCCCACCCACTTGTGCCCCCTCACCTTCCCCCATTCCCTCCAAGCCCAATTTCGCAACTCCCCTCTCAGCCACTGCAAACACCTCCTTCCAGGCCTCACTCTCACCCTCCCACTTCTTGGAACACCCCCTCCCAGACCCCATCACAGCCAAGGGTCATCCCCATACCCATCCACCTCACTTCGCCTCCCATAAACCCCCTTTTCCCCCCCATCTTCTTCAAATTATAGCTCTCAGTTCGAGTGTAGCAGAAAGGGTCGACTTACAGAAGCAACCACGGAGTCATACGGAAACATCTGAAGTCGTATCATACATTTCTGGAAAGGTCATCCAATCAGCTTCGCAGGCGAGGTGACCCCGCCCCATTCTGAGTCCGGAGTTGTCCGGGAGGACCGATCTCCCCCGACGGCGCAGAGTCACCCCTGCAGAGTACCTGAACCAGGTTAGAGCCTGTACCACGACGGACCACGGAAGAACTCGGCCTCGAGCTCTTCTACAAAGTTCTCCCTCGTCTAGTCAACGTTCAGAATAAAGAAGCGGAGCTTCGTTCCACGTCCGTGGGCCGAAGTTACCATTTTTCTCCCTCGGCTGCGCGAGTCTGCCTCCCACAGTCTGCAACGACCTGCCTCCACTATTCTGAGTCCTCCAGTCCTCTCCGACATCAGACGGCTTCCCCGTCAGTTTGCTGCGAAGAGGGCTCATTCACGGTTCCAGAAACTCTGGTGGTTCATGAATCAGAGTCCGGGAGCAGTCGGGGTACTCTCTGCAAACGGCTGTCAGAAACAGGAAGGTGCCGTGCCCAGATTCTGTCTCCCTGATCGAACCTCATCCCGGGCCCGCAACTGCAACAGAAGAATTCCACAAAATTCAGAGGCATCCTAGTCCCAGATACAAAGATTTCCCCTCTAGTCTCATCATCAGAAGAATTCCGGACTAGAAGTTACGACCTCAACAATGACTTTCAGTCATTCGTCGCAGAGTGCAGGCAGATTCGACATCGGCGTCTCCGCTCGAGTTTTCGACGACTCTCCCCTTCCCGCCTGGCCGGCTTATCACCCCTCCCTGTGCGGAGGTAGTGTTTGAATTGTAACTCTAAGTTCCCCACCCCAAGTCCACCCTCCTGCGAGAGGTGTAGTGAGTGTAATTATCTAAACAGGGTTCAAGCTTCACCGGCACAGTGTGCGGGGAACCCACACTTCCTCGCTCACCCATCGTCTCCGACCGGGGATGGTTTCTTCAAACCAACCAGGTGAGCTTCTTCCCTTTCTCCATTTACTTCTGTTTGTTTAATATCCGTCAAGCTAGTCCGCTGGCTAGTAAGAGAGTGCCCATTCCCAGATCCACCATCTTGAGTGGTCATCGTGGACAATAGTTAGTGAGTGACCTAGTGCCCCCAAGGCACCCGGCCGCCCTTGATTGTGGGCATCATACCTTCGGGAGGGTGAACCTTAGTCGTGCTGGCCCTCTACCAGCAAGGGTCTTTTTCCACCACCTCGACTCGGCATCATCGAGTCACCACGGGGTACGGGTGCGCACGGTGAGACGGCGTCTTCAAAGTTTGCTCGAATCTTGTGATTGTGTTTACGAATTAAGTCCAAGGAACCATAGCCACTTGCTGTAGCTTTGTGTCACATCAACTTGGTATCAGAGCAAGTTCTAGACTTGTCTCTACAAGCCTAGGTCCTAGGGTCTTTGCATTTTCATCATCCGTGTGCATGTCCACCCGTAGTGGTACCTTGTACCGAGCCAACCCCTCTACCTCGGTTCCCCCATGAATTCCATTCCCCAAGGTTACCCAAACATCCCTAGGGAGGCTCCCCAAGCTCCAATGGATCGACTTGAGGCTGCCATTCAAGCCCTCTCGGAGAAAATGAGTAGGTTTTCCACCCGCCTAGAGAGACTCGATGAAGCTAGGGCCCCACCTAGGAACCATGCCCAACGGGCACCCCCTCCACGAGTTGAACTTGATAGGGAGGACCTTGAGGATGACTTCCACCATGAGTATGAGAGGCCCCGCCAGCCTAGACATTTTGAAAGGCGACCACGGGGGGACCCGGATGATTACCTCTTGAGGATGTTTAAGGTTGATGCTCCTAACTTTGATGGGTCACATAATCCACATGTCTACCTAAAATGGGAGAGTGCTATGGACCAATACTTTGGTTGGTACCCTATGATGGAAGATAGGAAAGTTAGGCTCGCGAAAATGCACCTTACCAAACTTGCCAAGACCTATTGCATGAGTGTAGAAACTAGGAAGAGGATTAGGAGGGAAGAACCAATCCATACCTGGGAAGACATGAAGACCCAACTTAGGTTCCAATACCTCCCCAACTCCTACCGTGAGGACCATAACCCGAAGAGCACTCCCACTCCCCCGTTTCCTCGCAGTCAACCCAAGACTTCCCTTAGGACCCCAACTCCATCACCCCAAATGATTCCTATCCCGATCACCACCACCATTCAAACCAAAGTGGCCCCCACTCCACCTAGGCCCATGACGGCCATCACCCAACCTAAAACTCTCCATCAAACCCACACCCCACAAGCTTCCATGGTCCCCACCGCTACCCCTCCATCTTCCCCTAAAAGGAACACACCTCCCAAAATCAATCAACCCAATCCTCCTCGACCCACCCATCTTCCACTACCAACCCCAATCCTACCCCAACTTAGGTCTCCACTTCTTCCACTCCCAAACCCAACCCAAGTTCAAGCACCCTCACCACCCCGGGTGCACCATGCCCCAACCTTCATCACCCCATCCACAAAAGACCTTCCCATTCCCTTGGAAAGCAAAACCCCCACACCCCAAAAGGATGAGAACGTGATTGAGGAATATGAGGCTTCCCTAGATTGGGAGGAAGAATATGAAGCCCAATACCAAAGGTTGGGTCAAGAAGGCTCCTCTTTATCCAAAGAGACCACAACGAGCCTAACTAGGAACATCCTCCCCCTTGAGTTGCCAGATGACCAACCAAGTCCCCCCACCCACCCTTCCATAAGAACTGTGATTTTAGGGGAACCCCTCATTGAATGGCTTAAGCAAAACCTCCTCCTCCACATCATGCACCCCCCTATGGAGAATCATTACCCAATTTTGCCCACTCCTCCATTCCACACAACCTACCAATCGTTCTCCTCTGTGGGAGCCATGAGGGACTTGATTAAGAGTATACTTTGGCAAATAGAGGTGACAAACATGTGGGCCTTAGAAGCAAGCTACATGGGGTACCTTAGTTTCTCACACCCCTCCATCGAGACCATCACCTCCATTTACACCAAGGGTCCTTGCATGAGTAAGCTCCTATTATTTCTACCCGAGCCTAATGAGTCTTACATCACCCCCTTACCCTCCTACAAGGAGCATTGCATCGAGTCCCACCAGGGTCAGGACTTCCACTTCCCTATGTGTGCCAGGGACCCTAGGGCGATCACTTGGATTGAAACCCCCCACCACGTCACTCACCCTTTAACCCATCTTGATCTGCTTGGCCACTCCCTATGGGCTTCCAAGTACCCATCACTCACCACCCACTCCCTCCTACCCTCACCCACCATGTCAGTCCTAACCCACCCATTCTGAAATTCCGCCCACACTATGAGAGTCAAAACCAAGGGTGACATCAACCTTGGAAATAAGGGAGTGACCCATCCCAAGAACCGCTTCGATCCCCATGAGTGGAAACCCCCAAAACTCACAAATGGGACCATCTTGATAGGAAACCATGTATCACAACCTTTCGCATCATGTGGTCAGACTAGTCACATCATTTGTGTCACTCACGCACTAGGACCGATGCATGATAGGTTTACATCTGGATGTCCAGGCCCCCCAAAGTCAGTCATCGTGAAGTCTAAGCATGAAGGAAACATTCATGGATGTCCGGGACCCCCGACATCAAACACCCTTTTGCATAATAGGTTCACCTATGGATGTCCCAGTCCTCCTAGGTCCATCAAAGTCTACGTAGCACCATGGCATGCTAGGTCCCCTTTTGGTTGTCCAGGACCCCCATTATCCACTAGGAGTCAACACCTTAGAGAGCTGCATGAGGATATTCACAAAAACATCAACAAGAGCAATGAGATTTACAAGAAGTCAGCTTATTCCCATCGCCGCCACCAAGAATTCCAAGTTGATGATTTTGTGATGGTGAGAACTGAGAGGTTATTCCCTGGGAATGTCTCAAGGTTGAGGACGCGTGGAGCCGGCCCCTTTCAGGTGTTGAGGCGCCTTAGCACAAATACTTATGTGTTGGACCTTCCTGAAGAGTACGGAGTAAGCCCCACTTTCTATGTGGCTAACCTGGTGCCCTATAAGGGTCCCACGGTGACACCCAGTGAGGAGATCCAGCCTACCCCACCCCTTGAGAGCGTCCCCACACCTCAGAGAGCTCCATCCAGCCTGAGATACTAGCGTGATCAAGTGGAGTAGATATTAGATGAATGGGTCACCAACACGCGGAGCAAGGCATATGAGCGATACCTGGTTAGGTGGAAGGGACGGCCACCTTCGGATGATGCCTGGGTGAGTCGGGAGCATCTCCAGTAGTTGGATCCTGACCTATTGGAACAGTACCGCAGCAGCAAGGACCCTTACTCGACAGAGTCGAGTTCTCTACACCCCGGGAATATGATGGGGACATCGATTACCACTTTCCACTTCTCCAAGGGTCTGGATGCTCGCCATTATGTTCAGCCTGATTTTCTAAGATTAGCTATGTAATTTTTATATCTTTCTTGAGTCATTTTGATGTATTTGCCTTTATTTTGGGTCATGTCCCTAGGTCATCATGTTATTTACCTATGTTTGTTAGGCTAGGGGGTCATATGGGCCCAATTAGATGGGCCTGGCCCATGGGCGCCCTCTTCCTTCCCCACCCCCTTGCTAATTTGCTTTTAGCACTTTCTCCAAGGACTTTTTGTAAATGTTGGGTTTCCTAAAAATAGGACCCCAACTCCACTTGAGATCAGTAATGAAGTATTGATAGAATTTGCCAAGCATTAGTGCACCTCTCTCTTTCTCTCTAGCTCTCTCTCTCTCTCTTCTTCTCTCTCTCTCTCTTACTCTCTCTCTCTAGGGCGCCACTTTCTCTCTCTTCCCCCCAAAATTTCAAAATTCTCTCTCTCTCCTCCTCATTCACTCCTCATTAAACCCCTCTCCCTTCCCTATACCTCACATTTACTCCCCCCCAACCTCCTAGGTGGAATACCATTCTCCTAGACACCTTTCCCCTTCCCCATTCACCCTTTCACCTTCCCAAGGGGGAATCCATTCTCCCAAACACCTCTTCCTCTCCCCAAGGCAACCCTTCCCATTCTCTAGGCTACCATTAATCCCTTTCCATTAAACCCATTCCAAATCCAAAGGAGGGAAACCATTCCCCCCCACCCACTTGTGCCCCCTCACCTTCCCCCTTTCCCTCCAAGCCCAATTTCGCAACTCCCCTCTCAGCCACTGCAAACACCTCCTTCCAGGCCTCATTCTCCCCCTCCCACTTCTTGGAACACCCCCTCCCAGACCCCATCACAGCCAAGGGTCATCCCCATACCCATCCACCTCACTTCGCCTCCCATAAACCCCCTTTTCCCCCCCATCTTCTTCAAATTACAGCTCTCAGTTCGAGTGTAGCAGAAAGGGTCGACTTACAGAAGCAACCACGGAGTCATACGGCAACATCTAAAGTCATATCATACATTTCTGGAAAGTTCATCCAATCAGCTTCGCAGGTGAGGTGACCCCGCCCCATTCTGAGTCCGGGGTTGTCCGGGAGGACCGATCTCCCCCGACGGCGCAGAGTCACCCCTGCAGAGTACCTGAACCAGGTTAGAGCCTGTACCACGACGGACCACGGAAGAATTCGGCCTCGAGCTCTTCTACAAAGTTCTCCCTCGTCTAGTCGACGTTCATAATCAAGAAGCGGAGCTTCGTTCCACGTCTGTGGGCCGAAGTTACCATTTTTCTCCCTCGGCTGCGCGGGTCTGCCTCCCACAGTCTGCAACAACCTGCCTCCACTATTCTGAGTCCTCCAGTCCTCTCTAACATCAGACGGCTTCCCCGTCAGTTTTTCTGTGAAGAGGGCTCGTTCACGGTTCCATAAACTCTGGCGGTTCATGAATCAGAGTCCGAGAGCAGTCAGGGTACTCTCTGTAAATGGCTATCAGAAATAGGAAGGTGCCGCGCCCAGATTCTGTCTCCCTGATCGAACCTCATCCCGGGCCCGCAACTGCAACAAAAGAATTCTGAAAAATTCAGAGGCATCCTAGTCCCAGATACGAAGATTTCCCCTCTGGTCTCATCATCATAAGAATTCCGGACTAGAAGTTACGACTTCAACAGTGACTGTCAGTCATTCATCGCAGAGTGCAGGCAGATTCGACATCGGCGTCTCCGCTCGAGTTTTCAGTGACTCTCCCCTTCCCGCCTGGCCGGCTTATCGCCCCTCCCTGCACGGAGGTAGTGTTTGAATTGTAACTCTAAGTTCCCCACCCCAAGTCCACCCTCCTGCGAGAGGTGTAGTGAGTGTAATTATCTAAACATGGTTCAAGCTTCACCGGCGCAGTGTGCGGGGAACCCACACTTCCCCGCTCGCCCATCGTCTCCGACCGGGGTTGGTTTCTTCAAACCAACCAGGTGAGCTTCTGCCCTTGCTCCATTTACTTCTGTTTGTTTAATATCCGTCAAGCTAGTCCGCTGGCTAGTAAGAGAGTGCCCGTTCCCGGATCCACCATCTTGAGTGGTTATCGTGGACAATAGTGAGTGAGTGACCTAGTGCCCCCAAGGCACCCGGCCACCCTTGATTGTGGGCATCATACCATCGGGAGGGTGAACCTTAGTCGTGCTGGCCCTCTACCAGCAAGGGTCTTTCTCCACCACCTCGACTCGGCATCATCGAGTCACCACGGGGTACGGGTGCGCACGGTGAGACGGCGTCTTCAAAGTTTGCTCGAATCTTGTGATTGTGTTTGCGAATTAAGTCCAAGGAACCATAGCCACTTGCTGTAGCATTGTGTCACATCAATTGGGAATGGTCAAGGTGATAGCCAATGAAGATAATAATGCTCATATATGGGTTATGTGGAAAGACCCGATGGATTTCTTAGTTGTCTGTGTTGTGTCCCCTGTGGTTCTGGGGTTTTGATGATGACAATTTTATGTCTCATTATGTTTACATGTACATCCTTGATGATATAATCCTGATGTATTATGAGAAACTGTCAGAACAGGTTTAAAGATGACTCACAGGTCATGAAGTCAACTCAAGTCAAAAGTCAACCAGTGACAAGTAAGATCAGTGCATAGTCAGATCAGGTAATGCTCTGTCTACTCTCAGATCTTAGCATCTAGTCAGTGCATGATTAGGTCTCATGCTATATTGCAAAGTCTGTACATTCCTTGGGCACTGCATAAGCATTCTCAGTGCATAAGTTTTTGTTTAAAGTCTGTACATTGTTTCTCAGTTAACCTTGTGTCTCACATAGCGCTTCATGTCCGTGCATAAAGTCTGTACATCGTTTACACTCCACATGACATGAAGTAGGTGCAGCCTTGTCTACCCACACACACAAGTCTATACATTGCATATGAATCTCAAAGTCTATACACTGCCTCGCTGCATTACCCAGCATCTCATGTTGTGTCTCAACATACCTAGCGTCTTTGTGCATGCATCGTTTCTCAAGTCTGTACAACGTCCATCGTCTCACTTAGCGTCTAAGGTCGTGTGAACATTGCATCGGCTAAGTCTATACATTGCTCCGTCTCACTCAGCGTCTCATGTGCATAAATCAAAGTCTATGCATTGCTTGTTAATGTCAATCTCACTTACCGTCTCACTCAGCGTCTCATGTGCATATGCAAAGTCTGTACATCCACCAGTTGATAATTGAACAAGTCTATACATCGTGTGTTCACAGCATACGCAAAGTCTGCACATCACCGTGTTCGTCTCACTTAGCGTCTTTGTGCATGGAGCATTCAAGTCTGTACAGTGCCATGTTCACATGCTTCAAAGTCTGTACAACGTCCTTCGCATGCTCACAAAGCCTATGAATCATTTCTCAAAGTCTGTACAGCCCGTGGTCGCAAGACCAAGTCTGTACATCATCTTGTGCATGCATCGTTACACTAAGTCTATACATCGCTGCATACACTATGCATTTGGGCATTGTTCATTACAGCAAGTTTGTACATTGCTTTCTCATGCACGTAAACATCAAGTCTATACATCGTCTTCTCGTATTCACGCTAAGTCCATACACTATGCATTTGAGCATCGTTCATTACAGCAAGTCTGTACATCGTCTTGTGTCATGCACTCAAAGTCCACACATGCACACACTTAGCTTGTGCATTGTGCTGTCATGCTTTAACACTAGGCATTGCAAAGTCTATACATGGCTCTGTGCATTAGATATAAAGTCTGTACATTCGTAAAGGCATGTCTCTGTATTCAATCTCAATGTACATACTTTGCTTATTCAAACTGAAAATAATTTTAACCTGATAGGACTTATACTCGAGGAGCTAAATGAGGGCACGTGATCCAAGAAGCTAGGATCGTGACACGTGTCATGCTGCAGGCTGAAATGCTGCCACGTAGCCAAGGTGTTAGGGTGGGAACTGAAGAGGACACACGCCCACCTTCCTGCTGCTGCTATATAATGAAGCCTCTTCCTCTGAAGATGACCTGATCGAAGCAGAAGAAGCAGAGATAGAGTCTACACGATCCAGAAGAAGAAAAAGAGTGAAGAAGAGAAAGAGAGAAGAAGCAGAAGAAAAGGGAAGTTGCAGAAGAAAAGGAGAGAGAGAGAGCTCGTGAGGATCGAGAGAAAAAAAGAAAGACAGTAAGAGAGAAGAGAAGAGCAGAGAAGAAAAAGAGTAGACAGTGAGACGAAAAAAGAAAAAGAAGAAAAGAGAAGCAGAGAGAAGAAGAAAGAAGAGGAAGAAAGAAAGAGATAGATAGAAAGCTCGAGGAGAGATAAGAAGCTTCATCAGAAGATTAGTTCCTACTGGACTGTGGATCAAATCCAGGCCAGTCAGCTCCTGCGAGAGTCACTTTGTGGATTTCATTTCCAGCTTTCTGATTGCTGTATTTTTTGTTATTATTTTTCTTTGTATCTGTTCACCTTGTTCTTCCGATTCCCTTGTTTGGGGTCGGGGTTCCTCCTGTGGTCTCAGGAGAAGGGAGACTTGTTCTCTGGTTTGCTAGTGACTGTGTGTCACTAGTGGTTCCCTCTGGTGTGGAGGAAGAGAGGTCCGTGACCTCTGGTTTGCAAGTGACTAGGTGTCACTTGTTGTTCCCTCTAGGTTTCAGAGGAAGGGAGACTTGGGTCTCCGGTTGTAGGTAGTGGTTGCTACCTGTGGGTTCCCTCCTGGTCTGGAGGAAGAGAGACTTCGTCTCTGGTTGCTAGTGACTGTGAGTCACTGGTGGTTTCCCTCCGGTTGGGAGGAAGAGTGGAGTGTGTTCCTCTGGTCAAGCTGTTAGGCAGCATTTGTTTACAGACTGAGTCTGCGGTTCTAGCTGTTGCTAGTGGAAGCCTCACTCCGGTTTGGAGTAAGGGGTGGACGTAGGTCTATGGACCGAACCACCTAAAAATCCCTTGTGTAGTGGTTTGTCTGTTTGATCGATCCCGCTAGATGCATGCTAGGACCGTGATCTAATTGGTTGTCCATCTCCTGGTGATTGATGGGGTATGCATCTTTGATGTTTGAGCATTTGTCCATTGAACTTGTGATTATCATCTCATACGGATTTTAAATTGGTTAAAATTCATTAAAAGATCCATTCACCCCCCTCTGGATATGTGTTTATCTATCACACCAAACTATCAATTGGTATCAGAGCGATTCTCTGACTCATCAGATCCAACGATCTATAGAGGATCCTGCATTTGTGGTGCGGTTCTTGGTCCGTAGGTTATCGGTTTACATTCATTGTTTTTGAATTTGGTTTTATCTGTTTCAATGGCTCATCCACCTGTCTTTGGTGGTTCTGATTTCAACCAGTGGCAAAGTGCTTTCTGTGCTATGTTAAATCTGTTGATCCAGACCTGTGGAAAGTGATTTCACATGGTCCTCATAGACTACCAAAAGATCAGTCCAAATGGACTAATAAGCATCGATCTATGTGTGCAGAAAATCAAAAAGCACTGGAGTTAATGAAGGCCGCGATGAATCGAGCTCTTCATTCATGTTTCCTTGATTGCAGATCTGCAAGGGATATATTGAAGATGATAAAGAGAGCCGAGAAAGAAAATCAAACGAGCTGCATGATGGCTCGAGGAAGTGAACAAAGCAGCAATCAGGAAGAAGAACAGGATGATGGTGAGGTAAACATTTTTGATAATTATACCCTAGACGATTGGATTGCTGCTTATGATGAATTGCAAGAGTCTTATGATCAGTTAAGAAAACAATACAAAAAATTGAAGAAGAGTAGTAGGTCAGACAGTTTGAATTCTGATTGTAAAAATTGTGCCAAACTGAAAAATGTTCATGATGCTTGTATGTCTGATATTCAAATGTTGAAATAACAATTTTCGTTGCTGAAGATTGAGAATGAAGATCATGTAAAAGAAATCTCTGAACTTGAGAAGAAGCTTAGCCTAACTTGTTATGATTCTGTTCAGAGTAAGGATTTGCTGAAAAATTTTGAATGTGTTAAGTCTGATTTAAACAAGCTGAAAAGTGAGAATGACTCTCTCAGAATGTTCTCCAAAGAAAATGAAGAAAGTTTAGAGAAACTTAAAAAGGAGAACACGTTGCTGACCGAGAAATTTGAAGCCATCAAATCTGAGAATGTGGAATTACAGAAAAATATTGAAAACAGGAAAAATATTTAAAGGAATTTGAGGCTGGAAGAAAACTTGGAATTAACTCTGACGATCAGATTTTGATAAACGAATTAATTCAGAGTGACAGACTAAAGGAAGAAATTGACAAACTAAAACAGTTGAACACCACCATGTCAAAGAGATTGCTGACATTTGAAAAAGATAAATGTGTGGTGTCCGATAATTCAGAAGAAGTGGAAAAGCTCAAAGCTGAAACAGAAAATCTTAAAAATGTCAATGCCACTTTAAGTGAAACACTCAACAGGAGTGAGGAGGAAAATGCTAAATCTGAATTGCTCATCGTTGTAGATTGTGATAAATCCACACATGAAGAGTTTAAATACGAGAATACATAAGGGGGAGAGATGATATAATAATAAAGAGAAGAAGCACGTGGTGCTAATAAGGAGGGTGATCGCCAGAGGGGTTACCTCAAGAAGAAACAAAGAAGATCGCGAATACCTGGTGAAAAATAGAACGCGGGATGGATTGTGAATTCCTCCTCCTCCTTCAATCGGTCGGCCGATGAAGGGGGTTTTCCTTTATTGATTACCCTTGTAAAAAAGACAAAACAAACAAACAAAGAGAAGTGGATCAGCCAAGTGAATGTAGTATCAATCCCGAATAAATGATATGATGATGAATAGAGAATAAAACATGCGCACCTTTTTTTGTTTTAAAACCCCTAAAGAGTTAGGGAAGGAGAAGATATGATGAAACTAATGCAAAAGAATAAAAAAAAAACAATGGACGTGATGATGCGATGAAGGCAAACACAAACAAAGGAGAAAAACTCCGTTGTTCCTGTAAACAGTAGAGGGGGAACCAACAAAGCAGCAGGAAGCAGAGGACGACTATGAAGAAATCACACGGATGAAGAAAACTCCTCCCTACTGTGTGCTCCCTGTGTCCTGTCTCTCTCTCTCTCTCTCTATGTTGTGTCTAACCTCACGCGAGATCGACCAGGGAGTCCTTTTATAAGTGTTTTTATCAAAGATAAACTCAGATTCGAAAGATAAGAACAGGCAATGGTTATCAACGGCAAGGACTCTAGTTCCCAGATCGAGCAAGGTGACCAATAAAGGTAGGGAACTCTCCAGGAAAGATGAGTTTAAGCAGGACACGAAAAGGGGAAACACGACCTACAGAAGGGCGTCAATTCAACAATTGACGACCTACATCAAGACGTTACTCAAAACACGACCATATCAAGGGCGTCACTTCTTGGATTTAATTTTGGCAATAAAACTTACTTTATTTGAAAATTATGAGAAAACGCCTGAGATGAAGGCGTTACTTGAAAACACGTCCTGAGGAAGGACGTTAATAAATAATTGGAATTTATTTTGAAACTGGATAATACCAGGAATTGACGCCCTCATATTTGGTCATCTTTCTTTAGAACACGCCCTAGATTAGGTCGCTTTGTTTTTAAAACACGCCCTTCATCAAGTCGGTAATCACAAAAATGCAAGAATAAATCACAAAAACACACAAAAATAGAAAAACTTCATATTATGAATGTATTGAAGTTCACTTTGGGGCGTCAACATAGTGACATGAGATTTGATCAACATACCGTCAATTTTGACGTGTCTACAGCTGCCCCACCTTGGCGTCTGCTTTGTAAGGGAGTGAGACGAAATGGAGTGAAAGTACAACCAACGGAATGAAGTGGAACGAACTGATAAGTAGATGCCAAGGTGTGATGTGACACGCCTCAGACACTAAGTATTGGAAATCTTTCCAAGATTCTGAGTGAAACAACTCCGAGTGATTCCAAGGAAGCATCGATTTGCTGGATAAAGGAGATTAAACTAAACAAGTAAAAATGTGCGCATGGCACGATAAGGAGACACCATTGGAGAGCGGTTACCAGCCAACGTGGACGTGCTACAACCAAGGTGGATTTGTGGGAAAAATAAAGGGAACGGAGATGGAAACCCAGCAAAGGGACATTTTCAAGTAATCAGCCTAAGCGGCTTCAAAGAGAATAAAGTACTCAATTTGGAATGGAATATCTCATGTCAACTCAATCAAGAGCAAGCAACCTTCATTATTGCCATAATATGAAGATTTTCAGCATGAAGCTCAAAGTCCTACATGATGCATGCTGGGCTAAAAGAAAAGATAAGACAAACTAAAAGATAGAAAATAATCAAGGATAATAATGTTAAGCCATCTAGATTTGGTCAAGAATCCAGATCTCTGAGCTGACACTAAGCCGAAGCCCGTTTGTCCACGCATCAAATCAGAAAGTGGAACCATCGTCCCAGACCTTTAATGACTCAACGGCCTATCCGTGTGATCAAGACTCTCCTGGAACTATCACTGTTTTTGATGAAGGGGAACTCAAATTCCAGGTTTATCAGAACCACAAGGTCCTTGATATGCTATAATAGCGTAGAATACCATATAGTAATAATGCTTACAAGAACAACATGATGTTACTTCCATAGTGACCCGGGCATCTCGAAACCTGTGATCTTCTGCAATTTGAAAAGTTCATTAGCCCTCCCATAATTTCAATATGAATAATCCTCAATTCAAAGTATGACATGATCATAAGTACTTAATAAAATAAAATTCCAACGAAATAATAGCACTTAAGTTCATCAGAGCACGCATGGAAGCAAATTCATAAGCTCACAAATTCACGCCTGGACTGAACGGCGTCAAAACATGAAAGGCGCCTGATTTTGAGGGCGTCAAAAGGAGAAACATGCCCTTCACTAAGGCGTTAAATGCACCAAGAGTTCATGAAGAAAACGACCCACTCAAGGGCGTTAAATAAAACACGACCTCAGTCAGGTCGTCAATTCAACAATTGACGCCCTAACAGAAGGCGTTAATTAAGCACAAACTTTCATTTTCGATTCGCAAGCTAAACCCAGTCCTAATAGCCATAAACTTTCTAACTCCAAATAGCCTTAAGACTCCCCGGACTTCTATAAAGGGAAGGCACTTCCTCAAATCAATCAAAGCAATCCTTCGGAGCTCTGTTTCTTCTGCTGCTTCTTCTCCTGTTCGTGTTCTTTTGGCAAACCGAAGATGGAAAGGGCACTTAAGAGATCAAAGTCCTCAACTCCCAGATTAACTGAGATTAATTGGCACATCAGCAGCAGAATCTCCATGAACCAGGTAAAGATTGAGTCTTCTATTCTTCTCCTTCCTTATCTTTACTGAACTATTCACGCAACCTCCTTCTTCTCCACAGGATTATCCAAATGTTCCAGGAGCTAGGAGATTTACGAAAATTAAGTGGCTGCCTCTTATTCTCTCCAAATTTTCTTCAGATATGAGGGTGTACTTAGCAAGATGGCACCTTCTGGGTCTAGTTACCCATGCCAAACGTTATGATCAAATCCATCTTGACAGGGTAGCTATAGGAGCTCTTGTAGAGATATGGCATCCTTCTACTCATACTTTTCTCTTCTCTACCTTTGAAGCCACCATCCTATTAGAAGAATTGGAGATGCTCTTGAGTTTGAAGAGGGTGAAGCAAGGGGATGAGGAAAAGATGGCCATCATGCCAAAACCAATCTCCTCTCATGAACTATTAACAAGCTTGATATCTAGCCCAAACTTAGTGAATCAAATCAAAGCCACTAAAGGAATCAATCTTCTAAAGCTCGCTTCATGGGTATACAAGAGAGCGGATCAAGCCAAAGAAGATGAAGAGATAGAGCGGGTAGCAAAGGCCTTCGTGGTGTGCTTGGCAGGAGCAATCTTATTCCCATCCACGGAGGACTTTCTATAAGAGGCCCAATTAAGCGCAATAGTGAGCTTATGGGAAGGAGATCGAGTTGGACCGGCTATTCTAGCCTATCTCTATAGCAGGCTTACCTCGGCGGTGATGGGAAGGCCCATCTACGGATGCATGCTAGCACTCTCTAGTTAGGTAGATCTCCACTTCAAGTTCGATCCATGTGATGAGGCCCAACAATCCTCAAGAATCTTCTCAAAAAGCCCACTCTCTTATATGACCGGTTCATTTGGGATAAGCAATAGAGTGATGAACCGAATTCCTCAAATTAAGAAGAGAGCGGAATGGAGAGAGCACCTCAAAGTAATGCCAAAGAATCTCTTCACTTGCGCCCTGTGAATACTCAAGACTCAAGAGCTCCGTGCAAGATTTTCTCCCGGAACGGACCTTCGGCTCATAGGCGCTTCAGAATTCATCTTGTACAATTCATACCGGTGCCTTCCTCAACTCGGGCTTCCACGACGAGTATTTGAGGATCCATCACACCTTCCTCCAATCAAGACACGGGACCTTGGCAGCAATGAAGATGGTGAAGAATGCACGACAGTCCATGCTTTGTGGAACATCAATAAAGCTCATCAACCTGTGGAAAACTTAGAAGAAGACAGAGAACAGTGGAAGTCTTATGTAACTGCTCTGAGAAAATTGAGACCCAAAATGGCTCATTAAGCATTGTAATCTTTCTTCCATATAATCAATGATATTTCCTTTATTGAGCCATCTTACTCTGTTTCTAAATAACTCTTCCAACTATGATTCTGTTGCAAATAACGCCTCAAGCAATGCCGTGAATTCACAAAGTGACGCCTCAGCCAATGTCGTCTTCCATGATTGATCGCGCATAACTGACGCCTTCACCAATGGGCGTTAACTGAAAAATGTCCTAGGACAAGGCGTTAATTCGATTCATATTCCAAAAAGGATTTCGTTGAAATTCCAAAAGTAACGGCTTCAGCAAAGCCACGTTTCATATAAATAACGCCTCAATCGTAGTCGTTACCCAAAAACAGTAATGATTATTCCCATCAAATCAATCAATCGCCATTAAATGCGTCTGACGACGGTTATCATTCCCATGCAAACAAAATAACGCCTTAAGCAATGTGATCCATTATCAAGAAACGCCCTGGTTTCAGTCGTTAATTCCATAAGACACGGCCTTCCTTAAGTCGTTAATTCCTTTTGACCGTTCGACTTAACTTTCCCTCCTTTCTTCTTCTTCCTTCGTCCACTTTCCCTCTTTCTCTCTTCTCTTCTGCAAATCCTAACCGTAACCCTCCCCCATCTCTCATTCTCACTCTCTCTCACACCTCCCCCTCTCCAACCTAAACGATGGTCGGCGGTGGCTTGAAGAGGCAGAGGGTGGCTGCCCCAGAGGTCGTGGACCTGGGCGAAGACGCCCACGCCGAGGAGGATGCTCCCATGGAGGCTCCGCCGGCGGCGGCCGAAGAAGAACAAGCCGTGGCGGCCGGCAACGAGACCGAAGGAGGCCAAGAGGCTCACGAAGAAGACGAAGAAGGAGATGGAGAAGATGGAGAAAATGAAGAGGAGGGAGAAGAAGGTGGAGATGGTGATGAGGGAGGTGAAGAAGAACCATCGCCTACGACGGCGGCCACTCCCCGTGCCGGCCAGCTCCGACGACCCAGGCAGCTGTTGTGCCTCTTAGGCACAAGCATGTGACAAGCATGTGCATTGTGTTTTGATGATAGCATGCTGATTTGTTTTGATGATTGCAACACAGTCAGTGCATTATGATATTGCGTTTTGAATATGGCTGCTGATATGATTGCATAGGACTATGTCTGATATTACATCATTGATTGCATGAGTTTTGCATGAGTAGTGCATGATGCGTTGACGCATGGGATCATTGCGTCAACTCACTGGTCTGTCCCAGAGCTGGTCTCTAAAATGTGTCAACTGGTGCGCCGACGCAGTTTGAAAGAGCTCAACTGGTGCGTCGACGCAGTTTGACAGAGCTCTTGATTTGCTTCATACATTAGCCTTGAAGTCTGTTCAGCCAGTGCACTTGCAAAGTTCATACATTGAACTGTGGCTTGCACTGTTCATGATTTGGGTAGCAACATCTATACACTGCAGGGTAAAGCCCAATGTCTTTACATTGCTGCATCGCTTGTATTTCAGAGTCTATACATTTGTTTTGTCATGCACATAGACTTCCAAGTCTACACATTCTTAGTGCATTGCATTGGCTAAGTATATACAACGTCAGTTCATGCATTGTCTTAGGCTAAGTCTGTACAGCCTACGTCTCATGCAGCGTCAACGCTGTGAGCATTCTCAAGTCTGCAGCGTCAACGCTGTGAGTGTGTACATCGCATTCACGTTTCACAAAGTCCATACATTATGCATGTTTGAGTTGAAGTCTATAAAGAGTCTGCATCTTTGGAAAGTCTGTACAGCGTAAAGTCTACACATTGGCACTGTAGCTCGCCCGTGCAAGTCTGTACATTGAAGTCAGTTCACCATGTCTGTACACTACATTCTCATTTAGCGAAGTCTCTACATTGCATACAAGCATCAAAGTCTGTACAGTGGGCAAGGGTGTACATCCTCCAGTGAACACATTAAGTCTATACACCGCCTGTGTTCATCTGAGTCTTATGATGTCCTTATATTCATTAAGTCTATACATTGCGTTGTGCATACCTTACATTGCTTTCGCCTTCACAGCAAAGTCTATACAATGCAATGCATATACTTAGAACTAATGACTTCGTTTCATCTGTCTGACAGGGACTGAAGAGGCTAATGAACCCCTGAACGCAAGAGGGCTGAAGACATCCAATTTTAGCTGCTGGAACACACCAATGCGTCAACGCCTTGATCAAGTGGCGTGGACGCAGTAGTTCAAACAATCAAGAAAGAAGCTTGTGGATTACTCTGGTGCGTCAATGCAATGATCAAGTAGCATGGACGCAGCAGTTCAAGTATCCCTTATTGCAGCCTCTAGAGTACATTGGCAGCATCGACAATGCATACTCCAATGTGTCAATGCAGCAGTGGAGCAACGTCGACGCAACACTTAAAAAAGGCTAGGCTGGTTGCTCACTGGAACGCATCAGTGCGTTAACGCCATTGATTGAGAGCGTCGACGTAGCACGCCCATCTGCTGAAGATTTGATCACTGGATCACCGTTGCGTCAACGCAGCAGGCTGATGGAGTCGACGCAGTAGTTAAAAAGGTTGAAGATCTCTGATGGCTGTGTCAACTCTTTGGAGCAAGTGAGTTGACGCCATCTAACTCCAGTTGCTGAGTGTACTAGTGCTGGGCACGTGATCCGAGGATAAGAACAGTGTCCAGATGAGGACACGTGTACTGACAGCCTGCTGGATGCTGCCACGTGGTCCGAATTCTTAGGGCGGGAACTGTGGAAGCCACATGCACCCTGGCTGCTGTTGCTGCTGCTGCTGCTGCTGCTGCTGCTGGTGGTGGTATATAATGAAACCTTTGTCTTTAGATGGAGGCTGATCGTGATCGAAGCAGAGAGCAGAAGCTGAGAGAAGAAAAAGGGGAAAAGAAGAGAGAGCTTCCACGATGCAGCAGAAGAAAAGAAAAAGAGAAAGAGAGAAAAGGAGAACAGAGATCGAGAGAAGAAGAGAAGTGCAGCAGAGAAGAAAGAGAAAGAGAGAGAGTGAAGAAAGAGAGTGAGATCGAGGGAGATCTGTTCTTGATGGACTGTGGATCAAATCCAGGCCATCCAGCTCTTTAAGAGCCACATTATGCTTCATGGCTTACAGCTTTTCGATTGCTGTCTTGTTCTATTTTCTATTTTCTATTTTACATCTTTGTTCAAGGTGTTAGTCAGCGGATTGCAGAGGTGCTGCCTCTGTACGGCTAAGCTGTATAGCCCAGCGATTTGCAGTGGAGGATTCCACTAGATAGCAAGCTGTGTTCCTCAGCGGGACGAGGAGGATTCCTCGGATGGCAAGCTGTGTTACCCAGCGGTTGTAAGGCAAGCTGTGATGCCCAACTGTTCAAGCTGTGAGTCAGCGGAATCCACACTCGGGTTGTGTGTGGGGTGGATGTAGGTCTGCAGGACCGAACCACCTAAAAACCCCTCTTGCATTATGGTTTGATTGCTTATGGTTTGCTTCCGCTAGATGTTTGCATAGGGGCGCTCCAAGTGTTTGATCACAGGTTCTTTAGATGATTTGATCAATTTTTGTTCTAAGTGTTTAATCTGTTGAGTGAGCGAAATTCTAATTGAGCGAAATTGTATTGGGTGAAAGTTTTTATAGGCTATATTCATTCAACCCCCCTCTGAATACTTGCACCGAACCCAACAATTGGTATCAGAGCGGTCTCTGACTTAACAGATCTAACAATCTGCAGAGGATCCTGCTATTTGTTTGGTGCATTTCAGAGTGCGTTCTGTATTCGTAGTTTAGCTTCACTGATTTAGTGCATTGCGTTGCTCATCTGTTCTAGCGCATTTCTCGTCGATTGCTTTGTGTTCTGAATTTTTCTGCTATCTGATTTGATGGCTAATATTCCAATGTTCAGAGGTGATAACTTCGATTCTTGGTTAGACAAAGTTCATCGGTATGTGGAATCAATTGATCCTAATCTCTGGAAGGTAATGAATCACGGTCCATACAACTTATCAAGAGATAAATCTAGATGGACTGAGAAGGATAAATTGAAATATTCTGTCAACACTAGAGCTGTAGTTTTATTAAAAGAATCAATTGACAGATCTCTAATTGAATGCATTTCTTCTTGCAGGTTTGCCAAATTTATTTTGGAAAAACTAAAGTTAATCAGCAATCACAGCAAGTGCTTAATGGCTGATCGTAGAAATACTGATGATGAAACTTCATCCGAGGTAAGCTTTGAATCAGAAGGATACTCCTTCGATGAATTGATAGAGATGTATGAAAATTTGTTAGAAGTTTCCAAGAAATTGAAATCTGAAAATAAGAAATTGAAAAAGAAATGTGATAGAATAAATCTAAAAGAGTCCTGTGAAAACTGTGCAAATATGAAAGAGTCTTATGATGCTTGCATGCTAGATGTTCAGAATCTTAAGAAACAAAATGATTCTCTAAAAATTGAAAAACAAACATGGTTGGATAAAATGTCAGAAATAGAGAATCAGTTGAATGATAAGAAAAAGGAGCATCTAAAAGGCATGCAGGAATTCACTCAAGTTAATTCTGAATTGGATAAACTGAAACTTGAGAATGAAGAATTTCAAAAGAAAATTGAAAATCTTATGGGTAGAATAAATGAAATCAATGGGGAGGCTTCACATTCTTCTTCTACTGAATTAACCTGCCATATGTGCTCAGCTCTAAGAGAACGAAATGAAGATCTTTATAGTGAGAATGAATGGCTGAGTAAACAAATTATCTCACTTAAAGAGGATCACAAAAACTTGGTGGCTAAGAAAATTAGAGTGGAGGAAAGAGAAGAGGAATTAATTGAAAAACTAGAGCTAATGTCTGGAAGAGAGAGATGTGAGGGTAATGAATTTCAGGCTAGACATCTTGAGGAAGAAAACACTGAATTAAAAGCTGAAGTTGAAAAACTGAAGTGGTTAAACACTGGCTTGTCTGAAAGACTTCTCACCACAGAAAAAGGAAAAGCTGTCTATGATGAAAATTCAAAAATTTTGAACAGTCTAAAACAAGAAATTGAGAAGTATAAAACTGTAAACCAATTTCTAAGCAAATGTGTTAATTGCAGTGAACAGGAAATAGCCAGTTATGAACTTCACATAACATCTTTGGAAAATAAGATTCAAGATCTAGAAAATTTGGTATCCAACTCTGCTAAGAATGAAAGAAAAATAAAAACTATTGTGAAAAGTAAGGATGACAATTTAAGAAAGGGGACAGACTGTAGTCCTGATGTTAAGGAAATTTCTAAAAACCAGCTATATGCTACTTTTGTGAAAGGCTCTAATATAGTTGGTACTTCAAGGCAATCCCCAAAACAAAATGAAAATCAGAAATCACCTTCAAAATCCATTTTTCAGTTCAAAGCCCAGAAAATAGAAAAACAAACAAAACCTGTTAAGGATAATCAGAAATTGAAAAGAAAGAGTCAAATAAATAAGGTAAAGACTATTCCTGCTCATGAACAGAAATCTGCTAGCTCGGTTGAGTCTGATGGTGTACATACTGTTCATGCTTCCTATACTCATTCATATGCATCTAGGAACTCATATGATAGAAACCATGCTCCTAGGAAATCTGATGCCTCTTGCTACTACTGTGGTAGGCATGGTCATTATATGGATGACTGTAGTGTGATGAAAAGTGATGATATGATGCATGATAAAACATTTTCAAATAATCATAACCACCCCAAAAGAAACATGTCTTCTTCAAACCAACATATCATTTGTTATAATTGTAACAAACGTGGTCATAAAGCTGTTGAGTGTTGGTTTAGGCCTTCATGGGGATTTACTGGCTCAAGAGGTAAGCACCCAAGGTGCTTTGAATGTGGTAAGTATGGGCATGCAGTCAAGGACTGCTGGTATGCTCAGGGAAACCATTTTACTTCAAAATTTGTTGAATTCCCTTCAAATAAAAATTCTCTTGGCAGAAATAAATCTATTTTTAAAGGAAAGACACCTGTATGCTTTGAATGTGAAAAACCTGGCCACCGAGCTTCTGAATGCTGGTGGGCAGGTAATGGTAAGTCAAAATTTCATGCATATAACAGAACATTTAATGCTTATGGTCATAGGTCTCATGCTCCTGTTGAGAAGCATCATAGGACCAGACAATCTGTTGTTTCATGTTATTATTGTTGAAATTTTAGACATTCCATGTCTGATTGTTCTTTTATGGAATTTGATGATAATGTTGGAAAAAGAATGTTTAGAACACCTGATAGGGGTAGTGCAGGACCCAAGACTGCTTGGGTCCCTGCAAGATCACATTGATTGATAAGTTGCAGGTGTGCCTTGGAGAGAGAAATAAAAGGGGTAATTTAGCCAAGGCACTTAAAAAGGAAGCCCCAGGATTCTACATTTCAGGTTAGTTCTGAACTTGTCTTTAAATTTTATCATCTGAAAATGCTGATTTGTCTGTTTGATATCTAAAATTGTTGAACTGTTCGTTTGATGTCTGATACTCTCTTCATGTCTAGCTGATCAGTCTGCATTCCAGACTCAGCTACTGAGTTTTACTTTGCACATATTTGATGCTCTTCTCTCACTGATTATTGCACTGAATAAATAGGCTGATAGATGCTCTGCACAATCATTTTTAGAGTCAATGAATGTGTCTGGTGTCAATGCATTGCATGCTTGATTACATACTTGGACTGAGCTTGAACGGGCCAGTTAGTGCATACAGTCAATGCATGTGTCTAGTACTTGCATACATCATTTGCATGACTGTCATTTGCCCATTGTCGTAGACTGCATATTTTTCAATGCATAATAGGGCTACTTTGCACTGCATTATCATTTGCTTAACCCTGGTATATCAAATGGTATGTTACTAAAAGGTAAGGAAATCTGCCCGGAGGTTTCTACCATGTGTGAGATGGTCTTTGAGACCAGGTTCTCCGCCGAGTACCATGGGTCCTGTCTTCATGTAGAACAGTGCACTGCATCATATGTTGAAAAATCTGAAAAAGGATGAAAATGCTTATAACTTGAATGCATAAACCTGAATTGATTGCATACTTGTCTCATGTATGCTTGGTGTATAGTCTGCATGTAGGACAGTATGTTGCATAGCATATCTCTTGCATCATGATGTCAGGGGGAGCTGAGAGTTCTATTCAATTCATTGAATCCTATTCACTTCTCAGTGTTCTCATTCAAATGATTCATATTGCCAATTGCCATCCTTTCCCCATCATTTTCACTAAACAACAGCTTTGCATCTGGTTAAGTACATTGAATTGTGATTATTGCAATTGTTCACTTATAAGAATCACTCTTACAAATTGAAAGGAACTAAAGGTTTAATCTTTATAAATTGGAGAGTTAAGTGAATGCACTTCAGAATTTGAGATAAAAGAAAACTTTTATAGCTCTTAATCTTTGTCTCATGGTAAGATTAGAAAAAGTTTTTGTAATGCCTAATGTGTTGATCTGGAAATTTCTAGAAAAGGTGAATAAGAGTGTGTACTGTTTTTCAAACAATCACTCTAAAAGAGATAAGGGCAGCAGTAAATAAGATCATAAATGCTATAAACTGAATATAGTGACAGAGCAATGGCTAAATTGCACTGAGAAATTGTGATATCCTCCAATGAAGCAGGAGAACTCATAGTCATGAAGTGCTTCAGAATATCTTTGTTCAAAAGGTCAAATATATAGGGAGAGTCCTCACCAAGTAACTGAGGGTACTGGCCTCTAATCAAGGTGTACCCTTAATGTCAAAAGTGAAGACTATCCCTTGTGGGTTCTGATCTGAAATAGGTCTAGTGGTTTATGCCTAGTAACTGGGGATACCTGCCTCTGATCAAGGTGTACACCTAATGTCAACAGCATAAATGCCACTGATCTATTCATTTAGTTCAAGTTCTAAAATTCAAAGGTGAAAATCAAACTGCTGTAACCCTTCGAAAAATCAAAAGTCAATGAGTGAAAATTATTTTTATCAATACATGTTCAAGTTGCCTCTCTTGAATTTCCTTGTTCAATCACAAAAGGGTATTATTTCTGACTTATCTATTAATACCGTGTGCCCTAGATTCATTGCCATAAATGGAATCTATAAACTCTTGTTCAGGGGTCAAATGTCTTACTCTAGAGTTATCACTGTTAAACCTGAATTTTTGTCAAATTTGTATGTTACTGATTCTTATACTTTAACAATTGTTTATAATCATGTCTCTTTTCTGAACCTAAGATTCAGCTGTTGTCAAGTGACCCTCCTACATTCTCTACCTTTGGTTATCTGTTCATATTCCTTCTCAAAAGGGGAGCTATTATTTAGGGGGAGAAATAATTAAGGGGAATTTTTCATTCAAGGGGAGAATGTTCTAGAAGAATTTGCATGCATAATGCACTTTGCACTCTTGTTTTTACTGTTTTTCTCTTTTTGATCATGTCAAAGGGGGAGAAAATCTTGTGTTCACATTGTGTTCCATTGTGTTGCCATCATCAAAAAGGGGGAGAATGTTGTGCCTCTTAGGCACAAGCATGTGACAAGCATGTGCATTGTGTTTTGATGATAGCATGCTGATTTGTTTTGATGATTGCAACACAGTCAGTGCATTATGATATTGCGTTTTGAATATGGCTGTTGATATGATTGCATAGGACTGTGTCTGATATTACAGCATTGATTGCATGAGTTTTGCATGAGTAGTGCATGATGCGTTGACGCATGGGATCATTGCGTCAACTCACTGGTCTGTCCTAGAGCTGGTCTCTAAAATGTGTCAACTGGTGCGCCGACGCAGTTTGAAAGAGCTCAACTGGTGCGTCGACGCAGTTTGACAGAGCTCTTGATTTTCTTCATACATTAGCCTTGAAGTCTGTTCAGCCAGTGCACTTGCAAAGTTCATACATTGAACTGTGGCTTGCACTATTCATGATTTGGGTAGCAACGTCTATACACTGCAGGGTAAAGCCCAATGTCTTTACATTGCTACATCGCTTGCATTTCAGAGTCTATACATTTGTTTTGTCATGCACATAGACTTCCAAGTCTACACATTCTTAGTGCATTGCATTAGCTAAGTATATACAACGTCAGTTCATGCATTGTCTTAGGTTAAGTCTGTACAGCCTACGTCTCATACAGCGTCAACGCTGTGAGCATTCTCAAGTCTGCAGCGTCAACGCTGTGAGTGTGTACATCGCATTCACGTTTCACAAAGTCCATACATTATGCATGTTCGCGTTGAAGTCTATACAGAGTCTGCATCTTTGGAAAGTCTGTACAGCGTAAAGTCTACACATTGGCACTGTAGCTTGCCCGTGCAAGTCTGTACATTGAAGTCAGTTCACCAAGTCTGTACACTGCATTCTCATTCAGCGAAGTCTCTACATTGCATACAAGCATCAAAGTCTGTACAGTGGGCAAGGGTGTACATCCTCCAGTGAACACATTAAGTCTATACACCGCCTGTGTTCATCTGAGTCTTATGATGTCCTTATATTCATTAAGTCTATACATTGCGTTGTGCATACCTTACATTGCTTTCGCCTTCACAGCAAAGTCTATACAATGCAATGCATATACTTAGAACTAATGACTTCGTTTCATCTGTCTGACAGGGACTGAAAAGGCTAATGAACCCCTTAACGCAAGAGGGCTGAAGACATCCAATTTCAGCTGCTGGAACACACCAATGCGTCAACGTCTTGATCAAGTGGCATGGACGCAGTAGTTCAAACAATCAAGAAAGAAGCTTGTGGATTACTCTGGTGCGTCAACGCATTGATCAAGTAGCGTGGACGCAGCAGTTCAAGTATCCCTTATTGCAGCCTCTGGAGTACATTGGCAGCATCGATAATGCATACTCCAATGTGTCAACGTAGCAGTGGAGCAGCGTCGACGCAACACTTAAAAAAGGCTAGGCTGGTTGCTCACTGGAACGCATCAGTGCGTTAACGCCATTGATTGAGAGCGTCGATGCAGCACGCCCATCTGCTGAAGATTTGATCACTGGATCACCGTTACGTCAACGCAGCAGGCCGATGGAGTCGACACAGCAGTTAAAAAGGTTGAAGATCTCTGATGGCTGCGTCAACTCTTTGGAGCAAGTGAGTTGACGCCATCTAACTCCAGTTGCTGAGCGTACTGGTGCTGGGCACGTGATCCGAGGATAAGAACAGTGTCCAGATGAGGACACGTGTACTGACAGCCTGCTGGATGCTGCCACGTGGTCCGAATTCTTAGGGCGAGAACTGTGGAAGCCACACGCACCCTGGCTGCTGCTGCTGCTGCTGGTATATAATGAAGCCTTCGTCTTCAGATGGAGGCTGATCGTGATCGAAGCAGAGAGCAGAAGCTGAGAGAAGAAAAAGGGGAAAAGAAGAGAGAGCTTCCACGATCCAACAGAAGAAAAGAAAAAGAGAAAGAGAGAAAAGGAGAACAGAGATCGAGAGAAGAAGAGAAGTGCAGCAGAGAAGAAAGAGAAAGAGAGAGAGTGAAGAAAGAGAGTGAGATCGAGGGAGATCTATTCTTGATGGACTGTGGATCAAATCTAGGCCATCCAGCTCTTTAAGAGCCACATTGTGCTTCATGGCTTACAGCTTTCCGATTGCTGTCTTGTTCTATTTTCTGTTTTCTATTTTACATCTTTGTTCAAGCTGTTAGTCAGCGGATTGCAGAGGTGCTGCCTCTGGACGGCTAAGCTGTATAGCCCAGCGGTTTGCAGTGGAGGATTCCACTAGACAACAAGCTGTGTTGCTCAGCGGGGCGAGGAGGATTCCTCGGACGGCAAGCTGTGTTGCCCAGCGGTTGTAAGGCAAGCTGTGATGCCCAGCTGTTCAAGCTGTGAGTCAGCGGAATCCACACTCGGGTTGAGTGTGGGGTGGATGTAGGTCTGCAGGACCGAACCACCTAAAAACCCCTCTTGCATTATGGTTTGATTGCTTATGGTTTACTTCCCCTAGATGTTTGCATAGGGGCGCTCCAAGTGTTTGATCACAGGTTCTTTAGATGATTTGATCAAGTTTTGTTCTAAGTGTTTAATCTGTTGAGTGAGCGAAATTCTAATTGAGCGAAATTGTATTGGGTGAAAGTTTTTATAGGCTATATTCATTCACCCCCCCTCTGAATACTTGCACCGAACCCAACAGCAGCCACGGCCTCGATCGCAAGAACCTAAACACAAGAAGGTAAGCCCCCAACCCGATCTCCAATTTTTTTAATTTTTTTTATTTTTCCTGTAATTTCCATAGCTCTCGGGGTATAAACCCTGCAACCCAAAAAGAAGACGCCCTCAGGGGCGTCACGTTTTAGAAAGGAAACGCCCAACCCAAGGGCGTTAATTAAATTATTTCCCTGAAAAATAATTAACCCCATGAGAACACGCCCAGCATCATGTCGCCCATTTACATTCATCATTTTTCATATCATGATGTTAATTTCCGTTAATTCCCATGCTTTAATTATTTCAAATATTTTCCATAAATTATTCGCATGCTGTTATTTTTATTTCATTTTCTGAAAAACTTGAAAACAACGCCCCCCACCAGGGCGTTAATTCAACAACAGACGACCAAACCAGCGGTCGTCCATTCATTAATTCCTGATTAAATTAACGGACCCATTTTGGAAAACGCCCCACCCAAGGGCGTGACTCGAAATATTCTTTAAAAATTTCAGAAATTAACCATAGAACCACGCCCAACACAGAGGTGTTTCTTAGATAACAGCGACCTAGGATAGGTCGTAAATTCAAAGCTCACTTAGAACCACGCCCCCCTTAGGGGCGCTAATTCAACAAACCACGACCTGAGGATGGTCGTTAATTAAATCAACATCAACATTTCAAACCAAGGCAGTTAAGTGAATTTCAACAAGAATAATTGAACAATTAAACAAAAATTTCTTTCTTTATGCGTGCAGGGGTTGATGAGGACACGAATCTCCTGGGTCATGGTCCGAGCAGCATATTACGGCCTCCCCGAGTTCCAGAGAGCCAGGGTAGATGCTATGGGGGTTCGGGGCCTTCCTTAGCATAGAGCCAGTCAGACCCAACCTACCACTTATCCAGGTTCTGAGGGAGAGATGGGACAGGACTAGCCGGGCATTCCTGATGCCATGGGGGCATATGGTTCCTACCCTGGAGGACGTAGCTAGGATCACCGGGTTGAGGGTAGACGGAGAGGCTGTGAGCGGGATCACCTACCCTGACTACACTGAGTTCGCCCAGAGGTTGTTAGGGCTAGAGATGGTCTACGAGACACCTAGCGAGTGTAGGACTATCTTCCGCACCGACCTGACTACGGTGATGGGCTTAGGGGATGCTAGGCATAGGTCCGGGGAGTCCTTAGAGCAGTTCTCTCAGAGGTTGATAGATGGGGCTAGGGCGGTCTACTGCCAGGACCCAGCCGACAGGGAGAGAGCGGACCGAGACCTGAGGAGGTTTCTGCTGCTGTTACTCGGGAGGCTATTGCTCGGGATGAAGGGCGACGTCATCAACTGCCGATTCTTGGGCATTCTCGAGGACCTGGAGGCAGTTGGCAGCTACGCTTGGGGAGCAGTACTGCTGGCGCATATGATGGCCGACCTGTCCACCGGGACAGGTCGATAGACGACTGTCAGTGGCTTCTCACCTTTTCTTCAGGTATGCATTCTTCTTTTTTTTTCTTTTCTTTTTATTTTTATTATGCATGTGAATGCCTCACTAATGCAATGCATGGATGCAGGTTTGGAGCCACCTATACATGCCGATGGGGCGCGTTGACCCACGGCCTGGAGGTGAGGGAGCTTTCCCTCTAGCGCGACGCTGGCTGCCGGTGGTGTTTGGGGCCCCACTGGGCTACTAGTTGTGGGTGCTGTGGAGAGAGTTCCAAGACTTCCCTCCCTCGCTGGTATGTATGAATGTTATACATCTTTCTTTTGCATTTATTTGAATTTATTATGATGATGATGAAATGATGACATGTATGTTTATGAATGCAGGTGCAGTGGAGACCCTATGAGGGAATGACAGACGAGGGCCAGCCGTGGGTCGTAGCGGGCCGACCTCGTTTTGGGCATGAGCTCTGGGTTCTTTGCCTGAGCGAGATCGAGCCGTTACGGCTTAGGTTGGTGATGAGGACGCTGGGCCTCCACCAGGAGTGGGTAGAGGTCAGCGAGCCACGGGGCATCGGGAAGAAGACGCGCGGTCGTACGAAGGCGACCGACTGGAGAGTGCGGTTCGAGGAGCAGAACGCCGACTGGCAGCGAGGCGGGACCAACGTCACCTCTCGCGCGACTGACAGCTCCGAGTACCTCCGGCGCTATTGGGAGGTATACGCCGGACGACCTCAGATGAAGGTCTTATGGGTATGTATGAATGCAATTATTTCTAAATGCGAAGGCTTATGTAACCCTATCATGTAACTAATATGCAATGGATGCAGGATGCACGAGACATAGCGGCGATGGATGCCCAGGCCCACCTACACAGCCAGGAGGACCAGCTGGCCGCCACACGGGCCGACCTACAGACCCTGGTGAGTGTTTAAATTATTTCTATATGCAAATGTATTTTTGTTGAACTATTGATGATTAGCCACTGACGGTCTCAATGAATGCAGCGTGCCCAGCAGGGAGCAGTGAGGAGAGACCCAGGGGAGGCCTCCAGCTCGAGAGGGCCCAGTGCAGAGGTGACTGCACTGGCAGAGCAGCTAGCTGGAGCGACCTCATGAGCTGAGGCAGCAGAGCGCGATCTCGCTTCACGGGTAAATTCCAAAACACAAATCCATTCAAATATTGATTATATAATTATGCACTGATGAAAATTCATTTTACAGACTGAGGAGCTTCGAGCCGCTCTTACCTGCGTTGATGAGGGCTTCCGTGCGACGAGCACACAGGTGAGTGGTTTAATCATGTGTTGCTTGAATTGCTAGATTACTGAATCATTGCATTAATTGTGGAACTGATGATTTGTTTACCTGTTTGCAGGCGACTCAGCTTCAGGTGGTACGTACCGAGTTGGCGATCCGTGATCAGCGGATCTCAGAGCTAGAGAGGTCCCTGAGGCGTCGAGAGGAGCTGCCTCAGGATGTGGTCGAGCTACGGGTGGCTCTTGAGCTGGAGAGGAGGGAGCGGGCCTGGGAGCGTGAGGAGCGTGCTCGTGAGCGGGAGGAGTACCAGGCGGAGCGTGCCCGGCACCTTGAGCTTCAGCAGGGGGAGCGTGCCCGGTACCAGGAGCAGGTAGCAGCACGCGAGCGAGAGTTGGCAGACTCGAGGACCCAGTTGATCCTTTCTCAGGAGCGGCTACGAGTGTCTGAGGAGCGTCTCCAGCGAGGGCGTGCGCGAGCACGGGCTGCGGGGTACTCCTTCACCAGCTCCACCTTTGTGGCGGGCTCTTCCCTCTGAGAGAGGAGTGAGGCAGGGGGTCAGGTTAGGGTTCCAGCTTCTTCACGGGGGCCCATGCCTCCTCCACCAGTGCCAGCTCGGGACGGCGAGGAGGAGGTTGAGAGTAGGAGAGAGGAGGGTGGAGGCGAGAGCTGAGAGACTTACTTGTACTCCCCCACCCTCACACCTGTACTCAGACATTCATGATGTATATATATATATGAGATTGACATTTTTTTTGTTTCCTGAGCACTTTGCGTGGTTGTGGCCTTGTGTTTGTGTACTTTCCTCTTTCCACGTTCTTCGTCTTTACTTTGCTTTGCCCTGTTTCTGCGACTGTAATCCACGCTTTGAATAAACATGTTAATTCATCTGTTCGACTTGGCCCCTTGCTCAATAAGCAAGGGGTGCCTTTACTTTTGACCTTAATGGCGGGTCAAGGGGCCAAGCCTTTAATCAAATAAGGCAAAATAAAATAGCTGATAATGGGGAGATGCATGATGCAAGCATGCATATGCAAACCATAAATAAAAGATGCCCATGCAAAAGAATGCAAGCATACATCGGGAAGAAATGCATTTTTTCTTCTTTTCCCTCTCATTTATATTTTTTTATTATTTTTCCTGAAAAATGCGCCTTAGAGTAGGTCGTGGTTCGCATAAAGATGCCCTAGAAGACGGCGTGAATTTGAAAAGGAAATCTGATTTTTTGAGAAAGTAACGACCCGCTTAGGGACGTTATTCGGAAATAGACGACCTAATCTAGGACGTTAATTGTATAAAAAGCGCCTTAGCCAAAGGCATTAATTGAATTATTCTGCAAAAAAGGGTTGACAAGGCTATCAGGACCACGGGTCCTACACGGTCACCATCTAAAATTCATTAACCTTTCTTGAGTAATTAAAAGGGGGTCGACGTGCTCATAGTTGACTTGTATTCGAGGTTTCGTACAGTGCAATTTCCCAGGTCGGTCTTGACCATCCTGCCAGTTCGTGACTTGCCACATAGAAAGGATGGAAGAAAATATAAGGGAAGCCCATAAGGGATTCTGAGATGCTCAAGGTAAAGTTACCTCCCCTACCCTATGCCTGTTGGGGTTCGGTCTTTGGCGTAGGGAAATTTGTTGCCTTTTTGCCTCTTTTATATTGCACGCATACGCCCAAGGTTTTCCTTCCGGGGACTTTACCCTCTTGTCATGCTTTTCTTTTCACAACTTGACTTTCACTTTGAATTTGATTTGTATTGATGAATAACCTAATTGTACTTGGGCTTTTGTGGCATTTGCTCCCTTTTGGGCCCTGACTTCCACCTAGTAGGGCGGCGGATAGGCTTGGCGGATCTACCCCGAGACCTCCCTTCCTCCCTTATGGGCCGAAGAAGAAAAGAACGGGTATTATCTTTCACTTTTAGTCAGGTTTTTGGCTTTCCATCGGATTTTGCACCGCTTGAGCTCAAGAATAAAGCGTGTAGTGTGTGTGGGTGTCAACCCCCTTTTAAGTTAGCAAGACTGATGAATGAATTCTGAATTTTGACCTTTCGGGCCTTGATCCTTCGTGTGCCATGGCCCCAATTTTGATCTCTTTTGATTTTGAAGAATTTCTTTATTTTTGTTTGCTTTTTTGTTGGAATTTCTATTTTTTTGGTTTTTTTGGAAATATTCCACTTTGTTTTGGATTTTTGAAACAACATTTTCTTTTGGATTTTGAAAATTTCACTATATATATATTTTTTTTGGATTTTTGAATCAAGGGTAGTATTTCTTAAGATACAAACCATTCCAAGGGTGAGTCAACTCTTCTCCTTCAGCATTAACCAGTTTATAAGCATTGCTTGGATAAACATCTTTTATGACAAACGGTCCTTCCCAATTGTGTTGGAGTTTTGAGCGGGGGCCACCCGGCTTTACAAAAATCCTCTTAATTACCATCTCACCGATTTTGAATTTTCTCTCAATCACTTTCTTTTGATAAAAACGCGAGAGCCTGTTTTGATAAACGCGCGCATGCTCAGCGGCGACCAAACGCTTCTCATCTAGGAGTTCCAATTTGGCAAGGAGTGAATCCCGACGTTCATCAATAGAGAGTTCCTTGTCAAATTGTACTCGCAGAGAGGGAATGAGAATCTTGTAAGGGACTACCGCCTCCATTCCATAAGTAAGGGCGAAAGGGGTTTGCCCAGTGGGGGTACGAATGGAAGTGCGATAGGCCCAGAGAGCTTCAACTAGCTTGTCTGGCCAGTCCGAAAATTTATTAGCCTCACACGTCTTTTTAACAATCTTGATCAAAGTTTTGTTAGTTGCCTCTGCTTGGCCATTGCCCTGCGGATAATAGGGAGAAGAATGATGCAATGCAATGTTGTACCTATTGCAGAGATCCTTGAGCTCTTGAGAGATAAATTGAGGTCCATTGTCGGTGACGATGGTGCTCGGGATGTCGAACCTTACGATGATGTTCTTCATTATGAATTTACAGACAGTTGATGCTTTAATCTCCACGTAAGCTTCTGCTTCCGCCCACTTGGTGAAGTACTCCGTTGCCGTGAGGATGAACGACTTTTGCTTGGTCAGGAGGTTTGAATCACCAAGAGGTCCAATGATATCAAAAGCCCACATGGAGAAAGGCCATGGGGAGGACATAGGATGGGGTGAAGAGGCAGGAGAATGAATCTTGTCCGCGTGCAGTTGGCACTTAACACACCTTCGAACATAGATGGAACAATCCTCTTCTAGAGTGGGCCAATAGAAACCTAGCCTAAGAATCTTCTTAGCTAGCATCTGGCTATTCACATGACCACCGCATACTCTAGAGTGCGCCTCCTCCACAACCTTCCAAGATTCGTCATCGTCAAGGCACCTTAACAAAACACCGATGAGCCCTCTCCTGTAGAGTACTCCTCCAACCAAAACATACCGTTGAGCCACTCTTCTAATTGCCTTCTTTTCTTCCACAGTGGCTTCCTCGGGATAGGACTGATCATTGCAATATCTGGCAATCTCATAATACCAAGGCTTCTCTTCGTCAGCCAATTCTTCTTGCCAATCCAAAAGCATGACCTCTCTGCCTTTGAGAGCTTCCCTTTGCTTAACCTTTTCAAGCACTTGATCCCTAACATCGAGGAACGCACGATCCTTAATAGCTGGAGTGTCGCGCTGATGAATCAGGGGAACATGAAAATCATGCTCAGGAGGGAAGACTAAAGCCGAAGCTAACGAGGCAAGGGCGTCAGCCAAGATGTTCTGACTACGAGGAACATGGACGAAAATCAATTTGGTGAAGAGCTTGGCATAAGCTGAAGCAAGTTCCTGGTAGGGTTTGAGCTTAGTATTGATAGTGCGGCACTTGACCAGCACCTGGGCAGAATGAGCTGACTATCACCCACAATTCGTAGATGAGTGACGCCATATTGATGAGCGGTTTGAAGACCGGCCAAAAGAGCTTCATACTCAGCTATATTATTTGTGACGGGGAAAGTGAGCCGAGCAGCAAATGGGATGGTGACCCCTTCTGGTGTTAAAAGAACCATGCCGATCCCTCTTCCTTGAGAATTTTGAGCTCCATCAAAATGTAATGTCCACATAGGATCATGAGGTTGATTAATGGACATCAGTTCTTCATCTGGAAACTCCGAATTGACAGGATAAAAACGAGGTAGAAGGTGGTGAGCAAGATGTTCGGCAATGGCGTAACCCTTGATAGCTTTCTGTTGAATGTAAGTGATATCAAATTGAGAGAGGAAGCTTTACCAGCGTGCTAATCGATCAGTGAGGATAGATTTTTCAAGGAGGAATTTAATTGGGTTCATGCGAGCAATGAGGTGAACCTCGTGAGCTAGGAAATAATGCTTTAACTTCTGAACTACCCAGACCAAAGCAGCGCAAGTCTTCTCCATGGCTGAATACCTCTGCTCACAGGGGTTAAGAAGTTTAGACATGTAGTATGCTGCCCTCTCCTTACCTTCTTCATCCACTTGAGCTAAGACAGCACCTACGGAGTCATCCAGGACTGAGACATAGAGAATGAGTGGTTTGCCTGGAATTGGCGGCCTCAGGATAGGAGGATTGGCCAAATAATCCTTCAATCCGTCAAAGGCTGCCTGACACTTGTCATTCCAATTAAACTTGACTCCCGGCTTAGTAAGCTCGTAAAACGGCCTACATCTTTGTGAATGCTGGGAGACAAAGCGGCGGATAAATTGTAACCTCCCGATTAATCCTCGAACTTCCTTCAGATTCTTGGGAGGAGGCATGTCTCTGATGGCCTTCGCCTTATTGGGATCAACTTCAATTCCCCTTTTGCTAACAATGAAACCAAGCAACTTCCCTGAAGAAACGCCAAATACGCACTTCTTGGGGTTCATCTTCAACTGATACTCTCGTGATCTTTGCAAGACCTTAGCTAGAACCCCAGGATGCTCAATCCTTGTCCTTGATTTCACAACCAGATCATCCACATACACCTCGATATAAATATGAATCATGTCGTGAAAAATCGCCATCATAGCCCTCTGATAGGTAGCTCCAGCATTCTTAAGTCCAAAAGGCATGACCACATAACAATAAGTACCCCATGGTGTAGTGAATGATGTCTTCTCTTGATCTTCTTCAGCCAGACGAATTTGATTGTAACCTGAAAAGCCATCCATGAAAGAGAGAGTTTCAAATCCTGCCGTATTATCGATCAAAACATCAATATGAGGGAGGGGGAAGTCATCCTTAGGACACGCGCGGTTGAGATCCCGGAAGTCTATACAAATCTGAACTTTTCCATCTTTCTTCATAACCGGGACGATGTTAGCCACCCAATTGGGGTAGAGGACAACTCTAACAAATCTAGCCTTATGGAGCTTGTCGACCTCTTCTTTCATCTTTAAAGCCATATTAGGGTGGAAACGCCTCAACCGTTGCTTGACCGGCACAGACCCTGGCTTAAGTGTAAGGCGGTGTTCGACGAGTGCAGGGTCTAAACCAGGCATATCTTCATAACTCCATGCGAACGTGTCCTTGTATTCTTGCAGAACCAAAATGAGCACCTCCTCTTCGGAGGGCGGCAAATTCTTGCTTATGAGGACAATCCTAGGGTCTTCCTCGGTATCCAAATTAATTTCTTTGGTAGGCTCTTCTACAGAGGCTGATGGTTCGTCAAATCGTCTTATGCCACTAGCAAAAGCATCAGCCTCGTCTCATATTCTTCATAACTTTCATCCCCCTCTTCAATAGGGTCTTCATCATTCATAATTTCATAGACACCCAAACCCTCATAAGAAACAACAGTATCCTCATATTCCAGCTCTGGCAGGATGATCGGATTTTCTACAAATCCAGGAAGAGCTAAACAAGCCTGGCATCTTCTAGCTAACTCCAACAGAAACCTATGGGGAATCTGATTACCTTGGACTTCTTATGTGAATCTACCCCTTGAATTTTAGCGTTAGCAAAAGAAGAGGAGGAGCAACTAGCTTGATCAGAAGAAGGAAGGGAAGGAGGTAAAAAAGTGGATACAGGAGGTAATACAGGGAAGTCCCCTCACCAGAGGGGGAGAAAAGATTTAGCAATGAATCTTGAAGGAGCGGCCCCTGGGTCAGGACGCACTCAGAAGAGAAATAGGAGGTCTCCTCAGCAGAAATGGAGGTTTGGAAAGTTGGAATTTGGCATTTTTTTTGTTTGTTTCTGTCTTTTTCTTCATTTTTATTTTCTGTTTCAAGAAGAAAGCAGTGTGAAGGGAGGATAGCAAGTGGAGTGGAAATTGCCAGATCAGAGAAAGATTGAATCAGTGATGGCCCACGCGGGGGCGTGATGGAGAGTTTAGAAAATCGCTCGAGGAGCGAAGAAGGAATTGTGAGAGAAACTTGGATTGAATCTGGAGACAAATTGATTGTAATCGGAGGCGGTCTTGGCACGCGACCAAACCGATGAGAATATAGAGAAGCAAGCACAGATGGATGCATGGAAGTGAGAGAAAAGAGGCCGGCCCACAGCCTATCCACGGTGAAACCTTCTTCAAACGGAACATCTGGCTCTCCAGTATCAGTGTAGTCACTCAGCAGCTGCCTCTTATCTATAATTACGGCCGGCTTCTCAATCAATTCATGAATAAGTGGCGGCCATTCCGGATCAGTCGGCATGAAGAGGCGGCTCAAAGAAATAGTAATATCCTGCATATCGAACCACCTGTACCAGTCACATTCTGGATCATCCATTTTCCTTCTCTTGTCAGGCCTTAAGGACTCCAGGGCTTTATATGTGGCCAGCGGGGCAATATGACGAGCAAACTGTCTAGCATGGACGTCCTGACAATCTAGCATGGAAGTAATTACGGTAGTTTGCTCATTATTTTGAAAGCCACCTGTGGCAAAATGTGTCTTCAATGTCCAAGTGAGCGGTTGGCGATCTGTTTTTAATGTAGATGTCATAAATGCCCATGGTTCATCTTTGTTTTTGCCTGGCCCTTTGTAACCTAGGCCACCTCGTGTAATCAGCTTCTGAGGTTTAACAGGCCTAATCTTGCCTTGACAATTGGCACCCAGACCTTTGCCATTTTGATACCCCATTTTCATTAAGATGTTCCAGCCAGAGGTGTTCATCATGCTTTTCTTCTTCTTCCCCTTGGACGGCAAGGGTGTCGTAGCAACTGTCGTGACTGTCTCGGGCGGCATTGGCCGTGAGGGAGGGACGTCCAATACAGATAACAATGGCTTATTGGCAGGCCAAATAGAAGGAACCGATGAAGCCACATGAATATCCTCTTCTGGCAGAATTGGCATACTGGTAACTTTGATGATGCGGCCCTTGTGTGGGAACTTGAGACATTGATGATTTGTAGAGGGCACTGCATCAAGCTGCTGGATGTAGGGACGGCCAAGAATGCCATTAAATGTTGGATCCATGTCCAAAATATGAAAATCAGCTGTGATTGTTGCTGGACCCAAACTTACTTTTAAAGTAATCATGCCTAGAGGAGGCTTCTTCGTGTTATCATATGCAGTGACCGTTATGGTGGACGGCCGAATTTGGCTTTCCGGAATGCCACACAACTTCAAAGTGCTCGGCGGCAAGACATTGATGGATGCCCCAGTGTCCACCAAACACTGTTGTACAGCCACCTTATTGATATCAACTGTGATGCATAGAGCATATTTTCTTGCTGAGATCGATGCCAGCTCATGCTCATAAAAAGTGATTGCTGGTTGACTGCCAGTAGGTGTTAAGACTGCGGTTATCTGCTCGACTGGGATGTCCTCATTGACCATGACTTTCTGCAGGTATTCCTTTAGAGCCATCTGATGAGTAGTCGACCTCTTGATCAGTTCTAGAATTGATATTCTTGCCGGAGTCCAGTCCAAATGCTTTAACAAGTCGTATTCCGTGCCTGGTATGGACTCCTGTTCCTGTTCCTGTTCTTGCGGCCCCTGCGCGGGCTCTAACCCTCTCTGTGGAAAAATACGGTGGAATATCCGTCCGCTGCGGAGCGGCGCCACGCCTTGACGTGCCTCTGTCGGGGCAAGTGTGGATGGAGGGTTAGAAGAAGAAGAGGGTGCGTTAGTGTTGATAAGCGGTGGAGGAGTGTTTGAAGAAGGAGCCCCCACAGGGGGTGTTGATGAAGAGTTCAATGAAGATGCCCTCGTAGGAGGCGTAGGAGGAGGAAGGGATACCCGGATGCGGGGGGAATTGGTGGGGGGTGGAATGAGAAGAGTTCTGGGTACAAAAGGTGGTGGAACCGATGGTGGTGGGATCCTTGCCGGTGAAGGAGTAGTGGTGGCGAGTGCAGTGGGCGTTGGCGATGGGCGGATGAGGAGTGGCCTAGGTGGCAGTGGCGAAGGGTTGGTGGTGGATGGGTTTTGTTGTGGCGTAGGCTGTGGAGGTGGTAAGCGTGTAAGAAGGGGGCGAATCGGCAAGGTTGGAGAATTGGTGACAGGAGGTGGATTAACGGGGCGCAGAAGAGATCGGCCCACTTGGGGAGCAGAAGAAGAAGAAAGGGTACGTAAGAGGCACAGAGGTTGATTTTGATTGTGATTAAATGCCCCGACAGAGGCGTTTTCTTCATGCCATCCCTGCCCTCTCTCTACCTCGGAGAGAGACGTGATAGGGTTTACGTGCTTGTTTGGCGGGTGCTCCGGTAGTGGATTGTGGACGATCCCCATATCGTGCTGAGGCGCTGGAGCTTGTTGTTGCTGCTGTGGAGCTGGTTGCTGTGGCTACTGAGCCTGTTGCTGCCGAGGAGATCTTCTTTCTTTCATGGTGGCGATGAACTGTCTCATCTCATCCCAATTGATGCCACCCTGGTCATTTAGGTCATAAATGTAATCTCTGAAGTGGAAGCAACGATCAAGGTTGTGACCAGGTGCACGATGGAAAGCGCAGTAACGGGATGTATCAACATTAGCGAGCCACGCTGTTCTTTCCCTTGGTAACATGAGCAAATTGGTGGCCATTAAAGCATTGAAAATATCCGGGAGACTTTCTGGTAGTGGAGGATAGTGGTCTCTTTTGGGGCCAAGTGGTGGTCTCCGTTGTTGTTGTTGGCCGTAGTTGGTAGGTGGTGGTACCTGGTGGTACTGTTGCAGAGCTGGAGGGTCAGCGCGGGGCGCTTGGTTTTACGGTGAAGCAAAGGAATGTTGGGGTGCGAATTGGCATTGCGGAGTGGAGTTGAAATGGGGGTTTTATGGTGGAGGTGGGTTAGGCCGTGGGTGAGATTGATGGTGGGGGTGGCCAACTACACCAACCTGCTCGTTTGCAATTGTGCCCTCCGTCGTGGGCCCGCTGTTGTTGACATTCATGCTTTTCTTAAATAGCCGTGGCTTCGGCTCAAACATGCCCATAATGGGCGAATCCTTCATCTGCGTCTGGATATAACGAGCCCTTTCATAGAGCTCCTTCATGGTGGTTAACCTATTCATGGCCAAGATATGCCGGAACTGAGGAGTTGCATTGGAAATTATCATCTTGACTTGTTCTTGTTCCGACAGTGTATCTTTCAACTTTTCGGCCATCAGCCGCCATCTATCAGCAAACATTATGAAGTCCTCCTCGGGCTTCATTTTTTCCGCAACTAGGTCCGTGAGTGAGAGGGAGGGTCTGACCCGGTCTCTGTACTTCTGCAAGAACTTCCTCTGAACGATATCAAAGTCATCGGCATCAGTAGGATCTAATGAATAGAACCATTCAAGGGCTGGCCCCTCCAGAGATCTTCTGAATAAGTAAGCCAAAGAGGCCTTGTTGTCTTGCCAAAAGGAGGTCTCGTACATGAAATCCTTCAAATGAATAAAAGGATTACCAGTCCCATTATATCGCCGAAAATTCGGCATCTCAGATGGTGGTAAGTGGAAGACTGGTAATGTAGGGAGCGAGATCTCTGGGGCATTCTTAGCCATAGTGACCTTCTTCAGTTGCTCTTCCATGCTTGCCAACTTCTGAAGCAGTAGAACATTAGTGTCGGACTCGACTGGGGCCAGATTTTGAATAAAAGAATGCGGTATAGGCGTCCGTAGAATTCGGGGAGGTTGGAGAAATTGGTGCCTAACCGCAGAGTGGCTCGCCTGTTGGGCCGGCATGGCCGTACCAGGCGTTGGTGGATGGGAAGGAGGTTTATGTAGGACCGCCTGGTCATTAACAATGTGATGGCCACTCTCGGCCGGAGGGGGATTGGGGGAGGAAGAGGGAACGGACTTCCCTTTCAAAGCGGCCTGAACTGCCTGCCGCTGGGAATCATCCAACTGAGATAGTGCATTAATTAAATCGGTGACGTTAATGGATAGGGAAGAATTCCCGGAGGTGTTGGAAGGCACAGCTTGAGAAGAGGGCTCAACCTCTTTGGAAGTGGTGTCGACCACATGAACATGCGGATAATGGGAATGAGGAGGGTAATTTCCCTCATGATAGATGGAATCTTGGAGGGGGATTTCATATTGACCGAAAACATTCTCATCCTCATCATCATAAGAATATCCGTAGCCTGCCATGTTGATGATCTTACCTAGACGGAGTTGCATGCTTAAAAAGAGAGAAAGCTTATAAAGGAACTATCAAACAAAACCCACTCAATCCAAACAAGCCAAATCAACCCAAGCAAGTTTATGCAACCAAGTTGAGATGAGCGCAAGATTTTAGTGTTACACTTGAGATTAGAGTTGATTAAGTTGCATAATAATTCCCTCTTTTGCAAAGTGAAACCTAGTTTATCCAAGTGTGATCTCCGGGTTAACTAGATTCTTTCTCTTTTCTCACCAACGATAGGTTCTCTATACTCCGGGTACTTCAAGGGTACAACCAGCCCGGCGTCCGTGAGGGAATCCACGGGTGCGGGGACTTACGGAGGTCTTGGAAAAGGGATTTCCGGTCCAAAGAGACGGAGTGCTCAATGGAGGGTTGTCCCGATTCCAAGAGAGGTATGTGGAATCCTAGTGTAGAGAGAGGAGGTCTATCAACCAAATGCCACAAGATGCAAAATAATATGATCAGATCACAGCAATATAGGCAAGCAATGTAATAATCAGTCCAGCAATCACAGACAGTAACAGGAAACAGGTTTCTGTAAAACGCAGGAAAGAGACGACCTGGGGCAGGTCGCTATAAACCAAAGAGACGACAGAGTCACTGTCGTGAATCACTGTGAAAGCCCACGAGCCAGCAGTGAAAAAAAACAACATGCCTCTGGGTGAGGCGCTATAAGCGAAAAGGACGCCTCTGCAAGAGGGCGTCAAATCTGAAAAATGTGCCTTGACGTGAGGCGCTATGCAATAAAAGGGCGCCCTGGGGCAGGGCGTGAATTCACAGATAGTGTGATAAAAGTAGTAGAATAATGAAAGACGCCTTGGCAGAAGACGTAACACAGCAATAAAACGCCCAGGATGAAGGCGTTAAAAGAAAAAGTGCCTCTGGTTAAGGCGTTAATTAAGGAAATAATCAAACAATCACAAACTGGCTGATCCCGGGAGTGTGCAGTGTGCACGGTGGAGGTGCCCGTGGGGCACAAACGGAGGGGTACTGTGGGGGGAAGGGCACACGAGGGGAAAGGGCACACGTGGGTGCCAATAGGAGATGGTAATCAAAAGAAAAACAGTGATGTCCCACCGTGATCGCCAATTTGTAGATCGTGATAAATCACACCTGAAGAGTTTAAATACGAGAATACATAAGGGGGAGAGATGATATAATAATAAAGAGAAGAAGCATGTGGTGCTACTAAGGAGGGTGATCGCCAGAGGGGTTACCTCAAGAAGAAACAAAGAAGATCACGAATACCTGGTGGAAAATAGAACGCGGGATGGATTGTGAATTCCTCCTCCTCCTTCAATCGGCCGGCCGATGAAGGGGGTTTTCCTTTATTGATTACCCTGGCAAAAAAGACAAAACAAACAAACAAAGAGAAGTGGATCAGCCAAGTGAATGTAGTATCAATCCCGAATAAATGATATGATGATGAATATAGAATAAAACATGCGCACCTTTTTTTTGTTTTAAAACCCCTAAAGAGTTAGGGAAGGAGAAGATATGATGAAACTAATGCAAAAGAAGAAAAAAAATAATGGACGTGATGATGCAATGAAGGCAAACACAAACAAAGGAGAAAAACCTCGATGTTCCTGTAAACAGTAGAGGGGGAACCAACAGAGCAGCAGGAAGCAGAGGACGACTATGAAGAAATCACACGGATGAAGAAAACTTCTCCCTGCTGTGTGCTCCCTGTGTCCTGTCTCTCTCTCTCTCTGTGTGTGTTGTGTCTAACCTCACGCGAGATCGACCAGGGAGTCCTTTTATATGTGTTTTTATCAAAGATAAACTCAGATTCGGAAGATAAGAACAGGCAATGGTTATCAACGGCAAGGACTCTAGTTCCCAGATCGAGCAAGGTGACCAATAAAGGCAGGGAACTCTCCAGGAAAGATGAGTTTAAGCAGGACACGAAAAGGGGAAACACGACCTACAGAAGGGCGTCAATTCAACAATTGATGACCTACATCAAGACGTTACTCAAAACACGACCATATCAAGGGCGTCACTTCTTGGATTTAATTTTGGCAATAAAACTTACTTTATTTGAAAATTATGAGAAAACGCCTGAGATGAAGGCGTTACTTGAAAACACGCCCTGAGGAAGGACGTTAATCAATAATTGGAATTTATTTTGAAACCGGATAATACCAGGAATTGACGCCCTCATATTTGGTCATCCTTTCTTTATAACACGCCCTAGATTAGGTCGCTTTGTTTTAAAACACGCCCTTCATCAAGTCGCGAATCACAAAAATGCAAGAATAAATCACAAAAACACACAAAAATAGAAAAACTTCATATTATGAATGTATTGAAGTTCACTTTGGGGCGTCAACATAGTGACATGAGATTTGATCAACATAGCGTCAATTTTGGCATGTCTACAATTGTTACTCTTGAAAATGAAATCAAGGATCTGAAAGAATCCTTGTCAAAATTCGTAAGTGGGCAGAAAAACCTAGACAAGCTACTAGGTGTAAAAATCAACCCTAGGAAGGAAGGGCTGGGCTACAATAATGTTAACAAGAAAGAGCTTCAGAACAAGTTGATGACTTCATTTGTAAAAGCTTCAAGTGTAGCTATCACATCACAGAACAAGCAGCCCATTGTGTGGAAATCCCAGAAACAAATTAAGAAATCCAAAAGGGTTGAAAACATCAAGAAAAAGACTGATTTTAAGTATGTTGAGAAAGTACAATCTGTGCTTGACACGAATACACATACACATGCACATAAAAATAAGAATTCATGTCATTACTGTGGTAGGGTTGGCCACATTATGAATAATTGTTTTATTCTGAAACAAGACAACAAAAAGCATGCTAGGAAACCTGTTTCTGCTCAGAACAAAAAGATTCAATATTTTTATTGTGGGAAATTGGGCCATCTAGCTTTGAATTACTGGTTTAGGAAGGGATCTAGAGGTAGTCAGATTACATGTTTTCATTGTGGAAAGCATGGCAACACAGTCAAGGACTGTTGGCATGCTCAAGGGAAAAGTTTCATTTCTGAAGGGTTTAAATTCCCTGCAAATACAAATGCTCTCAGAAAGAACAAAGTTGTTTTGAAAAAGAAAAACTGTGAATGTTTTGATTATGGAAAACAATTTGGTCATGCAAATAACAGAAATTTTCATGCCAATGCACATAAAATCCATGTTCATAATGATGTGCATAAAAAAAACCTAAAATCTGATTCTTCATGCTACTACTGTGGAATATTTGGGCACTCCATGAATCATTGTGCTTTAATGATGAATGATGATAAACAGGCCCAAAGGTTGAGGAAAGCACCAATCGAAGGTGCTACTAATATTATAGGACCCAAGGAGTCTTGGGTACCTAAAAACATAAAATGAGAGTTGTGTTTTGCAGGTATGCCTTGGGGATGAGGAATAAAAGGGGGTCAAATAAACCAAGGCATCCAAAGTTTGGTAAAACCCCACCTCTGCTGGTAGACATTTAATAACGTTGTTTAGATAGTTGCATATCATGTTTGATTTGTTAATCAAAATTTCATGCATATAGCTTCTCAAATGCATCTATGTTTGGTGTTAAAATCTCTCAATGAATATGATGTGTTATCTGCGCATCAGTTCAACTGAAATTGGTGCTTGAATACTGAAAAGCTGAATTGAATGAATCTATTGCTTGGACGATGTCTCATGCTTTAAAATGTACACCTGCACATTTGACATGCACATGCATTCACAATTGTATATATGTAGCATATTGTCAGCTTAAGATCCATATAGAACTGCATCTGCATTGGATTATCATGCATGAGTCTTGGTATATAAATAGTGAGATACTAAAGGGCAGACGAGTTCTGTCTGGAAGTGCTTGCTATGAGTGAGGTGGTCTTTAGACCAAGTCCTCCGCCTGGTACCATAAGTCAGAGTTGCACGAAGAGCAATCTAAATGTTCATGAGCACAGGTCATAAAAATTCCATACATAAATTTCATTGCATCCATTGTTCTTAGACTTCAGTCATACAGTGCATAGTGTGAGGAGGAGTTGTATACCAAGGAAATAATGTGATCATTGCATATATTACATGCTGTCAGCTCACTGCACTTGCATTTACTGGTTAGAAGTGTAGACACCTTGAATGCTAGCTCACGCATACATTTAGGGGGAGCATTATTCATATTCTTGAAATCATCTGACCCATGCATCACATAACTGTTTATCTAGCTCATTTCTATCAACTGAACTTCCCATCTTCAGTTTGAACTGCTATCTTGCTTAAATTCCTGTGATGAATGTGAAATGCAACATATTTCAGCTTCCTGCTTCAACTGTTATAAGCCATTTTCACTCATCCTATCCATAGGTATATGTTGAATTGACTGCTCCTTTAAATGATTCGGCCTTCCCTGAAAATTCAGAAAGACTTCTCTGTGCATATCCTGATCATAAATCTAAAAACAACTTAAAGAGGAATCTTCTATTATATAGGACTATGAATGTCTAATACTTTCAGCCGGTTGAAGTTTCATGTATGTCTTGTGTTTGTTTATGAACACATCTTGAAAATATCTGAGTTAGTCTTAATAAACTTTAACCAACATTTTCACGTTGTGTCTTTTAAACTCTTTTGAATTCTGAAAATTCTGAAATCATGATATTCCTTGATTGACATGTATGAAATTAGTATTGTTTTTAAACATCTGAGAATCAGGAACATGTCTAAGGGTAAATCTTGTCAGAGCAATGACTTTGGTAACTGAGAAACTATGTCCAAAGGACTGTGTCATGAGGTGCCATAGTTAACTCTGCTTCAGAAGATTGATAATCTGGCAGAGCAATGGCATGCACACTGAGAAATACATCTCACTCATCAAAGAAATGATTTGTAGTGTGTCATGAAGTGTAAATGCTATCTCTGTTCTTATGAAGCATGACAGTTAGTCCTTCCAAGTGCTTAGGGATACTGGCGTCTAAACAACGTGTATCCTCTAGTTACAAGGGTGTACTAAACTCAAGTGCTCATGAAGATTGATATGAAAGCTGTTGCTGATCTAGTGTATCATTTGAAAAGGTACGCAAAAGAAATTTTCTATTGGAACCCTTGACAGAAACAAATGTTTTCTTATGTGTTTAACTTCAATACTATTGATTGCACCTCATAAAGGAATCTTTGAAATTGAGTGAGTAAGAAAGAAGAAGGTCAAACAAGACTTTCAATATGAAAGCAAGGTTCACTTTTATTAAAACTGATTTCAGATATGAGTACAGAAAGCTTATGAACAAGCCTTGCATACATCATATACTAATCTGACTTGTCAATGAAGATCATTCATAAATCTCTATAATAGAAGAGTCAGAAATACCTGTTCAATCAGATTTATGAAATTGATATCCCATTGAAAACCTCTCTCATTCATTCTGAATGCTTACTTTCTCACATTGGACTCCATTATTTCAGACCTAACTGTTGACTTCTTTAAGTCCTGTGCTTCATTCCAATCATTGTCCATCTAAGGGGGAGAATTTTTGCTTGTCCCTGTGGTTCAATGATCATTCCATTCTTTTTGATGTTGTCAATGGGGGAGAGTTTTTGTGAGTCATCATTTGCATCAAATCATCACTTGCATCACATGGTGTTTTACATGCTCATTTTTTGACTGAGCTATTCTGTGGTGCATCTTTATGAACTGTCATATGGTATTTCATAATCATCATGATGATTCTATTGTAATGACTCATAATATTGCCATCATCAAAAAGAGGGAGATTGTTGTGTCCCCTGTGGTTCTGGGGTTTTGATGATGACAATTTTATGTCTCATTATGTTTACATGTACATCCTTGATGATATAATCCTGATCCATTATGAGAAACTGTCAGAACAGGTTTAAAGATGACTCACAGGTCATGAAGTCAACTCAAGTCAAAAGTCAACCAGTGACAGGTAAGATCAGTGCATAGACATATCAGGTAATGCTCTGTCTACTCTCAGATCTGAGCATCTAGTCAGTGCATGATTAGGTCACATGCTATATTGCAAAGTCTGTACATTCCTTGGGCGCTGCATAAGCATTCTCAGTGCATAAGTTTTTGTATAAAGTTTGTACATTGTTTCTCAGTTAGCCTTGTGTCTCACATAGCGCTTCATGTCCGTGCATAAAGTCTGTACATCGTTTACACTCCACACGACATGAAGTCGGTGCAGCCTTGTCTACCCACACACACAAGTCTATACATTGCATATGAATCTCAAAGTCTATACACTACCTCGCTACATTACCCAGCATCTCATGTTGTGTCTCAACATACCTAGCGTCTTTGTGCATGCATCGTTTCTCAAGTCTGTACAACGTCGATCGTCTCACTTAGCGTCTAAGGCCGTGTGAACATTGCATCGGCAAAGTCTATACATTGCTCTGTCTCACTCAGCGTCTCATGTGCATAAATCAAAGTCTATGCATTGCTTATTAAAGGCAATCTCACTTAGCGTCTCACTCAGCCTCTCATGTGCATATGCAAAGTCTGTACATCCACCAGTTGATAATTGAACAAGTCTATACATCGTGTGTTCACAGCATACGCAAAGTCTGCACATCGCCGTGTTCGTCTCACTTAGTGTCTTTGTGCATGGAGCATTCAAGTCTGTACAGCGCCGTGTTCACATGCTTCAAAGTCTGTACAACGTCCTTCGCATGCTCATAAAGTCTATGCATCATTTCTCAAAGTCTGTACAGCCCGTGGTCGCAAGACCAAGTGTGTACATCATCTTGTGCATGCATCGTTACACTAAGTCTATACATCGTTGCATACACTATGCATTTGGGCATTGTTCATTATAGCAAGTATGTACATTGCTTTCTCATGCACGTAAACATCAAGTCTATACATCGTCTTCTCGTATTCACGCTAAGTCCATACACTATGCATTTGGGCATCGTTCATTACAGCAAGTCTGCACATCGCCTTGTGTCATGCACTCAAAGTCCACACATGCACACACTTAGCTTGTGCATTGTGCTGTCATGCTTTAACACTAGGCATTGCAAAGTCTGTACATGGCTCTGCGCATTAGATACAAAGTCTGTACTTTCGTAAAGGCATGTCTATGTATTCAATCTCAATATACATACTTTGCTTATTCAAACTGAAAATAATTTTAACCTGACAGGACTTATACTCGAGGAGCTAAATGAGGGCATGTGATCCAAGAAGCTAGGATCGTGACACATGTCATCCTGCAGGCTGCAATGCTGCCACGCAGCCAAGGTGTTAGGGCGGGAATTGAGGAGGACACACGCCCACCTTCCTACTGATGCTATATAATGAAGCCTCTTCCTCTGAAGATGACCTGATCGAAGCAGTAGAAGTAGAGACAGAGTCTGCACGATCCAGAAGAAGAAAAAGAGTGAAGAAGAGAAAGAGAGAAGAAGCAGAAGAAAAGAGAAGTTGCAGAAGAAAAGGAGAGAGAGAGAGAGCTCGTGAGGATCAAGAGAAAAAAAGAAAGACAGTGAGAGAGAAGAGAAGAGCAGAGAAGAAAAAGAGTAGACAGTGTGACGAAAAAAGAAAAAGATGAAAAGAGAAGTAGAGAGAAGAAGAAAGAAGAGGAAGAAAGAAAGAGATGGATAGAAAGCTCGAGGAGAGATAAGAAGCTTCATCAGAAGATTAGTTCCTACTGGACCGTGGATCAAATCCAGGCCAGTCAGCTCTTGCGAGAGCCACTTTGTGGATTTCATTTCCAGCTTTCTGATTGTTGTATTTTTGGTTATTATTTTTCTTTTTATCTGTTCACCTTGTTCTTCCGATTCCCTTGTTTGGGGTTGGGGTTCCTCCTGTGGTCTTAGGAGAAGGGAGACTTGTTCTCCGATTTGCTAGTGACTGTGTGTCACTAGTGGTTCCCTCTGGTGTGGAGGAAGAGAGGTCAGTGACCTCTGGTTTGCAAGTGACTAGGTGTCACTTGTGGTTCCCTCTGGGTTTCAGAGGAAGGGAGACTTGGGTCTCCAGTTGCAGGTAGTGGTTGCTACCTGTGGGTTCCCTCCTGGTCTGGAGGAAGAGAGACTTCGTCTCTGGTTGCTAGTGACTGTGAGTCACTGGTGGTTTCCCTCCGGTTGGGAGGAAGAGAGGAGTGTGTTCCTCTGGTCAAGCTATTAGGCAGCATTTGTTTGCAGACTGAGTCTGCGGTTCTAGCTGTTGCTAGTGGAAGCCTCACTCTGGTTTGGAGTGAGGGGTGGACGTAGGTCTATGGACCGAACCACCTAAAAATCCCTTGTGCAGTGGTTTGTCTGTTTGATCGATCCTGCTAGATGCATGCTAGGACCGTGATCTAATTGGTTGTCCATGTCCTAGTGATTGATGGGGTATGCATCTTCGATGTTTGAGCATTTGTCCATTGAACTTGTGATTATCATCTCTTACAGATTTTAAATTGCTTAAAATTCATTAAAAGATCCATTCACCCCCCTCTGGATCTGTGTTTATCTATCGCACCAAACTATCAGTCTGCCAGGATGAACAACAAGTTACTCTCAAACAGAATGCTATTCTTATTCCGACATTCCATGTCACTATCATTTATGCTAAATGCTCCATTGTTGAACGGAGATTTCTTTGGTCCACTTTAAACAATATTCATCTATAGATTTCAGGTCCCTGGCTAGTGGTAGGGGATTTTAATTGCATTTTAGACCCCAAAGAAAAACTTGGAGGAAATCCACCTTCCCTCATTTCTATGTCTAACTTTAAAAATTGTATGAATGATTGTGCTCTTTCAGATTCTGGTTTTCAGGGTTCTAAATACACCTGGCATAGCAACCAGAGTGGAGATAAGGGCATTTGGGCTAGACTGGACAGGGCACTCACTAATGGTCCTTGGCAATTAACTCTCCCAATTACTGTTGAGCACTTATCTAGGGAGGCTTCGGACCATGCCCCTATCCACATTAAACCATCTTTTGTGTCTAAATTTAGAAGCAGGTTCTTTTATCAACAAATGTGGTCTACTCATGAAAAATTTCTGAGGGATGTGAAGGTTAATTGGCGTACCAATCCTCTGGCTTCTTCTGCTATGTCTACTCTTCATTTGAAGCTCAAGCACATGAGAAAAATGCTTCAAGTTTGGAATAAGCAGATATTTGGAGATATTCACTCTAATCTTATGGCAACTGAAGACTGTGTATTGAAGGCAGAATTCCAATATGATGCTCAACCAAACCAGTTCAACTTTGAAATGCTAGAGACTGCAAAATCAGATTTGGCTAATAGACTAATCCAACATGAATCATTCTGGAGACAAAAATCAAGAGTCACTTGGCTTGCAGAAGGAGATCGAAATTCTAAGTTTTTTTATATGAAGACCATTGCAAATAAAAAAAGAAATGTGATTCCTCACCTCAGGAACTATGCTGGACTTCTTACATCTGATCATGAGGAAATGAAGAGCATTGTTGCAGGCCATTTCTAGAAAGCTTTCTCTTCTCAGTTTCACCACATTGAAGATATGTTACTTAATAACATACCTCGTTTGGTTTCCCCTACTAACAATGAAAGATTGTGTGCCATCCCGACTAAATCTGAAGTTCAAGAAGTTGTATTCCAAATGTCTCCTAACAGTGCTCCAGGTCCGGATGGTTTTTCAGGGGCCTTTTTTCAGAAAACATGGAAAATCACTGCAGGTGTGATTATTAATGCAATTCCAGAACTTTTTTCCTCTCGGACTATGCTGCCTAGGTTCCTGTCTGCTACTCTTATAGCCCTTATTCCCAAAGTGAGTAATGCTTCTGACATATCTGATTACCGGCCCACTAGCTTGTGTAATTTCATTTACAAGGTTATGTCAAAACTGATCAGAAACAGATTAGCCTCAATCTTGCCTAATATCATTTCCTTGGAGCAATCAACATTTGTGAAAGGAAGACTTATTGTGGAGAATATTGCCCTGGCTCAGGAAATGATCAATGAATTGGGTAGGAAAACCAGAGGAGGAAATGTGGCTTTCAAGTTAGACATGGCAAAAGCCTATGACCATTTAGAGTGGGATTTTCTCTATGCAGTATTATCTAAGTTTGGCTTCAGTGATAACTTTATTAATCTTATTAATTCCATGATTGGAAATTGATGGTTTTCTGTCCTCTTGAATGGTGACTCAGCAGGGTTCTTCATGTCCTCAAGGGGTGTTCGCCAAGGTGATCCCATGGCACCAGCCCTATTTATAATTGCAGAGGAAGCTCTGAGCAGGTCTATCCATAAAGCTCAATCTGAGGGTCAAGTGGACTGGTTTGCTGGTCCCCGGAGATGCCCAAACATTTCTCACCTACTCTTTGCTGATGACACTTTGGTCTTCAGCAAGGCCAATGCTGTATCTATTAGAAATCTGATGGCTATTCTGAATACTTATGAAAGAGCTTCAGGTCAATCAATCAATGTTAGTAAGAGTAGTTTTTTTGTCCACCCAAGAACTAAGACTTCTACTATCAAGAGGATTCAAGACATCACAGGATTCACCCACCACTCTTTCCCTCACAAATACTTGGGTTTCCCTTTAGTCTGTGGCCGGTCGAAGAAAGCTCATTTTGCTGGCATTATATCATCTATTCAGAAGCGTATTGATGGTTGGCATGCCATCTATCTATCTCAAGAAGCCAAACTCACTCTTCTGAAGCACATACTTTCATCTATTCCTTTATATTCTCTAGCCTCTTCTCCTTTGCATGCTGGAGTCCACCTAATGCTAGATAGATCATTTGCAAATTTTTTCTGGGACTCATCCAAGCAAGGGAACAAAAGACATTGGAAATCCTGGAAAGCAATCTGTAAACATGTTAATTGCGGAGGTTTGGGAGTTTTATCTCTCAGGCAGATGGAAGCTGCATTCACGATTAAGATGATGTGGAAGGCCATGCATTCAGACTCTAAATGGGCTGAATATTTTAGAGCCAAGTATTTTAGAGGAAGACACATATCTGAGGTTGATTTCAAGGAGATGAAAGGGCATGCCAGAAGGAGTTGGTCTCAGGCAAAGATTGCCATTTTGAAGCACAAAAAATTGGTTATTGGAAATGGTTGTTCTGCTAATTTTTGGTTGGACAATTGGATTGGCAACCAACCTCTAGTTTCTCACATCCCGAGCACTATCATTCCAAACAGGAAGGCCACTGTCAGTGAAGTTTTACTTTCACCTTCACCAGAAGACATTGCTATTATTGACAGCCACCTTCCTAATATGCTTAGTTCTGCCATATGGCTTACCTCACTCTGTCAGGAAATGGATAAGGCAGTCTGGAGCCTTTCTTTTTCGGGAGAATGTCAAATCTCATCAATCTATAAACATTCCTGCAGAATTGTTCCGTAGCAGGATTTTATCCCAAGTGATCGGATTAGGTCAAAATGGATTCCTCCCAAGCTTTCTGTCCACTTATGGAAAGTCTGGAACAATTGTATCCCGACTGACTCTAGAGTGAAATATCTAGGCATTCCTATGCCATCCAAATGTGTTTGCTGCAGAATTCCACAAGAGGAGGACATCAACCACCTTTTTGTCAAAAGTGAATGGGCTTCTGCTTTATGGTCTACATTCCACAGATCTGGGTGTCAAATATGGGGTCATTCAGCAAGATCACTGATACATAATATAGTGAAATATATAAATGTTTAATCTCTATATGGTTTATTACAGATTTTCATCCTTGCTTATGTCCTGTGGGAACTATGGCTTGCTAGGAACTCAGCTTTGCATGAAGGTAAATCCACCGCTCCCCAAAGCATCTACCATAAGGTTCTTTCTCAGCTTAAGCAAATTCTGATCTCTGCTAACCACAAGGATGTTCATTCAAGTTCCTGCAACATATTGGCTGGATTTGGTATAAAGGTTGCAATCCGAAGTCCCCCTTGGGTCAAAGTTATTAAATGGGCTTGCCCCCCTTGGCCTCAGATCAAGCTAAATACAGATGGAGCAAGTAAATCTTCCAGATCCTCTGGTGGTCGTGGTGTTACCAGAGATCACAAGGGAAATATTATTTTAGCATTCTCCCACTCCTATGTGCATTGTAGCAGCCTTGTTGCTGAAGCCCGTGCCTTGTTGGATGGAATAAACTATCTTCATACTATATCTTCTCAGCAGGCTATGGTGGAGTGTGATGGTGCAAGTGATCAAAAAGAAGGCTGCCTATCCTTGGGAGATTATCCCCTTTGCTAGAGAAATCTGGAGCATCTTCCCTCATCCTGTGAATATATCTCATATTTTCAGAGAGGCAAATGTTGTAGTTGATTCCCTTGCCAATTTAGCTTGTCATTCTCATTGTAATTCTTTCTTTAATTCGCAGCATGAGATTCCCACTTTGGTTAGAGGTGCTGCTAGACTAGATAAGCTAGGAATGCCCAGCCTTAGATTGATGTAATTTGTTTTTGCTTCATTGATCAATATAATACCCCCTATGTGTGAGATTGAAAGTGTAGTCCGAATTGGATGCACTTTCCTAATCACCACTAGGCAGGGCTTTTTCTCAAAAAAAAATGCATCTATAATAAGATATAAAATCAAGCAAATCCTGTATGGATAGATTAAGAACCATGCTATCGTTTGACAGCATGAGTCGCATGAGTAGTATTAAGAAGGTCGTGCTTACAAAGAGATGGTACTGCATTACTCATGAAATATGACTGATTCAAAGGGTACATTCACACAACTACTCCCTAAGTATATATGTGAAGAATGAGCAATGAATTCCAAATGATATGAATTTTCAGATTTTCTAGGGAACACTAGAAAGAACCTTTCCTCCCTACACTTTCATACACATTGCTCGACTTTCGGTAGCTTCGTACAGCCCCATTTTTTTTAAAACAAAAAATACAACAAGATGACTAACTTTTTGACACGAGTCATACCCTTTGTTTCAGTGGCATTTCCCGGTTACTCAGTTTCGTCACTTATTTTAATTATGGATTTGTATCACTTTTCGATCCGAGTTTCCTCCTTTGTCTCAAGGGGGATTTCCGGCTACTTGGTTCCAAATCCACTTATTGAGATTTTTGGCGGGGCTGATAGCTATTTCCTCATGAGACACGCGACTTGTATGTAGGGAATCAAGTGCCCTCAAAAGTGTTGAGTGGAATAACTGAAATCCTTATAAGATAGAGTTATTTATCTCGAAAGTGCAAATTATGTGAGAGATTATACGGAATGTAAGAGATGAATTAGTCTAATCATAGTTATGTCTCCCCCTGAGTGTATGCACAGTTTTGAAAAGAACCTCCCCCTTAATGTGTGCCATGTAACAGACATGTCTAAACAAATGCATTTTTATTTAGCAAGGGAAAAGCTCATAGTAGGGATCAAGGAGAAGGGTGATATAATATATACACTCAAACATGCACTGAGATAAATTTTTCACACAAGTTTATTACCGATACGTGGCGGAGAACATAGGTCCGAAGACCACCATCGCGCATGAGGAAAGCTTCCAGTTGGACATAATCCAACTTTTCGCAATTGTCATTTGATATACCAGAAATCAGGGCATTTAAGCACACAAGTATAAGATATATGAAGTTATGTACATGCAGATGCAGCTTTATGAAGATATGAGTGAAAATCAAATGTTATTCAGCTTGATATGCACATTAGAAAAGAGATTAAGACCTAGAAAGCAAAGGAAGAATATGTGTGCAAGAAGGTAAATCAGTATGCACAGATGGATTTATTCAAGATATCTACATTGAGATGTACCAAAAGATTTTAACGATCTAACCTGCACACACCTAATTCTCTCTTAAGAAAGCAAAACTGATCAGAATTCAAAGGTTTTGTGAAAATATCTGCAAGTTGATGTTGTAAATCTACAAAAGTTAACTCAAAATCACCTTTATTTATGTGATCTCTAATAAAGTGGTGTCTAACTTCTATGTGCTTTGTGCGATAGTGTTGGACAGGATTTTTGGACAAATTTATTGCAGAAGTGTTATCACACATGATGGGAGTGTTTTTCAAGCAAATACCAAAATCTAACAACTGGTGTTCGATCCAGACTACTTGGGCCGCACAACTGCCTGCACCCACATATTCGACTTTCGTAGTTGATAAAGCCACACAATGTTGTTTCTTTGAGGCCCAAGAAACCATGTAACCCTCTAGAAATTGACAGTGACCACTTGTGCTCTTACGATCTGTCACGTCCCGAGCGTGGAAGGAACCCGATACGCGTGATGAGTTTATATCATTCATGTCAATCAGAACATAAGGAATTCGACCTTAAAGACAGAGTGCACAAAAGTAAATATAATAAACCAAATCATTTATTCTATTAATAACTTCAACTAGTTCCATACATAATCTTTCAAAGAAAATGATAAACTAGACTCAATAAAGAGGAAAATACAATGATAGACTCAAGAAATAGGAAAAGACACGGCTAGGTAGATGCTTCCATGTTCGGGTGGTTCTACTCTCTTCACTCGTTTTCATTCCCGTCCGAATGATCCTCGTCATCGGAATTACATGAAAAATAGGGGAAAAATTAGGGTGAGCGAACACTCAGTAGGAATTATATCTCAAGATCAAGCTTGCTTTAAGTAAATTACATGTTACATGAACTATGCAAGTATAGTAATGCATGTACGCAAGATAAAGATGAGAGTAGAGTATCACGAAAGAATATAGATTATCACATCCCGAACCGATAGCAGCGGAATGCATTTCTCGGAACGTGGTAGCGAACAGTCATGAATAATCAAAGCAAACCAAAGACATAATCACAAGGCCAGACCAAGATGACAAAATATAAATTCTTATTAATATCAAAAATGGAATTACAATATCTTGACTCCGATTACAATACTAAAAGAAAAGACTCAAAATACTTTTGAATAAGGGAAAAAGACTCAAGGACAGGACAAGACTCAAGAAAATAAAAGACGTTGACTCGATTCTTCAAAGCACTCGTCACACTTGCCCTCCCTATTTGAGGTAGTGTCTTCGATATCAATACCTAAAAAATGTTAAGATAAACTGGGTGAGCGAAAATGCTCAGTAGGAATTACATCTCTCATCAAGCAGGATATAAGTGATTAGCCAATTAATCATGTTCATGACTATGCAATGCATAAAACGGAATAACCCAAAAATCATGATAAACCATCTAGTAGTGGATGAATATCAAAGCCAAAGGCAGATATAAGCCCAAGAGAAAAGGAAAGCAATCCCCATGCAGAACCAAGGATAGATATCAGTAATAAAACAAGGGCAGACGTTAAGGATGAACATAACTTTAGAATTTTGGCTAGAACATTTATCAGAATTTCAATAAAGATAAGTAGAAAAATAACCAATTCTAGCAGAATATCTGAATAACAGAGTAACAGAAAGGCAAAATAACAGAACAACATAAAATAACAGATAATAATAGAGGTTCACATATTTACAGACTTTGGTGCAATGCCACACCCAGAATTTACATGGATTATAGAATGGACTTCTGTCCTTACCTAGCATTGATTGTTGCAGACCCACAACCCTTAATATTTCAGAATCTTGCATTCATGGCCAACATAAAGTCAAGGGTTATGTTCTTGAAATATTGATAAGAAATTTTCGAAGAGGAATAGCGGGTGAAAATCATGAAAACCCATGACATAACGGGGTTCATGGACTAATGAACATGTAGGACGATCTTGCGATGAATTTCACGCAGAAATCATGACAAACGGAAAGCTGGGTGAATTGGCGCCTAACCAGGCGATTGCCTTATTCAAAATAGCACCTTCTAGAATAGTCACCCATTCAAGAGGCACAAGAACATCTCGTACGGGCTGGAACGGCACCATGCGAGGACCGGATCATCACGTTTCATCAGAGGAAAGTGACATTAAATTGGGTTCCAGGTTTTTTATGGTACAATCAGCTCAGACGGCCTTGAGGGAATCCAAGGATACGTGCAGACTTACGGAGGTCCCAAATGACAAAGTCGCCAGTCCGAAGGAAGGAATATCCCGCGGAGGGCTCGTTCGTCACCGAGAGATTAGGGGCTATACGAGAATCCAACGTGAGACATGGGGCTTCGTCTACGGATTGAGACATAGTGGCGATATGACCCGCAGTATGGGTTAAAACCCAATAAAACTGGGAGAACAAGAAATCGTGTCCGTGCAAGTGGGCGTTAATTAAAGAATTAGCGTCCATTAAAAGAGACACTAATTATGGAATTAACTATTGGAGAGGGAAAATCTCATCGCCCGTACGGAGAGGCCAAAAGAGGTCCAACCAGATCGAACGAGGCCCAACTCCTCGAAGTGGTAGCCCCCGGGCCCACTTAATATAAAGCCCAAAAACCCACTCGGTACAAGCGCTTCCTAGGCGGCCTTCGGGTTGGGAAGTCCAAGCATCAGTTCGATCGGGAAAGCTCCCCCAGAGCCCCTTAGTCCCTGTCCCGACCAAGCACTCATCGCTCGGGAGACCTCTCTTGGGCCAGTGCCTATCGCTCGGGCTCACTGATGGAAGCTTATTGATCACGACCGTTGCAAGTCCCTTAATGGCAGGAAGCTCAAGAGGACAGGGGAAACCAAGAGTCCACATGCTATAAAGGAGCCCACATGAAGGACATAACCCCCCCTGAGACTCCTCCGCTTACAGGGGTCAGTCGCACAAACATGCCACTATTTAAACTGGAAAAGCCATACTATAGGAGGTAAGCAAGGCAAGAGCCAAAAACCCTGAGCAGGAACCACTTCACCTTTTGGTGGAGAGGGATCTCGCGGTCCCATCTTCCTCCTAGCTCTTCCCTTTACATCCGAGCTCTACTATTTTGCTGACTTAGACATCAGAGGGTCTTCCCCGGGGTTCTATCCCTGGGCACCTCTGACTCGTTTCCCTTCTTACTGTTCACATTTCAAGGGTACGCGGACATCATCTTCCCCGCCCAGGAGCAGCGTGAGATAACCCCTCTTCATCTGGCGCCGTCTATGGGAAACGAACAAAGAGCCATCATGGTGCGAAGGAATTATGGCAGGAGGACTACCGGTGACCTGGGGAAAGCCTCGGTGATGGAAGAAGGTGCACCTTATCTCCCCACGGAGAACTCCCCCCCCCCCCCCCCCCCCCCCCGAGCAACCACGCCAACGAGATGCCTCCATCGGTGGCGGGGGAACAGCTTCCCGGCAGAAGCACCGATGCCCTCCAAACCCTTAACGTAAAACTGGATGTCCTCGTGGATCTCATGAAGGCCCAGGCGGCCAGAGAGGAGAAGTCACAGCTCCCACGAAAGAGCCCCCCAGTGGAGATGCCTCCCAGCAAACTGCTGGAGGCCGTTTTACCCTCTGGGGGCAGCGGCTCATTCACAACCTGTCAAGAGGACCATCGCATGCCCCTCCCCCAGAGCAGGAAGCCTCTTCAACCCCAAGGATGGAGAAGACCGGAGCACGTCGACCGTTTTCGGAAGCCAAAGCCCCCTGAGGAGCGTCGGGACAGCATGCATGTGCGCCCCCCCAACCCCTCGTGTCACCGACAGCTGGAGCTGTCTCTCCCCCAGAGCAGGAAGCCTCTTCAACACCAAGGATGGAGAAGACCATCGCATGCCCCTCCCCCAGAGCAGGAAGCCTCTTCAACCCCAAGGATGGAGAAGACCGGAGCACGTCGACCGTTTTCGGAAGCCAAAGCCCCCGAGGAGCGTCGGGACAGCATGCATGTGCGCCCCCCCAACCCCTCGTGTCACCGACAGCCGGAGCTGTCTCTCCGGCTGCGAGACTTTGAGAGGCGTTTCGCGGAGCAAGAGTGTGCCCTCCACGCCTTGCAAAAGACCTCTCCTATGGAGGACGAGGAGCGATCCCCGTTCTCTGACTATATTTTGAAGGTAGAGATATCCCCCAGAATCTCACTCCCGACCTTCAAGTCGTACGACGGCCAGGGAGACCCGGCTGACCACTACGACAGCTTCGACGCCTTAATGGCCTTGCATGGGGCGTCCGACCTAATCAAGTGTTGAGTGTTTGTGACCAGTCTGGTCCAGGGCGCTCAGGCTTGGTTCAGGGCCCTCGCCCCCAGCAACATCCACAACTTCAAGTAATTCGGGGGAGTGTTCAAGGAAAGCTTCGCCGGCAGCGGTCCACCCTGGTCAGTGGCAGGACTACTGACCCTCAAGCAGGAACAGGGGGAGAAGTTGTGGGATTATATCAACCGATCCAAATCGGAAGCCCTGCGCATCCACCGCCTGGATGTGGCCTCTGCCATCACCGCATTGATCGGGGGTACCCGTGACGAGAACCTACGACGCGAGCTAGTGCTACATCATCCCACCTCCCTGGCTGAGCTAGTGATCGTGGCCTTGCACCATGCAGAGTGCGAGAAAGTCCTCCATGCCTGTCGAGGCACGGCAGGCTCGGGTCGGGAGGGGGACAAGAAGTGACCGTCCGACCAAGGGACGGGCCAAGGAAAAAGGCGGAACCAGGATGGAGACCGAAAAGAGCCGTCCCGGAAGTACGAGTGGTATACCCCTCTTACCGCCCCCGTCTATGAAATCTATGAAGACATCAAAGGCTCGGGCCTCCTCAACCAACCCGAGCCTATGAAGACCAAGCACCGCAATCGTCGCAAGCATTGCCTATTCCACAGCGACCACGGGCATCACACCAGCGATTGCCATCAACTTCAAGATGAGATCGAGCACCTCGTCTGCCATGGACAGCTATCCCAATACGTGTCCAGGCAGAAAGAAGATCGAGGCACCCCTGAAGTGATCGACAATGCCCCCACGGAGTCCACATCAACGTCATCGCGGGCGGTGCGGCATCAGTCAAAGATAGCAGCCGAGGAAGAAAGCGTCACGCCGAGCGGGCGAGCCGAGCCTCCATTGAGTACTCTACGGCCCCGTAGGCGAGCGAATTGCAGGCCCTGGTATTCTCCGACCAGGACCTGGAAGGGTTAACCACCCTACACGATGATGCTCTCGTTGTATCGGCTCCAATAAACCATTGTAATGTAGACAGGATCTTAATTGACAATGGTAGTGCCCATGATGTATTATCCTATGAATGTTTCCTCAAGATGGGAGAGAATCCATCTAAACTCCGCCCGATCCGAACCCCCCTCTGTGGGTTCAACGGTCAGGCAACTTATTCCGAGGGAGCCCTGAGCCTGCCAGTCACTATCGGCACCCCGCCCAAAACCATTACGGTTATGGTAGACTTCATCGTGTTTAAGGGGATGACGGCATATAACGCCATCTTCGGCCGAGGCATTCTCAGCCGAATGAAAGATGTGCCCTCTACCTTTCACCAAAAAATGAAGCTCCCAACCAAACATGGCGTAAGAGAAGTCTGAGGTAACCAGGCATTGGCTAGACGGTGCTATACAATCTCAATCGAGTCCACTAGGCCGGAAGGGAAAAAAGGAGTATAGAGAGCCGAAGAGGGACCCACAACATCTGAGCCTAGTGGCGAGTTGCTAACGGCCTTCCTTAACGGTGACCCGACTCTAGGAGTAAAGATCGGAGCCGATCTACCACTTGAGGAACAGGAAAAGTATAAGGATTTCCTTGTCCGGTATATTCGAGTCTTTGCATGGTCTGATGACCACTTTCCCTAGATCTCGGGAGATGTGGTGATGAACTAGCTCAACCTCGACCCAACAGTGAATCCGGTCCAGCAATGTAGAAGAAAGCATGCCATAGAGAAGCAAGCGGTCATCAAAGAGCAGATCATCAAGGGGTAGAAGACTGGCCTTTTTCATCCGATCTTGTACCCGCCGTGGCTCGCCAACGTCATCCTTGTACCAAAGGCTCTGGGAAATGGCGAATGTGCGTGGACTTCACTGACCTTAACTAGGCTACCCCAAAGGACTGCTACCCGTTGCTGAGCATCGATCAACTGGTCGACTCAACCTCTGGCAATGAGCTGCTCAGATTCCTGGATGCCTACTCCGGCTACCATCAGATCAGGATGGACCCGGAGGACATCAAGAAGAGCGCCTTCATCACTGACTTTGACGTACACTGCTACACCCAGATGTCGTTCGAGTTAATGAACGCCAGAGCAACATATCAGAGACTGATCAACCACATCTTCGAAGGAAAGCTCGATCAAAACGTTGAGGCCTACATTGATGACATGCTCGTCAAAATGACGAAGGCCGAAGACCACCTCGCCGACCTAGCCGAGACCTTTGACACCCTACTGAAGTGTAGCATGAAGCTCAACCCTGCCAAGTGTGCCTTCGGAGTTAGATCCGGGAAGTTCCTAGGCATCCTGGTAACTCAGCGTGGAATTGAGGCCAACCCCGACATGGTCCATGCCATCTTGGACATGCGGCCGCCCACTTGCATCAAGGACGTTCAACGCCTTACGGGGCGCATTGCTGCGCTCAACCGTTTCTTGTCCCGGGCAGCCAAACGGTGCCTACCCTTCTTCAAATTATTGAGGGGACCCAAAATGGCATCTGCTACGTTTGCCTGGGATGAGGAATGTCAGAAGGCATTCGCTGAACTCAAGGAATTCTTGGCCTCGCCCCCGGTACTGTCCAAGCCGGTCCAAGGCGAAGCTCTATACCTCTATCTCTCGGCGACCCCTTCTACAGTGAGCTCGGTACTGGTCAGGAATGACGTAGGGATCGAGAGACCAGTTTACTATACTAGCAAGGTGCTTAATAAGGCTGAGAAAAGGTACCCCGCAACCGAGAAACTCATGCTAGCATTGGTTACCTCGGCCAAGCGCCTCCGACCCTACTTTCAAGGGTACTCCATCGTCATATTGACCGGTGAAGCTCTAAAGAAGACCTTCTTTCACCCTAAAGCATCGGGACGCCTCGTCAAATGGGCCATCATGCTCGGGGCCTACGATATCTCATATCGCCCCCGCTCAGCCATCAAAGGACAGGCACTCGCAGACTTCATCGCCGAAAGCACGGTCCCGATTTAAGCAGTACCTCCACCAGCACCCGGGCCCACTTGGGATCTGTTCATCGACGGGTCCTCCAACTCTGCCTGATGCGACGCCGGTGTCCTCCTCAAGTCCCCCGAAGGAGTGGAGCTGCGGTCAATGGTGAGTACGAAGCTCGGGAAGGATAAATGTCAAGTACCTCTAGGTGGTCAAGAGGATGGCCCAACTCTTTGAGAGCTTTGAGGTATTCCGGATAGCTCGGGAGGAAAACTCCTGAGCGGACTCCCTCTCTCGACTGGCCTCCTCACTTGACCCCGCAGGTGCACGATCGGTCTTCCTCGAAGAGCTCGGGCGACCGAGCATTGAGTCCAAGCTTTTGACCATTGACCAGGCACCCTCGAGCGATTGGCGGACCCCCTACATATCCTGGATCCGGGATTCTCAACAGCCCACCGACCCTCGGGAGGCTCGAAAGCTGAAGTACCAAGCCCGGCATTTCGTCATGCTAGCTGAGGCCTTGTACCGCAGATCTTTCTCTGACCCTCTCCTCAAGTGCATCAGCGCCGACGAAGCCAGCCGAGCTATTCAAGAAGTACACGAAGGGGATTGACATCCTGGGGCCATTCCCCACGGCCCGAGCTCAGAAGAGGTTCGTCATCGTTGCCATCGACTATTTCACCAAGTTGATCGAGGCCGAAGCCACCACCAAGATCACCGAGTCAGTCGTATGGAGTTTTGTTTGGAAGTCGATCATCTGTCGCTACGGTGTCCCCCCAGTGATCGTGAGCGATAACGGTCGGCAGTTTGATTCTCATTACTTCATAGACAGATGTGCCGACCTAAATATTCACAACCACTTCACTTCGGTAGCCCACCCTCAGGCTAACGGACTGGTCGAAAATGCCAATAAGACTATCTTATAAGGCATCAAAACCAGGCTCGGCAAGGCCAAGGGTAGCTGGCTCGAGGAATTACCGAGCATACTATGGTATCACCGAACAAGTCCGAGAATGGCCATCGGTGAAACACCTTTTTAGCTGGTGTATGGCACAGAAGCTGTAATTTCGTTGGAGGTCGGCAACCCCTCTCTCCGAGTCATCCACTTCGAGCCCGAGGTAAACGAGCAGAAACTGCGAAAGAACCTCGACCTAGAGGACGAAATCTGAGAGATTGCAAAGATCCGAGCAATGGAATACCAACGGCGCATCACTCGATACTACAACTCCGGAGTCCGAGATAGACACTTCTAGCTGGGAGACTTCGTCCTAAGAAAGGCCGAGGCATCTCGACAACTAGAGGCAGTTGGGAAGCTGGCCCCTTCGTAGGAAGGCCCCTACCGAGTGGTCGAGACGCTCGCGAAAGGAGCATACCGACTGTCCACCATAGAAGGAACACTCGTCCCTCGGACATGGAATGCGAAAAATCTTTGCAAGTTCTACTTTTGATCATTTGGCAAGCATGCACATGTAACCAAAGTAGAATAAACACCATTCTTTTCTTCTTATCAAAATTTGATGTACATCAAGTAGGCCGTAGCCAATACAGTATACATGTACAAAAACTACACCCTCTGGCACAATTACGCAAGCAGAACGCTCGGCCAACCCGGTAGGCACTCCTACATCCAGCCACTAACTCTGCCTCGTGCGGAAACTGGCTCAGACAAAGGATTGTCAGCCTCGTTAGTTTGAGAAAAGCTCATAGAAGAGAGGGAAGAAGAGGAAGGAATACAAGTGAAGGCCTCCTCTCTGCCAACTCTTTCGAAGGCTGAGAGAGCAGGCATCCTCCGAAGAGTTAAAGAGGAGAGAGAAAAAGAAAATAGCAGAGATGGACGAGGAGGCAGGGGGAGGCCAAGAAAGGAGGGAGCTTAATTAGCTCCCCCCTCCCCTAGGGATGGCGTCGGTGGGTCAGGGACAGGAGGGCCACATGCTCCGGCATGACGAACCCTCTCCCAGAGTGACCCCTAACTGACGAACCCTCTTCCAGACTGAAATAGCAGGAGCTTCCTGCCTGCTGCCATCTGCATCATCGTCTTCTGAAGCGCCTTCCATGCCCGCCAAAACCGACAGCACAACGCCTCGCAGAAGGGAAAGAAGGAGAAACCGCCAGAGATGGCCTTAAGCGATAAAAGGAAAAGGAGACGCCCCTCAAACCTTTTATAGGCCGAAGGGGGAGCTGATCGCCTTAAATGACTCTCCCCTTACAAAACACGCTAAAAGGGCTTTCCCTGAGATGGTTACCTCATTTCCCAAACATCCCGCCAGCGGGACGCGCAAAGCGGAAAGTCACTAAGGGCAATATGGAAAAATGGAAAGGTGCCAGTGCCATGTCAGTTATTTGACAGATCGGCACGCGCGATATCTGCAGAGAAAATCGGTGCCTTCTCCAACGACTACAAATCTGGTAGTCAAATCACACCAAAAGTGGTAAGAAACAGTCAACTCAGCATTTAATATTGTCGCTATAATTTTCTCCAAAAAAGCCTTACCAGGCTACATAAGGGGAAAAAATAAGAAAGAAAGAGCTATTACATCAGGCCTCAGGCCCATCTTCAGGCTCGGCAGGCGAGGCTTCTTCAGCACTAGATGACCTGCCCCCAGTATTCTCGGCGATGGCCGACCCAGGCACTGACCCCACCTGTGTGGAAACTGTCTTGGTCGTGTGCTCTCCCAAAGATGCTGGAGTTGGCAATCGCTCGGACAAAGACTCCCAACCCTCCTCTTCGCTCGAAGTATAATGGGAAGAGTCGGTCGAACCCCAGTCCGAGTCATAGCGCTGCCCGGAAGGAAAAATGAGCTTAGATGCCCGGGCCTCTACCTCTATGACGGCCCGATCGTAGCCCTAGAAGAAGCCTTTCCGAAGGCCCCGACGATAGCCCGACGCATAATAAGGGAAGGCAGCCTAGAGAAGAGCCACGTGGTAGGCCTCTGAGCACTTATGTCGCTCGAGTGCCTCTACCCCGTCCGACTTCGCATGCCTCTCGAGCTCGCCTATCCTCCGCTCTGACTCGGACAACCTTCTCTCAGCCTCGGTCAGTGCATCCTCAGCCCCCCAGACTCGGCCCCCAAGCGCCTCTTGCTCGGCCTTCCACTGCTCGCCGCGCTTGACCTGAATCATATGCTCCGCCTCCAGGAGCTCATTCTTCCGGTCAACCATATGACGAGCCTGGGCTAGCTACTCCGCCAACGACCGAGCCTCCGCTTGGCTCGACTGCACCCGACGGAGGTCACCAAGATCATGGGTCAGACGCTCGACCTTCCGATCGAGTGCACCACTGGCCCACGAGAGAGCCTCCCGCTCTGACTCCACCCGAGCGAAGCGCCTACTGCCTCAGCCCCGAGCTGGGCCAAGATCAGGATGCCTTCCATAAGTTGCTCGAAAAGCGTGGAGGGGGGACTCCTCTGAAGTTTCGCTCGTACGACCCCTGAAGCTAAAGAGTGGCACCTCTGGTACAGGGACTCCCGGACGCTGAAGGCACTGGTCGAGGGAAAGGGAGCCCTCTCCGGAGCGGCCGGGATCGGGGCACCTCCCTCGAGCAACCCCGTCTCGGGGGCCCCACCGGTTGGCTCGGAATGAGTAGCCCCGTCACGAACCTCCCTGGCCTCGGTCGGTGACGATTGAGTCGCTTCCCCCGACGACCCTCCAGCCTCGACCGGCTTGGGTCAGGCTCCCTCATCCGGTTGCCCCTCTACTTTGCTTGGCACCCTAGCATCAGCCGCGATCTCTTCATCATTTGCCCCCTCTTGCACCGTAGAAGGAGGAGACAACAGGGGAACCTCATCAACCAGGAGGACTGTATCCACCTTCCTTGCCCGTTTCTTCTCAGCAGACTGAGCCTGCATCGAAGACCGCAACAACTTCACCACGGGATCCTTCCGCTTGACCCCCCGACGTTCAGAAGCATCGTCCCGGGCAACCCCCTTGCCCTTTTCCCGGGCGCGAGATGAGCCCTCCGAAGCTGGGAGATCGCTCGGAGCCGGTGTATCATCCACATTGATGACCTCCAGCTCGACTGACGGTGCCTCCTCCACCTCCTCAGTCGCTCGCCGCAGACTTGCGCGAAGAAGAGCAAATTGAGAAGAGGAAAGCACTCGCTTGAAAGAGGATAAGTTCCTGAGAACCTTACCCGTCGATGTTAGAAGGAGTCACCAACTCAGCAGTCCCCGGGCGGTCCCGCTGAACGATAGCAGCATCCCTCTCCACCTCTAGAGAGACCTCTGTTTGCTTCGGAGGGATGTTCGGGTGAAAGTTGGGTGCCGTCGGGAAATCCCAGACCATGCCGACCGCCGATAGACCCACCCAAAAATATTGGGTCTTCCACCCCTTGTGAAAGGAATCCTTCACAGAAAGGGACACACAACTCCTTCCCCGCCTCGCCTGAATGAAGAAGAAGCCCTTCCCAGCAAAAGGATTATCCTTCAACTCAAAAAAATAGTGGAAGAGATCCAGCGAGGTACGCACTCCTCTCTTGCCACAGAGGAAGATGAAGGAGAAGATGAGGGTGTAAGAGTTGGAGACCAACTGGACAGGAGCCAGCCGGTAGAACCGAAGCAACTTGGCAAAAAAGGGATGGAGGGGCAGCCGAAAGCCACACTTCCAGGCCAGGAGGAGAGAACAGAAGAGGCCAGAACGAGCGACCAGACTGGATTAATGAGGTTTAGGTGCGAGGAACTTGAATCGCCATGGCAGCCCATACTGATTCTCCAGCCGCTTCACGTCTGCCTCACCCAGCTCACTGCGAAGAGGTTCTGATGGCACCAAAAAAGTCCTCAAGGCCCGCTCTCCCTCTAGGCTCTCGGCCCCTGGATTTTGGTCCGTCATGGAATAGACAGAAGAGCTGGGAGAAGAAGGGGAAAGCTCTAAATCAAGGTGTAGTACCCCAGAATTTATATATATATAATTTTTGAATTATAAAATAAAGGCCTAAATAAATTAATGAAGGATTATTGGATTAATAAGTCATTATAAGGCTCAATTAGGCTAATTAGTTAACCTAGCCTTTCTAATTATTATCCAAAAGGTTAATGGACTAAGCCCATTAAGTTTGGCCCATATTCTAGAAGGGTAATTAGCTTATTCACATATTTTAAGGATAAATACTATTGAAATAAGATAATTATGTGGATAAACAAATAAAAGAGTTTGATTAAATTAAAACTCTATATACGTTGAATGTAACGGTCTATCGGGCAACTGCCACAGCCATGTAACGCACCTAGACACGACCGTTACATCCTGCAGATTCCGTAAGGTGAGGAAGTTGCAAAAAGATTAGAACTTTAAAATCCTATCTACAAGAGATCAACTTAGGGAAGCTTATAACATTACTAAGGACCCTTAGGGATTTGGTTCTGGAAAATTAAGGACTCTAGAATCGATCTAATCTTCAAACCCTAGTCAAAACCCTATAAATAGGACCTAGTTCTGAACTGAGCGACCCTTACTTTTGGCTCATGAAGAATCAAGGTAAGGAGTCATAAATTCAGGTAAGTTCTTTAGAAGCTTTTGTTTAGTATACTTTAGCCTAATGGTTCTCCAAATTTCATGCTAGGAGATCAAGCAACCAAGGAGATACAAGCTTCCAAAGTTGCTGATTCAACCTTAGCAACCCAGGAATCTGAACGCAAGTCCCCTGAAGATCCAGAGATTAGGATGACTAAACGAGGTAATTAGAGTACGATCCTTTAGAACTTTTTGTTCCCAATAGTTTCATCTTCTTACCCTCAAAATTTCACATCTTTAGGTCAAAAGGCTGAGGAAATAGAGCAGATTGAAGTTACTAATTTATCACAAGAAGTACAAGGGACTAAGGGTAGCACCTAGCATCAAATTTGAAGTTTTAAGGTTATAGAAGAGGTATGTTATCTCATAATTGGCAAAAACAACTTGTTAGGAATAAAAGTCCTCTGATTGTGCTTGATTTCATGCATTGTAGACCAAGAATTTCATGATTTCCTAGTTCTATACATTAATGCATTTCTTAGCCCTAAATGGAAATTAAAAGATATTATCATGTCTATTCACTAAACTTATGCATATAGTTGGCATATACTTCATTTTCATGAGTAGGACAGTGGTAGTATGTTGATTTCCAAGCATGTTATGTTTTAATAAACCCTTACTTAGTTTACTGACAGCAGATTCTCTGACGCACCAACGTAAGACCGTCACATCCTGTTGTGCTTTTATTTGTTCTATTGTCTCTGACGCACCCTAGCAGGAGCGTTACACCACTATAACGACCCCTCGATAAACCGTCACACACTATAGCGCACCTATCCGAGACCGTCAGACACCTGTGTTCTGTCAGCCCAATGTAGAATAATAACCAGTTAAGTTTACTTATAAATAAGCTTAGATAGCTAAGTTTGGACATATTATCATGACTTTGAGTTTAGTTTCTGATTCATAATCAAATTGCATAATTAATGTGTCTTAGGTTATTTTAAGTTATGCTAATTTCATTGGCTAAAACTCTATAGTTTTGTATTCTAAATCATGATTTTACAAAGTTGTATTGACGGAGTTTTATCTTGGTTTCATAATGTTACACATTCTTTCCTATCTATAGAGTCATTTCTTTAAGTATATGGCACATATTCCGGTATGTTGTCCATTAGTTCACTTTACACTATAGGAACATTATTCTTCGACATGAGGACCTCCTTTTGGATATTCCTTCCAATGGACTAGGAAATCTTATTTCAAGCCCTCCGTAATTCTCCGTGAGCCTGAGATTCCCACTAGGACGTAAAGTTGGTTGTACCATTAAAGCCCCTTGATTAGATTACACTATCGATGATTTTGGTTATCAGTAATGTAATGGCTCTATGTTGGACCGTCAGGCACAAGTAACGGCCCAATATACGACCGTCACATTCCACTGAGTCTGATTTCTTGGTTCTGGATTCAGACTAATGTAACGGCCCAATACTAGAGCGTCACATCATGTAACGGCCCAGTACACGACCGTCACACTGCTTGAGTATTTTAACCCAAGGTAGACCAAGGGTTGATATTCAAAGGTTTGTAGATGAACTATTAATGATCTAGAACTTATCATATTGACCAAGAAACCTAATATAATGAATGGAAGATAAAGAATGTATCGTTATGCTGCCGATTTATTTCCATAAGCATAACCTTGCTTAAGTTATTCTTGATTTTTCATGATTCTTATTGAAGCATTCATTCATTGAATTATTGTTATCATGAGCTTATTTGAACTCATTATATTCTTGGCCATACTTTTTTGTTACATGCGTGGAAAAAGTTTGATTTATACTTGAAGATGCGATCGAGCACTGATTGTGTTCAAGGGCTCTATGCCAGTCCCCTCGGCTGATTGTCAGAAACATACTATTTTATAAACCATGGGGTATGATGCTACTGGCGTCGCATAACGCTAGGAGTACTTTCTCTATAAATAAGTGAAACTCCACGGCACGACATGACATTCTTGTACATAACTTTCTTGCTTGATATTCCACAGACATTCACAAAGTACTTGCTCATAAGCAAAAGATACTGGAGTGATGATTATGTGGCTTGCTAGTACATTCTCGATACATTCTTATTCATGAAAGGCCAATATCATGTTCTTGTTACATTCTTACTAGTTCGTATTTGTTCTCATTCTAACTTACATGATCATCTTATTACTTTGGTTTAATCGCATGATTGATCACATTCGCATGATTTTTACCTTATTCTTTAGAGCTAAATTGTTAATTACTTCAATAGTGCCTTCATGTTGATGCGAAGATACCTACTGGGTAAGTGTGCTCATTACCTATTTCCAATCTTTTCGGGAGAGGAAAGTGATTCAAATTCGGATTCGGGTTATACAAGTAGCGGGTCCGAGAGCGAATGAAAGTATTGTCAAGGTGAGAGTGAAGACTTAGGAAAGTCTATATTGTTTAGATTGAGTCTATGTAATTTTCCTATTTCTTGAGTCTAGTACATAATGGAAGTTGAATTAGTGATTGTAATTGAGGGTTCAATTTTATTATCAATGAAATAAAGTTAAAGTTTGAATATATATTGTGCAATTGCATCTTTATGTGTGATTGTCTTGCGCTCTGATCGTTCTTGCTTGCAAGAGACTTACCATGCCGGCTGTTCGCGCTTCCCGAGTTAGTCATCCGCTGTAGTAAAGGCTCGGTGCGTGACAGTTAAGTTGGTATCAGAGCCTAAGTCTCAGGACTTAGGAAGAAGAGTCATGTCATATGAAAAGTCCAAGGTTTAAGGACCCCTACCTATAAACTAAGGAAGAAATTTTCATACCCATGTGAGAATTGGGTAGAGCCCGAGATAAGATAATTAATTAGCTTTAAGATTATTTCTCCCAATTTCATAAGAAATAACAAGTTGTTATTTTTCTCTCAGGTACCTCATTTTACAAATGGCTCATCGTGTAGATTGGGATGGTATGCAACAAACAGTTGTCGGCCTTACTCAGGCATTGCAAACCTAGTATGCCTTGACATGAAAGGTTATGATACCATTTTAGGGGTAGACTGGCTTGTAGATCATGATGCTTATATCAATTTCCGAAATAGGATTATATCCTTTCAAAAGCCCGATCTTCCAAGATTCTCTTTTCTTGGCATCAAGTACAAGAAGCATCCTACTATCATATCTTCTCTTCACGCTTACAAACTTATCTCGCAAGGATGTGAAGCTTTTCTTGCTTCCGTAATTATCACCGAGTCTAAGGAGATTATCTTAGCGGACATTCCTATTGTAAATGAGTTCTCCGATGTGTTTCCGTCCGAATTACCCAGTTTACCGCCCGAGAGGGAAGTGAACTTCACTATTGAACTCATTCCGGGAGCAGCACCTGTTTCTATAGCCCCTTACATGATGTCCCGCATAGAACTCAAGGAATTGAAGAAGCAGTTGTAGGAACTTCTGGACAAGGGCTTCATAAGACCTAGCACATCCCCTTGGGGTGCATCGGTTCTATTTGTCAAGACGAAGGATGGTTCTCTCAGGCTATGCATCGATTACCGGCTACTGAATCAACTCACAATTAAAAAAAAAGTATCCGTTGCCGCGTATTGATGAGCTCTTCGATCAGCTTTCGGGAGCAGAATATTTCTCTAAGATAGACCTCAGATCAGGTTATCATCAGCTTAGAATTAAAGAAGAGGACATTTATAAAATGGCTTTTCGAAGTCGTTATGGCCACTATGAATTCGTAGTGATGCCGTTTGGGTTAACTAATATCCCGACAGCATTCATGCAACTTATGAACAATGTCTTCCAGCCATATCTAGACCCGTTCATCATCGTCTTCATTGTTGACATCTTGATATATTCCAAGACGAAAGAGGAACATGAATAACATTTGAAAATAGCTTTACAAACACTTAGAGAACACAAGCTTTAATGCCAAACTCAATAAGTGTGAATTCTGGCTCGCGGAAGTCTCATTCCTAGGCCACATTATTTCAAAAGAAGGTATTAATGTGGATCCTTCTAAGGTAGAAGCTATCAAGAATTGGAGTCGGCCAATGACTGTATCAGAAGTAAGAAGCTTTCATGGTCTACCTGGTTATTATAGGAGATTCATTAAAGACTTCTCAAAAATTGCGATTCCTTTAACTAGACACACAAGAAATAAAAATACTTTTGTTTGGATAGAGGAATGTGAGAGGAGTTTCCAAACTCTTAAGAATCATCGTACAACAGCTCCTATTTTATCACTACCAATGGAGGGTGGTGGATTCGAAGTGTATACGGATGCGTCTGGCATTGGCTTAGGATGCGTTCTCATGCAGAATGGAAAAGTAATCAGTTATTCTTCTAGACAATTGAAATGTCACGAGGAAAACTATCCCGTACATGATCTGGAATTAGCAGCGGTTATTTTCGCCTTGAAAATTTTGCGTCATTATCTTTATGGAGAAAAGTTCACGGTCTACTCGGACCATAAACGCTTGAAATATTTATTCTCTCAAAAGGGCTTAACATGAGACAGAGGAGGTGGTTAGAATATCTCAAAGACTTTGATTTTGCTATTCAATATCATTCTGGCAAGACTAATGCTGTAGCAGATGCACTCACCAGAAAACCAATGGGTATGCTATCAAGTCTTATGATAACTCTAACTAACCTTGTTCCTCAATTTGCTCAGTTGAACTTAGATATTGACATAAAGGAGGAAGATTGTTTCATAGCTAATATCCGAGCTCAACATACATTGATAGAAGATCTGGTCAAGCTGTAAAATGATAATCATATGTTACTGGAAATTAAAGCCAATATGGAACAAAGGCCGGATTTTTCTATTTCTAATGACGGAAGATTGTTATTTAAGGGCCGAATATGTGTACAGGATCATGAGGCTACGAAGAAACTAATCCTAGATGAAGCGCATAATTCTAAATACATAATTCATCCACGAGGAACAGAGATGTATCAAGATCTCAAAAGAAATTTCCGGTGGCCCAATATGAAGAGAGAAATAGCTGATTTCGTGTCTCGCTGTCTCACCTGCCAACAAGTAAAGGTAGAGCATTTTAGACTCGCAGGTAAATTACACCCCTTGAGTATTCCCGAATAGAAAAGGGAGAGTATAGGGATGGACTTTATTATGGGTTTACCCCAGACCAGAGGTGGACACGATGGAATATGGGTAATCATAGACTGATTGACTAAATCCGCACACTTCATACCAATAAAGAGTCGATGGTCTGTGGATATCCTAGCAGCATTATACATAAAGGAGATTGTTAAACTACATGGTGTCCCCGTCACTATTATATCCGATAGAGATCCTCGATTCACATCACAACTCTGGAAGGGTCTACAACATTCACTAGGAACTAGATTGAATTTTCGCACAATTTTTCATCCACAAACAAATGGTCAAACAGAAAGAACGAATCAGGTAGTAGAAGATATGCTCAGGGCTTGTGCTATCGACTTTGGAGGTAGTTGACATGATCACTTGCATCTAGTAGAGTTTGCATATAACAATAGCTATCATGCTAGCATCCGAATGACACCTTTTGAAGCTTTATATGGAAAAAGTTATCGATCACCAATATGTTAGAATGAAATAGGGGAAAAGCAATTTCTAGGCCCCGACCTTATAAGGGATTCTACCGAGAAGATCAAGCTCATTCAAGAAAGAATGAAGATGGCACAAGATAGGCAAAAGTCTTATGTTGACAATCGAAGACGCGACTTGGAGTTTCAAGTAGGAGATCATGTATATTTAAAGGTTTCTCCAGGTCGTGGTATTCGAAGATTTGGCATTAAAGGAAAGATTGTTGTCTCCCTGAGGTCATTTGAGTCATTCTGTGGTCACTTGGGTCATTCGACATCATTCTATGGTCATATCAGTCCTGTGATATTCTTGGTTTTGATAATGGCTAAACACTATTAGTCATTGATATTTTCCACTCTCATGTGACTGACATATGTGACGTTGTGTTCATGACAGATATGCAAATGAATGGACAAGTGAAAGCTCAATGTTGCGCCCTCGCACGCGGATCGACCTGTGCGGTTAGGTCGCGGGGATCGACCTGCCCGGTCAGGTCGCAGGGGCAAGGGGGTAGCGCCCCTTGCGGGGGTTTCCGGGGGGGGAGCCCCCGGAACAAAAATTTGATTGAAGACTCAATAATAAAATCTTCAAGACTATCAAGGGCGATGCCACAAACATGCACGGGCTGCTAATGGAGTTGAACGACGGAGTTCAAGACTTAACGGACCGACCCGGGCAAGCCCGGGTTCTGCCCAGCTAGCGGTCGACCGCCAGCACAGGGGCGGTCGACCGCCCCAACCAGGGATCGCCAGTCTACATGTGTTTCAGTTGGCGGTCGACTGCCAGCCTGTAGCGGTCGACCGGAAATTCCAGTGGCCATCCGTCTATAGTGTTTCTCAGTGGAGGTCGACCGCCAGAAGCTGCAGGTCGACCGCCAGCCCCGATGCAGCCTTGTTTGACTTCGAAATCCACCTCGTGGCCAGCCCCTTTCCATGGATTTGTTTAATCAAAACTCACATAATCTCTCATGATTTGTGGATCTGGTCTGGGGGGTGTCCAAGGACCATTCAAGGTCTATAAAACCAACACATGAGGGGTTGGAAACCCTATCACTTCAAGGCTTCAAGGGAGATCAATGGAGGCCATTTTCGAGGTACTGTAGCACCTCTGTGAACAGTGTTTCGGGAAGGAGTTCTTCATCCATTCCAAGGCATTCAAGTCCAGATTTGAAGCCATCTCAACCTCCAAGGAAGAAGAAGCAATCAAGGGGTTCAAAGGTGATCTAAACTGCATTCTTCTTCCTCTTCATCAACTCAAGAGGATCAAAAGGAAGATCAAAGCTACATCCAACACTCTCTCCATCAACTCAAGGTGATTCAAGTTCATATCTCAATCCAGCAACCTCCAAAGAAGAGTAGAAGCAAGAAAGGTTAATAAGGGAGATCAAAGGAAGCTGCAAGGTTGTGTTCAAGGGAGAAGAGTTCGAGTACTGTAGCTGTGAACAGTACTCCGAGAAGAAGTTCTTCATCAAATCTTCAAGTGATTCAAGCTACTTTAAAAGAAGATTCAAGCCCCAGCAATCTCAGACAAGATCCTTCTCCTTGAGCATATTTCATATCTTGTTTAAGTATTTTCATACTTGTTCTTTTCCATTTCATTCAAACATTTGGAACTGAAGATCGTCCCTACCGGTGGTTAGTAGGAAGGCAATCGGAAGTTGTCCGATCTGCGGTGTTGACGTCCCTACCGGTGCTTAGTAGGAAAGCAATCGGTGGTCTTTCTGATTTGCGGTTCAGTGCGTGGAACTAGTGGAGCATCACCGGATTTGGTGAGGGGTGGACGTAGGACTGGAGATTCAGTCCGAACCACCTTAAAACCCTTTGTGTTATGGTTTGATTGTGCGATTGATATGTGTTAGATGCATGCTTAGGTTCAATATCTATATTACGTAATCATCTTGCCAAGCAAATCATTTGTGTTCTTCGTCAAGCTAGTTATATTCCGCTGCTTATTTCATCATCTAGCTTTAAAGAGGGTTGCATTATGAAAAGATGGGCAGATCTATTCACCCCTCCCCTCTAGATCCGATGTCCACTACACAACAAAGATAACTCCAAGATTCATTGGCCCGTTTGAAATTCTTGAACGGATTGGTGAAGTGGCTTACAAACTGGCTTTACCTCCACAATTAGCAGGAGTTCATGACGTATTTCACGTCTCTATGCTGAAGAAGTATGTATATGATCCTGACCATATTATTACGTATGACAATCTGGAAATTCAGAAGGACATGACATATGAACAAACGCCAATAAAGATTCTGGAACGAGAAGTGTGTCAACTAAGAAATAAAGTTATTCCTATGGTCAAGATTCAATGGAAGAAAACATGGCCATATGAAGCAACTTGGGAAACCGAAGCAGCCATACGAAAAAGATTTCCAGAATTATTTAACTGTAAGTACACTCTCCGAAATCCATATATTGAAAATGGGGACCAAATTCTTCTAAGTGGGGGAGGGTGTAGTACCCCAGAATTTATATATATAATTTTTGAATTATAAAATAAAGGCCTAAATAAATTAATGAAGGCTTATTAGATTAATAAGTCATTATAAGGCTCAATTAGGCTAATTAGTTAGCCTAGCCTATCTAATTATTATCTAAAAGGTTAATGGACTAAGCCCATTAAGTTTGGCCCATATTCTAGAAGGGTAATTAGCTTATTCAAGTATTTTAAGGATAAATACTATTGATATAAGATAATTATGTGGATAAACGAATAAAAGAGTTTGATTAAATTAAAACTCTATATACGTTGAATGTAACGGTCTATCGGGTGACCGCCATAGCCATGTAACGCACCTAGACACGACCGTTACATCCCGCAGATTCCGTAAGGTGAGGAAATTACAAAAAGATTGTAACTTTGAAATCCTATCTATAAGAGATCGACTTAGGGAAGCTTATAACATTACTAAGGACTCATAGGGATTAGGTTCTGGCATATTAAGGACTCTAGAATCGATCTAATCTTTAAACCCTAGTCAAAACCCTATAAATAGGACCTAGTTCTGAACTGAGCGACCCTTACTTTTGGCTCGTGAAGGATCAAGGTAAGGAGTCATAAATTCAGGTAAGTTCTTAAGAAGCTTTTGTTTAGTATACTTTAGCCTAATGGTTCTCCAAATTTCGTGCTAGGAGATCAAGCAACTAAGGAGATACAAACTTCCAAAGTTGCTGATTTAACCTTAGCAACCCAGGAATCTGAACGCAAGTCCCCTGAAGATCCAGAGATTAGGACGACTAAACGAGGTAATTAGAGTACGATCCTTTAGAACTTTTTATTCTCAATAGTTCCATCTTCTTACCCTCAAAATTTCACATCCTTAGGTCAAGAGACTGAGGAAATAGAGTATATTGAAGTTGCTGATTTATCACAAGAAGTACAAGAGAGTAAGGGTAGCACCTAGCATCAAACTCAAAGTTTTAAGGTTTTAGAAGAGGTAGGTTATCTCATGATTAGCAAAAACAACATGTTAGGAATAAAAGCCCTCTGATTGTGCTTGATTTCATGCATTGTAGACCAAGAATTTTATGATTTTCTAGTTCTATACATTCATGCATTTCTTAGCCCTAAATAGAAATTAAAAGATGTTATCCTGTCTATTCACTAAACCTATGCATATAGTTGGCCTATACTTCGTTTTCATGACTAGGACAGTGGTAGTATGTTGATTTCCAGGCATGTTATATTTTCATAAACCTTTACTTAGTTTAATGCCATCAGATTCTCTAACGCACCAATGTAAGACCGTCACATGAATGTAACGGCCTTACGATAGACCGTCACATCCTGTTGTGCTTTTATTTGTTCTATTGTCTCTGACGCACCCTAGCAGGAGCGTTACTGTCACGCCCCGAGCGCGGAAGATACCCGGAGATGCGTGACGTGTCTATATCAATCATGTCAATCAGAGTGGTCGTGTATTCGACACAAAGATAGGGATGCGCAAAATAGCAAGATAACCCAATCCTTTATTTCATAATGGATAGACTATTACAAATCCAATACTCTGTTTAATAAAAAGGAAAAGAATACATATTGACTCAAGAAAACTATAGAAAAGACTAGATGACACTTGAGCAGCTCTATCACTTTCACTCTTGACCATTCCCATCCGATTGACTTCCATCGTCGTCGGATTTACCTGAAAAGTACAAAGGGACAAACGGAATGAGCGAACGCTCAGTAGGAAATTATATCTCAAGTACTAGCAAGTGGTTTAAGTAATTACATCTTTCATGAATGTAAGAAAGTTATGCATGCTCGCATAAAACGACAAGATAGAGAGAATGTAATATCAAGGAAATAAGATGAACTTAATCATGAACTTTCAACAGGATAACAAGTGGTTCAAGATATTCAAGCAAGTACAATTAACAAGTCATGTCAAGAACTTTGGCTATCATGTATCAAGCAAGCAAGTAAATTACCCTTTCTCGGGCCACGCATTTCATTTCATGTTAAGTACGAGTCAAGTACAAGATGTGTGTGGAATGTCCAATCAAGCAAGTCAAGTACTCGGTATAATGCCAGATACCTTATCATTTTAACTCCCATGGGCACAAGTACTTTCGGGTGCTCCACCCAGGACCAGATCGGGCCCTATATGCGCAGGTATTTATCATGTATTTTTGACATCCACTCTTGTTTATATAGCCAATATAGAATTTCAATATTCAAGCTTGTAGACATGTATGACAACTTTGACAGAATAGAGTCCAAAAATATGACAAAGGACATAGATTGGCGATAATAACGGTATAATCACGATATCGATAAAACTAGGTAGAATATGGTTCCCTTAACTTAGGTACCATGACAAATCAATATGGACATTCTTTATATAGAATTGAGGTCCACATGAACAGTATATCAAAGTAAGATACCCTCATTCTTATCATAGAATTGGGGTTTACAAGGACGACATGATATGGCATGATATCATCATCCCATTAAGAATTTTCTTATGATATACTCTTTGTATAAACATAAGGGCCGGTATACCATGTTTCTTTAGATTGACATGGCAAAGATCGTGTAATGGGTTTTTAGGGTACAACCAGCTCAATCGGCCTTGAGGGAATCCAAGGCTACGAGGAGTCTTACGGAGGTCTCTATGACTAACTCGCTAGTCCAAAGGAACGGAATGTCCAATGGAGAGCTTGTATGTCAATGAGAGTTGAGTGTGATCGGTAAATCAACATGAAAACATGGGACTATACTCACGGAGTGGAGAATAGTGCCGATATATATATATATATTATAATATATAAAACCATCGGTTAGCAAATCAGATGAAAATCAGTTTATAGTAAAATAACGACTTAGGTCAAGTCGTTTCTCAAGTAATTAACGACTAACAGAAGGGCGTTTACATATGGTCTGTTTTGCAGAATTTTCAATAATTCAATAATTTATCTAAAACGCGCCCTGGACAGGGGCGTTTCTTTTAAATGAGACGACTACAGTAGAAGGCGTCTTTTTATTTACAATATTTTTCAGAACATATTTATTTTCAGAAATTATCAAAAACACACCCTTGGCAGGGACGTTAATCATTAAATTCTTATTTTCGCAGAATATGTATTCCAGGATTTTTAACAGATACGTGCCCTAGTAAGGGGCGTTTCTTTTTAATTCACGCCCTGTGATGGGGCGTTAACACATGGAAAACGACCTAGTCTAGGTCGTGAATTCAAGAGATACCAGGAAAGCAAGATTTGCACGATAATCAAGGATAACAATCATATAGTCATGATAGGAAATTGGCAGGAATTCAGATGCAGTATTTTAGATTTGATGTTTCATGTTTATTGACTTTTAACCGTTAACAATTATTGATTTCATGTAATTGCATGGATAATCAGTTCTTAAGATAGGTGATAATCATTTACATGAAATTAACGCCTGTGTACAGGGCGTCAAATATGAAATTGACAACCTGGGCAGGGTCGTGTCTTGTAAATTAGCGCCCTAGACAGGGGCATCTCTTTCAAAATATTACAGAAACGTATTAAAACTATAATAAACCATATGCATGTCATGCTTATATATATGTATATCTTGCATTAATTTTGTTTGGGCTACCATAACTTGAGAAAACCTACCTTTAATGGTTGATTTGGTTTAATCGAAGGGACGAAGAATCCCGCTGGTAGCAGTAAGAAGAGAAGGTGATTGTGTTTGATGAGGATGATGAAGATATTGATCTTCTGTCTTCAGGAACTTCACCCAACAATCGATCTGTAAGAAAAAGAAAGGAAGATGAGGAAGATGGGGACATAACCGTAGTTAGGAAAAGTTTTAGAAGAACCTTACCTATGTTCTTCACAGCGTGTGCTCTCTTCAACCTGTAAGAAGAGAAGGAGATGAAGAACGTTAGTTCTTCATACACTCGAAACAGAAAGAAAGGAATAAGAAGAACAGTTCTGTTCTTCACTTACCGTCGCAGAGGCTTGAATCAAATAGGTTTAGGGTTTGTTCGATCAAGACTATTTATAGGATTTTGGACGTCCTGTTAGGGTTAGTGTTCTAGTGGAAGTAATGCTTCCAATATAGAGTCCTTACCACCTTTTAACTCTTTCTAATACTTATCCATTACCAAGGATAAGTGTCTGGGTCGAACGGTTCACGAACTAAATTAACGACTTTGGTCAGGGCGTCGATTCTTGAATTGACGACCCGCTTCAGGTCGTTTCTTAATAAGCGCCTTGTGTAAGGGCGTTCTTTTCTTTAAAACACGCCCAAGATTAGGGTGTTTCTTGGCCTTACCTTTTTTTTTATGTTTGGAATTTGACGCCGTGTGGAGAGGGCGTCCTTTCTTGAATAACGCCTTTGATAGAGGCGTTTCTTTTTGAATTAACGCCCTAATAAGAGGCGTTATTTTAATTTTGTTTTACTTCATCTAATTAACCCTATTCTTATTATCTGTATTACTACTGTAATATATATATGTTTTAATTTATTTCAAATATTCATTTATCAGGGTTGCTACACCCTCCCCCACTTAAAAAGAATTTGGTCCCCAAATTCAATATATATATAATTATACATATGGAGAGCGTAGAACATATACCTCTTAGAATAACTCGGGAAATCGTTTCTTCATAGATTCTTCGGTCTCCCATGTCGCTTCGCGTTCGGGATTCTTATTCCATTGCACCTTGAGCATGGGAATAACCTTATTCCTTAGAGCTCATATTTCTCGATCCAAGATCTTCATAGGCTTCTGTTCATATGTGAGATCTTTCTGGATCACCAGATCTCCATGTTCAATAATATGAGAGGGGTCGTGCACATACTTTTTCAACATGAATATGTGAAATACATTATGTACCTCGGACAATTGAGGAGGTAATGCGATGCGATAAGCAACCTCGCCAACTCTTTCGAGTATCTCAAATGGTCCGATGAATCTTGGCGTAAGCTTACCCTTAACACCAAATCTTCGCATGCCACGTCCAGACGATATCTTGAGAAATACATGATCTCCGATTTGGAATTCAAGATCTCTTCTTCTTGTATCTGCATAAGTCTTTTGTCTGGTCTGAGCAACTTGTAATCTTTCTCTGATTACTTGTATCTTCTCAGTTGTATCCCTTACCATGTCTGGACCTAATAGTTGTTTTTCTCCAACTTCGTCCCAGCATAAGGGTGATCGGCAACTCCTTCCATATAATGCTTCAAAAGGTGCCATCTGGATACTAGCTTGATAGCTGTTGTTATATGCAAATTCAACTAAAGGCAAGTGGTCATGCCAGTTTCCTCCAAAGTCAATGATGCATGCTCTATGCATATCTTCCACAACTTGATTAACTCTCTCGGTCTGACCATCCGTTTGTGGGTGGAAAGCAGTACTAAAGTTAAGCCTTGTTCCCAACGCATGTTGTAATCCCTTCCAAAAATGAGAAGTAAAGCGGAGATCTCTGTCAGACACGATTGAGACAGAAATTCCATGTATCCTGACTATTTCCTGGATGTACAGTGCAGCTAGCACATCAATTGACCATCGGCTCTTTATTGGCAAGAAATGTGCCGATTTACTTAATCGATCAATGATAACCCAGATTCCATCATGTCCTCCTTTTGATTTAAATAAACCCATGATGAAGTCCATACCAATATCCTCCCACTTCCACTTAGGAATATCCAGAGGATGTAATTTTCCAGCAGGCTTTTGGTGTTCCGCCTTGACCTGTTGGCATGTGAGACAGCGTGATACATAGTCCGCTATTTCTCTTTTCATGTTGGGCCACCAAAAGATCTTCTTTACATCTTGGTACATTTTAGTTGATCCAGGATGAATAGTATACCTTGATCTGTGAGCTTCATCTAAGATCTTCTTCTTTAATTCCGGACAGTCGGGTATACAAGTTCTACCTTTGAATAATAATCTTTCATCAGAAGTTAGTTGGAAATCAGATTGTCCTTCTAATCTTCCTTTGATTTCCACTAACATAGGATCATCATCCTGAAGTGTTTGTATTTTAGATAATAAGTCTGACTGTATGTTTACATGAGATAATGTGACAAATTTGGATTCCGTGTCCAAGCTTATATTGAGCTCGGAGAATTGTTCAAGTAACCTCCATTCTTGTATCATACAATTGGCTATCATTGCTCTCGGCTTTCGACTAAGGGCATCAGCCACATAATTACCCTTTCCGGGATGGTATTGTATACTGATGTCGAAGTCCTTGAGATATTCTAGCCAGCGTCTTTGTCTCATGTTTAGCTCCTTTTGTGAGAATAGATATTTGAGACTTTTGTGATCGGAGTAGACAGTGAACTGTACCCCATAGAGATAGTGTCTCCATATCTTTAGGGCAAATACTACCGCGGCCAATTCTAAGTCATGGACGGGGTAATTCTCCTCATGCTTCTTCAGTTGACGTGAAGAGTATGCTATGACCTTTCCTTGTTGCATTAGGACACATCCGAGGCCAATGCCAGAAGCATCAGTGTAGACCTCGAATTTCTCTCTTTCTATCGGTAGAGCTAAGACCGGAGCTGTGGTGAGATGATCCTTGAGAGTTTGAAAACTTCTTTCACATTCCTCACTCCATTCGTATCGGATCTCCTTGCGAGTTAACCTTGTAAGGGGCACGGTGATCTTAGAGAAATCTTTGATGAATCGCCGATAATAGCCTACAAGACCTAAGAAACTTCTGATCTCGCTTGCATTAGTGGGTCTTTCCCAGTTTCTCACAGCTTCAACTTTTGACGGATCTACAGATAATCCGTCCTTTGATATGACATGCCCGAGAAAAGCCACTTCTTCAAGCCAGAACTCGCATTTGCTGAGTTTAGCATATAATTGATTTGTCCTCAAGACTTGCAATGCAATCCTCAAATGTTCTTCATGTTCTTCCTTAGTATTGGAATATATCAATATATCATCAATGAAGACTACTACGAATTGATCCAAGTAAGGCCTGAATATGCTATTCATTAACTGCATAAAGGCAGCAGGGGCATTTGTTAGTCCAAAAGGCATAACAACAAATTCGTAATGGCCATACCTGCTTCTGAATGCAGTCTTGTGAATGTCATCGTCCTTGATTCTTAATTGATGATATCCCGACCTGAGATCAATCTTGGAAAAATATCTGGATCCTGAAATCTGATCAAATAATTCATCGATTCTCGGCAGTGGATACTTGTTCTTGATAGTAAGATGATTCAACTGTCGATAGTCGATACACAATCTCATGGATCCATCCTTCTTCTTTACAAATAAGACTGGTGCTCCCCACGGGGAAGTACTTGGTCTAATAAACCCTTTTCGGATTAGTTCCATCAACTGCTCCTTCAACTCCTTGAGTTCAGCAGGGGACATTCTATATGGTGCCTTTGAAACGGGACCAGCACCAGGGACTAAGTCAATGGTGAAGGCCACATCTCTTTGAGGGGGTAATCCCGGAAAATCTTCCGGAAATACGTCTGGAAATTCTTGCACTACCTGAATGTCTTCTATCTTGGTTTCCTTAGCTTCTTTAACAGTGACAAAAGCAAGGAAGGATACACATCCTTTCCTGACGAGCTTGCTTGCTCGAAGAGCCGAAATAAGAGGAGATTTGCTTCGACTCTTAGGACTAGTATAAGTCAGTTCTGGAAATTCTTTGAAAATAATCTTGCTATTACGGCAATCAACCGTTGCCTGGTACTTAGATAACCAATCTGCTCCTAGTATAACATCATATTCTTTTAGATCTAAGCAGATAAGATCAATAGGAAAATTCTTTCCTCGAACCAACACTTCACAGTTTTGGTAATGATGCGTGATATCCGTCTCGTTTCCGAGAGGAGTATACAACACTAATTTCATCCATTCCGGTTCTAGAGGTAATGGGTCAGCAAACTTCTTAGAAACAATAGAATGCGATGCACCCGTATCAAATAAGACATGTGCATATTTGGAATAAATTCTCAATGTACCTTCCACTAATCCGCCTTCTTCTTCCGGTTCGGTCTCCTGGATTGCGTGAAGACGAGCATTCTTTGTCACCGGGCGTTTACCATCACCGGCTTGGTCATTCATTAATGGACATTCGGGAATCCGATGCTCACGGCTTCCACAACGGAGACAAGCTCCTAATTTCCTCCAGCATTCTTCTGTCTTGTGACCAGCCTTGTCACAATGCTTGCATACTGTATTAGAAGGGGTAGTTGTGATAGAGAAAGGCTTGGTCTTTTTGAACTTATGATCTTGAGAGGAAGAACCTCCATTATTGGGCCTCTTCTTGAAATTGGGTTTGAAAGAACCCGAACTCGTGACTTGTTCCTTCTTGTCTTTCCCTCGGATCCTATCAGATAGTTCCGTGGCATCTTCAAGTAGTTGAGCTCGGCGCACTATTTCAGAATAAACTTGGATGTCCATAGGCGCCAGTTGAGTAATATAGTGGGGCCTAAGCCCATTAAGAAATCTACGGGCTTTCATCTTCTCCGTGCTAATAAGATGCTTAGCATATCTAGACAACCTGGAGAATTGAGCTTCATAATCTGCTAATGATAAGGATCGTTGCTTTAATGCCGCGAATTCGGCAGCCTTCTTTTCTTGGACTCGGTCCGAGAAATATTTAGCATTGAAGTATTCCACGAATTCTTCCCATGTTACTTGAGTAGGATCTATGGTTGCTTCAATAGACTCCCACCAGCATCTAGCATCTTTCCCTAACTGGAATGTAGCTAATAGAACTTTGTCCTGGTCCGTGCATTGCATGACACGGAATATGCGTTCGGTTTCCCGAACCCAATGCTCGGCATCGTCCGGATCGGTCGATCCCATAAACTTCGGGGGATTCATGTTCTTAAAGGCTTGGTGTAAGCTTCCAGCTCGTGGAGTACCACCATGTGCTACCTGTTGTAGCACTTGGGTCATCCCTTGAAGGGTACGCTGCATGTTGCGCCATTGAGCACGTTCGGCAGCCATTATCCTACAATTACAATAACTATATTAGTGCGTGATCGTATTTAAAGACTCGTATACTATGTTAAATCTAACCCTTGGTTCTACCCAATCTCACTGGTTTAAAGGTTCAACTTATCCTTGGACTTGGGTTTTTTCCTAGGAATTGAATACTTTAGGCTCTGATACCACAAAGACTGTCACGCCCCGAGCGCGAAAGATACCCGGAGATGCGCGACGTGTCTATATCAATCATATCAATCAGAGTGGTCGTGTATTCGACACAAAGACAGAGATGCGCAAAATAGCAAGATAACCCAATCCTTTATTTCATAATGGATAGACTATTACAAATCCAATACTCTGTTTAATAAAAAGGAAAAGAATACATATTGACTCAAGAAAACTATAGAAAAGACTAGATGACACTTGAGCAGCTCTATCACTTTCACTCTTGACCATTCCCATCCGATTGACTTCCATCGTCGTCGGATTTACCTGAAAAGTACAAAGGGACAAACGGAATGAGCGAACGCTCAGTAGGAAATTATATCTCAAGTACTAGCAAGTGGTTTAAGTAATTACATCTTTCATGAATGCAAGAAAGTTATGCATGCTCGCATAAAACGACAAGATAGAGAGAATGTAATATCAAGGAAATAAGATGAACTTAATCATGAACTTTCAACAAGATAACAAGTGGTTCAAGATATTCAAGCAAGTACAATTAACAAGTCATGTCAAGAACTTTGGCTATCATGTATCAAGCAAGCAAGTAAATTACCCTTTCTCGGGCCACGCATTTCATTTCATGTTAAGTACGAGTCAAGTACAAGATGTGTGTGGAATGTCCAATCAAGCAAGTCAAGTACCCGGTATAATGCCAGATACCTTATCATTTTAACTCCCATGGGCACAAGTACTTTCGGGTGCTCCTCCCAGGACCAGATCGGGCCCTATATGCGCAGGCATTTATCATGTATTTTTGACATCCACTCTTGTTTATATAGCCAATATAGAATTTCAATATTCAAGCTTGTAGACATGTATGACAACTTTGACAGAATAGAGTCCAAAAATATGACAAAGGACATAGATTGGCGATAATAACGGTTTAATCGCGATATCGATAAAACTAGGTAGAATATGGTTCCCTTAACTTAGGTACCATGACAAATCAATATGGACATTCTTTATATAGAATTGAGGTCCACATGAACAGTATATCAAAGTAAGATACCCTCATTCTTATCATAGAATTGGGGTTTACAAGGACGACATGATATGGCATGATATCATCATCCCATTAAGAATTTTCTTATGATATACTCTTTATATAAACATAAGGGCCGGTATACCATGTTTCTTTAGATTGACATGGCAAAGATCGTGTAATGGGTTTTTAGGGTACAACCAGCTCAGTCGGCCTTGAGGGAATCCAAGGCTACGAGGAGTCTTACGGAGGTCTCTATGACTAACTCGCTAGTCCAAAGGAACGGAATGTCCAATGGAGAGCTTGTATGTCAATGAGAGTTGAGTGTGATCGGTAAATCAACATGAAAACATGGGACTATACTCACGGAGTGGAGAATAGTGCCGATATATATATATATATATTATAATATATAAAACCATCGGTTAGCAAATCAGATGAAAATCAGTTTATAGTAAAATAACGACTTAGGTCAAGTCGTTTCTCAAGTAATTAACGCCTAACAGAAGGGCGTTTACATATGGTCCGTTTTGCAGAATTTTCAATAATTCAATAATTTATCTAAAACGCGCCCTGGACAGGGGCGTTTCTTTTAAATGAGACGACTACAGTAGAAGGCGTCTTTTTATTTACAATATTTTTCAGAACATATTTATTTTCAGAAATTATCAAAAACGCGCCCTTGGCAGAGGCGTTAATCATTAAATTCTTATTTTCACAGAATATGTATTCCAGGATTTTTAACAGATACGCGCCCTAGTAAGGGCCGTTTCTTTTTAATTCACACCCTGTGATGGGGCGTTAACACATGGAAAACGACCTAGTCTAGGTCGTGAATTCAAGAGATACCAGGAAAGCAAGATTTGCACGATAATCAAGGATAATAATCATATAGTCATGACAGGAAATTGGCAGGAATTCAGATGCAGTATTTTAGATTTGATGTTTCATGTTTATTGACTTTTAACTGTTAACAATTATTGATTTCATGTAATTGCATGGATAATCAGTTCTTAAGATAGGTGATAATCATTTACATGAAATTAACGCCTGTGTACAGGGCGTCAAATATGAAATTGACGACCTGGGCAGGGTCGTGTCTTGTAAATTAGCGCCCTAGACAGGGGCGTCTCTTTCAAAATATTACAGAAATGTAT